>CAWUFW010003180.1:0-1200000 GCA_963921515.1 Calotriton arnoldi | reverse complement strand
ACAAATTCCCTTGCCTAAGGGAACAAAATGTAAACAAACCAAGAAACGAAAATAGACACTTCATATACAGAAGCAGTAAAGTACGTGGTGTAAAAAACTTCTCACGTAGGAAAACTGTGGGAAAACACTTTGGAAAACACCAACTTGTCTTATTTCAACTTGGCAGTGTTCCACTGGTGGAGCAATGGATGACATAAACTACAATATAGCTAGGATATAACACACTGCTACCCTTATGCTCATTAATATGCCCATTACAGTAGGGTCAGTGCTGTCTCGGAGGCTAAAAAGGACAATGTGCTGTGTGGCCACTGAACGAAGGACACAGACAATCATCATGATAAAGCACTTGATTGGCGTGTAAGAGTGCTCAAGGCGAGAGGCTGGTGCAGCAAGCGGCAAGGAGTACTGTTAATATATGCCGTGCCGGCGTGCAATCGCGCTAGGTACGGGGCTGAAAAAAACATGTGGTGGTGAGGTGCTAGTGTGCACTGAACAATGTGAAATCACTAGTCGGTATAATAACCGATCTTACCTGGCCACAACTGCTTAATGGAGATGCAGTGTTACCAAACCAACACTGCGAGAAAATGATGCCTGTATGTGGCTCCCTGGCTGCATAGTAAACTGCTCGTGTGCACGCCTGGCATCATCGAATGAGGAGTAGTTGGCCATGTTTACTTCATGCAATGTGGCCAACGCGGCCAGCTATTCCTCATTCCATGACACCAGGCGCGCACACAAGCGTTTACTCTGCAGCCCTCGGAGAAGGCAGTATCTGCACACCAGGACTCTAACCACACGTGTGGTTGGCATTTAAATTAATTTCCCCTTTACTCCTAGATGGGCCTTGACCACTTTCTCAGTTACGTCCTCTTACAATTGGGTTTTAACTCTAGGGCATGAATTGTTAATGTCCTGATGATGATCCTGTTACTTTGTATGGATCGAAACGTCGTCAACTCTCGCACACTGAGCCTACTGTAATGTGCATAATAATGAGCATGAGGGCAGAATGCTGCTCCAAACTCAATTGTGACTAACCTACTTTCTTGGTTTATGTCACACATTAGTGTCTAAGTCTTTTTGGTAATTTAACTGATTGTCGTTTGTGTTTTCACCCACCTATTTAATGACATTTTTCAATAAATGGGATTTTAATTTGTCTATTGGACAACGTGTATGGGCATAATTCTTTCTCCATTGTATTATTGACATATGCTGTATTGAGGAGCACTTGTTCCTTTATAGCAATATGCACCCCTAGTCCCTTGAATCTATGGTTTTCCCTTGTTCCTTATAAATATGTAATAATGCTGAAGGCATTGTTGCTTCCATGGTTTAAGAGTAGTATGTCAGGATATACGGTGAGTATGATTTTCCTGCAGATTTAAAGTTTTCAGCTTTTACTGACTCTATCACCAGGCTCTATATATCAAATTCGTGTTTTCTGATCTAGTAGTGAGCCAGTGCTTTACTTTGTTGCAATAATCTAATTACCTCCTCTCAGTTCTGGGTAAAGTGGGCAACCATAATGGTGGAGTCTCAACATGTTCCACTGATGGAAAGGCAAGGCAGACCCAGGCAGGGAAAAGGAAGACTTTGCTGCTTGGTGGGTTGAAGAATTGGATATGTGGACAGCTCTGTTACTGTTAGAGGAACTTGCCACTAGAAAGCCGGAAGTCCAAGAAGTTGAAAAGGTCGAGAACTAGAGTAGGCTGCTGACCAGTGGTCCAAACCCCAGTTAACTCATGTGGAGCTAGACAGACTGTGAAAGACCCTATAGAAAGACAACGTTATAAGTGATTTCAATATGACCATAGCCCAAATGTTAGACCAGAAATACGCAGCTTGAATTCCTCTGAAGAAGTAAGGTTTGCTTTACAAAAGTTGGTCTGTAGTGTCTGTGTCTTATCTGTGGGACAAACGCTTAGCATTTGTGAGTTTTGAAAGACTGAGATGAAGCAAAATTAAATCATTCAGGTAAAGTGTGACCTCACTGGATAGGAGCACCTCCTCACCACTTATAGCCTGTGCCTCACTCCTGCTGGACATTTTTTGTGATTCACAAAAGAGAACATAACACGTTCACCCGTAGGGATCTTGACGCTGAAGAACAGATGTTTATTGTTACTCAACGGTACTCATTTTATCGACCTCAAATAGATGAAAGGCTGAGTGGATCTGCTGGGATTTGAACCTGTGACCATGACGTTGAACACAGGCCCCTCCAGTGGATGCATTAGTCCAGTGAGCCACCAGATCCGTAGAGTAAGCAGGAATGTGAAAGTCTTCTACAGGCTCAGATACTACATCATATGTGTTAGAAATGGGGGTTTCTAGTTGGCAGAGGTAGGTACCTTTCTCCAAATAGGGACCCTTACTTCTAGACAGGATAAGGGGGATACACACTTTAGATAACCCCAGCTTACCCCCTGGGTAACTTGGCACGAGCAGACAGGCTTATCCCAAAGACAATGTGTAAAGTATTTGTACTCAAAACACACAGTAATACAGTGATAACACCACAAATGGACACCACACCAGTTTAGAAAGATAAAGTATCTTTATCTAAACTCAACAAGACCAAAACAACAAAAACCCAACATACAGGTAATAAAATAGCACTTAAAAACTGTTATTTTCTGCATCTGCCAACATGGCAGACGCAGATTAACCGAGCGCCGCGCGTCCACGCTCAAACTCCTACCTAATCCTGCTTAATATCCTACCCAGTGCAGCTAGTTAGGTGTAGGGGAGACCGAGACCTAATCCGCAGTGACTCCAGTGAGCAGCGGAGCGTGCATTAAGCACTGCAGCCTCCCGGCACCTGGGGTGGGCCGGGCCTGCCACTTCCATCTTGCTCCCGGGCCCCGGACGAGGCGTGGTGGAGGGCCATGGGGTCAGACTGAGCCCCGGAGGTGAGGAACGATATGTGGTGTCGAGGTCGCCGGGCGCGGATCGCCTGCGGTGTTCCCCCTCCGAGCCCTCTAACAGACTTGTGGCGTGGAGACTGGTGCTGGATCCAGGGGTGACTGCGAGTGTGGGTTGGCTCCCAGCTGGGGCCGGCCTCTCGATTTCTGGTCGCGGTCCCCGCTCGGGCTAGGGCGCTTCCGATAGCGCTGGTCTCCCGCCACGCCATCCGAAGAGCGGGTGGCGCTATACGCGGCCCTGCGGGACATCCCCCCCTTGTTCCATCTCTACGAGGGTTTCCCCCCATCTGGGGGTCGCCGCTGGATCAGATCCTGCAATCGGGGGTGGAAGAGTACAAACCTGGCCAGGCACGGTGATGCACGCTCTCTGCTGGATGCGTCATCCCATGGGCCTTCACCACAAGACCTGAAAATATGCCAGACGTGCCTCCGCTCCGATCAGCGCTTGTTGGGCCCTGGTGCATCGCAGTGCCACGCGCGGGGATGCAACGGGAGGCGGCCGCCCCCCTCCCACCATCATCTCTATTTTGTCCCCTACAAACAGCCAGTACACCAGCCGCAGGCCGCATTTGGAGCTCATATGTATCACGGCGGTGTGCTGTGGGCATTTGTGGTATTGTAGGCAACGATTGGACCTGAAGACACAGCGTGGGGGCTGCATGGCGGGGCGGGGCATGCGGCGGGCTGGTGGTCCGGGGAGTCTGGTCCAGGTAGGGGGGCCTGCTTGGCTGGTCGTTCCGGGCTGCGGAAGCGGCCGAGCTAGGCTTGGTGCGGCTTGCGGCTTTGGGGTGGCCGGTTTCCGTGAGGACCGGCCTGCGGCGCCTCCCCCTGCAGGTCCCTTGGGCAATAGCCTCACAACGCACCACGGTCCGGTGTAACCCTCACTGGACTATACTGTACCCCGCTGTGCCCCTCTTGGATGCCAGTGATAACCAACATCCGGCTCAACTATGGGGAAAGACAAGCCTGGTGGTGCAGTCACAAAGCAGGGAACCCTCGATCAATACACCACGGCGACGGGTGGTGGTGCCGCGAGTGGCAGCATTCCAGATAATGCGGCACTCCTGGCAGCCATCACTGAGGCTAGGGACACACTGGACGCGAAGATTGGTGCTGTTGGATCTGCGGTCTCCTTTCTCCGCCAAGATCTAAGGAAAGCAGTAGATCGCATAACTGAAGCGGAAACACGGGTCTCGTCAGTCGAAGATACGGTGACTAATCTACAACAGCGTGTCAATAAGCTCACAGTGATTTCGCAGGAACTGGCCTCCCGGGTCGAGGACGCTGAGGGCCATGCCCGACGCAACAATCTTCGCTTTGTGGGCTTCCCGGAGGGCTGTTAGGGTGCTTCCATGAACCGTTTCCTCACCCAGTTGCTCAGGGATCTCCTACCAGACGAAATGTTATCTTCTTGCTTTGTGGTCGAAAGAGCCCATCGGGCACTCATGAAGAAACCTCCCCTTGGGGAAAACCCACAGCCAGTCATTGCCAAACTGCTTAATTATGCCGGCAGAGATGCTGTATTGCAGTACGCCAGATTACATAAGGACAAACTCATCTTTGAATCTAGACCAATAATGAATGATATTTCCAGATTATACCCGCCTGGTGCAGCAGCAACGTCAGTCATTCCTGGCAGCAAAGAGACAATTGCGAGAGCTTAACATTCAATACATGCTCCTGTATCCCACCAGGCTGCGAGTTGTTTATAACTCCAAGTCCCACTTTTTTGATACACCTGAAGCTGTGTTTGCTTGGTCCGATGAACGTACTCACCTGAAACCTCATTCTCTGCCGCCACTGGAGTCAGATTCGTCCCGTGGTTCACAGCGAAATCAATCTAGAAGGACACAATTGAAGAGGCGACATAGGTCCAGATCCGACCGACGCTCCTCCAGTCCGGAACGGGCATCCTGAAATGAACTATTGCTGGACTCCCTAGGTTTTGGCTCCAGCCAACTGATTGACATGTAAGCCTGTTTCATTTGGCGCACTGAGTAAGCGTGGACGACACACAACGTTACTGTCCAGCCCCAGACATTTGTACCCCATGTTGAAGATCTGGGGAAAGGTTGGGAACCATTGGAGGGGGGACTCTTGGCTCCACTGTTGGGGGTCGGGCGTGCCCTCCGTCGCGACAGATGCTCCTTGTTCTTGGCAGTATCGGGGGAGGAAGGAATGATGGGGGTTATAAGGTTTTTGTTTATGTTACTTTTCGTCCTTACACGCGCGCAGACACACAATCCATTTCCCGTTATTGAAAGACACTCAGTATTCATACACCCACAATAGATGACCATCCCGGTTAATACCTCCCCTTTGGGAGACTTGACAGTGGTGTCATGGAACTTCAGGGGCTTACTTAACAAAATCAAGAGGGGCGCCATACTCCACCAATCCAAGCGATATGCGTCCAACATCCTCCTCCTACATGAGACTCCTCTGCTGGGCACCAAGGCTCCCTGCTTGGCTAGGTTTGGTAATCATTTGATATATCACGCTGGGTTTATGAGGGGCTCTCGGGGGAAGCTATCCTTATTCATCGTCGCGTCCCCTTTATTTTTTAGAAACATTGGGCAGATCCTGGGGAGATATATCATGATATCAGGCACAATATATGGGGAGCACGTTAGCATTGGTAGTATTGATGCACCCCCCCAGGGTCTACTTTTGTTGACACAATCACCCGTCTGTGGAGTGAACTTCTGGATGGTTTAATTCTACTGGGAGGGGACTGGAATGATGATATGTAAACGTTTGATAGAAGGCGCGGGTCTGGTTCGGGACCCTGAACAGACGCCTCGAAATTGTCTCAGCTTGCTAGCACATTGGGATGGTCAGACATATGGCGGGAATATCACCCAACAGAGGTGGGCCACACCTATATGTCCACCGTTCATGGCTCCCTATCCCGGCTGGACTATATGTTTGCGCCACATAGGTACATTCACAGATTCTCTCAGGCCACTCACCTCCCCAGGGGGCTGTCAGACCACTCCCCAGTCAGTGTTAAACTTCTTATGCACATAAATAAACCCATTTTAGGTGGTGAATGTCCCCATGGCATCTCCGGGACCCTGACTATCAGGAGACACTTACTCAAGCAATCCAGGAATACATTGACATGAACGCAGCTTCAGCCCCATCCATGATAACCCTCTGGGAAGCCCTAAAACCTACACTCCGGGGGGTCGACATCAGTTATCGTAAAATAAGAAGCGCAAATACTCCACCCAACGAGCTGAGCTAGAGGCCCATCACACGTCCCTAGAGACACAATATATCAGTGACCCCAGCCCTTCCCTCCGGCGCAATCTCCTTCAAGCCCAACAGCAGTTACATCAACATCTCACGGATGAGGCAAAATAAATCTGGTTGGTGTCACAACACCGGATTTATCAATGGGGGGACAAATAAAGTAAAATGCTACATAGGCTCTGCCAGGCCGTGCGGTCTCCGGCTGCTGTTCCGATTATCCATGGGTCCGACGGTGTTTTACACTCCTCTCCTGAGGCAGTAGCCACAGAATTTGCGCGTTATTTCTCCGTCTTATATGCACGGCAAGATCAGCTCTCGGAGTCTCTCATTGCAGAGTTCCTTCAGGATATTCCCCCCCCTAGATTGACCGATCAAATGAGAGAACAACTTGATGTCCCCATCACGTTGGAGGAATTAAAAGCAGCGCTGGTAGCAATGCACCCAGGAAGGGCCCCGGGCCCTAATGGATTCCCCATGGAATTCCTTCGGTCGCATATGACCACACTGGGCCCGTACTTATTAGAGGCCATTCAGAGTGCACTCGAACGACACGTGCTGCCCCAGGATTGGCGACAAGCAGAGATTGTCCTCTTCTTAAAACCGGGCCGCCCACCAGAAGACCCCTCCTCATATCGCCCCATCTCTCTGATTAACTTTGAACCCAAGCTCCTGGGCAAGGTTTTAGCCGAACGCCTACGGGCCTGTATACAAGACTTGGTCCATTTAGATCAATCTGGCATTATGCCATACCGGGCTACCCGCCACAACATTCGCCGGGTCCACAATGCTATGGCTTTGGCCCCAGAGCTGGGACGTCCCGCAGCCATACTACTTGCCGACATAGACAAGGCATTTGACTCCCTTAGTTGGGAGTATCTTTTTCAACTTCTCGAGGCAGTCCATCTCGGCCCGCGTTTTCTAGCATATACCCGCCTACTGAATACAGAGCCAGCCGCTTCAGTGCGCATCAAGGGACACCGCTCGGCCCCCTTCCCCGTCTGTCGGGGCACGAGACAGGGCTGCCCCCTGTCTCCTCTTTTATTTGCCCTAGCGATCGAACCCTTGGCGGTTTGGGTACGTAGAGATCCTGCGCTCCGGGGATTCGAGTGGCCTAGGTCGCAACCCGATCGGATCGCACTATATGCGGACGATGTCCTCTTCTTTATGACGGACCCGTGGATTTCTGGGCCACAGATCCTACAGATCCTCCGGGTATTCAGCCAAACCTCGGGGCTCCACACCAACCCCTCTAAATCCGTATTGTTTCCGGTCTGCGGTAACCAGGGGAGGAATACATGGGCGGCCCAGCTGACGCATGCGACAGAAGGCTTTAAATACGTGGGGATTTTCATGTCCCCATGCCCAAAGACCTCATGGGCGCATAACATAAATCCACTTTTGGCTGGCCTCCGTGATGAGACAAATATATGGGCATCCCTTCCCCTTTCATTGTATGGGCGCTCAGCGATCTTTAAGATGGTCTCTCTCCCTAGAATATTATATCGGCGACAGAACTTTCCATACCAAATACCCCGGTCATGGTTTGCGCAAATTAATGCTATCCATAATAAGTTCCTATGGAACAAAGGGGCGGTTCGGGTGGCACTACAAACTTGTGCACAATCTACGTATTGTGGTGGCATTGCAGCGGCGGATGTTTACGCCTACTACGCAGCCTCTCATCTTTTAATTATCAATGAATGGTGGTATGGTACACCATCGTATCCGGCGTTCGCCCTGGAACGCGCGGTGATGGAGGGGGTCCCACTTCTTCGGTAGTAATCAGAATCTTGACTTCCTTCCGCATGCCTGCAGAACAGTGATTCAGCTCTGGAGGTATACTGTGGGGCAGATGGGGTGGCGAGGGCGCTTGACTCAGGCGACTCCCCTATGGCAGGGCACCCATCTGCGCCAGGTGGTGGCTTTGCCGGGATTCCGCAAATGGGACCAGATAGGTATTTCCACCCTTGGTGATGTAATGAAGGTCACAACACTGAAGTCCTTCTAGCAGCTACAGGCGGAATTTCAATTACATAAAACACAATTCTATAAGTACCTACAGTTACGCCATGCCCTCACTCCCAAAATTCTTACCCTGGACACCCTTCCGGAGTTTCACCCCCTGGAGGGCCGCCTTCTTATGGGGGATTTGGAAGCTCATAAAATTAGACAGATATACCAGACCCTGACGACACACGCCAAAACCACCCTACATTAGACCAGAGGGGCGTGGGAGGCAGATATTCCGGACTTAACTGACGATGACTGGGCCGAGGCCATAGCCGATCCGTGAGATGCGGCCGTGTCCTCTCGTTATCGCCTCATTCAATTCAAATACATACACTGCGCGTACTATACCCGACTCTGTCTCTGGAAGATGGGGCTCATCCCATCTCCCCAATGTCTACGCTGCGGTAGGAAGGAGGGAACTTTATGCACACTGTTTGGGACTGTACTGTACTGCTGCCCTTCTGGCATAGAGTCTCGGCCTGCCTGGGTCAGGTACTGTCCTGGGATCTCCCATACGATTCCAAACTATTTTTATTACATAGCACTGATGGGATAGAGGGAATCGGTATAAACAGCTCCTGCTATTCCTGGCCCTCACCATAGCTAAGCGTGATATCGCTCAATTGTGGAAGGGAACTTCCCCCCCGACGCTAGGGAAATGGCGAACGGAGCTAGACAGATGCATGGGAGTAGAGATTGCGGTCTTCCAGGCGAGAGGCTGCCCCCTGAAACATAGGAAAATTTGGTCCCGATGGGCAGTATACCGGGGTATAGATCTTCCCCCCTTCTCTCCCTAACCCCCTGATGTATGTGTTTCCCCGCACGTCCCAGACCAAAACATGCCTCACTCAACACCACATTCCAGGCGACGCAAGAACTCTAACATATTTACTTAATTATACGGGTAACGGGATTGCCTGCGCAAAGATTTTTATTGTTATATATGTTACTATTGCTAATTCTGTATTCAAATCTGGTACTCTTGATTTATTTGAAGTCTTAATTTGTATATGCAGGGCAGCTGCCCAGATAGTACCATACAAAATCAATAAAATATGTTATCCAAAAAAAAAAACTTATTTCCAAAATGAAGGTGGTAGAAAACAAATAGCTCCACCTGGGGCTATTACGACGTTGTGACAGTGATAAATCCAAAGTACGGTGCTGACCGCGAGGAGCGCGGCATCGGGCACGGAGTCACACAGACCCCCAAACAAACAGTACGATAACGAAGTCTATGACGATGTACGGCCTTGTGGAGGTGAGGCGTCGGTGCCGTGGTCGAGGCTTACTCCCTGGCTGCCACGGGGAGGCGAGGCATCATGTCCGCGAGGAGGCGACATGTCGAATCCAGGACAGGGGCGTCGGCGATGAGGCGTCAGTTCAGGTGAGGCGATGTGAAGTCGGCGAGTTCGTGGAGTCTCCCTCAGCGGTTATTGGCACTGCGATAACAGGATGCAGGTGCTGGCGATTACGGAGTCGGTGCGAGCGCTGGCGTCAGGCACGGCCGATAACTGCAGGCATCAGCAGGTGTCGAAGGGCATTGGAGCTGCAGTGTAGGCCGGGCAGTGCGTCGTTCACTTCACGAGTGGTGCCTCTGGCCTCTGTGCAGGTTGCGGCGTCACAGCGGCGTCGCTGACGGCAACGGAGTCAGGTTTTCTTGATTCTCTTAGGTTTCTTCCAGCTCCCAACAGCAGTAACAACCTCCAGAGGCCCAAAACTCAAATAGGCACCTCCTGGCAGGTCGGAACTCTCAGCAACAGAGTTCAGGGGAGCTGGGGGTGAAGTATTTGTGGCCCTGAGACTTTAGAACAGGAGGCCAGCACACACAGGCCCTCGGAGATACTCCTTCAAGCAGATTCACAGCAAAGTTCCAGTCTTTGTCCTTTCCTTGGCAGAAGCAGCAACTGCAGGCCAACCCCACACAGCACACAGCAAAGGGGCAGTACTCCTCACAGCTCTTCAGCTCTTCTGCTTGGCAAAGGTTCCTCTTGAGTCCAGAAGTGATCTAAAGTGTTGGGGTTTAAGGTCTAATACTTAAACCCGATTTTGTCTTTGTTCTCTTTGTGCTAGGGTCTCTGAGCCCAGTTCAAACCAGTTCTGTTCTCACTGATGCAGTATGACTACAGGGAGTGGAGACAGCATTGTGCAAGGGAGACAGGCCCTATTCAGTTGCAAGAAAAACTCCTCCCACTGCTCTAAATACAGCCAAGGTTTATTCAGCTCAGCTCTGAGTCCTCCAGGAAGGGCCAGGCACACCTCAAATCCCCCAGTGGCTGTCTACAGTGAATGCACATCCCCAACCCCTGTCAATCCACAAACAGGCAGAGGCACACAGAATGGTCAAACAAAAAAATGCCTACTTTCTAAAAGTGCCATTTTTAAACACACAATTTAAAAACCATCTTTACTAAAAGATGTGTTATTAAATTCTGAGTCAAGAGAGCCAAAACTGTATTTCTCTATCTTGTCCCAATGGGAAGTTAGGCTTGTAAGATGTTACAAAGTATCTCCCATTCTATTCTATGAGGCAGATAGCCTTTCAATGGTAAAAAACGAAATTGGCAGTATTTCACTATCAGGACATGTCACACACACCAGTACATGTCCTACCTTCACATACACTGCACCCTGCCCATGGGGGTACATTGGGCCTACCATAGGGGTGCCTTACATGTAAGAAAAGGGAAGGTTAGGGCCTGGCAAGTGGGTGCACTTGCCAGGTCGACATGGCAGTTTAAAACTGCACGCAGACACTGCAGTGGCAGGTCTGAGATACCCTTTTCAGGGCTACTCATGTGGGTGGCACAATCAGTGATGCAGGCCCACTAGTAGTATTTGATTTACAGGCCCTGGCACACTCAGTGCACTTTACTAGGGGCTTACCAGTAAATCAAATATGCCAATCATGGATAACCAATTATGTTCACAATGTACACAGAGAGCATGTGCACTTTAGCACTGATTAGCAGTGGTAAAGTGCCCAGAGTCCTACAGCCAACAACAACAGGTCAGGAAATAAATAGTAGGAAGAAGCAAAACGTTTGAGAATAACCCTGAAAAAAGGGCCAAGTCCATCATTATGTGACCACAACTGCTTTCCACAGAGCCTCACTTTGGTCCGCTTCTTCCAACTAGAACAATTTGTACCTGGCAGGCAGTATTCACCAAGCGCTCTCACTTCACAAAGCCAGCCTGCCCAGAGTCATGCCCAGATTCACTCTCCAACTTGGCACTACTTTGTTTTCTTTTCTTGAACATACGTTTAAAAGTGAAGGTAGACGTTTTAAACAGATCCAACTATGTACTTCAGTTTAACTGTGTGCCCTGTGCCTGGACCACTTGAGGTGCATCTTCCCCCTCCAGCTGATTACCCTCTGCATACAATGTCTTTTAGGTCCATTTACTTAGTGTTTAGGGGAGGGAAGGGTGTGTTCCTCTTCCTGGTGCACAAAATAGTCCAAGATCAACTCGGGCTTCATCAAAACGCCATGATACATTTATGGTATTTTCCTTGTGTTCAGGTCCAAAACCATATGGTTTCTATGTCCCGTTAGTTTTGTTCCTCCTTCTGTGTCTCCCTTTAGGACATCACCTGATTCGACTCTCGACACTGCTGTTTGCTGAATTAATTGCTGTCATCGTTGTGATAATGTTGTAAAGCACTCTGATACCTTCCGGTCTGGCCAGTGCTATATAAAACTCTTAAATAAAACTCAATAGACATTTAGGGGCCGATTCCGATTCAGGCCGGAAAACGTACCAACCGACTCGGTACTGGAATGTAGGCCGACCGACACGTACCGGCGCAGTCCGATCCGCGTAGTACGATGCTATGCATGTGAATTACGACCGACTCGTACGAAACACAAGCCGAATGACCGAACCGCACGGAAAGCAGCCATCCGGCCCGAAAATCTACGCGAATCGAACCGACCGACACGCACCAGGAATGAACCCGACAGATACGTACCCGCGAACTCCGACCCGCGCAGTACGATGCAATGCGTGTAAAACCAGACCGAGTCGCACGGAGCTCAAGCCGTACGACCGACACGCATAGAAAACAGGGAGCCGAAGCAACCCAATACTCCGCGACCGACGCGTATGCCGCACATGAAACCCAGCAGAAAGACAACGTGACAGACTCGGAGAAGCTCGCACGAGACAACTGCAGCATCCGACTCGGTCAGAAGAACGTCTCCTACATGCCCAAAAAATACAAAGGAAAAAATACAAAAAAAAGGGCCAAACAAGCAATGACAAAGTCAATAAATAGTGGGGAAAAAAAACATGGAACAAAGACACACCCACAACTCCACCCATATAAAGGCCACAAATCCCTACCATGATTCTTTGCAAATTCAACTGACCTGCCAGCACAGAACACCATCAGACAGCAACCACAGACACACTCACAACTCATCCATCACACAAGCCACACACCATTAGCACTTCCCTAATAGCACCCTCACATACACCCAGCAAAACTGACACTCACCCACCCTCACTTGCACACTCACACACACATCAATCCCCACCACCACCCATCACCATGCCCCCAAAGAAGAATCCAAAGTTCCTAGACAGTGAATTGGAAGTCCTGGTAGATAAAATCCTAAGAGTAGAGCCACAGTTGTTTGGTACATTGGTCCAACAGACCCCCATGTCGCAGAAGACCAAGATGTGGGAGAGGATTGTCGACAGGATGAACGCACAATCACCATGTTTGCGCACAAAGGAAGACATCCAGAACAGGTGGTATGACGTGCGCCGGAGGGACAAGGACCTACTCAAGAAGGAATACGCCTTGAGTCATCGCACCGGCAGTGGCCCTCCTGCCAAACCAGTATACCTCAGGTCCTGGGAGGAGAAGGTGCGGGCCATCCTACCACCAGAGAGCGTACATGGACTATCAGACATCCCAGAGCCTGGTGAGTACACAACCAATATACCCAATATTGTGTGACAATACACACACATCACTGTCAAGGGGATAGTGAAACCATGCACCGTTAGCAAAGCCACAGTAACCAAAAGATAATCATCCCAAGATGTGTATGCTAGTCAGACAAACACAATACCTGCCATCTCATAGTGATATATAACTGTGTCATGACATGTACAAACCTAACAACAAGTAGAGCAAGGCAGTGGCACAAATCTAACCAACAAACACTGTCAGACATTTTGCCACCACTAGAACACCACCTCACAGGGAAGCTGACTGAAAGGAAGGAATTGTGTGTATGCTGGTGAAGTGAGTGTAGCCAATAGCATGATGGGAGTTGTAGTCACAGATATTGGTCACCCTCACAATTGGCCCATCAACACCACTCTGAACCATGCTCACATCACAGGGAGTGGAAAAGAACTGACAAGATGGCTGACACTGGGTACTGCTGTGGGGAGAACAAGCAGCTGCTGGGTGTTGTGCTCAAAACAACAGCAGGACACCACTGCCTGACATCCTGAAAGCCAACTTGCCCTCCCTGCACGTTCCATGGTGGGATATCTGGCTGGGTGGGAAGGAGGACTGACAGCTATGACCACATGACTGTGTTAAGCACAGGGACACTTTTGGGACTTGTAGCCAAACAAACGCCAGGACAACACTGTCAGCCATCCTGTCAGCACAGGCACACTACCCCACAGGGAAGCAGAGTCAAAAGGAAGGAAGTATGGGCATGCTGGGAAGGGGGGTGTAGGCAATAGCATGATGGGAGTGGTAGTCACAGCTCAACATCCCCCACCCGCATGGCCCGGCAAGCTCACACTGAAGCATGCACACCTCACAGGGAGTGAAAAGCCACCTCCAAGATGTCTGACACTGGCCTCAGCTGTGGGGAGCACAAGGCCCTGCTGTGAACTGTGCACCAACAAACAACAGGACCACACTGTCAGCCATCTTGCCATTGCTGTCACACTCACACACAGTGAAGTCGACTCAAAAGGAAGGAAGTATGGGCATGCTGGGAAGGGCGGTGTAGGCAATAGCATGATGGGAGTGGTAGTCACAGCTCAACATCCCCCACCCGCATGGCCCGGCAAGCTCACACTGAAGCATGCACACCTCACAGGGAGTGAAAAGCCACTTCCAAGATGTCTGACACTGGCCTCAGCTGTGGGGAGCACAAGGCCCTGCTGTGAACTGTGCACCAACAAACAACAGGACCACACTGTCAGCCTACTTGCCATTGCTGCCACACTCACACACAGTGAAGTCGACTCAAAAGGAAGGAAGTATGGGCATGCTGGGAAGGGGGGTGTAGGCAATAGCATGATGGGAGTGGTAGTCACAGCTCAACATCCCCCACCCGCATGGCCCGGCAAGCTCACACTGAAGCATGCACACCTCACAGGAGTGAAAAGCCACTTCAAAGATGTCTGACAATGGTGCTCTGTTGTGGGGAGCACAAGGCCCTGCTGGGAACTGTGCACCAACAAACAACAGGACCACACTGTCAGCCATCTTGCCATTGCTGTCACACTCACACACAGTGAAGTCGACTCAAAAGGAAGGAAGTATGGGCATGCTGGGAAGGGGGGTGTAGGCAAAAGCATGATGGGAGTGGTAGTCACAGCTCAACATCCCCCACCCGCATGGCCCGGCAAGCTCACACTGAACCATGCACACCTCACAGGGAGTGAAACGCCACTTCAAAGATGTCTGACAATGGTGCTCTGTTGTGGGGAGCACAAGGCCCTGCTGGGAACTGTGCACCAACAAACAACAGGACCATACTGTCAGCCATCTTGCCATTGCTGTCACACTCACACACAGTGAAGTCGACTCAAAAGGAAGGAAGTATGGGCATGCTGGGAAGGGGGGTGTAGGCAATAGCATGATGGGAGTGGTAGTCACAGCTCAACATCCCCCACCCGCATGGCCCGGCAAGCTCACACTGAAGCATGCACACCTCACAGGGAGTAAAAGCCACTTCAAAGATGTCTGACAATGGTGCTCTGTTGTGGGGAGCACAAGGCCCTGCTGGGAACTGTGCACCAACCAACAGCAGGACACCACTGACTGACATCCTGACAGCCAACTTGCACTCCCTGCAATGGAAGCACGTTTCATGGTGGGATGTCTGGCCTGGGGGGAGGAGGAGTGCCAGCTCTGACTACAGCTACCAGCAGGCCCTTACACACACACCACTTCCACTAACTCCAAACAACACACCTGGGACCGTGCTCCACAAGAGAGTGAGTGAAAAGCCACTTCCAAGATGTCTGACACTGGCCTCAGCTGTGGGGAGCACAAGGCCCTGCTGTGAACTGTGCACCAACAAACAACAGGACCACACTGTCAGCCATCTTGCCATTGCTGTCACACTCACACACAGTGAAGTCGACTCAAAAGGAAGGAAGTATGGGCTTGCTGGGAAGGGGGTGTAGGCAATAGCATGATGGGAGTGGTAGTCACAGCTCAACATCCCCCACCCGCATGGCCCGGCAAGCTCACACTGAAGCATGCACACCTCACAGGGAGTGAAAAGCCACTTCAAAGATGTCTGACAATGGTGCTCTGTTGTGGGGAGCACAAGGCCCTGCTGGGAACTGTGCACCAACCAACAACAGGACACCACTGACTGACATCCTGAGAGTTAACCTGCACCCACTGCAAGGGTGGCATGCTTTATGGTGGGATAACTGGGCTGGGGGGAGAAGGAGGTCCGGATGTCAACCAAATACCACCAATGCTGGCCATACACACACCTACTCTGCAAAAACACATTGCACATGTGGGACCAGTCACTCCCAAAGTAAAAGCCCTGGCAAGATGGCTGACACATGGGCATGAGAAATGATGTGCCTGCAATTCACACCCAGGCACTGGCTAACCCAAACACGTACACACTCACAGCCATTGCAACTCTATGTTTACACACACTGTCAGGGGATGCAGTGTCCATGGGTGCCCCCTGGCCTGGCTGTGAAAGTGTGACTTGCAGATGACAACTGTGGAGAATCAGACAAACTACATAGCACAAAACACACAGGAAGTCACAGAGACATCATTGACAGGGGACACCTGACAGTGAATGCAATGGACACACCAATATACCGGACACTGTACCATGGTGTCAGTCACACAAGTTGCGGTTGTGAGCTGCATTCCACTCCCACATCGTTCGGCAACATATGCATCCTTCACACAACACACCACTCACTGTCATAGACACTGTAGACACAAGCACCAAGCTGGACTGCATTTGAGGAGACATGTTACTCACAGCAGCAGAACTGCAACACACACCACTGGCCATCACTGTCATGACAATGGAAAAGCCAGAGAGCTGCCGTGCCTAATCCTTATCACCATGGAGGACATTGACAAGATTAATCACGTTTGCACGTACAAAACTCAGCAACAACATCATTAGCTACGTTAACAACATCACTTGTATGAAATGAGACGTGAACTAGGAACCCAGACAACAACACAGATACTCCCAAGAGATCCCAGGCATACCGGACTGTGACCATGTTGTCCAGACACACCAATGTGACGCACAAAGACTGGCAAAAACTGCCACCACACATGTCCCAATCTTGAAAGATATCCTAAGTGGAATTGCACATATGTCCCTGTTAAAGGACAAATGTGGACACGGATGACACACCTGTGTCAGGCACGTGATGGCCCTTGAGTAGCAATGGCCATGTACAGCCAATCTATACATGAGCTGGTCATGCACACACCTCAACATTCACATTGAAATGCTTCAGGTTGGCAGGACAATGTGCTACAACAATATCAACCTCTGGCTGTGACAACTTAGCACAATGCAATGTACAGGCACGCATCCAGGTGTACAGTCACAACTGTCATGTGTTTGAACCATTGATGCCTGTAGAAACCTAACATACATTGTGTGTCTCTTCCAAACACAGGTGATGCTGGGGACACAGCAGCAGATGATGAGGAGTCCCTGTCCCAGGCTCCGGTGGCCCCTGAGCTCTCTGGTGTGGAACAGCCTCTGCCCTCCTCGGATGGCGACGACCTACCTGGCCCCTCCGGTGTGAGTCATCATGCAGCACCAGCAGGACCACCATCTGCACCCCCTGCACCCACTCCTCCAACATCTGCCAACACACAGACCACCCCCGCCGACACGGACAGACCAAGGACACTGAATGACAACAGCACAGGGACCCTGGCCCCCCGGGAAGCAACGGAGAACAACCCCAGTACCAACCCCCAAGGGGGCCTAGGGTCACCTGTGTGTGCCACCACAGGTCCCGCACGTGTGGCCAGGGGTGGTGGGAGGGGTGGTAGGCAGAGGTCGCTGTTTGCAGAGGGGTCTGGACTGCATGATGACCCACAACTGGTACGCATTGCAGATGCGTACCAGAATAGCACCGGAGAGGTCAGCCAGGTAGTGGGGATCCTCAAGGACATTCAACAGCAGCAGGCTGCCCATCATGCCCGCTTGGACACCCACATGTCCCGTGTGGAGACACACATGTCTGGCATGGAGTCCAAGTGGGACACATTGGAAGAACTGACAGCGGTGCAGAGGGACATATTGACATGCCTCCGCCAGATTAGCACCAACATGTCCACCCCTCCCTGTGTGCCCACAACATCTGCTGCCGCAACAACTGCAACTGCCACAGGGAGGGAGGATGACTCTGGTGGAGAGTCCTCTGCACCGCAGCGGCCTGCACGTGAGGGTCCTCCCAGAAAGAAGAGGGGTCGTCCGAGGAAGGACAACTGAGAGGCAGATGGCCATGTACATCCCCCAGGAACCCAACACCTGTTCTGGAAATTCTCCTTTGTGTGCAAACTGTTCACCCTGTCGAATGCAACCCAACTCTCCCACATGACATGGGGAGTTTAAGTTGGACTAATGTATCAGATGACTGTGGACTTTACTCAGGACATTTCTGCTACCAACACTTCCAACTCATCTGGGAACTTTGGATTCCAATCCCAATGTACAGCACCCACCATCCTGTGCACTATCCTCACACATGTATGTAAATAAACTCACTAATACACCATACTTGCCTCTGTTGTGATTCCAATGTGGTATTTTGTCATGGAGATGATGATCTGCTAAATGACACTGTGCATGTTAACTGCTACAGCAATTCCAACACCGTCATGTGAGTCATGGCGACGTGACACATATGAGGGAGACACACCACTAGGGCAACGCAACACATACACACCAGGGCCATCTGACTCATCGCCTACACTGATGTTGCCAGGAAATACAGTGGAATGCACAGACACCACACCTATTCAGAGTCTGTGTTAACTAGCCCACAGGTGCAGTAAGCAAATGTCAGTCAGATGTGTGACCACAGACAACGCACATCCCAAAGTGAAGCACAGGTTCATTACACATTTGCAACATGTTGTTTCCACTACAGATGCAAGGTAATCCCACGTGGCAGTGTCCACACAGTCAACAAGTGTTGAAGAAATAAAGTCCAGGGGTGTGTGGCACATCACCTGTAGGGAAACGACTGCTTCCATCCTGGAAGTTGAATCATGGTGTCGGGGGATCACAGTTGACCAAACAACTCTGAAAGTACCCTGTGAAGGACAGACATGACACACAGTCAAAAGCACTGAAGAACAGGACAGAACTGCAATACTCATGCCCAATACATGTCACAAGATACCTACACAAAAGCAAGTTAGCATGTCAACACTGTTGGGGAGTACAGACTACCTGTAAGGACACATCGCTGCACGCATCCAGTCAAGTAGCACATGGCCACACTCAAACAGCAACAGAGCACCAACACATATCATGCAAACTCAAATCATTGACATAACATCTCTGTATACTCACATTCAGCTGAAGAAGTTGGTGATGAGCTGTGTGCGGACATCACCCTCATCATCATCATCATCACTGGCATCGTGGCCCAGGCCAGGATCCTCCAAAGGTGGCGGATGTTGGTCATCGTCATCCAGGATGAGAGGCAACTCCTTCCGCACTGCCAGGTTGTGTAGCATGCAGCAGACGATGAAAATCTTGCACACCTTTACAGGCGGCATATGGGAGGGCCCCTCCTGTCTTGTCCAGGCAGCGAAAGCGGCTCTTCAGGAGACCAAATGTCCGCTCAATTACTCTCCTGGTCCGACCATGTGCCTCATTGTAGCGCATCTGGGCTGGTGTCACAGGGTTCCTGAGGGGTGTCAGCAACCACGGCATGTTGGGGTATCCGGAGTCACCTACATACAGACAATTGCACATTAGTTGAGTTGGAAAAGAGGGTGGAATACAACATTGCAGAACACACACAATGGTACAAAGTCAGTACACACCGACAAGCCAGGCACGCAGGTTCTGCATCTGTGACATCATCCTCTGGATGCGACTACTCCTCATCACGTAGGCATCGTGTGCAGAACCGGGGAAACGTGCACACACATGTTAGATGCTCATATCTGCAAGACATACCCCCAGAGCATTGATAGAATGGAAAATATTCCTGTTCCTGTATGCCTGCTCATGTGCCTGTGGTGGAACCAAAGCCACATGTGTCCCATCAATGGAGCCGATGACATGTGGCATCCTCCCCAGGGCATAGAAGTCACTCTTAACGTCAGTGAGTTGTTGACGTTTAGGGAAATAGATGTACTGGTTCAAGTATGTTAACATTGCCTCCAAAACATCGCGTAGCACACGGCTGACATCCCACCAGCAGACGCCACAGTGTGTTGAAAGGTACCGGTGGCAAAGAAGTGTAGGGCTGCCATCACCTTCACCTTGGGGGTCAGCGCTGTAGGGTATGGCCGGCCAGGTAGCAAATGTGGGGCCAACAGCCCCGCCAATTCCTCAATCAGCGGCCTGTTGAAGCGGTACCATCGGATGCAGTCACGTTCCACCATGGTTGCAAGGTCAGGGAATGGTCTATGGACAGCTGGTGCCCTGCAGTACATAGGTGAACAAAGAAAGCTTGACAGTCACCCCACATATGTGGCATTGACCATACTAAATATCACATGATACATCATTACGAGACACAAGTACTTGATGTGTGTGCCGTTCTGTATGGACATATATGGCACCTACATGGCCATCATCTAACATCTCAGTTCAACATGTGTTGACAACAAGTTCCAGGTTGTGCTATGGGAAATCATTATGCTGTGTCACAGTACCCATGTACTGCTGTCACGTTCCAAACACAAACCACAGTGACAAGTGAGGACAGATGTGCCCCAGGCATCACAGCTCTTTGACAGGTAGATTCCGAGGGACCCTGTATTGCCACATGGACACTGGCATGACATGGTGGCTTGGCGCCGATGTAGACGGCGGCGGACCTTAGAGCTCCTCCGCAGCCCCCCACCGCTGCAAGCCATCCTGACAAGCTGCTGAGATCCCCGGCACTGCAAACTGTGGCGGAATACCGGGTGATCTCCAGGACGCACTTCCGAGCCGTCTGCAGGGAGAAGAGCGGAGAAAACAGCGTTTTTGTTTCCCGGACTGTATCCCGCTCGACCGCTGGCCAAAATGGCGGCCGCGACTTGCGGTGAGCGCGCTGACTGGTGAAGCGCATTGCGGCGCTTGGGGAGCCCCCTGGATAGCGGAACAGCACCCAGAGCCAGAGCGACGGCCGCAGTACATGGTACGCCAGGGAGACACAGTTTCACTGAGGCGAGGGAGATAAGGCGGCCCGCAACCGATAGGCAGTGGTTCCCTGACCTTAAAATGGCAGCGCGGGAGGCCCGAGCTGCGAGGTGATAGGGCCCTGTATTGTTGGATTGGGCTCCCTGCGTGGGAAATTTCTTCTGGCCGGCTGAGATGCTCATAACAGCCTGAACTGTCTGAGGGCTAATTGCCGAGGGGGTGTTTCGGCGAGCTGAGAGGCCCCCCTGATAGAGACTGTCGGAGAAGGAGAGCAGTGCGCCTGGGACCGAGCAGACGGTGGCTGGTGCGTGGTGGTGTGGACCTGACCGCGCCAATCTGGGCCTGTAAAGGGACTGTGACGCTCCTGAGCAGGGTGCTGCTGGCCGGAGGTACGATCGAACCTCGGTGAGTGCCCACAAGGGCTAAAACCCTGATAATTTTGCGCCCATTGGTCTCCAGGGGTTGGAGCATACGGGACTCTCACATCAGACTCCTGCCTCAACGAACCACACGATGGGACGAGTATCCAGGAAAAAGGGGTTTGAGGTCCTGCGGACAGACGACCCGGGGCACCGCACTGACGACGAGGAGAGTGAGCCTGGAGGGGGAGTGGAGAAAACGTCTGGAGACCCTACCCTGGCGGATATCATGACTGCTATCACCTCCTCGAGGGAAGCGCTGGAGAAGAAGATGGACACCATAGGGGCGGATCTCACCCTGCTAAAAGATGACCACCGTAAGCTTAAGGAAAGGGTGACGTCCAACAAGAATACCATGAGGGAAATCCCGGACACGGTCGCCTCCCTGCAGGCCGCCCTGACGGCAGTAGAAACCAGGATCAAAGTGCTGGAAGTGAGGGCCGAAGATAGCGAAGGGCGTTCACGCAGAAACAACCTGCGTATAGTTGGGATACCAGAACGCGAAGAGGGGTCCGACGCAGTCCAGTACTTGGAAACTTGGCTAAAATCAGAAGTGGCCCCGGAGGGTCTTTCTCCTTTCTATGCCATAGAACGTGCCCACCGGGTTCCAGGCAGGCCACCGAAACCTGGTGCCCCACCCCGCCCAATGGTGGTGCGCTTACTACATTATAGGGATCGAGACTTTCTACTGCAGCGAGCCTGTGAGAGACAGAACCTGCAGATTGGGAACAGCAGGGTGATGATCTTTCCAGACTACACTAGGGAGGTGCAACGGCAGAGATCTACATTCCTGGCTGTCAAGCGAAAAATGCGGCAACTTCTTCTCCCCTACGCCATGCTGTTCCCAGCTCGCCTGAGAGTAACTGCTGATGCGGAAACACACTTTTTTCTCACCCCGAATGAAGCTTGGGACTGGCTAGAGACTCACCGCAAGGACGGAGCGCGATCTCCGCACCTGGACTCCCCCCGACAACGATCGACCACATCTTCGCCACCACAGAGGGCCCCTTCATCTGCAGGACGACGACAGGAACGAGATAGAGCAGTGCAAGCAGTAGCGGACATTAGTCAGGGCAATACAAGCCCGACCAGCAATACCTCGGGCCCCGTACGAGCCGGATCTGAGAGCTCGGGATCAAGTAGTGCCCAGGGGCTCTCTGACACTGACCTCCCGGATGTTACCCCGCAGACTGCGGTTGGAATGATCGGCTGATCGGCCCTCAGGTCATATATAAACAGGATTACCTATAGACTAATGTTGCTGGGTGGCCCTAGAAGCCCGGTTGTGCACAACAGGAGGGCACACTGGCATTAAGGGGATTTATTAGGCATGTCCTACACGGGGGGCTGGGGGGGCTCTGGGTCCACGGGCAGCGGAGCACGCTCTACCACCTACATGTTTCATCGTTTGAATGCTTTTGTTTGGATGGGGATCTGTTTTCGAGCGCCTGCCCTGGGGAATGGGAGTTGGGTTGGTTTTATTGTTGGGGAGAATTGGGTGGGGATCAGGCATGTCGCTATGAGGGAATCACACCAACAGGAACTGAAGATTGAGCTATGGGTTCCTCCGTAGGCATCAAGTGTATGACCTGGAATGTTAGGGGGATGCACACTATGAGTCGTCGCCACAAAATACATGCTTATTTGGTACGGAGAAGAGTGCAAATTGCACTGCTACAAGAAACCCACCTCACACAGAAATAAGGGGTAGCGCTACAGCGCCGCTGGAGAGGGCAGGTCTATCACACTACGTACTCAGCATATGCGCGGGGGACCCTAATATGGGTACGAGCGGGAGTCCCCTTTCAGTGTGTCCGACAAATCATAGACCCTGAAGGCAGGTATGTGGTAGTACAGGGGCGCCTTGACGGCCGCGATATAACTTTAGGGAGTCTGTATGCCCCTAACATTGACCAGCCTGCATTCTTTGCTCAGCTATCACAGACACTGGCGCAGGTCCTGACTGGGCCCGTACTACTGGGGGGGGGATTTCAATAGCATTACTGATGTACACCTAGACCGTTCACATCCACCTCTCCCTGATGCCCCCACACATAGGGTGGCAGAGGCCCGACGAGACTGGCAACGAAATTGGGGGTTGACGGACACCTGGAGAGCCCATCACCCAGTGGACAGGGACTACTCTTATTTTTCGGCTCTACATGAGCTGCATGTTAGGCTGGACTCCATTCTTTGCTCCCCAGATGTCCATGTAGAGATTACGTTGAGTGAGTACTTGGCCAGGACGATGTCTGATCACAACCCCCTGCTGATAGCCTTGAACTGGGTGCGAACTAGGCCCTCAATTCCTAGCTGGCGTCTTCGCTCAGAGGTACTAGAAGATCAGGTTTTTAGAGCCACAAAAGGCACTGCTATAGAGGAGTACTTTCAGAATAATGCCAATACGGCTACCAGCCCCCACATTGAATGGGACGCTTTCAAAGTAGTCCTTAGAGGTCGCTGTATTGGGGAAGCAGTGGGCGTCCAGAAGACCCTTCTCAGAGACATACAACGAGCGGAACGACAGCTCCGAGAAGTGGAGAGAGATAGACCAGAGAGGATAGATAGGCAAGTAGATCTTCTGGGGGCCAGGGAAGAGTTAGCGGTCCAGATAGAGCGGCTGAGATGCTTTGATCATAGGGCATATGCGGCGCGGGCGCATGCAGAGCGGGACAAATCTGGAGCGTTGCTGGCTTGGCTGGCCAATCCAGTGCGCAGAGGGACGCCAATCCTAGAATTACGGGGAGGAGACGGAATAACACACTATGGGCAGCAAGCTATTAATGCGCAGTTTCTGGAATACTATACTACCTTATATCAGAGCCAGCTTGACCCAATGGCGTTGGAGGGAGAGGGATTCTTGGATATAGAACTCCCCCAAATTACAGAGGAGGAAGCAGAGTCCCTAGGGCGGAACATAGAGCTAGGCAAGGTCAGGGGGGCCATCAAGCACATGGCCAGAAACAAAACCCCTGGCACGGATGGACTCCCGATTGAGTTCTACTCTACATTTGTGGATGCATTGGCTCCCCGCTTGGTGGCCCTCTATAACCGGTCGAGACAGGAGGGGTTTCTCCCTGTATCAACAAGAGAAGCAATAATTATACCGCTCCTGAAACAAGATAAACCGGCCTGGGACCGCACCGCCTACCGCCCCCTTGCTATGCTCAACCTAGATTAGAAGATTTTAAGCCGCATTTTAGCTAGCCGGCTGATGGCACACATGACGACACTTGTGCACTTAGACCAGGCGGGTTTTATTCCAGCCTGGAACACGGCCATGAATATCCACCGACTGCTCAGGCTGCTGGACGGCCCAACGCGGAATAGGGAGGAGGCGTGTATACTCTCGATCGACATCGAAAAAGCCTTCGATAGCCTAGAATGGCCATATCTTTTTAGAGTCCTACGAGCTTTTGGACTGGGCGAGGGGTTCGTGGCCTGGACGGCAGTATTGTATAAGGACTCCACTGCCAGGGTGCGCATGGGGGGCGTGATATCGGAGGCCTGCGCTGTGGGCAGGGGAACGAGACAGGGATGTCCGCTGTCTCCCCTCCTGTTTGCACTGGCGGTGGAACCCCTAGCTGTTCATGCGAGATCGGGACGATACTATCGAGGCTGGATGGGATGGGCCAATCCCAATTTATTGCATTATATGCAGACGATCTATTAATGTTCCTTGCCAATGCTGCGGATGAGTTGCGGGGGGCCAGAGACCTACTGACCAGACTGGGAAGGGTGGCGGGCCTCAAGGTCAACTGGAACAAGACATGCCTTTTCCCTGTTTTGTGTGATAGAAGCGAGCCACCGGTTGAGCTGGATGTAGCGTGGGAAAGTAGATGCCTGACTTACCTGGGGGTCCGCGTTTACCACGCAGCCGCTGACCTACTGGAAGGTAATGTTGGAAGAGCGCTACGCACTACCAGGAGCAATTTCGAATTTTGGGGAACCCTCCCACTATCGGTAGCGGGGCGGGTGGCGCTGCTAAAAATGGTCACCCTGCCACGACTACTTTATTATTTTGGCACATTACCGCTCTGGATACCGAAAAAATTCTTTACCCAACTCAACACCATGGTTACGGGATTTTTATGGGGTTCTGGGAGACGTAGGGTATCACTTACCACCATGATGAGACCTAGACGGGAGGGGGGATTTGCAGTACCAGACTTCGAGGCGTACTACCACGCGGCTCAATTGCAGTGGTTTACAAAGTGGATGGCAGGGAGACTTCGCGGGGGGGACGACCATGGAGGCATGGACCCAGACCTCCAGCAGCTTTTGCGGGTACTGCTGCGACTCCCCTTAAGGGAAAGAGAAACCCAGAGGGACCTGTGGGTGGTGTGACAAGGGTGGAACCAAGCTAGTAAAAGAGCCAAACAGGGCCCTCCATATGCGCCTGAGATCCCGCTATTAGTTTGCGAGGCATTACCGCATGGAGGAGACTGGCAGGGTCTACGGGGCTGGGAAGAGGCGGGGATATCAACTATTGGGGACCTTTATGAGGACAACACCCTCCTACCCTTTAATGACTTATCAGAGAGATTCGAGCTTCCTCAACGGGACTTCCTCTTACATGCCGCGCTGACGGCAGCCATCCGTAAACATTGGAAGACGGGGATGGTGGAACCACTGACCTCTTTACCATGCCAATATGTGGTGACAGCGGCCGGGACGATCAAGGCGGTCACCTGCCTATACAGGCGCCTCACCCAGGAGATCAGACATCCCCTGGAGCGACTGCGCACCAAGTGGGAAGAGGATCTTGGAACGCCCCTAGCAGAGAAGGCGTGGGAGGAGCTGGTTGAGAGAGCCTGGAAATGCTCCAGGAATGCACGATTCCAGCTAATCCAATTTTATGTCCTCCACAGGGCGTATCTCACGCCGCACAAACTAAATGAGTACTTTGGGGCCCACACGGCCTGCCCTAGGTGCAACCTAGAAGATGCTGCATTTCTGCACATGTTCTGGGAATGCCCATTGCTGAAGGGGTTCTGGGAAGCAATTTTGACCACCCTGGATGGGATAACGGATAGGGACAGCACACTGACCCCAGGGTATTGTTTACTGCACTGGTTTCCTCACACTGCCCGTAATAAAGTTACCAGCAAATTTATAGACCTGGGTCTCGTCCTGGCTAAGCGGGAAATTACCAGTCACTGGAAGGCGACCAATGCTCCTAACATCTCGTGGTGGCGGCGCGAGTTCACGAAGTGCGCTGACTGTGAGGGGATTTTTAGATTGCAAATGGCCCAGAGAACGGACAATGAAAAAATGCTAGATATGGCAAGAGCATGGACAGCACTAGTGGACTTACTTAAGCACCAACCTGACGACGGCGAACAGCCTCCTAACTGAGGAAAACGACTGGTGGGGTTTGAAGTAATTGCCCTACTTAAGCAGATAGATCAGGAGCATACAGATTTGTACTATATAGGGATGTCCCCTTTTTCGATACCTACCCACTGGATAGGTGGAATCCGGCACCAAGCACATCTAGGTGCTACCTACCAATGAGATCCAGATGCTAGAGCGACATGCCTGAGGGAGGGGGGAGGGTATGGGATGAGGGGGGTGGGGGGAGGGCAAGTTTTGTTATTATAATGTTCACTGAGCCTGTTATGCATCAGGGCTGTGACGGTCATTCGGAACGCCGAATAACGGCCCAAGAACTGAACATGGCTCACCTGGGGACACAGGTGTGACTGGAGGCTATAGATCCACTTGAGGGGAAGATACGCATGATATGAAGGTGTGAATGGACCTATATGACTGGCAAGTACGAATGTAGAGCACTATTGTCTGCAATGCGGAGCCTGACATGCCATTCCACTGTATTAATGATGATTTAATTGATGTAAATGAATAAAATATGTTTACAAAAAATGGACACTGGCATGACATGGCGTGTCATGTACACGCCAGCAAAACAACCATGACTCCCACAGGTAGTGGCCCCTGTTGCCTCTGCAGGACACACATGGACGTCTGTGACACACACACGCACAACATCAAAGTCGATGCACAAACAACGTGGATGTGGAGACTGTCTCCCATTGTGCATATGGAATCAGAGACATCTGGAACACAACATGCACACAGACTGTGGAGAGCCATCACAATTGTGGCAATGGGTCACCCTGTGACGTACATACCATCCCACATGGGACTCAGGGTGTATGTGACATAACATACACATATACAACCTGGAAATGTGACCATGCCACATGCTCTGAACTGAACAGTTGCACATCACAGTGGTCATGTGCACAACACACAAAGGATTCTGTCCCCATGAACACGTGCACAGCCTGGGAGTGGCTGCCCCCAAGTGCCACCCAACAAACCACATGTTGACCCCCATACACACACACAGGTAATGCAGCCTTACATGCCTTAGGATACAGTGTGGACAGGCTGTGGTGTTGTAGGTGTGCCCCTGAGTCCCTGGCAAGTAATTGTGGCTGGCATACGTTCACCTGTGACAACCATGGTGACATATGTGAGCGACTTGTACAGGGACGCGTCGTACAGCGATGGACCGATCCGTGCGCACGCATTGGCCATTGCATATGATGTTGACGGATGCGTGTTGTGTTTCGAAATACGCGTCGTACAGCAATGGACCGATCGGTGCGCACGCATTGGCCATTGCATATGATGTTGACGGATGAGTGTTGTGTTTCGAAATACGCGTCGTACAGCAATGGACCGATCGGTGCGCACGCATTGGCCATTGCATATGATGTTGACGGATGCGTGTTGTGTGACGTAATACGCGTCGTTTAGCAATGGTCCGATCGGTGCGCACGCATTGGCCATTGCATTTGATGTTGACGGATGCGTGTTGTGTGACGTAATACGCGTCGTACAGCAATGGTCCGATCGGTGCGCCCACATTGGCCATTGCATATGATGTTGACGGATGCGTGTTGTGTGACGTAATACGCATCGTACAGCAATGGTCCGATCGGTGCGCACGCATTGGCTATGGACTGACATGGTAACGGACGCGTTTTCGAAGCTATTACGAGTCGGATGCAGTGACTTTAGTTGGCCAGCCACAACAATGTTGCAAATTCATGTGTGTCATCAAGTTGAAAAAATGAAGGATGCTGTGGGCGTGTATAAGTGGTGCAATTCCATGGATTGGCCAGATTCAGAAGATGCAAACGACTTGGACCTATCACTTTGGACACATGGGACAGTATCTGCCTCTGCAGCACACATATAATGCTGGCTGTTCCCCTGAGAGCTCACTTGCCTGCACTACATGTTCCAGGACGACATCTGCCACCACCACTGCTGCTGTCTCTGCATCCTCTGGCTACTGCAATGGCACGTACTGTGGAGAGAGCACCAGCCTTCAGCACTGAGGAGAACCAGGCCCTGCTGGACAGCCTCCTTCCACAGTACAGCAAGCTGTATGGGAAACCAGGGGAGCAGGTGAGTGTGCTGTCCACTGCCTTACTAATTGTGCATGTTGTCTGACTAGCAAGACTTACAGTGTGTACACCAGTGGCTAGCATGCTCACTGAGTAGTTGTCACCCCCCAAAGTGTGTAGTTACATGCACTGAACAGGTATAGTGCAGTAACAGTGCATTCCAACAAGGTTTTACTTCCCAGGCAATGATACCATTTAGTAACTGCTGGACAACTGTTCATAGCCATAGTTGCACTACCTATGTACATCATATGCCCCTGTGATTGAGACATGTATATCCAACTGTGTGATGCACGGATATGTTGCATGTGTAGTAATGGCCTTTTCACTTTGTCATCCTCACAGGTTGATGCCCACCAGAAGCAGGAGATCTGGCTGACCATTGCCCGGGCAGTACGATCTGCGGGGGTCTACAGGCGCAGGATCCGCGACTGCCAGAAGAGGTGGCAGGACCTTCGTGGCTGGACCCGGAGGATCGCAAGGGTCCAGCTGAAGCTGTCGCCTCCTCGCAGGAGGGGCGGACACCGGACCCTGACCCCCCACATGCTCCAGATTCTGGCGGTGGTCTTCCCTGACCTGGATGGGCAGCTGAAGGCCAGACAGCAGCAAGGAGGGGGTAAGTGCTAGCCTTTTCTGGGTACTATGACTAACATGCTCTAGGCACTCCTTTAGCCTGGTTCCACTTCCACAGTACGACTGTCTTGTTGTCCTGGACTCATGTCCCTCACTTGTGTCATGCCCCCTCCTCATCTGATACACAGGTGTGGCCCTTACAGTCTGTGACTTAGGTCACTTGGGTACTGTGTACTTGCAGTTACCTGTGGTTCAAGTTGGGGACAGCATCAGTTACAGGAACTTTGTTGTGGGCTGCATGGGTGGTACAATTGCTCACACAATGCCTGTGATCTGACATGTACTCTGGGTATGGCTTCAATATGTGTTCCAATTGCTGCTCTGACTCACCACATGTCTGGGTATGTGCCACACACCCATACTGCAGCAGAGACCAAGGTAGGAGCCTCAGAAGTATGTACATCATGTGTGTGACACATGCATAGCCACCTGCCTAGTGTTCAGGGTAATACAATGTTGCACATGGACCAGGACTGTAATGCCTACTCCGGACATTGAAGGCACTCTGTTCTCCCACTCCCGTGTGTCAGCATACATATTGGGCATTGTGAAGAGTGAACTCAGGTGTCTGCCTCTGTGTCACCGTGGTGTGGCCTTGCTTTTTGGACTCCTGGAGTGTTTAACAATTTGGGGTGGCCAGCCATCTGAGTTGTGATTATAGGATCTGCACATTGGTTAATGCATAGGTCTCTGATCCCTTGACTGTGCACAATGGTGTATGAAACATTGAGGTGCAGGCAGCTGTGGTTCATTCTCATCAGACGGTGAAGTGCTCATGTGTATGGATTTGTGTTTGCAGTCACTCAAATGTCTCATTTGAATGACGTGGGATCATCTTAGTCCTCATGATGTGGGTGGCCAGGGTGCACATGTGCACCTGTCAGCTACAGGGCTTGCATTCCCAAAACTTCCATGATTGTGACACAGTGCAGACTGGTGTTGTGTGTATGCACTGCCCCTGTGACAGGAGACAGTTATGACTGACTTGCCAGACAGGCCTGTGCCATGACATTCAACTTGCAAAGGGTGATCCAGCAGTAGTGTGATATGTCCTGCATGCACACCATTGTCGCATTGTCTATCAGGACATGAGGACATCATTGTGTCTGGTGATGGAACCAAAACCCGCATATCGACAGAGACTCTGCCCATCACTTTTCCTGACACATGTACTGAGTCAGTGGCAGGAGATGGCATGTGTTTGGAGTGACACATTTCCATATGTTCTCTTGGATGTCCAACAACTGTTTATGTGGTGCATGTGTGCACATATGATTAGTCGCATACAACAGGCACCAGACAGATGGGTGCATGGACAGGTAGGATATGAGTGGCATGAATGACTGTCAGGCAGACAATGGGCTTCTTCAAATCAGTGTCAGCACTTTTTGCAATGTCTAGCAAATGATGGCAGGGCTTGCTCTGTGATGTGCTGTACTTACTGTGGTGTGTGTGGTCAGTACAGGTGACTAATGTTGCTCTGGTTATCCTGATTGTTTGCAGATACATCCACGGCCACAGGAGGAGACAGCTCCACGGACCAAGAGGAGCGGCAGAGCCAGACTGGGTCCACTGCAGAGGAGACCGAGGGACCCAGTGGCACGGAGGGTGAGGGGAGCCACACTGAGGAGACCTCAGCTATGACCACCTCGGCTGAGGAACACAGCACTTCCAGTGAGGACTCCCTTGTGGAGGCGAGTGTCAGCAGACCACAAACAAAATCGAGCAAGTCTGTACCCGCCACCACCACCATCTCCACCCTCCCATCTGCTCCCATCCCACATGTCCGTGGAGGCTCCCGTGTAGGGGAGCGTGTCTCCTTCATGCCAGGCACCGCACCCCCTGCCTCTGTCTCCCCTGCTGCCCTGAGTGTGGAGTCTGTGGACTTGCTGAAACAGATCCATGTAGGGCAGACATCAATGCTGAGTGTCCTCCATGCACACACGGGTCTGTTGACACAACTGGTGTCATTCATGGAGGGCATGTCATCTGGCATGTCTGCCCTACATCGGACCAATCAGTCCATGGCCTCCTCACTGACGGCAGCAGTGTCCCTCCTGCAACAGTCCCTCACCCCTCCTACCTCTGCCCCATCCACAATCCCCAGCACCCTACCTGTCCCAAGCACACACACATCGGCACAGGCACGCACCAGCACAGACACAAGCAGCACACAGACACACACGCCAAAATCCAGACGCACACGCACGCACAGTCAGGGGACTGATACCTCACTCACAGGGGATGGGGCCCAGACACACACACACGCATCCACGAGCACTCCGCAGTCCTCAGATACCTCTCCCTCCAAAACCCCTTCCCTTGCCTCACCTGCAACCCCCCCTCCCAGAAGCTCTTCCTCTGTGAGCTTGGCCTCTTCCCCACAGATCCATCTGAGCCAATGTACAGGCGGAAGAGGCCACCACCACACACAGAGGGAGTGCCCCTCACACCCGGACACCCTCCCCCAGGCACAGGCAGACTGAGGACCCCATTAGGAAGTCCCCCGGACCAGGAAGGGCAAGACCCCACCACCACCACCACGCAGCTCCACCACACAGTCTCTCTCCTCCATCCCCCAGGCCACCACTCCACAGGTTCCCCCGCCACACCCTGCCCCAGGTTCCCCACACACCAATACCGCATCCCAAACTGCTTAGGCCCTCCCCCCCTACCACTTGCTCTTCCACCCCCAACCCAGACGCTTGGCCTGTTTGTGCCACTGGTGTGGAGACCGGGTCCCCCCCCTCTGTCCTGCCCACCTCATCTGCCCCCCCTTCCACTCCCTTGGAGTTATGCACTGCAGTGGAGTCCACAACCACCCCGTCTGACTTGGGCACTGCAGTGGGGACCCAGTCCACTCCATCTGACCGGCCCACTGCAGTGGTGCCAGCACCCACACCATCTGACTTGTGCTCTACAGTGTTGCCGGCCCCCACTGAGTCAGACACCTCCACTGCAGTTGCCGGTGACACTCCTGCACCCACCACCCCTTCACTGCCTCCTTCTGGCATCCCCTGATCCTGTCCCTGCGGTGCCTGGCCTGCCCCTTGTATGCCCCTCCGAGGGGGATGTCCCCTGTCCATACCAGTGCAGGCAAGCAATGGGTGACAAGTTGTCACATGTCACCCTGTTCGGACTGTGAATGTGGACTGGCCATTGGCCTTAGTTTCTTTTGGACTTCCAATTTTTCATTCACATTGGCTGAATAAAGCGTCTTTTTGTTTACTAGTGGTTTTGCTTTTGTTGTACATGGTGTAGATGAGTATCATCATGCATTTGCTGTTGTAATAGTGTTCAGATCAGGAAAATGAAGTGTTGCTGTGATGGACTCCATGTGGTCCATGGGATATGTGTCCTAATCTAGTCTGGATCCATAGCATCCTTTGCTGCAGTCTGAGGGTGTAATGTTCAGCATTTGACACAGGGATGTACGTTTTGCATTTGTAATTTAACATCTGTGGCTTACACTGATGCACATCTGGTGGGCTTACCACTGTTCAATGTTTCTATTTCCCTGACTGTGTGCCCATCTCCACTGGACATGCAGTTTAGCACATCAATGTTGAAGGACTCATCTGTGTATACAGTGCAACTTGCTTGACACGTGTTTTGGGTATATGCAGATGACTGAAGTGACACTCCCGTACCCAGGCTGATGTGAGCAGAGCCTTCAGTGTGTTGTAATTGTTGACTCACTGACCGAGTGTTCTGCTGACATGTTTGAGTCGTGCACAGACAAGGTTTGGCACAGCGGACCTTCCACAGGAGTGGAGTGCCCTCATGGCAGTGTGTAATCCCGTGACATTGCCTGGGCCCGTGTTGTGTGTTGTGTAAGCATGTCTGTGTGTGTTCCCTTCCCTTTTCCTACACAGGTTGTGTCCCTACGGATGTTCCTGTTTGTGATGCTTGCTGAGTTGCCCTGTGTTCATCCAGCATCTTGGACCTGGTTTCTCCGTGATGTGGGTGCATGGCAAACTAATGTTCATCAGGTTGTCATCCCTAGTTGTCTTTGTTGTCAGGGCTGGGGATGTGGGCAAACGCAGATGGGACACAGTCAGGATTCCCCTTGGCACTTGTTGGTTACACAAGTCATGTAATTTACAGTTTGTGGTAGCTTTCAGTGATTGTGACACGTTGTGTGTGTGACTGCTGCCATTCCTCAGGGTCAGAGCTGCAATGTTGGAAGTTGTCTACTTGTGTTCTTTGTGGGTCACCTTGGCTTCTTCATTGGTGTGTGACTGTGGCCGGGATCCCATTGATTGGGGTGGATTTCACATCATGCCCATGTACCGCATACTGTGCAGTGTGTCAGACATTCACAAGTCTTGTTGACTGGCCAGGTGTGACGGGTTTCTGCACCTTAGTTCCCACAACCACCCCTGGGATTGTCATGGGTGCATGTGCAATGTCACCAGTCCATGTGAGCTTCACTGCTGCACATTGGTGGAGATCAAGGTATGTGGTGTTGAGTGTGTGCAAATGTGAGTTGTTGCACGGCTAGACCCCTACCTCCATATTGGCCTTGGCTGACAGGCCGTGCTGATTGATTTGTGCTTGTGTAGGTGTGATGGTAGTTTGTTGCTCAGGACACATGGCTGTGGTTCACAGTGTGAACGACATCTACCTTTGTCATCACAGTGGGATTATCATGCAGGCTAGTGTCACCACAATGTGGGGTCCCTGGGGGTAGTGCTGTGGTGGGTCTGTCTCTTGCTGTGTTAGTTGCTGTTCCTACAAGCTTGTGTGACATGTGTAATTTGGGCTCCCTCTCATCTAACAATGCCTGATTGCCCACATAGGGGAATCCGATCCATGAGTTACTTTTGTATGGCACTGTAAACACATCTGTGTAATTGGAATTCAGGCCTCCTCATGTGTTGTGTGGTTGCCTGGGGACACTGGCAACCCCCCATCACCTGTTGTGTTTGATATGCAGTGTGAGGCTGCCTGTTTGTGTTTGTGCATCTGCACCACTGCATTGGCATATCTTTAGTGTGCCATTGCCTGTATGTTGTTTGGAGGATTTCCCATGCTGTCCCTGGGACTCCTAGGTCATCAGTCAGCACAATAATCATGGTTTGTATGTCCCATTGCTGCCATGGTATGGTATTTGTTCACCTCACATCTACAGTCTCCACAGGATATCTACATTTGTGTGTCCATTAGTGAAGATATGTGGGTCTGCATTATGATGGTCACTTCTGGCATTGTGTAATTGATAAATGGAGACAATGTCAGTCCCCATGGGTGATGTTTGTCTGCACATGGCCAAAGGTATGTTTTATTTGCACTGCACTGTTTGCCTCACCCAATCTATGTTGCTATGGGACACAACCACTACTTTGCCACTGATGTGTTTGTTGTTCTGTGACCAGGAATCATCCATGCTGTTTGGCAGTTGCAGCTTTTTCCATGACAACACTTACCTTTTGGTCACTGTGATGATGGGGGTTTAGACCCCATTGCCACAATGTTCAAAATGTGCTTCAGCTATGGACCCCACACTTACCTTTTGGTCACTGTGATGATGGGGGTTTAGACCCCATTCCCACAGTGGTCATGGTCTGCTTGCATTGTGAAGGCCACACACATTTTTGTGTGACACATGTGATAGGGGGTCACATTGTATGTTCAATGTCATGTTCAGTGTTGTAGGCATTTGACACAGACTACACACTCTTGTCATGATGTTGGGGGGATGTCTTTTGCTGACATTCCTTATGTTGGAGTATGCTGGTTGTGTCATGCATTACCCATCCTATGAGTGGGGATGGTAGTAGTCGTAGGCATCCAGGCCCCCATGAGTAGGGGTGGTGGTAGTGGTAGGCATCCATTCCCCCATGAGTAGGGGTGGTAGTAGTCGTAGGCATCCAGGCCCCCATGAGTAGGGGTGGTGGTAGTGGTAGGCATCCATCCCCCCACGAGTAGGGGTGGTGGTAGTGACAGGCATCCAGCCCCCCATGAGTACGGGTGGTGGTAGTGGTAGGCATCCATCCCCCTATGAGTATGGGTGGTAGTAGTGACAGGCATCCAGGCCCCCATGAGTAGGGGTGGTGGTAGTGACAGGCATCCAGCCCCCCATGAGTAGGGGTGGTGGTAGTGGTAGGCATCCATCCCCCTATGAGTGGGGATGGCAGTAGTGACAGGCATCCAGCCCCCCATGAGTAGGGGTGGTGGTAGTGGTAGGCATCCATCCCCCTATGAGTGGGGATGGTAGTAGTGACAGGCATCCAGGCCCCCATGAGTAGGGGTGGTGGTAGTGGTAGGCATCCATCCCCCTATGAGTGGGGATGGTAGTAGTGACAGGCATCCAGGCCCCCATGAGTAGGGGTGGTGGTTGTGGTAGGCATCCATCCCCCTATGAGTGGGGATGGTAGTAGTGACAGGCATCCAGGCCCCCATGAGTAGGGGTGGTGGTAGTGACAGGCATCCAGGCCCCCATGAGTAGGGGTGGTGGTAGTGACAGGCATCCAGCCCCCCATGAGTAGGGGTGGTGGTAGTGACAGGCATCCAGCCCCCCATGAGTAGGGGTGGTGGTAGTGGTAGGCATCCATCCCCCTATGAGTGGGGATGATAGTAGTGACAGGCATCAAGGCCCCCATGAGTAGGGGTGGTGGTAGTGACAGGCATCCAGCCCCCCATGAGTAGGGGTGGTGGTAGTGACAAGCATCCAGCCCGCATGAGTAGGGGTGGTGGTAGTGGTAGGCATCCATCCCCCTATGAGTGGGGATGATAGTAGTGACAGGCATCCAGGCCCCCATGAGTAGGGGTGGTGGTAGTGGTAGGCATCCATCCCCCTATGAGTGGGGATGGTAGTAGTGACAGTCATCCAGCCCCCCATGAGTAGGGGTGGTGGTGGTGGTAGCCATCAGGCCCCTATGGGTGTGTATGGCATTGGTGATAGCCATCCCGCACCTATGGTTCTGCTGTTGCTAGTGTACGTCATTTCTGCATCCCTATGTGTGTGTGACATATGTCGGGTACGTGTCGTTTGTTTGTGTAGTGGGTGTCTGACTTACCGTCTGCGCCGTACGCGTCCGTACCGGTTCCGGTAATAGATGTACAGTATTGGTAGGACCTGCGCGATGGGATTCATGGTTGGTTCGTCTCGTTCGGGTTTCTCGTGGCTTCGACTCGTACTCGTAGCTGGCTTGTTCGTCTCGTAGCCGTGGATCGTCTTGTGGCGCGAATCGGAGCTTATGTGCAGCTCTCCCGGATGCTCTGACGTGCCGGACGTAGCGACCAGTTCGGCGCGTACAGATTGCGCATCGTACTAGTCCGGCCGGAAGGTGCTGTGTATTTACTTCCGTGCGACTCGAATCGGCGTTTACGGATCCAGCTCGGTCGGGGAACTGGAGCTGGAATGGGAACGTACGGCTCGCTCGGAATTTTAGCAGTAATGCGCATCGTACTTGCTCGCTCAGACGACTGTTCGAATCGTTCGGGAAAAACGCGTTCGGCTCGAAATTTTTCCGGACGAATCGTATTCGGTGCGCTTCCGGCCGAGATCGGAATCGACCCCTTAATGTCTAGCATCTATTTTGATTTATCGAGGCCAATTGTTAATGTGAGGTGGCTGAAATGTTGTGTAACTCTTTACTATCGTGCAGATGATAATGTCTTAGAAGGACTACAATGAAAGCTGACTACTGTGTAATAACAGAGCACCTAATTTATAGTTAGACGGATGATATGGGTACATTTATTTTGAATTCTGAAACCACTTGGTAATGTGTGGGACTAAGTGAAGCTTTTGAGGTGGTTGGTGATGTGAGTGAAGTGGGGAGGTGGAGTGTGAGTCTGGCTGCTGTGTTTTGAATGATTTGGAAACATTTGGTAAGGTGAGCGGAGCTGCCCATATAACTACAGTTGCAATACCAGTAGTTGGCCATGTGTTGTGCCGGACCTACTACTAAAATATTAGTTACTACAAAAGTGTAAGTTACTACAAAAGTGCAGTTTGTGAATACCGAAAAGTAGTAAATGGACTCAAAAGTGTAAACATAATCAAAAGTGCAATTTGCAAATCAGACCCATTGTTTCGAATTTATCTTGACAGGTCTTTGGGCCCACCCTTTCCAACAACGTTTTTTTTTACCAGTCTCCTTCAGCCATTGGCTTTAGAGTTGTTCATCACATCTTGGCTAAGTAGTAGTAGTGCTGCTGCACCTGAGATTGAATATGACTGTTCATGTGTATTGTTGGCTCCAGTGGGGTACTTGCATTGAAGTTCATGAATGTTTATTTTGCAATTACAGTCCTCTACTTCGGCTCTGCATAGCTCGTGCTTACCCCTTCCAATCTACCTTCATGTTTCCACTCATAGTTGTCCCCTTAGAATACCATCTGTTTTTATGTGTCACTCCTCATTTATCCAGCACCTCCCTCTTGTTACTCCCTCCAACTGTTCCCTCTTTTCCTTGAGAACCACTTCTGGTTCTTCACGTCCACACATTCCTCTCACTCCTTCCTCCTGCCACTCCCTTCTTTGTAGTCCCTTTTTCATTTCTAGAACATGGAAAGAACAGGACTGTAATGAATTCTCAATTGTCACCTGACCTTTATTTCACGTAGAAACAAAAGGAGAATCGCAATGAAGTCAAGGGACCCTATGCTTCCATGTGTTCGGGCATTAAACCTGGGCTTATTGGCTTTGCCAGTGCTTTTTGAATTCGTTAATAATTGTACAACTCAATCACCTAGCATAGAGCAAGTCCTGAGCTCTCCTTTTGCAACTAAGGCCTCATTAAGAGGGGGCTACTAATTTCAGTGGTGCCGAAACTGAAGTTACAGGCCACCTTTGTAATTATATGCTATGTGGGAATGCCGCAACATGGCAGTCATCTTGAAAGTATAAGAACTAGACATTGTCTTATGCTAATGCCACAGCATTTTAAAAGCATCCAGCATTGTCAAACCCAATAGCAGTGGCCCGTTTGGTCCAGGAGGGGACAGCAGGAGTGGGGCAGAAGGGTATGGAGGGAGAGAAGACAGTAGAAAGAGGCACTAAAATGCAGAGGAAAGTCTTGCTGGACAACATCTAGGTCATCACCAAGCCTAACATCCGGTACCTAGGGAGGATGCAAAAGCACCTCCTTCTAGCACTCATAGGTAGTGTGAGAGGCGATAAATGGGATGAGGGAGGTTCAGAGATTAAAGGAAAGAGCACAAGTGTGCTCTAAATGCATGCAAAGGCAAGCATGAAGGAGAAATGCTCCAGGGGATGACAGACACAAGAATATGTAGGGAGGAAATCCAACAAAAGCAGGAAATTGAGATAGCTAAGAAAGCAAACAATTAATCCAATCATGAGCAAATCGCTGCCCCAAAGCTTACTCTATATAGTACTGTATGCAATGTTGACTGTGACCGACAGCTGAATCTGTGTTGGAAAGCGCTCACCTTCTACTCCTGATCCAAAGGCATCAATACACTCTTCCACCCCTCATTGAACCCACCAATGACCATACATAATAGAATATGTCGGGCAATAGTAAAAACGGGGGAAGAAGAATGGAATGAGGGAGAAAACAGAGGCACTGGATATCACTTCTCTACCTCACCTCTCTGACGGGCACTGACGTCTGCAGATTGAAATGGGTTTCTAAAGGAGACAAAAGATATCGTAGTAATCTGTCATGAATGATTTGATTCTAACTTTAAGAGTGAAAGAAAATACCTTAAATATATCTGTGTAACCAACTCTCTGTCTTCTTGGTGTGAAGATTACTTTCCTGAAAGTGCAGCATAATTATATTTAAGTAACTATGCGCTCAACAACCCTCCCTCTCTTTTGGCGTGTTAACTAGGACAAGCTTTGAAAGTATGCGGCTTCTCATACTGATTAGCTTAGGTTGTAACCTTTCTCATGTGCAACTGAAACAGAATTAACATTCATTCGTGTTCTGTGGCTCCTATTCTTAGAAACATATCTATCAATTACTAAAAACTACTTGTACCTTAAATGCGCATTCATTCATACATATCATAAGTAATCATAATCTTGATGCCAGAAATCTTCTCATTCCTTCATGGAAAAAGTTCAAAATGTAAGCAATCGTAAAATTATCAACTACTAACATAAAATGTTCAAAAATAGATCAATATTTGTTGTCTATCACAACTGGATTTCCGGAATACTTCTCTGTATTTGAACTGTCCTTCAGCAAGCTTTCAAGGAAGTAATTGTTCTTCCAAAAGTGAATCATGGATCCAAATAGCAAGGGTCCTGACTGCAACCGCATTGTTGCACAATTGCCTAATAAGGACATTGTAGAACACTTGGAAAGTTAAACCCAAAAATCCAAGATGGCCGTCATATTTAAATATCGTGAGTTCACGAATTGCTAGGAAGTGTAGTTTCGTTGTCAGGAGCCATGGCGTAGGGCATTCACCACATGTGCACAGCCTTTCGCCAGGTGACGATGACGCTCAGCGGACACCGTCATCCTTTCCTCCCTTGAAATAAACTAGACATGGGCAAGTTTGGACTGTTGCGGCAGGGTGTGCTTGTGCAGCTGGCGAGGCTCTCCCCACACCTGAAGCCAGGACGCTGCATGGGCCAGCAGGACCTGATCCAGTGGAGGAGGCAGGAGATGCAAGTCCCAGACACGGGGTCACCTCCTGCCCTCACAGGACACTTGTAAATGTGCACAGGCCGGACTGGGCCTTGTAAGCAGGAGCACCACAAGGCAACCCTGTAGAACTATGTGCTGCCCTAGTAATGCAACCCACGCCGAAACCAGTAGATCTCTGTGCTGCCCTAGTAATGAGGCCCACACACTTCTCTACCAATGCACCCCACTCCAAAACCGGTAGAACTCTGTGTATCCTAGTACTGAGGCCAACACACTTCTCTACTGATGCACCTCACTCCAAAACCAGTAGAACTCTGTGCTGCCCTAGTATTGAGGCCCACACACGTCTCTGCAAATGCACCTCACTCCAAAACCAGTAGAACTCTGTGCTGCCCTAGTAATGCAACCCATGCCGAAACCAGTAGATCTCTGTGCTGCCCTAGTAATGAGGCCCACACACTTCTCTACCAATGCACCCCACTCCAAAACCGGTAGAACTCTGTGCTGCCCTAGTACTGAGGCCCACACACGTCTCTGGAAATGCACCTCACTCCAAAACCAGTAGAACTCTGTGCTGCCCTAGTACTGAGGCCCACACTCTTCTCTACCAATGCACCGCACTCCACAACCAGTAGAACTCTGTGCTGCCTAGTACTGAAGCCACAAACTTCTCTACCAATGCACCTCTCTCCAAAACCAGTACAACTCTGCTGTACTAGTACTGAAGCTCATTCACTTCTCTACTGATGCACCTCACTCAAAAACCAGTAGATCTCTGTGCTGCCTAGTACTGAGGCCACAAACTTCTCTACTAATGCACCTCACTCCAAAACCAGTACAACTCTGCTGTACTAGTACTGAAGCCCATTCACTTCTCTACTGATGCACCTCACTCAAAAACCAGTAGATCTCTGTGCTGCCTAGTACTGAGGCCCACACACTTCTCTACCAAGGCACCTCACTCCAAAACCAGTACAACTCTGTGCTATCCTAGTACTGAGACCAACATAGAGTTCCATCAATCTCTAGAACTCTTTGCTTGCTAGTACTTACATACATACCTCTGGCGAAGAACTTAAATCCAACCCTTCAGCAACTCTTAATATTTCAATGGAAAATCCCACACACAGTTATACCAGTGTATCGAAGTGCTCTACCAATCACCACTAGTTTTATGGTTTACCACCAGCACCTCTGTGAAAGGAGGATGAGGCATTTTTAGGTCTCGCATGAGCCAGCGCATGCGCTGCACTGGCGAGACATTTGTTGAGTGGGCTTTTAAAAGTCCGACCACAGCTTTGTGTGGCATACAGTGTGCGGTTACGCGCACAGGCACGACCAGAGGCGCCATCTGGCTTTCCTCTCGCTCACCCAAGCGCGCGCGCCTCGCTTCAATGCCCCTCCCCCACCACAGAGCGCGTCTCGCGACCGCAGGTCTTGTTTCTTGCCTGCACTCAGCGCGCAGCTGCCTGCATTCCTGAGATAACAGCAGCAACTGGGATGCCTGGTGCACGTAAGCGCCCTGCTCGTGTCTTAGGTGCCTTGTGTGTTCAGCTTCAGTGTCCGTCCTTTAAAAAAAAAAAATGGTTTCCTGCACGTCACCATTCAGTATTTTCCATTCTTATATTGAATATGCCAACTGCGCTTGGATCTTTGCTACTCCTTCACTATATTTTCTTTTTAATAAAATTAATGATTCAGTTTTATTAGAAGATGGTACATTTCAATATGGCCAAATGAGTTGAAAGTCATACTTCAATTTACTTTTCATCATAGCGCACCCCTTCATAGCCTTTCTTTTGTGTCTGGAGCTAAAGTCATCCAATGATGCCCATCTAACTGCAGAGGATGCGTATTGTCCGGATACCCCTCTGATTGTGATAGGTGAGAGTTCAGATGGAGCCACGAGCGAACCAATCCCCGGGAGCCAGGGTTGAGATCGGGGGCGGACAAGGGAGGGGTGCATGGCACTGACAGGCCGTTATGCCACACTTGTTCACGTGTGCTGCACTCAGTCTCAGTTTCTTCTACCCATCAACAGCACCACAGGCTCACTCTGGGCACAGACGTTTAGAGACACTACTGCAACATGGTAACAATGCGACTTCCGTTCTGTAGGACTGTGGCTGTGTTTACAATGCTCAGCACATTCCTTATATATATTATATATATAATTGGACCAGATCATGAAGTGATTTCTAACCCCAAGGTCATTTCCCTGGGTTGCCTCCTTACAGAAGCACCCTAACTGAAATGAAGCGTAACTATTGCTACTGATGGTGTTGAAGAGCGGCAACAGCCTCACATTTATTCCACTTTGTATGCATGTTTTCGATTTTCATCATCCAAAGGTGAAATATATTAAATATTTGCGGCTGCTGTGTTCCACTTAACACTCCATCTAGGGACCAGCAGTGGTACTACAGCGTGCTTTACTTCATCCAGAAGGGACAAATAGTGGAAAGGGTCTCCCTTGCAGCTTTCAGAAGGGACATCTACCAGTGGATCGGTGCCATTGCAGCCTCTTTAAAGGGACATCTTCGTACACTGAGCATGCTTCGTCTGCTGCAGTTCTATTCTTATATTGAATATGTCGACTGCGCTTGTGTATTTGCTGTTCCTGCACTATATTATCTTTTTAATAAAATGAGTGATTCCGTTTTATTACATAAAAGCACATTTCAATACGGCCAAAGGAGTTGAAAGTAATACTTCAATTTTTGTTTCGTTATAGCGCAGCCCTTTGTAGCCTTTCTTTTGTGTCTGGGGCTAAAGTAGCAGTCTTTTCTACTCATCAACAGCACCACCGGCTCACCCTGGTGCACAGACGTTTAGAGACACTACTTCAACATGGCAACAACACGACTTCTGTTCGATAGGATTGTGGCTGTGTTTATAATGCTTAGCAAATTCCTTATATATATGATATATATAATTCGACCAGACCACGGGGTGATTTCTAACCCCATAGTCGTTTCCCTGCGTAGCCTCTTTACAGAAGCACCCTAACAGAAAAGAAGCGTAACTATTGCTACTGATGGTGTTGAAGAGCACCAATGGCCTCACATTTATTCCACTTTAAATGCATGTTTTCGATTTTCATCATCCAAAGGTGAAATATATTAAAGATTTGTGGCTGCTGTGTTCCACTTAACACTCCATCTAGGGACCAGCAATGGTATTGCAGCGTGTTTTACTTTATCTGAAGGGACAAATATCGGCAAAGGGTCTCCCTTGCAGCTTTCAGAAGGGACATCTAACGTTAGATTGGTGCCATTGCAGCCTCTTTAAAGAGACATCTTTGTACACTGAGCACGCTTCATCTGCTCCAGTATGTTAAGCAATACTCCTTCTGAGGTGCACCTCCCAATCTGTGGGTGTGTGCAGAAGGTATGGATAATGTGCTGCATGGCTAGATACTTATAAGGTCCCAAAGGCAAACACATAGATAAAATACATTATCATTTACAATGCCAATAGGTCTAACTCTCCCAAATGCGAGACCTATTGCATTGCAAATACTTGTATTTGTTTGTTGTTTTTCTTTCTCCTCTCAAGTGTCTGTTTATCTGCCGGGTATCTCACCGTTTGCATGTTTATCTGTATGGGTGTTTACTTGTCTGACTGTTTACTATGTTATCCGTCTAATTGTTTGCTTGCCCGTCTATCCAACTGTCCGTGGGTCTATCCGTTCCTCTACCCAGTTATGTTTGTCTACCATGTATACTTGTCCGTCTTTCCAGTGAATTGTTTGACTGTCTATACGTGTATTTGCTTGTCTAACGTCCATTGATCTGTGTGACAGTCCGTTTATCTGCATTGTAGTGTAACCCAATATTTCTGCATATGAGTCCGAAATCGCTTCATCTGCCTGTTCGCTGTCCACGCACCTGTCCCATTTCTCTCATGTAATATTTTATTGTGCCGCTATAGCTCTACGCTACGGTGTCACCATCTATCTATTTGCAAACATTCAAAATAATAGATAGATAAAATGATAGAGACAAAAAGATAGCTGTGTTTTATGTATTGACCCTGTACTTAAATGTGCATTTGTTTGTGTAGTCCATTTCTTCTTTAACTGTGTTGCTGGTATCGGAGTGAATCTTAAACCACCACACACCGAGCGATGTACCCGCCACTTTTTTTTACTATTTCACTTCGACAAGTTGAAGCTCTTGCGTCCTGTGACCTGACCATCAATTCGTTGATCTTCGGCAGCTCCGTGACAGGGGGCGGCACAACTCCACTGCGTACCTCGTCCTTCCCCAGTTGAAAAAAGACTGAATTTGTTGCGTTCTCGTAAAAAAAACAAGCATTGGCATAGCCAATAGGTCTCGCCTTTGGGACCTTATAAGTGTTTAGTTATCCAGCACAATATCCTTGGTGCAACAACATCAACTGTTGCATAGCTAAACACTTATAAGGTCCCAAAGGCGAGACCTATTGGCTATGCCAATGCTTGTTACGTTTACGAAGTGGATTACCCAGTAGATGCACCGCGCTGGTGCAATCCACTGTCACTCACTGGAAGCAATCCAGCACTGAGCGTGAACTCATTGTCACAGAGGGAGGCCAAAAATTGAATGTGCAACGAGTGAACTCCTTCTCATTATTGAGAACCTTCTAGAACGGTCAAGGGGGTGGATGGGCAGAGCGCAGGCTGTATAGCTTTAGAAACGGGCCCTGTTGGAAAGCTTGGCACAGAGAAGAGCTGTGTGCTGGCAGCATGTGCACAACGTAGGGAGGAGTGGAGGTGGTGGTAATGCATGGGTAGGTTGGAGAGTAGGCGGCAAGAGGTAATGGTGGGTGGGGTGTGGGCAAAGGGGGTTTGCAGGGGATTGTGGCGCGCAAAGAAAGTGGGGGATGCGTTATGTGCGATGGTAGGGTTGTGGCTTGTGCTGTCTATGCATTTTCGGGTGGGGTGGGGTGGGGGCGGTAATACGCGTGGGTGGGCCGAGCTAAAGTATGGGTGTTGTATTAGAGGGAGCAGATCTCGGCTGTAGCTGTAATAACCACAGTGAGCAATATGTGCAGAGGCGGTGTGGGCTGACGTGGGTGCAGGGAAGAGAGGTGTATGTGGGGAGGTTGGCAAGGGAGGCCACGCAGGCAGCGTGCAGTTTCCACCTGAAGGGGATGCTTGTCATGCCCTGGTAAGCGAGGAAAGGGGGTGGGAAATGAGGAACATTTAACGAATGATGTATTTAAAAACGCAAGCAGTCCACTTGTTTTATGAATGACATGAATTAAAACTCGTGCAATTGGGGATAACTCTGAGCTACATCGTAGTGGTTTCTCCTGTCGGCTTGGCGCCACTAGGAATGGGGAATAACACCATAAAGTAGAACCCAGCTCTGGTGAGGGATCTGACTTCAGAAAGGAGATGATTTTTTGTATCCTAATGCGTGACTCAACATCCTCCAGCGGTTTTACACGCTTTGTTAAGAATAATATCATTCTGTAACAGAATGCTAAATAAATGAATGTGCATGTGAAACAATACCTAAGTGTTAGTGTGTAAGTATCTGCTTTTTAAAACAAATAGCGAAAATCTAAATTGTGCGACACATTGCTCTTAAAAGAGTGTCAGTTACCTTCTAAGCAACTGGCTCCTAATGAAGTGTTTAATGAAAGATACTTTTTCAAACTGTCTGTTTTATTGACTGTAGTAAACAGCCAATCATAGGAAGGCAACATTAATCTGTGTACAGGAGCATCTATGCACCTGATTTTCACCTTTATGCTAAATGTAATGCCTCCTATACCCAGAACCCACTTGGTGCCTGTCACTTACAAAACATTTTGCCTTACTGATGCACCTTGTTCCATAGCCAAAACGTAAGTAAAAGGTGATATAATTTTCTACAAAGGGCATGTGTCAGACTGATTTGTCACACTAAGGGTAAGATTGTTTGCAATAGTCTGCTACTAGCAGCATGCAGATGACCAATGCCTGATTAATCATATTCTTGCATTCCAACAAACTGGTTTAGAGCAAGAAATACCACTTGAGTTAACGTGGCGGTATGAAAAGTAATTTCCACATTGACACCATCTCTGCTTGGCGCATTGTGCCATATTGATTGCTAGGCCTTCTCTGATTGCTCCCTCTTTTTTGGTGCCACACACTGAGCGCCCCACTGCCCTTAAGATCAGGCTCATGATGTGTAGCTGCCTATATGTTTAAGTCCTTATTACAGTTTTAAATGTCGCAACCCTCTCTCACATACCCTCACCCATCAAATTGCCATGCTCTGAGTTAGACCTGGCATCTTTTGGCGTGGTTTCCCCAGTCTTTTTGCTTCTGACCTCCTGTTTTTGACTGTGTGCTCAACTTCGTTTTTTCTGGCTTTGGGACTCTGGGCACTTTAGCACTGCTGACCAGTGCTAAAGTGCAAGTGCTCTGTGTCTAAAGCCTGATGGTAATTATTTTCTCCATGATTGGCATATTTGATTTACTATTAAGTCCCTAGTACAGTGCACCATGTGTGCCCAGGGCCTGTAACTCAAATGCTACCAGTGGGCCTGCAGCTTTGATTGTGCCACCCACATGAGTAGCCTCACAAACCTGTCTCAGGCCTGCCACTGCAGCGCCTGTGGGGGCAGTTTTAAACTGCCATTCTGACCTGGCTAGTGCACCCACTTGCCAGGCCCAAACCATCCCATTTATTACATGTAAGACACACAAAGGTAGGCACTCGCTAGCCTCATGGGCAGGGTGCAGTGTATTTAAGAGGTAGGACATGTACATGTGAGTTTTACATGTCCTGGTAGTGACAAACTGGTAAATTCATTTTTCATTACAGCAAGGTGTATCTCTCCAATAGGTTAGCATTGGAGCTGCCTGGTAACATCGTACTAGGGTATCTTCCAATTGGGAGTAGATAGAAAATTGGAGTTTGGTGTCTGTGGACTCAAAATTTAAAAACACATCTTTTAGTAAAAGTGGCTTTTAGGTTGCAGGTCTGAAAATGGCACTTTTAGAAAGTCGTAAACACAAAACAACAATAGGTGGCTGCGTGATTCATATACGTTTTTACTTTGTTGTCATGTTTAATTCTATGTTTTTCTTTTCACATTGAGCACAATGTTTTTTATGAACAATTTGCATATTTGAGAATTACTTGCTGGTATCTTCTCCTTTCATTGTAAAAAATCGAAAACTTGAAATGTAACTGAATCAAAGGTAAAAAAGGTTTTGAGGTCATATTTATTGAGTAAAATGACCTTCACGAAAAAGTAAAAACGTAAATGAATCACGCAGCCACCTATTGTTGTTTTGTGTTTACAAGTTCTGGGGTCCATGGTGGTTGCATTTAAGGGCCCAACCCCCCTATGTGAAAAAAAACTTTTAGAAAGTCGCCATTTTCTTACTTAACCATTCTGTTCATCTGCCTCTCCCTAGAATACATGCCTGGGTGGGATGACAGTTGAGTTTTGTGAATTCACTCTAGACAGTCACACACAGAGGGAACTGAGGTGTGCACTGCATATCTTTATGGCCCTTCACCAGGCTGATGAGCCTTCCTGAGCTAGAGTGGTGGGAGGAGCTGACACTTTTACCTGAATAGGGCTGCCCTGTCCCCTCACAAAGAAGTCCCCTCCCCGTAGTGTGTCTGGAGCCAGGGTCAGGGAGGGCAGGGTCTTGTGCACTACAAAGACCTTTCTTTGAAGTCTCCCTACTTCAAAGGCTAAAATGGGAATAAGTGCTGGACCTTTGACACCATAGACTCAGAACACTTCTGTACTCAGGACATTCTACAAGGAAGAAGGGCTGTTGGGCTGCCAGGAGGGACTGCCACTTTGCTGTGTTGGCCTGCTGCCTTGCTTCTGTCCTGAGAGTGAGAGGACTGGACTTTGCTCTCTACATCCTGCTTTCTAAGTTTCTCCAAGGGCTTGAGTTGAGCTTGCTTCCTGTTGGAAGTCTCAGGACCATCAAAGACTTCACCTGTAGCACCTGGGCTTATCTGCTGAGATCCCTGCTTGCCAAGTGGTGCCAATTCCAGTTCCTGGACTCTTGGAAGTGAGTTTCCGTGCTACAAAAAGAAACCGACACCGAGCAACTTCAGAAACGGCCCCTGGCTGCAACTCTGATGCTGTGCCGCTGCCTGCACCGAAGCCATGTTCCCCGCTCAACTCAATGACCGCGACTTACAATGCTGGCTCCGCTGCTGTGCCTCCAAAGAACCGCCACTACGAGAGTCCCAAGCAACGCACCACCAACATCCGTGACGCACCACTCCGATGCCACAGCTGTGGCCCAGTGGTTCGACCTTGACACTGCAAAACCAAGGCCTCGCGGCTTAACAGCCAACTTCATCATCGATACCACACAGCAGTAAGGAACCAAGGTACTGCATCTGCAACTGACACATCACCTTCCGTGCGCCTCACATCGTCCGCGAGTTCGCGGCTCACGACTCTGCACCATCTCCAGGAACCGACGCCTTACTGCCTATAGTGACCACTCACCTCCTTTGCGCAACATACCATCTCCGAGCACCAACATGCCAACGTTCCTGCCCAGCAGTAAGGAACTAAAACATTACCTGCTTTCACTACGCCTCACCTACCCTGCACCTTGCATCATCCTGACATATCCAAGGTATTGTGCTGGGATCTGCGCGACTCCTGTATTCGGCCTGCATTACCTCGCGTTCAGACTGAACTTGCGTATTGGTCCAGGTCAAGCATGGCCTGATAGTCCCAGTCAGAACTTTTGTTTCCTAAGAACTAAAACTTTATTTAATATTGAAAACTCCATAACTTGATTCGTGTATGTTGGATTTTTGTCATTTTGGTCTTGTGTTACTCAGATAAATATTGGCTATTTTTCTAAACTGGTGTGGAGTACTTTTGTGGTGTTTTCACTGTGTTACTGTGTGTGTGTGTGTGTACAAATACTTTACATATTGCCTCTGGGGATAAGCCTGACTGCTCTTTGCCAAGCTACCAAGGGGGTGAACGTGGGTCATTCTTAGTATGTATCTTACTTATCCTGACTAGCGAGGGTCCCTACTTGGACGTGGTGCAAACCACTGCCAACTAGAGACCCTGTTTCTAACACTCTGCATCCCATCACTAGGCGTGAGCATAACTGGCATAATTCTCTCTAGCGTAATTACTCATAAGTAATGCAAAATTACTCGTAATTATGCATAATTACCTGAGAAGCGTAACTCAGAATTTAGTGCTATTTTCTTTGTGCAAAATGCACCCTCACATCCAAAATGGCCTCAAGGAGGCATTTTGTGCTAAGAAAATAGCACTGAATGCTGCAGGACATGAACTGCAGTAGCCAGCAGCTACCCGCTCTCCCTTAGTTTATTGTTCCTTTGCTCTTATGGTAGGATTTTTGCTCCAAATTTCTCTTAATTACTCAAACTGACGTTATCACGAAATTCTATCATTTAGCATCACAAGAGTAATGCACAATTACTGAAATTACTCCGGCTTAATTAAAAGTTCTCTCAGGTCTACCCATAAAACGGTAAATGTACCTCGGTGGCCATCATGCATGACATGAAAACACTTCCCACATAGGCTCAAAATAAAAACACCAGTCCAACCACACACCTCAAGCGGTGTGGATTGCTGTCCTTGTGACTGAGTGCTTCAGCGCCCCACATAGGGGATTTAAGCGCTGTAAAAATGCTACAATACAGTTCCTTGAATCTAGAAACTTTACCCACTCCTTGCTGCAGTATATTCAACATTCATTTTGCAAGCAGAGATCGCCTGCATGCTTTACACAAATCATGGCTTTGATTAATATTCCTACTCTGATGGAAATAATCCGACTGCTGTTTTATTAATGCAAAGAGCGTCTGATTATTCACAAAGCCTTAATGTGTCTTCAGAGCACCTTAACAGATTGATAAATGGAAAAATAAAGATTGGGAGTGGGAGGTTGCCATGGTGATCACAACATTTGATTTGAAGTTCTACGAGCAGATAACAGTGAACTAGTGAACGGTGCACAGACACACACTGATGATAACAAGAGACAAAGGCATATTGTACATTCCTTGAAAGTTCAAAGCATGAACACTTTTCCTGTCAGATGCCACTCGTTACTTTTTTATCTGCTTCTGAGTAACTTTTTAAAGGGTGGTAGTAACTGGGTGCTTTATAAGTTTCTTGTGATCAAAGATGACGTTAGCATAAAGTACACACACGCTCTGGCCCTCTCTCTCTCTCTCTCTTTGATTTGTCATGGTTTGTCAGTCCTCTAAGGCATGCCTGTGGCTTTGTCTGCTCACATCAATGAAGTTAGCAGTGACACTATACGTTTGTGTGAGGCACTTATGCAAACACTATAAAGCTGCATTCAATGCTCCAATAAAAAGAGATGGCCCAATGCAACCAACAAGATACTTTGTCAATAATAGTGTATCACAAAGTTGTTTCTGGTGAAGCCACCTTGACTTCTGAACTTCAGAATGGACAGTTTGCTAAGTAAGCACGGTATAACAAGCATTGGCAAAGTCATTAGTACTCATCTTTTATAACGTGGCCAAGGTCAAGCTTCGGCAAAGGTTGTTCATTATCAAATGAAATGAAATTTAAATTTGTAACGCGCGCAAATACCCGAGGGTAAACAACGTTTACAACGCATCATTTACAACGCATGCGTTTACAACGCAAGTTGTTACAACAACGCGTTGTTACATCGCATGCCATTACAACGCAAGTAGTTACAACGACTTGCTGTAGGGGGCAGAAGGTGTTGGATTTGTTGGATTTTCAATCCAACACCTTCCCTACTGTTGCACACACTGGAGTTGGAATAGTAAATTATACTATTTCAAACTCCAGCGCCCCCCTTACAGCAAGTCGTTGTAACGACTTGCGTTGTAATGGCATGCGATGTAACACTGCGTCGTTGTAACGACTTGGGTTGTAAACGCATGCGTTGTAAATGCATGCGTTGTAACGAGTGCTATTCATACCCGAGGGTGTATAGGTGCGGCGGCTCTGCAGTGATGGCAAAATCAGAGGGGGTGATGGATTGGTGCAATCGGGCTAGTTGTTAAAGAGTCTGGTTTTTAGGAGCTTGCGGAACGCCAAGAGATTGCTTTCCATCTTGAGTGCCAGGGGGGAGTGAGTTCCACAGTCTAGCTGTACCTGCGACAAAACTTCGCGGCCCCCATTAGGCAGTTTTGACCCTAGGGATTACCAGGTTTAAGACAAGCTCTCACATCTCCTCCTCTTGATCAGCTACAGGCATTGTGTGATACTATTGCTAATATCCATTAGATCTTGATTCACGTAAAACAATGAATGCCTTTCTGAATAGGACTGCTGATGGACATATAGTACAAAATAAAAATCCTTGAGTTTTGGAAAATACGTTTCTGTCATAAGTTGTGTGGGTTGTCTCAACAGGGATTGTGTGTGAAGCATAGGTTATTGGTAGGCACTGAGGACTTTATGTAGAGTTTGGCAGGCGGGATTCTCCATTACAAATGTGATGGACGCCTTGTCCGCTGTATTACGAGTACAGTCTTTGGTAGTTGTAATATTGTGAGATATACATCACGTTTTGGCATAGTAACCCGTCTACGAAACTCTAAATAAGGCCCTGGATATCTGAGATGTGTCAACCAATATCTGGATGCTGGTGAGCTCCTTTGTGCACTCCATGCTACTGAGACGGTATCGGTGATATATCCTTTTCTAAAATTCAGCATCAGAACTTGTTCTCTAAGTGTGTCAATCCTTTGTAATTCACCTCCATTGGCAGAAGCAGTGATGAATGATCAGATCCTTATTGAAACATATCTACAAATGCCTAAAATGGAATCTGGTTGATGACTTTTGGTATGTAAATATTCTTAAACTAATCCACCCTCCATGTCTTGTATAACTTTGGTTTTGTTCCTACGTGCCCCTCTCGTGTCTGTAGCTCACAGCAGTACATATCACATCTTCTAGGATGGTTCTGTTTTACACCTGAGGTCTAGAGAGGCAGGTCAACAGCGTGCCTGGCGCTAAGATGGGGAACGATTATAGCACTTCCGTATTAGAGCTGTTCCAAAGACCTCATGCTTTGCACATGCGCAGTGAATACATTTCTGTGCCCAGTGTCTCATTCCGTTCGTTAGCACTCCACTTATTTCAGCAACTCTCTCTTTCCAATGATCTTGGATCGTGTTTTTTTATAGTCAAGTATAGCAGTAAAAGTTCACAAACTTGCTTCACGTCATTATCTGTAAAGCGTTCGCTCTTTTAACGTATTGGGTGTTCAAGTCTGGTCAGGGTTCAGCAGCTAACTGTTTATAAATATTCCCGCCTTTCTTTAGCAGGGTTAATTAGCTCTGTGTGACTCGAAACCAATTCACCAAATGTACTAGCATTGCAGACGTGAGATTATGGCTTATTTGGTCCCTGAGGACATCATAGAGATGACACTTGTCCCAGCCTTTGGCCTTTCAATAATATGTTATCTGCTACTGAGGGGCTGGTAAAATATCCCGAATGAAAGTGGCAGAAAGTAACTGTTTACTTTCTGCCCCTGTAGCTGAATTCAAGATTCTTGACCTCAGGGGTTGGAAGGGAAGCGCTAGGGGTAATAAAAGGCAGGCCAGAGGTGGCAACCGCCGCTACTGGTAAGTGCCCATGCCTGCGTGGTAGAGGTATTTCAAATAAGGCAGAGACTTGTTACCCCTTTGTCAGCTGACCTAATTGCTACAGGCCCTTTACTGAAATGCCTCCCAGGCCAATCACATAGTTTAACACAATTGGCCTCATTTACAGTAGGGCAGGCATCTCACTGGTCTTCCTGGTCAGCCGAAGCCATGGCATCATCCTCTCTACCTGGAGGAAGATGCATTTAGAGAACCCCACCCGGCAAGTGGAGCTGCAGCGGTGGTGGCTCCATTGAAGGAACTGAACTTTGCCAAATGGGAGATATTGATATGCCAGCTCAGCAAAGTCTTTTGATTTTCAGTAACAAACCCCAAAGCTAGACTGTTAATTAAAAATACAAAACTCAACAGAAGTTCTCTCCCAGCAAGTGAGGTCATTTCTTTTGTTTCCTCTTCAGGACTGCCATGCTTTTCATGGCACTCCTGAACTAGAAAAACTTAAGCAAGAATGACCTCTCTAAAAAAGGGCAGACGCCCTGACCTACATTGACCAGAAACCTACTACTAAGCAGCCTCAGGAAAATCTTCAAATGGATCTACATGAGCACCAGGTGTACGTCACTCAAGCCCTAGTCACTAGCAGACTAGACTAAGGCAACACACTCTATGCCAGAGTCCCCAGCCACCTCCTCCACCAATTTCAGACCATCCAGAACGCTGCAGCTAGACTCGTCCTGGACCTTCCATATTGCACACACATCATGCCACACCTCAGAGAACTCCACTGGCTGCCAATACCCAAACGCTGCCAATTCAAACTCTTTACGCATGCATACAATGCACTGCACAACATAGGACCAGCATACATCAACTGCTGCCTTCACTTCCACCAACCCACCAGACTCCTACGCTCAGCCTCACTCTCCCTCGCACACAGCCCCAGTATCCGCAAAAGCATAACGGGTGACCCAGCCTTCTCCTACATCGCACCCAAAACATGGAGCGACCTACCTCCACACATCAGGGTCTCCTCCTCGCTTCTTGAATTACGCAAGAAGCTGATTACCTGACTCTTCAGCTAACCACCAGAAGATGACCTACACACCTGCTCCAGTGCCTGGATACCCTTCGGGTGAAAAGCCACGTTCTTCAAATCCATATAACATAACATAAGCCCTCTGCAGGTGGACCGCCAGTCAGAGGTTCCTTCCGACAGAGCCAGCCAAGCCTCCATCAGCAGAAACTTGGTACTTCACCCATCTTTAAATGGGGTGAGGGAACCTCAAGTCTAGCAGGCGAGGCACTCAACATTTTAAGGCATATGCCCCCATCTGCCAAACTAAATGACGCCAATTACTGGGTCAGATGTTCCTGGCACGGATGGCACATGCATGGAGGAGGGTGTGAAGGTGGGAGTGACCTCTAGGATTGATATAAGCACGTTGTTCTCTCAAATGTGTATACAGTGATCTTCTGCAAAAATGGGCGGATGTAACTCTGCTTGATCTGCAGAAGAGGGGAGAAGAAGCAGAGCAGAATAGGGCTGGGAAGGTGAAGGAAAAGGAAAGCTCCTTTGGCCAGCCACCACGGTTTGCCCTGCACTTGGAAGAACAGAATGTGCAAAACATGACCGCTGCTCTGATTGGCCTTTTATTTGCCCCGCCCATTGGCCAAACTTACTGTGAATGCGATGTGCCTATTAGAGATGACAGAGTAATATGTCAAGTTGGAAAGACAAGGGGCATATTATCAAGCCCTTTATCGCCGCGTTAGCAGCACTTTTCTGCCGCTAATGCGGCGATATTTTATCACACTATTAACAAGCTGCAGCTAACGGGCCTTAGCGTGAGTTTATTAGCGATAGCGGCCTTTTTTTTACCTCTAAGCATGTCAGCGATATATATCGCTAATGACATGCAAAGTAGGCGTTCCTGACTAAAACTCCATTGAAACAGTCGCAAACACAACTTCCCCTATTATCAATGCCCGCAAAGCGATAGGAAAATTCGCGCTAACCGCGCTTATCGCTGGAACTTAACGCCTGAAAAAAACTTGCCTTAACCATCTTGTCAATGGGGGGTGGATTGTTGGGTTAAGTATACACTTGCCTATTAGCAAGCTTTTCATTAGCGCTGTTAATTTAGCGCTGGAATTCTCACGCTATTGCTGGTTTTACACGCTATCGCTGGATTTCCTATCGCCTTTGCGATACGCGCTGATAATACCGCGCTATCACGGCGAGGAAATCCAGCGATAGCCGGCGATAAAAAAAACAGCGCTAAGCGCGCTTTGCGATAAATATCGCAGATCCTTGATAATATGCCCCGAGGTATTTTTTAATCACTTAACTTTGCATACTTGAACGTGAAAAATACAGTAAATTGTTTATAGGTTCACTTCCGATTCCTTCTGATTGGCATCCTTGTGATAACATTTTTCATCAAGTCCAAAAGGCAGAAATATGAACATCAATTGTTTGTCTTTGGTGCAACTGTGGCGTAGGATACAGCATTCAAATACTGTTAATTATGAGACCTATTTTTACTTTAATGAAATGAGCAGATTTTTGCAGACCTCTGACTTGGAAGACAATGTGTGTTTTTTTTTATTCTCCTGAGAAAAGCCTCGAAACGAAATTATTATGTGTGGCTGCGTTTGATTTTGGTAAACCATATATTAAATTACAATTTCTCAACAAACATTCTTGATATAAGCTTTATTGTTCATTCATTTTTGTGCAATTATATGGATCTCAATAAAAATGTAAAGCCTCATCTTTTAAAAGGCAAACGTGAATTATAAACTAATATGTTTTTATCGTGTAGCGTGACTTTTTTTATATCAAACTGTTTGGAGCAGCTTTGCATTTGGAATCTTTCATTGAGAACAACATTATTTCCCTATTCAAATAGGAAAAAAGTAGGAATAATAGTGTTGTTGTTGTTTCCTTTTTTGAGGACAGGTTGTGGACCCTAATGGGATAGTTCTCAAATCCTTAGTGACTCTTGGACCCTGGTGGGCCCCCTCCCGGGTTGACGGACCACGTCTAAGGTCCATGAATCCAAGACAGAGCCCATCAACATTTCCAAGAGCCCTTGCAGCCTGGTGTATGGACCCAGAGGCAAGCTATGCAGACCGTGGAGCCGTTCTGGAGGTCCTCAAATTCCCTTTCGGAATTTGCAAACCCCATGGCATAATATATGTTTTTATTAGTTTAACCTCAGGGAGTCCCTCCGCCCCGTAACCCCACCTGAGCCAGAGAGTGTGCTCCTCCTGTCCCGTTATGGCTACATCATTTCTTCTTTCCAGGATGGAGTGACCGCAGGGACCGAGCAGATGCTTCTGTAATGGTGGCCGCAACAGAGATGCTTTTGGTCCACAGATCCAGTTTTTGGTTTGCAGACACAAAATAGGAACCAGGAAAAAAACATTCCCTCATCTAATCAGATTTACAAATTTTTTTCAAATTTGGGTCCACACATGGTCTGCAAACCTGCACTCTTGGACCATCCACAGATTAATGGTTTCGATATCATTGACATTTAACCTCTTCACAGCTACCAATTTTTTTTCACTGCTTATCTTTTTGACAACTGAATGGATTTATTCCAAACCAAGTAATTCACCCCCTTGAGTAAAGTTCTACTTTGATGCCAACTTTGGTGTAATTCCACTTGGTTGTTTATTGTATAGAAGAGAGTCAATCAATCAATCAATTAATTCTTTATTCGGATACGAAAATATCCATAAAAGTACAAGATAAAACCAGCACAATGCATACATAATTAGTGATTAAAAATCAATAAGTGCAATAGACATGTTATTATGTGTACACGGAATTATATACATAGTACAAGAATAAATTTCAACAAAACAGACATAAGCCTACAATTAATTATTAATTCAGAGGAAATATAAAATATAATATTTAAAATGTAACAAGCATAAAATATTAAAAAGCGGACACTTTGACACGTAAAAAACAATAAAATTAATAAGATATGCGGCCCGCATATTAATTGAGTCAAATGCCTGGCATACAGCAAAAACTGTCTATACTGTGTTCATAGAAGCACGAGAACAGAACAGCCAATTTCAAGAACATACTGACACGAAAAATTAAATTTTCCCCATTGAGCATAACAATCTCCCTATATGCTTCCCTAAAATCAGTAATATCATGAGCCTTAAAAAAGGGGATCAACAACTGCTTACTATATATTTTATAGAAATCACAGAAGAAGAAAAAGTGTAACATAGATTGGCTGCCACGATTTCCACAAGGGCAATGCATTTGCTCGAGATTGATATTAAAACCTAGGGGAAAACAAAGTAAATATTTTAAAGTACCAGCCCTAAGACGAAACAGCAGGCTTCGTTCCCAGCGATTAGTCGCCTTTAAGAGATAACTAGCTGGGAATTTTGTGGGGGGGCCAACTGCATCTACCATAGTTATATACCGGGCAACTGAGGGTTTCAAAATTTCTAGCTCATATCTCAGGTTGGCGTAGTAAGCATACAGGGCCCCCTGGATAATATTTTTGTTAGTGCCTGCCATGTTTCCTGGGTCTGTAAAAATGTGTGGCAGATTTACAATGCTCAGGCTAGCCTTAACGGCCGCCAACCAAGGTATATCTCCGCCCTTATTACACTTAAGACAGTCAACTATAATGTCTCTAGTCAATGTGGCTGCTGGATTTTGCCACACTTTCATCCAGAAGATCACTGGGCGGGTCTTAATGTAATCCTCAATAAATGGTAATTTTAACTCACGATGGCAAACAAAAGAGGAAGAACTGATCGGTGCCCCCAAAACTCTCCGAAAGAATCTGTTTTCTTCTACCTGGATATTATTACAATTTGCATAGCCCCAAATTTCCGCTCCATATGTTGCGGTCAGTAGGCACTGAGTTTTATATAGAAGAGAGTCAAATAACCTATAGGAATTAAAATGAGATTGTTGACGCCCCTTTTTCTTCATCCCTGACCGGTCAGTATGAAAATTTCAAAGCTGAACACAGATTGGATGAATTTTTTTCTCATATATTTTTCAGATTTCACAAATAGTACCAATTGTAGTAAAGAAAAAAGTATTTTCAGTTGAAACTTTGACCTAACCATAACATCCTCCGCAGGCCTCTAGCCAGGCCCGAAGCCCAACACTCCAAGGGCAGCCAGCCCTCCCTGTGCATGGTCTTTGGCTGTGTGCAGTGGGTTTGCTTAGAAGGCCTGGCCTCCAAGCCCTGCTTCCTACCCTACACATGCAGCCAACCTCCACTGTTCATGGCCTTTGGCCATTCCAAGGACCCAGCCCATCGTGAGAGGCCAACTCCCTAATTGCAGGGCCTTTGGCTGTGCGCAGTGAGGGTTGGTCTCAGGTCCTGTACCCAACACTGTGCAGGTGGGCAACTGTGGCTGTGCATTGCCTTCGGCATTGTGCAGCAAGATTGGTTACAGGTTCTGACATCCGGCCAGGCTCTACTCCCAGTCCACCATTGTTGGCCAACTTCTGCTGCAGACAGCCTTTGCCCATTAGCAGTGGGGAGTTGGCTGCCAACCACCGTGCCCAGGTCACCTGCTTTTAGCCATGTGCAGCTCAGGTTGACCACATGCTCCGTGCCCAGCACCATGTGGGTGGCCAACACTCACTGCACGTGGCTATCAGCCATGCACAGTAGGGGTGCACGGTAGGGGTGGCCACAGTGCCTGGCCTCCATTCTCCGTGCCCATCACTCTGCAGGAGGTCTACCTCCGCTGTGCATGGCCTTTGACCATGCTCAATGGGGTTGGCGCAAAGCCTGCCCTCCACCCAGCCCCTGTAAAACCCACACCCCCACCCCCATTTCTGATAATCACACTGTGGATACATTTACATGTTAGTAAGGCCTGCCTGATCAGAATAGTATGTTTGCCAATCATGTAATTGGTTTCATTTTCAAAACAGTAACAGAACTTAACTGCAATGTTTAAATAATTCGAGTGATATTTGAACATTACCAATTAATTGAATAATTGTGAAAATTTCTGCGGGGGCCAAAGGATTTTAATTTTTTCACTGGGGGAGGCGTGGCATTAAAAAGTTTGAAGATCACTTCTCTAAGACAATGCTGGCATCTGGTTTAAAACATTTTTGCAAATGCAATAATGTCTCATTGAAAACATTGATATCTCTTTGACCTTCTTGGGGAACAATATTTTGTAATGTTCAAAATATGTCTTCCTCATCTAAGCCCAAACGATGTAACAGAATATTCTTACCTCTATTTTGGGGCATTCTGTTTCCTACAGCATAAAGGACTGAGATACTTGCGATCTATGATAACACCCTACACACCTTCACGTAATTTAAGATCTGTAGAGGCTCACCTTGTAAAGGTGCCAAAAGTGCAGAGGGCCAGGATGGGAGCCCGGTCCTTTAGCTATCTAGCAGCCAAAATGTGGAATGCCTTGCCACCAAATCAGAGAGCAGAACGTACAGAAAGGACTTTCCGCAAGGGACTAAAAACCTGGCTTTTCTGTACTTGAATTGGAACTGTTTAGCCTATCTCATTCTATTATCCCACTCATCTTAGCTTCAGGCTTAGCTCCATCTTCCCTTTTCATCTCTCCCTACTTTGGGGGTTAGAATCCTAGCGCGGGGACACACCGGTAGGTGTAACCAGGTGCTTTATAAATGGTAAATAAATAAATAAAATAAATAAAGCTAGGTCATGAACCCTTCTGTCAATGTCTTCCAAGGCCTTTGTGGTTCACCCTTGATTTGAAAAAACCTGGGGGGTAGTTCATATTACATATTATTAAAATATAGCACAGCTCAATATATGATCCAGCACAGCACAATATAATAATATTAAAGAATGAACAGAGGAATAACACACAAATGGGCCCAAAGCAATTGAAACATGGCTGGCATTATTATGTTTGTGCACAGCATAGATCACATGGACTTGGTTATAGTGTTTAATTGCCAGTAACTCGTGTGTGTATATCATAGAGACTATGACACGCCCTTGGGGACAATAGTTCTTCCTTTCATAATTTGAGTGCCCATCACTGACAGTTACAGATACGTGCCATTTCTACAATGGGTGCACATCATAGTGAAAGAGTTATTCTTATTTGCAATTTACCGCTGCAACGATGTACACTGGAGGTGCTAGAATTAATAAAGGAACTTCCAAAAGTTACTGAAGACATCATTTACTTTAAGTCAAACAGTAGAAGTTGCAGCATCAATATTTATCTGAGTATGTAATTACGATTCCCACAGTGTAACCGTTTTGCTCAAAACAACTAATGCATGCATTTCAGTAATGGTTGATACAGCTTTTACCTTATGTGCGCACTGTCAATAATCTTGTTATTATTAGGCCAACATCTCTGTTGTTGTTTTTGTAATTGGTACTAGCGCCACACATGCGTATTGTACAATGACTGAAGGATGCGCAGGGCGGAAATATTTGCCACATACTTGACCTGCCACTTCCCATGCAGTCGCTAAACAGCAGCATTCGTATAAAAAGCGGTGGTTGACTCTTTCAATGGTCAAGTCCTGAAGGAGTATCAAGGTGCAGATTTGAACTTGTATATCGAAATACTCATAAATGTACCATTTTCTGTAATGTATCTAAATTATTAAAATACAAAATAATAATATAATGAAAACTGCATACTTTTAATTAGAAGTATAAATTAAACATTTCAATATATGTATTGTCTAAAAATATAAAAACAATAATTAAACATTTTTTGAAAAAACATTAACAAAAAATATTATCAATAACGTAGAAGAAAAAAATAACATACTTATAAAAAAAGCATATAAGAAACTTAAAAATAAAATTACAAAATAGTTTTAATTAATAATATGAACTAAATATACAACATATATATATTTAAAAAACAATATGTAATCAATCATTTAAACATTACATTAAAACATTAACACTAACTTAAAAAGCAAACATTAACAAACATATTAACAAAAAACATATATCCCACTTAATAAAAAATATATATATAAAACACAAGAATGAAGTTTAAATAGAAAATTGCAAATCTTTTTTATAAATATTATAAACATTAGAAAAGCACAAAAAAAACAGATCGGAAATAAACAACACTAGCAAAATGGACATCAAAGGAGTCAAATTTAATATTCTAACTCCAAGTTAAGCAAAAGCAGGGAAAGTGTGGAGCTTTGGAGAGGCTAAATGCACTCTTCCCACTCCAATGTAAGGAGCATTAAGGAAAGTGTTGGACTTTGGAAGGGTTAGATTTACTATTATGACTCCAATCTAAACAGCAGTAGGGAAAGTGTTGAACTTTGGAGGGGTTGTATTTACTATTCTCCCTCCCATGCAAGCAAAATAAGGGAAACTGTCAAACTTAGAAAGCGCTAAATTTACCATTTCAATTCCTATTGATTTTTCGAAAAACATGAAATATTTAAGAACACAAAAATATTAAAACCTATTTAAAATAAAAAGTATACGCTTTATAAATAAATACATTTACATGTAATTAGGAAATAAACTTGAAAAATACAGAAATATTTTAACAAATATAAGACACTATAATGAAAGTTCCCTACTACTCAAATAAACCACCAACTAAAACACCTTTAAATTAAACAATAATATCATTGAAATAACAATTAAAATTAAAATGAATAATAAATATAAAATACAAATTATATTTATTACTAAATACACTTATCAATGAATTAAAACACAACTAATAATTGACCCAACAAATAATGAATTACATTATTTTCACAATGAATTTCCAATTTAATATTGAATGAACATTAAAAATAATTTAATAAACATCAGGAATATATAATTTAAGTAACTTCCTGCCCTATTCTCTTACAAACTCAACAATCCGGCACTAAATTATGAATTAGTAATTAAAATTAAAATAACACATTTAGAATAATAAAATACGCTTAAGTAATTAAAGTACCAAATAAGCAATTAAATAATGTACATAAATAATTACCAAGTAAATGTGTAATTACCATAGCTAATTACTTTAAATTGAAAAAAAACTATCATTTAAATAACTTCCCAACCTCTTCCTCTACAAACCTAACAACCCACTACTAAATTATAGTAAATTATAAATTGCTAATTACATTTTCGAAAGAATTCAATTCCACATTAAAACTTACAAACTATATTAAAAAAATCAAAAAGATTATAACAATATGAATGTTTAAGATGAATATAAGAAACACATATCACATTTGTCAAAAGCAGTATTTAATACAACTACATTAGAGTTAACCAGATTATATTCAATGATATTTTACAAAATATTGTATATATAAAAAATGATATTTCTACCTTCTATATTCTGTTCTCTGATAGTTTTGACCTGATGATACTTCTGACATGATATTCTTGCAACTCGATATGTTTGAAACGCTATTTGTGCCATTCATCTCTGGCATAGGACAGTACCTACTAATGACTTCCTGGAATTCTCTTTGCATTACAAGCACAATTATATCACCCAGCATCAGAACAATTCCAATAGAAGAAATGGGATAATTAGGTTCCAAAATAGACATAGAGAAAAGAACTGCTTCTTAACATATAAAGCATGGAATGTATGATGCAAACGTTAACAGGAATGCATAGGTGTGCAAAAAAAAAAAGTGAAAAATGACACATTGGTGATATAAAAGAAAAATATAAATGAAAGCAGACTACACGCATAGATGGGCCTGCCAGGGCTGAAGTGGACTTCTTTCTAGGAGAATGTGCATACGTGCACAGGCAAAATGCCAACACTCACAATGAAGAAAAATAATGTCTGAGGAGGGCGGACCCATTTCCCATAATGTATGTATTAGACCTGTCAGCCTTAGAGCGGTCTTCCCCAGTAGTCGTTTTTGGAGAGTTTGGCGGTACTCCTGCAGTACCGCCACTGCTGCACAGGCTGGAGGACTGCCATGCTGTGGTGCACCCTCCCGCCAGATTTGCAGTTGAATCCAGGGCAGACGGGCTGTGCTGCAGTCTCACGTCGGCAGCTGTGTTAGGCTCTAAGGAGAGCCTTAACAGCAGACCGCTGCCATGACAGCGCCTGCATCACGTTCCTGCACAGTGTGGCATGCACCATGTTGTGCATGCCACACCGTGCAGGAACGGAGATGCAATTCATGGGGGCACAATATGTGCCGCCCCGCATGCACCCCCAGGCCCAGAAGCGGCCCTGTTAGTTGCATCTCTGCCACCTTTTTCATGGCATACTCACTGCCACGAAATGGGTGGTGGAAATGCAACTCAGAATATGCTTGGCGGTGCTGCAGCAGGGCCAACAGCATATTCCTGCCCCTTACCGCTGTGCCACTGCCACGAGGTCCTGGATCCCAGCAGAGGCGAAGATCTGAAGGCGGTCCAACTGCCACACTCAAAATACGGCGGGCAGACCCGCAGTAGTGGCAGTGGTAATAATTTATTAAAATGTACTCTATTATTCTACATTGGTGTGGGATTTTTCTTGTCTTGTGTTTTCACTTTATTACTGTTTAAGTGCTACATAACTACTTTACACATTGCCTCTTCTAAGTTAAGCCTGACTGCTTTTCTTCCAAGGTACCAAAGAGTTAAGAACAGGTTAATTTAGTGACTTTTTGTGGTTCACTCTGACAAGGATTGTGGCTGTTGCTTGGGTTGGGTTTCACCCCTTCAACCAACTATCAAATTTCTCCTAGTATGCTATGGTGGGAGAAAGCAAAATGTGAAAAACACTTGACCAGAGCAATTGTCGAGGAGGCTGACTGAAAGACCCAGTGTCTTATGTATATGTATGTATTTTATTTTCCATTTTTTTTAAAACCATGGGGCTGGAAAGACAGCTATTTAGTGCACATAGAATGTAATATAAATATAATATAGTGGGCATGGCTACCAATTTGTGGTGATATGTTTTTGGGGCGTGTGGAACATTTTTTTCCCCATACTCAAAAGTGTCATATGTGGCGGTTTTGTCTTACCAGTTTCTGTGCGACTTTGGGTTTGAATCTGTAATAAGATAATGAAATTTGATTGGTTATAGATTTTGAACCTAACGTCAAAATTCTTAACTATTCCGATTTAAAAAAATAAAACACATAATGAGAACCTAAAGTTTTATACTATTATCTAGCCAGTGAGTAAGGGCTTACTTTTTGCCTGGTTTGGCGAGAGAATCAAATGCAAACAAGTTCCCTTTAGATCGTCTGCTTTCTAGCTTCAAAGGACTTCATGGACAATAGTTGGGGAAGGTTTGGGCTTTTAGATTCCAAGTGGATGCAGCATACGTTCTAGCTTCTCTCCTGTATCCTCTGGCTGACTTCACACTCGCCACATCTTGCTCAAAAGTGTACAACCAACCAAGCCATGAGGGTTCCAATTCCTAACCACACACAGTGTACCCGGAGCAAGGCCTGATTCATGGACCCCAAAGCTGCTTAACTCAGAAAGCCGGAGAAGGTGCTTCCATAAAGTGAAGTAAGGCAATTGCCTTAAATCAACACCAGCAAGTGGCAGCAACGGGCGCAATACTGCAGTTCACATTGGCTAATTTAGTTATTTTGGTGGCAAGGAGCGGTAGATGGAAAAATACATTTTTATCTACGGCACGTGCAATCTTGGCACTGTTCCTGGAGAAGGCAGACTTTTAGCTCAGTTTCCTTTAATATGGAAACAAAGTGGTCATGCAGACTGCCTGTCATCAAACAGTGCCTGCCTGTTTTCACACAGTGTCTGCCTGTCATCTCACAGTGCATGCCTGTTTTCACACTGTTCCTGCCTGTTTTCACACAGTGCCTGCCTGTTTTCACACAGTGCCTGTCTGTTTTCACACAGTGCCTGCCTGTCATCACACAGTGCCTGCCTGTCATCACACAGTGCCTGCCTGTTTTCAAACAGTGCCTGCCTGTTTTCACACAGTGCCTGCCTGTCATCACACAGTGCCTGCCTGTCATCACACAGTGCCTGCCTGTTTTCACACAGTGCCTGCCTGTTTTCACACAGTGCCTGCCTGTCATCACACAGTGCCTGCCTGTCATCCCACAGTGCCTGCCTGTCATCACACAGTGCCTGCCTGTTTTCACACAGTGCCTGCTTGTCATCACACAGTGCCTGCCTGTTTTCACACAGTGCCTGCCTGTTTTCACACAGTGCCTGTCTGTTTTCACACAGTGCCTGCCTGTCATCACACTGTGCCTGCCTGTTTTCACACAGTGCCTGCCTGTCATCACACAGTGCCTGCCTGTTTTCACACAGTGCCTGCCTGTTTTCACACAGTGCCTGCCTGTCATCACACAGTGCCTGCCTGCCATCCCACAGTGCCTGCCTGTTTTCACACAGTGCCTTCCTGTCATCCCACAGTGCCTGCCTGTTTTCACACAGTGCCTGCCTGTTTTCACACAGTGCCTACCTGCCATCACACAGTGCCTGTCTGTTTTCACACAGTACCTGCCTGTTTTCACACAGTGCCTGCCTGTTTTCACACAGTGCCTGCCTGTCATCCCACAGTGCCTGCCTGTTTTCACACAGTGCCTGTCTGTTTTCACACAGTGCCTGCCTGTCATCACACAGTGCCTGCCTGTTTTCACACAGTACCTGCTTGTCGTCCCACAGTGCCTGCCTGTTCTCACACAGTGCCTGCCTGTTTTCACACGGTGTCTGCCTGTCATCACACAGTGCCTGCCTGTTTTCACACTGTTCCTGCCTGTTTTCACACAGTGCCTGTCTGTTTTCACACAGTGCCTGCCTGTCATCAAACAGTGCCTGCCTGTCATCACTCAGTGCCTGCCTGTTTTCACACAGTGTCTGCCTGTTTTCACACAGTGCCTGCCTGTCATCACACAGTGCCTGCCTGTTTTCACACAGTGCCGCCTGTTTTCACACAGTGCCTGCCTGTCATCACACAGTGCCTGCCTGTCATAGCACAGTGCCTGCTTGTCATCACACAGTGCCTGCCTGTTTTCACACAGTGCCTTACTGTCATCACACAGTGCCTGCCTGTTTTCACACAGTGCCTGTATGTTTTCACACAGTGCCTGTATGTTTTCACACAGTGCCTGCCTGTCATCACACTGTGCCTGCCTGTTTTCACACAGTGCCTGCCTGTTTTCACACAGTGCCTGCCTGTTTTCACACAGTGCCTGTCTGTCATCACACAGTGCCTGCCTGTCTTCACACAGTGCCTGCCTGTTTTCACACAGTGCCTGCCTGTGTTCACACAGTGCCTGCCTGTCATCCCACAGTGCCTGCCTGTTTTCACACAGTGCCTGCCTGTTTTCACACAGTGCCTGCCTGTCATCACAGTGCCTGCCTGTTTTCACACAGTGCCTGCCTGTCATCACACAGTGCCTGCCTGTCATCACACAGTGCCTGCCTGTTTTCAAACAGTGCCTGCCTGTTTTCACACAGTGCCTGCCTGTCATCACACAGTGCCTGCCTGTCATCACACAGTGCCTGCCTGTCATCACACAGTGCCTGCCTGTTTTCACACAGTGCCTGCCTGTCATCTCACAGTGCCTGCCTGTTTTCACACAGTGCCTGCCTGTCATCACACAGTGCCTGCTTGTCATCACAAAGTGCCTGCCTGTCATCACACAGTGCCTGCCTGTTTTCACACAGTGCCTTCCTGTCATCCCACAGTGCCTGCCTGTTTTCACACAGTGCCTGCCTGTCATCACACAGTGCCTGCCTGTTTTCACACAGTAAGGCCCCCGGTTATTGTCTTTTCCATTGGACCGATGGATCTTTGCAAGTTTTTCAAAATCCGCACGGTGCCTGCAGGAGCTGAGCAAACATTCAGGCAAACAATTTGGTTTAAGTGGTAGGACCCCACCTTTAGGCTAAAGGAATTTAAAAAAATAGATATTCAAATAAAAAGTCATAGGGTATAACTATACCCACGCTGTTCTCAGAGTAGCAGCAGTTCAAAAATATTTGTGATGCTGCGCGCGAGAGCCTCCCTCTAAATCCCGATCTTTACAAAGGAAAATGAAAAGCAGTAATCCTCTTAGGGTTATCCTATAAGTCATATTGATTACAGGGAATAAAACATGGGAAGAACTGCATCGTATTCTCTTTTAATAAGTCTACGGAGGATGTGGATTCCAGTGGGCACGTACACACCCCTTATTTAAAAAAAAGAGGGAGGTTGGTCTTTTTTTCCTTCAGGACCCTTGAGAAGAAGGCAGTGTGTATTTTTGTGACTCACTGCAGAACAGTAGCCTTCTGTTCGTACCTCCTTAGCCCAGTGCTTAATTTGCAAAACATTAAATGCCAGGGCTCTCCTCAGGAGGCTACTGCAGCTTGCCCCTGCCAGCCCTGCCAATGATGGTAACAACACAACTACTAACCATCACACTCCTACACGTGTGACAATTCGAACTATTTCAGGCCCCCAAAGCTAGAAGAATGGCTTGGGTGGCAGGTAATAGTCATTTTTGATGTATATTGAATTAATAAGTAACTGTTGTTGTGATCATCTCTAAATTGGCCAGACAGCACCACCTCACAAGTACCGGTGTTGACAATTAAGTGCCGGTGCCCAGCACTGGAAACCACCGGCTCAAATTAAGCACTGAGCCCAATGGTGTGCCTGCAGTGTCCCTGTAGGGGTTTCGGTCAAAAAGCAGGGGCATCTCGAACCCAGCTCTTCCAGTTTGAAGGCTCTTGGCCCATAAAGTGCAGCAGATATTTCTTGCTTTCGCCAAAGTCTGTAGTCAAGGACCCAGCCTCCCTGTCAGTACAACTGCACAGCTGGCATTTTCCAATGTTGCCAGTACTGATCTGATAATGCAGCCACTCATGAAGGAAAGGAAACTTGCTGTGTTCCTGGAATCTGAGGCTAGTGAATTCATTGGACTGATAAATATAGGGAGTTAGCTACAAATTAATAAAACATTTTTCAATTGGAGGCCTGCTGCTCTGAGGATAGCCCTGGCTAAGAAATGAGTATATTAAGAGTCAGTCAGTTCTCAGATATATATGTGCAGTTCATCTTTTTTCATGTATACAAAAGCATCAGATCTCAGTTACTGAAGAATTCAAGAGCCCTCATGTACTAAACTATTTTATGGTCGGTAAGGCCCTGATTAGTAAAATCAGAGCCTTTTCAATGGCATTTTTGAATTCACCTAATCCAGTATGTGAGTCAGTAAGATGTTTCTGTAAGGTTTTACAGAATCTTACTGAATAGCACTATGGGTTTGGGAATATCAAGCCGGTATTTGGAAAGGTTTGCTATGATCAGAGCTGCCGGATTTGGAACTGGGGAACCAGGTTTGAGTCTCGGCATCGGCTCAACAGTCTTTGATTCCTGGCAAATCACGTAAAAATCAAACAACAACTAAATGAATGTGCTGAGAATGCTCTGGGCCGTTTCTTCCAATTCAGCTCTGGTCAATAGATCTTTTTAGTAGACTGAGAGGAAAAGGGGTTAACAACAGTTTAAAACTCCAAGTACAGTGTGATCATTAAGACCACACAAGAAAAGTTTGAGTCAATCACTTGAAGTTATAAGATTTTTTTACAAACTCAAAGCCAAACTAATATAAATCAGTCTCAAGAACATACTATTGAAATACAAGATTATTGAGGGATGGCCAAAGTGTCCAACGATATTGGTCCTCAACAGCAGAGAGCATGTAAGAATCTTGGTTGTGGCGATACAAAATATGAGGGAAAGAACTTGATGGCTGGATGAATGATTTCGATTCTTCTCCTCATACATGGAAAAGAATTTCTACATGTAACAAATCCTACACTAACCTAAGAATAGGGGAAACCCTATTAAATCAAGGAAGCAAGAAAAGTGTCAGCATCAGAACCTCTGTAGAAGTTCTTTAGGTAAAGAATCATGTATAGCATAAACCCACATAATCAGAGATCTCAAAAGAGGTCTGTACCACTCCAAGCCTAAAGGGAATCTGAATAACCCCAAGGTGGGTTTACTAATTATAATGCACAGAGAACATTTGAGAAAACATGACCTCATACACATCTCAGTATCTTCCAGTTCCCAAGAAAGAACTTGGCTCCCATATTCCAGTCTCCGCTTCCAAAGCGTTCTTGAGTTCCTCCCTTCGTCTGATAGTACCAACTGGTAACAGTAACACTACCTTTGTTCTTCATAAAATTGTACGACCTTGCCAGTTCTTCTTCACCTCACTATCTCAGAAATACAATGTGCTTTCCACTAACCAATGAATGCCTTTGGTCTGCACCTGCAGAGGAAAAAATATGCAGAAAAACAACTTTCACTTTAGTATTAAATGTCTCAACTGTAAGCTTAAGGCCCACAGTCATGCTAACTTAACATTTCTCTTTTGGATATATATTATTTCTCCACCTACATATATCCTAATAAATGAAGTCTTTAATATAAAATCAAACCATCTTATACTGTACTCTTATAAGGTGCACTGTAACTGATATATGTATTATAAAACGAATATGACAACTGGTCACAATTTATAAAGTAAGCATAGAACACACATATGATTCATTTTCACGAATGCCAGGCGAATGCACTGCATTAAATGCATTTTAGCGTACCACTCTTTAATCTAAACCTATAGAAAACATTTCTGAAAAAGAAAATGTTAATATGCACACATACGCAATAAAGGCACTTGCCATATAGTTGTTGCACTGTATCTTATTAATATTATTGCATCATGCGAGTACATAAGGCCAAATGTAAATATATATATATATATATATATATATATATATTGTATTCCAAACGACCTCCGTTTAGAGACGCACTCGAAACCAGCCCATTGACGGCACTAGGCTCCTCTTTTGTCGGACATTTGAAATCAAGCCTAACGCGTTTCGGAGCGTGGCTGCTCCTTGGTCACAGGCAGTTCAAAATGACCACGCAAACAAACAAGGAGGCATTGTTACCAGCACGTCATTTATTTGGTCCTCCAGTGGGCGGCAGATGAATTAGCCATTATTGCCTGCTGGTACTCGTAGTAGTACTGTCCTTTAGTAGGTTACTTGCCCCCTTGCATATAGTTATTTCCTCAGTGGGTTTTGCGGTCGCATTCACATTATTGATATTGTTCATAGCCCTCCAGTGGGCTTCCGATTCAAAGGGTCGCCGTATTAAGTGTTTTTTTCTCCTTTTGGCTGGTAACACTGGCTGGAGACTTCACTAATTCTGCGTCTCCATAGTCCCCGTATTATCCACAGGTGGTGCAGCCTCCGTGGCTCGGTCTGCCGCATATCATTTTGTATTCCAAACGACCTCCGTTTAGAGACGCACTCGAAACCAGCCCATTGACGGCACTAGGCTCCTCTTTTGTCGGACATTTGAAATCAAGCCTAACGCGTTTCGGAGCGTGGCTGCTCCTTGGTCACAGGCAGTTCAAAATGACCACGCAAACAAACAAGGAGGCATTGTTACCAGCACGTCATTTATTTGGCCCTCCAGTGGGCGGCAGATGAATTAGCCATTATTGCATGCTGGTACTCGTAGTAGTACTGTCCTTTAGTAGGTTACTTGCCCCTTGCATATAGTTATTTCCTCAGTGGGTTTTGCGGTCGCATTCACATTATTGATATTGTTCATAGCCCTCCAGTGGGCTTCCGATTCAAAGGGTCGCCGTATTAAGTGTTTTTTTCTCCTTTTGGCTGGTAACACTGGCTGGAGACTTCACTAATTCTGCGTCTCCATAGTCCCCGTATTATCCACAGGTGGTGCAGTCTCCGCGGCTCGGTCTGCCGCATATCATTTTGTATTCCAAACGACCTCCGTTTAGAGACGCACTCGAAACCAGCCCATTGACGGCACTAGGCTCCTCTTTTGTCGGACATTTGAAATCAAGCCTAACGCGTTTCGGAGCGTGGCTGCTCCTTGGTCACAGGCAGTTCAAAATGACCACGCAAACAAACAAGGAGGCATTGTTACCAGCACGTCATTTATTTGGCCCTCCAGTGGGCGGCAGATGAATTAGCCATTATTGCATGCTGGTACTCGTAGTAGTACTGTCCTTTAGTAGGTTACTTGCCCCCTTGCATATAGTTATTTCCCTCAGTGGGTTTTGCGGTCGCATTCACATTATTGATATTGTTCATAGCCCTCCAGTGGGCTTCCGATTCAAAGGGTCGCCGTATTAAGTGTTTTTTCTCCTTTTGGCTGGTAACACTGGCTGGAGACTTCACTAATTCTGCGTCTCCATAGTCCCCGTATTATCCACAGGTGGTGCAGTCTCCGCGGCTCGGTCTGCCGCATATCATTTTGTATTCCAAACGACCTCCGTTTAGAGACGCACTCGAAACCAGCCCATTGACGGCACTAGGCTCCTCTTTTGTCGGACATTTGAAATCAAGCCTAACGCGTTTCGGAGCGTGGCTGCTCCTTGGTCACAGGCAGTTCAAAATGACCACGCAAACAAACAAGGAGGCATTGTTACCAGCACGTCATTTATTTGGCCCTCCAGTGGGCGGCAGATGAATTAGCCATTATTGCATGCTGGTACTCGTAGTAGTACTGTCCTTTAGTAGGTTACTTGCCCCCTTGCATATAGTTATTTCCCTCAGTGGGTTTTGCGGTCGCATTCACATTATTGATATTGTTCATAGCCCTCCAGTGGGCTTCCGATTCAAAGGGTCGCCGTATTAAGTGTTTTTTTCTCCTTTTGGCTGGTAACACTGGCTGGAGACTTCACTAATTCTGCGTCTCCATAGTCCCCGTATTATCCACAGGTGGTGCAGTCTCCGCGGCTCGGTCTGCCGCATATCATTTTGTATTCCAAACGACCTCCGTTTAGAGACGCACTCGAAACCAGCCCATTGACGGCACTAGGCTCCTCTTTGTCGGACATTTGAAATCAAGCCTAACGCGTTTCGGAGCGTGGCTGCTCCTTGGTCACAGGCAGTTCAAAATGACCACGCAAACAAACAAGGAGGCATTGTTACCAGCACGTCATTTATTTGGCCCTCCAGTGGGCGGCAGATGAATTAGCCATTATTGCATGCTGGTACTCGTAGTAGTACTGTCCTTTAGTAGGTTACTTGCCCCCTTGCATATAGTTATTTCCCTCAGTGGGTTTTGCGGTCGCATTCACATTATTGATATTGTTCATAGCCCTCCAGTGGGCTTCCGATTCAAAGGGTCGCCGTATTAAGTGTTTTTTTCTCCTTTTGGCTGGTAACACTGGCTGGAGACTTCACTAATTCTGCGTCTCCATAGTCCCCGTATTATCCACAGGTGGTGCAGTCTCCGCGGCTCGGTCTGCCGCATATAATTTTGTATTCCAAACGACCTCCGTTTAGAGACGCACTCGAAACCAGCCCATTGACGGCACTAGGCTCCTCTTTTGTCGGACATTTGAAATCAAGCCTAACGCGTTTCGGAGCGTGGCTGCTCCTTGGACACAGGCAGTTCAAAATGACCACGCAAACAAACAAGGAGGCATTGTTACCAGCACGTCATTTATTTGGCCCTCCAGTGGGCGGCAGATGAATTAGCCATTATTGCATGCTGGTACTCGTAGTAGTACTGTCCTTTAGTAGGTTACTTGCCCCCTTGCATATAGTTATTTCCCTCAGTGGGTTTTGCGGTCGCATTCACATTATTGATATTGTTCATAGCCCTCCAGTGGGCTTCAGATTCAATGGGTCGCCGTATTAAGTGTTTTTTTCTCCTTTTGGCTGGTAACACTGGCTGGAGACTTCACTAATTCTGCGTCTCCATAGTCCCCGTATTATCCACAGGTGGTGCAGTCTCCGCGGCTCGGTCTGCCGCATATCATTTTGTATTCCAAACGACCTCCGTTTAGAGACGCACTCGAAACCAGCCCATTGACGGCACTAGGCTCCTCTTTTGTCGGACATTTGAAATCAAGCCTAACGCGTTTCGGAGCGTGGCTGCTCCTTGGTCACAGGCAGTTCAAAATGACCACGCAAACAAACAAGGAGGCATTGTTACCAGCACGTCATTTATTTGGCCCTCCAGTGGGCGGCAGATGAATTAGCCATTATTGCATGCTGGTACTCGTAGTAGTACTGTCCTTTAGTAGGTTACTTGCCCCCTTGCATATAGTTATTTCCCTCAGTGGGTTTTGCGGTCGCATTCACATTATTGATATTGTTCATAGCCCTCCAGTGGGCTTCCGATTCAAAGGGTCGCCGTATTAAGTGTTTTTTTCTCCTTTTGGCTGGTAACACTGGCTGGAGACTTCACTAATTCTGCGTCTCCATAGTCCCCGTATTATCCACAGGTGGTGCAGTCTCCGCGGCTCGGTCTGCCGCATATCATTTTGTATTCCAAACGACCTCCGTTTAGAGACGCACTCGAAACCAGCCCATTGACGGCACTAGGCTCCTCTTTGTCGGACATTTGAAATCAAGCCTAACGCGTTTCGGAGCGTGGCTGCTCCTTGGTCACAGGCAGTTCAAAATGACCACGCAAACAAACAAGGAGGCATTGTTACCAGCACGTCATTTATTTGGCCCTCCAGTGGGCGGCAGATGAATTAGCCATTATTGCATGCTGGTACTCGTAGTAGTACTGTCCTTTAGTAGGTTACTTGCCCCCTTGCATATAGTTATTTCCCTCAGTGGGTTTTGCGGTCGCATTCACATTATTGATATTGTTCATAGCCCTCCAGTGGGCTTCCGATTCAATGGGTCGCCGTATTAAGTGTTTTTTTCTCCTTTGGCTGGTAACACTGGCTGGAGACTTCACTAATTCTGCGTCTCCATAGTCCCCGTATTATCCACAGGTGGTGCAGTCTCCGCGGCTCGGTCTGCCGCATATCATTTTGTATTCCAAACGACCTCCGTTTAGAGACGCACTCGAAACCAGCCCATTGACGGCACTAGGCTCCTCTTTTGTCGGACATTTGAAATCAAGCCTAACGCGTTTCGGAGCGTGGCTGCTCCTTGGTCACAGGCAGTCCAAAATGACCACGCAAACAAACAAGGAGGCATTGTTACCAGCACGTCATTTATTTGGCCCTCCAGTGGGCGGCAGATGAATTAGCCATTATTGCATGCTGGTACTCGTAGTAGTACTGTCCTTTAGTAGGTTACTTGCCCCCTTGCATATAGTTATTTCCCTCAGTGGGTTTTGCGGTCGCATTCACATTATTGATATTGTTCATAGCCCTCCAGTGGGCTTCCGATTCAAAGGGTCGCCGTATTAAGTGTTTTTTCTCCTTTTGGCTGGTAACACTGGCTGGAGACTTCACTAATTCTGCGTCTCCATAGTCCCCGTATTATCCACAGGTGGTGCAGTCTCCGCGGCTCGGTCTGCCGCATATCATTTTGTATTCCAAACGACCTCCGTTTAGAGACGCACTCGAAACCAGCCCATTGACGGCACTAGGCTCCTCTTTTGTCGGACATTTGAAATCAAGCCTAACGCGTTTGGAGCGTGGCTGCTCCTTGGTCACAGGCAGTTCAAAATGACCACGCAAACAAACAAGGAGGCATTGTTACCAGCACGTCATTTATTTGGCCCTCCAGTGGGCGGCAGATGAATTAGCCATTATTGCATGCTGGTACTCGTAGTAGTACTGTCCTTTAGTAGGTTACTTGCCCCCTTGCATATAGTTATTTCCCTCAGTGGGTTTTGCGGTCGCATTCACATTATTGATATTGTTCATAGCCCTCCAGTGGGCTTCCGATTCAAAGGGTCGCCGTATTACGTGTTTTTTTCTCCTTTTGGCTGGTAACACTGGCTGGAGACTTCACTAATTCTGCGTCTCCATAGTCCCCGTATTATCCACAGGTGGTGCAGTCTCCGCGGCTCGGTCTGCCGCATATCATTTTGTATTCCAAACGACCTCCGTTTAGAGACGCACTCGAAACCAGCCCATTGACGGCACTAGGCTCCTCTTTTGTCGGACATTTGAAATCAAGCCTAACGCGTTTCGGAGCGTGGCTGCTCCTTGGTCACAGGCAGTTCAAAATGACCACGCAAACAAACAAGGAGGCATTGTTACCAGCACGTCATTTATTTGGCCCTCCAGTGGGCGGCAGATGAATTAGCCATTATTGCATGCTGGTACTCGTAGTAGTACTGTCCTTTAGTAGGTTACTTGCCCCCTTGCATATAGTTATTTCCCTCAGTGGGTTTTGCGGTCGCATTCACATTATTGATATTGTTCATAGCCCTCCAGTGGGCTTCCGATTCAATGGGTCGCCGTATTAAGTGTTTTTTTCTCCTTTTGGCTGGTAACACTGGCTGGAGACTTCACTAATTCTGCGTCTCCATAGTCCCCGTATTATCCACAGGTGGTGCAGTCTCCGCGGCTCGGTCTGCCGCATATCATTTTGTATTCCAAACGACCTCCGTTTAGAGACGCACTCGAAACCAGCCCATTGACGGCACTAGGCTCCTCTTTTGTCGGACATTTGAAATCAAGCCTAACGCGTTTCGGAGCGTGGCTGCTCCTTGGTCACAGGCAGTTCAAAATGACCACGCAAACAAACAAGGAGGCATTGTTACCAGCACGTCATTTATTTGGCCCTCCAGTGGGCGGCAGATGAATTAGCCATTATTGCATGCTGGTACTCGTAGTAGTACTGTCCTTTAGTAGGTTACTTGCCCCTTGCATATAGTTATTTCCCTCAGTGGGTCTTGCGGTCGCATTCACATTATTGATATTGTTCATAGCCCTCCAGTGGGCTTCCGATTCAAAGGGTCGCCGTATTAAGTGTTTTTTTCTCCTTTTGGCTGGTAACACTGGCTGGAGACTTCACTAATTCTGCGTCTCCATAGTCCCCGTATTATCCACAGGTGGTGCAGTCTCCGCGGCTCGGTCTGCCGCATATCATTTTGTATTCCAAACGACCTCCGTTTAGAGACGCACTCGAAACCAGCCCATTGACGGCACTAGGCTCCTCTTTTGTCGGACATTTGAAATCAAGCCTAACGCGTTTCGGAGCGTGGCTGCTCCTTGGTCACAGGCAGTTCAAAATGACCACGCAAACAAACAAGGAGGCATTGTTACCAGCACGTCATTTATTTGGCCCTCCAGTGGGCGGCAGATGAATTAGCCATTATTGCATGCTGGTACTCGTAGTAGTACTGTCCTTTAGTAGGTTACTTGCCCCCTTGCATATAGTTATTTCCCTCAGTGGGTTTTGCGGTCGCATTCACATTATTGATATTGTTCATAGCCCTCCAGTGGGCTTCCGATTCAATGGGTCGCCGTATTAAGTGTTTTTTTCTCCTTTTGGCTGGTAACACTGGCTGGAGACTTCACTAATTCTGCGTCTCCATAGTCCCCGTATTATCCACAGGTGGTGCAGTCTCCGCGGCTCGGTCTGCCGCATATCATTTTGTATTCCAAACGACCTCCGTTTAGAGACGCACTCGAAACCAGCCCATTGACGGCACTAGGCTCCTCTTTTGTCGGACATTTGAAATCAAGCCTAACGCGTTTCGGAGCGTGGCTGCTCCTTGGTCACAGGCAGTTCAAAATGACCACGCAAACAAACAAGGAGGCATTGTTACCAGCACGGAGCCTTGTGCCGTCAATGGGCTGGTTTCGAGTGCGTCTCTAAACGGAGGTCGTTTGGAATACATATATATATATATATATATATATATATATATATATATATATATATATATATATATATATATATATATATATATATGAAAGAATCCACAATCCTGTATCGCCACCGTCACGGCAAACATCAGGTATGGACAACAACGTGCATTCAGTTCTCATAAAGTGCGTTTATTGCAAGAAAAGTCAGCTATCATACATCACGGCAAGTGCCCAGCATAACGCGTTTCGACAGTGAAACACTGTCTTGATCACATGACGTACTATGGGCCAATGAGCAATAAATAGTGACTGCAATAGTGGAAAAAACTGGTGAAAAAAAGCCCGCCTTTTTCTTGAAGCATAAAATTTAAAGACATACTACAACAGTCCAAATACAGCCGCAATGGTCTCCTTGTTGAAGTAACCTAAAATGTCCATTAATTGTTACAGCGGGCATCATTATCTGCGTAACATGGTGATAAAGTGCAAGTGGAAGAAACTCATATTAAAATAGTATCTTATCAAAAAACCAGTTATTAAAATCATAACTGCCACTAACATGTGAGAATGGCCGGTAGATGCTTAAAATCATTTTGAATATAAAGTGCAAGTGCTTTGTAAACAAATATAAATGTGCAACATGGGCCAAATTCTGTCATCATTGATTAACATATTTCTGTCTACTAAGCACAATTCATCCTTTGTATATACACATATTAATGTAAGAATAAAGTACTAATGCATTATTGTAACAATATACAGTACATCTTGCTGAGGATACAGAATACAAAACTAAAACCTCTATAACTAAAGGGAGTTAGAAAATAAAATCTCCAGAGTGGCCATTAAAACCCCAGGCATAGATATGTAGTAATCCAGAAAACCAGAGGTAAAACCGGGACAAACCCAAGTAAAACCAAACGTAAAACCAGACTAAAACACATCTAAAACCCAGAAATAAAAATGAACCTCCTCTAAGAAAAACACCTTAGCTTCAAGTCACATCATGATAGTCCAATACATTACAGTGGATGCTGCCCAACTAATTATAAAAAATTATAAAAAATTATGAAGGTCCTCCCCCGTGTTAAGACCGTTGGGCATCTTGGTGTCAAGCATTAAAATATAGTGAGACTCCAACTGTCTGAGCTTCTTCTCTCTCTTGCCTCCTCTGAGTGACCTAGGCACAGAGTCAATCACAAAATAACTTAGTTTCTTAAGGTCGTTGTTGTGCACATGCTTAAAATGTCGAGCAACCGGGTAATTCGGATCCGAATTTATTATGGCCCGCAAGTGTTGCAGTATACGGTTGAGCACTGGTAGTTTGGTACTGCCTACGTATTTTAATTTACATGAACATTCTAAAACGTATACTGCAAAATCTGTACGACAAGTTAACAGACTCTTAATTCTCATAGGTTTACTTTCAAATGCCGTAGAGAACTCACCAGTATTTTTCCCGAATTTACATGCTCGGCATGAGCTGCACTTATAGAAACCGGTTCTATTGGACAACCAATTGGAAGAACTCGTGACCTCAGGACTAGTTTTTACTAGTGCAAAAAACGAATTTCGTTGCGCGCGCAACGAAATTCGTTTTATTAATTTGTTGGTTTACTTACCTCTGTGCGGCCGTATTCCGTAGTTTACTACCCCCCACCCTGCCCCTCCCCCGCCCTGCGTCACCGCCCGGCAGCACTCCCACCACGGGCCGCTACTGATTAATTTCAAGAACAGTTTGTCATATTAGTCATCTGAATCAAGTAAATGTTAACATCACATTTCATTTGTTTTCATAGTATCAATCAACCTTTCTCATTTCATAGTCTCAGGTTCCGTGGACAATTTAAAAATCATCTAAAAACTAGGAGCTGATCACAACGTTGTCTAGATACTTAAATGTACAGAAAGATCCTCATCTGAGTTAAGCCCAAAAGGGATCTTGGTGTTAAAAAGTAGGATGTATCGAGACTCAAGTTGTCTTAACCTGCGTTCACGATTCCCACCCCTTCTGCTTTTCTCTACCTGGTCGATTACAAAATACACAAGGTCTTGAATATTGCCCCCATGCTCTTCATTCATATGCCTAGCTACTGGGTAGCTTTTATCTTTATTTGTGACTGCTCTCAAATGTTGCAGTATTCGTACGTGTGCCATATGAATTGTGCTGCCCACATACATTTTGGGGCATGTGCATTGCAGCATGTATACAACAAATTCACTCCTACAATTTAGGTGGGTTCTGATATTCCAAGGGCTTTTCAATAGGGGAGATGTGATCTGTTTCATACTGTGCCCTATTTTACACGCTTTGCATTTTGAGCACTTGTAAAAACCGGTGCTTGCCCTCAACCACCCTTCTGTGCCCCTTATTTCCGAACTGCTATTTACTAGGTCATGCCTTAAGGACCTTGCCCTTCTAAAGGTGATTAGCGGTCTCAGAGAGACTAAATCTCTCAGTATGGGGTCCCTTTTGACCAGATGCCAATGCCTGCTCACACAGTCTCTCACTCTGCTGTGGTAGGCATTGTAGGTGGTAATCATACGTGTCTCATTTCTATTTTTGTTTCTCTTCATATCCCTATCTCTTTCACTAGGGTAAATTAGATCTGCTCTCTTCATTGTATTTACTTTAGTGAGAGCCTGATCAAGTACATGTGGGCTATAGCCTCTCTGCAAGAATCTGGTAATTAGATCTTTTTGTGCAGTTTCCAGGGTAGATGTTTCACTGCAGTTCCTCTTTATTCTCAGGTGCTCTCCATATGGAATGCTATTCTTTAGTTTTTGTGGATGATGACTTCTGGCGTGTAGTATCGTGTTTCCAGCTGTGGGCTTTCTATATGCTTGTGTGTGAAGTATATCATCCTTAACAAAGACCTCTAGGTCTAAAAGGTTTACCTGTGTGTTGCTGATGGAACTGGTAAATACTAAATTCAGAGAGTTGTTATTCAATCTCTGTACGAAATGTTCCGCGGTGTCCATGGTACCATCCCACACTACAAAAAGGTCATCTATGAACATAGTCCATAGGATTATGTTAGTCTCCCATTCATCAAGAAATTGCACCCTGAGCACCTGCTCCTCCCACCAGCCCATATGCAAGTTCGCATAGCTGGGGGCGAAGCAGGTGCCCATCGCAGTCCCTCGTATTTGTCTGTGTGTATCTGTACCATACATAAAAAAGCTGTTTTCAAGACAGATTCTGCCCATTTCTACTAACATGGCTGAATGTTGGTGTAATGTGATAGATATCTTGTTTAGATAGTGCCTCATTGCTCTTAGTCCATCTTCGTGATGTATGCTTGTATATAACGATGACACATCTCATGTGATCAAGAGGAATGTGGCCTTCCATTTTATATTCTCTATCGTTCTAAGGAAGTCCCTTGTGTCTTGGATATATGCTGGCAACTCCCTCACGAATTCTTGTAAGAAGAAATCCAAGAATATAGATGTTGGTTCTAGCAGACTGCCTATGGCAGAGATTATAGGTCTGCTGGGGGGGATCTCAATGTTTTTGTGTACCTTTGGGATAAGGTATAGTATGGGTGTCACCGGATTGTAAACTTTAAGAAAATTTTATTCAGCCTGCTAGGACCTCATCACTGACGTATAGTTTGAATCCTGTGGCACAGTGAGCACGGGACCCATGGCTGGGCATACCTGTCGCAGTTGAAGCATCTACTAAACCAGAAAACAAGGTGATAGAGGGAATGCTTAAATAATCTCAGTCACTGACAGTACTCAGACTGCATTCCAGACAACCGTTTTACGCCCACGATACCTCTCTAGACATTATTGGTTCTTAATTCAAGCATTCTTTCCATCACTTTGTTGTCATTCATAAATCTGTCAGAACCAGCACCCACACATATCTGGCTGACACCCTCAGACTGGGGCAAAGAAGTGCAAAAGAAAAGAAAAAGCCAACAAACCTTCTCTATATATGCACCAAGGATCTGGAATAAGATCCCTGCATCCATCTTGCCCATCTCAACCCTGCTCCTATTTAGGAAACGTCTGAACAAGCACTTTTTTAAAGAACACTACATCACAAAGTAATAACAGTCTACTTCTGCTCCCAGAACCCTGCAACTTCTCTATTTATTGGGGCATTGTGATTTTGACTATGACACTGTTCAGTGTTGTCTAGGTTTGTGCTATAAAAATACCATATACATACATACATATACTCCCTAAGGAACAATTCCATTAAGGACATAAGGATGCATTCACCGATTCAAATAACAAACAGGACTTTTGTTGTGGTAAAAGTGCCTTACATCTTCGGCCGAGGAAGCCTTGTTCAAGCTATATACATACAAATAAGTAAAAATATTCAAGATCCTGGCCATAATAAACCTGCACAACAAAGTACAAATCTGAACAAAGTCTCTATAAACTCATATATGACCAGTGATTAATTTGAGCTGGTGGTTTCCGGTTCTCTGCACTGGCCCTTAACTCTCAACACTGGCACTTATGCCAGTCCAGCACATGGTGGCGCCGTCTGTCTAATGTTGAGATGAGCACAACAACAGTGTTTAATACTTCAATATACATTAAAACTGCATACTACCTGCTACCCATGTCACTCTTACAGCTTTGGATGGCCTGAAATAGTCTGAGTTGTCACACTTGTAGGAGTGCAATAGATAGGAGTTATGCTGATACTGTCATTGGCAGCGCTGGCAGGGGCAATGGGTGGTGCAAGCTGTAGAGGCCTCATGAGAAGGGCCCTGGCTCTTACATTTGTAAAAATTACGCACTGCATATGAGTAATTGTAAATTTTAACTGGGTCACTCTAAAATCCACAAATAACCAAGTATTGATTTACCCTAGCAGGTCACTAAAATAATCTTTAACCACTCTTTGAATGTGATGGTATTCAAGGCACACATTGAACACTTAGGGATATAATGCATGTGTGTAAACCAAGGGATGCTCGTGAAGATGTTTGCCCAAAGTTAAAGTGAAGTGCCTTCCACCAACAAAATAAAACGGGGCGTCATCTGCCTGAACCCTGCTATATATATATCTATATATATACATATATATATAGATATAGATATATATTTATGTGTGTGTGTGTGTGTGTGTATATCTATGTGTATAAATTTATATGTATATATATATATAGCAGATAGATTGTAATATCCTGGAAAGATTGTATATACTTGTTACCGATGGGCACCTTGTTATGGATAATCGTTTGATTAAGATGAAGGAAACAATTATTTATAGCAGGTGTAGAGCGTGGCATAAGCACTTTATTTGAACACTTTGCACTTTGTTATTAACGAGGGCAACAGGGCTCCTAAGGAATACGAAAGGGCAGAGAGTGGATTAGAAACATCACAGTTGCCATTGGCGATGTATTTCCTAATAGTCCTTGGTATTTTCCATTATGAGTGGGAATTATTTATTGCACATGTCACTTTAGGACGACAACACGTGACACTTTAATTAAGAACGATTCTTAGTGAGGAAAAGAATCTTACAGCACATGTCACTTTAAACAATAGCACGTGGCACTTTATTGAAAATTGATCATTAGTGAGGAGAAAAACTTTTCTTACCTGTGTTCTAATCATTTTTGGTAATATTGGGAATATTTTAGAAAAACAACTGATCGGTGCTTTTTAGAATAAACTTTCAGGAGTGGGGTAGAATATTAATATTAAGATGAATAAAAAACAATAAGCAATATGCACATTGGCACTTTAAGATTGATCAAAGAAATTGGACAACATTTTGGAAAAATATATTTTTGTATGTTCTTGCATTTATCACATTATAAGAATTTGTTAGGAATTAATTTATGGATTATTACATAAAAAGCATCTTTCTCTTTGTCGTGTAGCCCAAGTAGAAGTACTCAGTGTCATTTGATACAAGTGCATTTGGAAATAAGAGTTGACTGCCTGAGAAATAATTGATTTACTTGATTGTTCCTTTATTATTGTTTTATGATTTTATGAAAGCGAATATAACAATAGGCGCATCGTAATTGGAGATAATGAGATAAGAATATACACTTCAAAAAATTTTATGTATAAAAATAGAAAAACCGAACAACAATATGGAATGGAGTAAAGAAAGAGAGAAAAAGAAAAGAAAAATAAGGATAAAAATAAGAAAAGAGAAAAGAGGAAAAAAGAGAGAGAAGAAAAATATATCATGTGTGCTCAAATGTATTGAAACTCTTTTCAATGTGATGAAGTTAATCATTAATGGCGGAGAACATAGGTTAGAAGTTGCCAGAATTAACAAGAAATATAGCTCTAGTGGTCACCTAGGGTCAAGGACACTGAAAAAGGACATGTAATATAAGCAGCACAATGTCGAACCCACAGTGACCCAGTAGAAGGCAGTATGCCGAAACGCGTCGGTCTTGATTCTTAACGAGAAGGACTATGGAATGCTAATTGTTTATGCCGAGAATAAAATAGGAACTGTAAAACTGACCTGAACAGTGGACTGGTGTTTGTTTGAATGTGCCACCGGATTAGATGTTCAGGCGAAAGAACATCAATGGAGGAATATATATATATATATATATATATATATATATATATATATGTGTGTGTGTGTGTGTGTCTTTATCTGGACTTATTAACATCCTGTCAGTGTACATTATACAGAGTAGGAATGCCCATCAATCCAAATTAATGTATGGTGGAAAGAGAGAAGAGTGTATGCACGTGCTGTCCCCTCAGGTTTATAGTCATATTGTTCAGTGGTTTATTTGTGACACAGAAAAAGAGGAAGCAGAAAGGCTGCTGCAAATTAGATCAATCCATAATTGAGCATATTCAAAAATGTTGTCGTAGATATTCTGCATTTTGTAGAGTGTTAGAAGAAATCCTTTGTTCAACAACAATTAAGTTTTGCTAACAGTACATTGAGATGAAGCACAAATATTAAAAGCAGTATCTTTAATTGCCTAGTATCCGATGGATAGAAGTTTAAGTATTTATTCATGAGCTCTGAAGGACATCTGAGGCAACAGCTCTTTGCTGGATCCAGCTCTTTGCTTACCAGTCCAAGGCTGCCAGTTCGAATTAATACAACAGCCCACTAGAGCCCTGACATGAATTACCAGCACTGACAGCACTGCTGCATCTTGTCTGCAACACACTAAATTATCTTCTTGCAATGACACATTTATTATACCTACTTCAGTGACAGAGCAACACTGAAATATTCAAATGAGCCATGTTCCTTTATATTTTCATTTTAACATATTGTTAATAATTCAAGAATCATACATCTTCAGCATATTGTTTGAGAGAGTAAGGATGTGTATAAACATCAATATTTGTTATGCCATATTTTTATATGCTCAATTTGTGCTCTGTCAGAGATTCTTTTACCTTTAAGGAGAGCATGTTCTTGAAGAAACTGACAGAGCCTTGTGTTGTGACTTATTCTCAGACAGCTGATGTGAGACACCTGATCCTTCGCTCAATCTTGTTTATTTTCACAGTTTTACATCCTCAGATTGCATGCTGTCTCAAAATGCATCCTCTGTAGTCCTAAAATCATGCAACAAAAATACACTTTAACTTAAAACTAGTGACTCTTCTCTCTGCTTCATTTCTTTGGAATGACCCTCTCCTTACCTTCCATGCCTTACTCTCTGAGTGTAGCCTAATCGCATGCCTGTCTACCTATTTACTGTTATTTTATTTCTGCTCACCTCATAGAGCACAACCTCCTTCTTTGAAACAATATGCCTGCAACCAGACAAAACCTAATCTCCTCTTGCCTAGTCATTCATCCACTAGCCATTGGAATGAACTTACATAGCCCCACTAATGATTTCACCTAATTCCTATTAATGTAATCTACCACAACAAAACTGAAGTAAATGCATGGAATGATTTCTTTAATAGCACAAAACAAATCCCAATAACCATAAATAGCCATTACCCCCTACGTCCCTCCCTTCCTTGAATTTATTACATACGAGGCTTCCCTTCCGCAACCAGATGCCAATTCCAAGCAGTTTTACACAGTAAGAGCTGCTTCCCCCGCCTCTTCCACATGTTTCCTTCATTCTCTTGAGATACCTTTTAGGAATGCCGACGGTAATGGTGCCTCATGGGCCAACAACTGTTGTACAGCTTATAGCTGATAGCTGTGGGTTTCTACCGAGAACGGGGCATCTCTTGTAGAGGCTGATGGCTGCGTTGTTCCGCTACAGCTGATTATGGTGCTTTTGACACCAGGACAGCTGAGGATGCCACAACAGAGACGGATGGTCCTTTGTGGTTGGGTCTTTGCTTCCTGGTCGAAGGCTACTAAGATCACTCTGTTTGAAGCACTTTGTATAAAGAGCAGAGTTCTCATGCAAGGAGAATTTAAATGGGTGAGTGGCCCTCCTGGGTACCATTTTATTATCTGTGGGCTTAGTTTGCCTCCTTGGGATAGGTGGAAAGTTTCTCCTGCCTATTGGTGGGGAAAACTTTTCATCCTCAGTGGTTGATGCAAGTAGGTAGCATCGTCACTCAAATTTAAGAAGCCTTAAGGGTTAAGTCTATATTTAAAGATCATTATGGAAAGGAAAAGATCAGTGAAGAGGAGGCATGTAATTTCTACGTTGTCTTCCGAGGAGGAAGGTACTATGCCTGCGAGATACCCCAGATTGGAGGAGAAGAGGACCCCTTTGCATGATTTGCCACCTATGATGAGGCAGGTGGAAATACAAAGCATGATTGAGGCAGCTGTCTCCAAAGCTATGGCAGCAAAGCCCAGATAATAAAAAAAGAGGGTCTAAGTCTGCTGGGCCTGTTGATGACATTGATTCATCTGGATCAGATGACGACACACCTCCAAAGTCATCTGGAATAAGCGTGAGGAAGGATGAGACATGGGACGTTCTCTCTTATGTAGGGAGCAATTTGGTGTTTCCTTCATTTCAGATGGATGAGGGAGGTGAAGTTTTATTTCCCCAATATGTTAAGCCTTCAGTAATGTCTATGCCATTTCATGGAAAGATTAAGAATATGGTTATAGGGGATTAGAAAGATCTGGATATGGCTTCGATTCCAAGATTCCTACAAAAGCTGTTCATGCTGGAGGGAGGTGACTCTTTGCCCCGAAATGTCAAGGTAGATGCATTATTGGTAGACTTAGCCTTGAAGAAGACTTTTGCTGAAAAAATCTGGCCTTAAAAGCAAGCATGTATGTTTCTAATGGTGCGGAGCCATTGTGAAAGACTTTGACAAGTTGGCTATAGCTGTTCAGGAGGGACAGAGTTGTTCTGATCTCTTGGCTGCGATGGACCAATAAGCAAGACTGATGGCAGGTATTTCTTCATATGTGGGGAGAGCCACAGTCACATTATTGGGCTCTTTAATTTTTGCCGGGAGGATCCCTTGGATAAGGGTGTGGAGATTGGACCCTGCGAAGAAAACTGTGATTCTTAAAATTCCCTTTGAAGGTCTGATGTTATTCGGTGAACGATAGGATGCTATGATGTCAAAAGCATTCAAAGACTGCAGCAATGCTCTACCATATAAGGGAAAGTCCAGTGTCAAGAAATTTTGGGATAGATCCTCAAAAACATCCCCGAAAAGAGAATTGCAAACTTCATCCTTTAGAAGGAGAAAATGCCAACCAAAATCTTTCTGTCCAAAAAAGGAGATTCAACCAAAACAGATCCTGACAGCTATGGATCATCCAAGTTGATTACCCTCAGTGGAAGGATTCAGCATTTTCTTCAGGCTTGGAAGGAGGATGTAACAAATTGGTGGGTCTTGAACATAATCGAAAGGGGTTATGCAATTGATTTCTTGAATTGGCCACTGGAAACAGAAGTAATCCACACACAGTTAGAGAACAATGGTCTCAAACGCCTGGCACTATTGGAGTGATCAAATCTTTACTCAAGAAAGGAGCAATCACCAGAGTTCCAAAGGCAGAAAAAAGGGGTGCATATTGTCCATTTTGTAGCACAAAAGGTGTCAGGTGCATTTAGGTCAGTTCTAGATCTGAAGTGGGTGAACTCGCAGATCAGGTTGACTCACTTCCTTATGGTAACTCTACAGTAAAAAATTCAGATGATTCACCCAGGGATTTTGTGGCATCAGTAGACTTTCATGATGCCTACTTGCATGTCCCCATCAGAGAGTTACATCAGAGGTTACTACAGTTTGCAGTGGAAGATGACCACTTTAAAATTAGGGTTCTTCCCTTCAGCTTAAGATCCTCACCAAGGGGTTTTACAAAGGTGTTAGCTCCTCTTGTGACTCTTCTGCATTCTGTAGAAGTTTTAATTCACCCCTACCTCGTGGAATGGCTTCTTCAAGCTCCAAGAGAAGATTTACTATTATCTCACATAAACAGGGTTCTAGCAGTGCTGCAGAAACATGGTTTTCTCAAAAATTGGGAAAAATCCAGTTTGTCTCCACCCCAGGATCTAATCTTCTAGGGGCTCGATTACACATACAGATGGGAGTAGTGTCATTGCCTGAGGAGATGTTTTGCAAACTTCAAGCTCATATTTTGGAGCTATTGGAACATTAGAAGCCAAAAGTGTCTGCTTGGTTAAGGGGCTAAGGCGATTTAGGTACAACGATTTTCGTTGTTCGGTCAACACAATTCCACCTACACAAGTTGTTGGATTGGATTTTGAGCAATTGATCAGCAGTTCTCAAAATCTTTCCAAAAATCCGAGTAATTCAGCAAGTGAAGAGAGATCTGCACTGGTGGATGGTCTTGTCTCACCTCCTAAAAGGGACTCCCTTTGCCTCTCCTTCTCCCGTAGTGATAATCACAGATGCCAGTCTTTGAGGCTGGGTCACATGGTTGGAAAAACAACAGGTTCACAGGTTTTGGTCTCTCGAAGAATCACAAAACTCATCCACCAGGAGAGAGTTGAAGGCGGAAAGGTTAGCTCTACTGTCATTCGAAGTTAAAATCAAAGGAAAATTGGTCTTGATTGGTCAGACAATATGGCAACCAGAGCTCACATCAACAAGCAGGGGGGGAACGAGTTCCCGTGCATTGAACAAAATTGCTTACAAGATATTCAGCTCGGCCCAGTGCTTAGTGATATCTCTGGCAGTGATCCTCATCCAGGGAGCTTATAATGTGACAATGGATGTTCTCAGCATGGAGATGATGTCATCCCTGGATTTCTCCCTTCAATAAGTGGTATTTAATCTGCTGGTTCTACCAGTGATAAATCTATTTGCCTCTGAAGAGGATGTCAAGGTTCAGTGGTTTTGCTCAAGGGTGAGGGGTGATCAAGCATGGGCGGTCTGACATGTCGGTGGCAACAGGGCCTGATGTGTGGCTTTCCTCCGTTTCCACTAATAAAACCAAATCTTATAAGGATGCTGAGAGTGCAGGCACATGTAATGATAATTGCTCCAACATTGGCTGTGGGCCATCTGGTTCCCTCTTTTGAAGGTCGTAAAAACCTCCCAGGAGTGGAGGCTACTGATAGTTCCTCTGCTCTCAAGTTCCCTATTATATCACATGCAAACACTGACACGCTGGTAAAGCTCAAGCTGACTGAAGGTTGAAAGGAGAGGGGAGGATTACAGAAACAGGGTATTGTGGAGGGACTAGCCCTTATGGTGCAAGCTTCAAGAAGGTCCTCTACCCTCCAGTCATATAGTAGACATTGGCGGTTAGTCTCACATTGATGTGAGACAAGAGAGTTAGACCCTACCACGGTTAGCCTAATCTAGATCTTGGAATTTTTGCGGGATGGATCAAGATTGGGGTTGACAGTAACTACTTTGAAGGTCTAATGGGCAGCTGTCAGGTCATTTAGGAGCTCTTGAAAGAATCTATGAGATGATGGTGGTTTGGTATGTAGATTTCTTATGGAATTATCAGACATACATGGGAAACCATCAAGAACATTTCCAGACTGGAACCTAATCCTAGTTTTGAAAGCATTAACAAAACGCCCTTTTGAACCCCAAGAGCAGGTGGATTTGAAAATGTTTATGTTCAAATTTCTTATAGCTATCGCATCCAGCAAGAATATTAGGGAAATTGGGAGCATTATCATGTAGAAACCCTTTTTGTAAGATCTTTCAGGTGGGGGTAGTTTTGATCCTGGTTCCTTCCTTAGTACCTAAACTAAGTTCTTCCTTTCTCAAACAAGATGCTATTCTCTCAGAGTTCTTTTCATCTCCTCCTTCGGAGGAGGAAAGCAGATTGCCTTGTTTATATGTAACGAGGGCTCTTCTATTTTATTTGCAGAGAGCTGTACCCTTTAGAAAGTCTGAAGCACTGTTTTTTAACTTTGGCCCGCCAAAAAGGGAAAGAAGCCAATTACTTCTATCTTGAGTAGATGGATCAGGTCTCTAATATCCATGGCCTATCGAGTGGCAAATGAAATCCCACATCTGGGAATACAGGGGACATTTAGTGATAGCTTGTCCTCTACAATGGCAGAGTTGCAAGGTGCCCAATCTCGGAAATATGTAGCGCAGCTACATGGTCGAATCCTTCATTCTTTGTAAGGCATTATAAGGTTTTGGAAGGACTTAAGATTGATGAGGTACTTGGTTGCAAAGAACTCTCCTCTATGATACGGTAGGGCAGATAGAATGATATTCCAATAAAAGTCTGTTTTTTTTAGCATATAACCTCAGTTATCCAGTCTTTGTCGCTTGGTACATCTCTGATCTAAAGAATTCAAGTGAGTGAGGGACATAGGGTAATGTCATAATTACTTACCGATAATTGTATTAATCCAAGTCCTCTCCTTCAATTTATAGAATCTCCCACCCTCCCGATACGGGACAACTGAGTTGTTTTTTAGTGGAGCTTGTTTATGAACGGGGGAAATGGCGGCGGAGGGACTTTTATTGTGTAGGACTGCTTGGAATTGGTGTCTGGTTGAAGCAGGGAGGCCTCGTATGTAAACAATTAAAGTAACGAGTAGGAATTGGAGTGATGCAATTACCAGTAAGTAATTATGGCAATACTAACCATTAACCAACCAATAACTAATAATAACCACTGGATTAACACAAACCTTGGGTCCCGGAATAGCATGCTAACTGCTGTAAAGCAGTTCAACGCCTCATCAAGGGTAGTAAGCGTTATAAGCGTTATAGAAATGCAACTACAATACAATACAATCTTTGTTATCAGAGAAGGTGTAAGGTTGCATTAGTGGGACACAAGTCCGCCCCTGACTTCCTGTGTCCTTTGAAGAACCCCTCCACATGCAAATACAGATGACCCAGTGAATTAAATATTATGGAGCATCATACATACCACAAGGAGTCTTTCAGCTCATTCTCTGCTCCAAAGTTTCATTGTTGAAACACACAGTGCGAAATAAGCCATGGTCCACCATGCACATAAATACCATATTGTAGTTACACGGTCCTAATTTCTTGTTTCTACTCTGCTTGTTAAAAAAGAGGAGGTGTGCCATATTTTGTTTAAATTAAGGCATGGATCAATAATGCATATCTGATGGCAATATTATAGAAGCGCAATTATACTCGAAATATAAGACGTTCCCTTCGCTGTACATGAAAGGTGGCAACTCCATGACGCACTCCTCTGAGATTAAAACACGTTCACAATGTTTGTGCAAGGAAAACAATGTAAACATGAATTGCTGACAGCCACATATTAGCACAAGAGGAAGATGCACCGAGCAGCAAGATGTTTCTTAGGACATAAGTAAACACGGCAGAAGACTGGCTGTGTAGATATCTGTGAAGACAAGACACTTTCAGTTGCCGGTAGTAGAGCCTGAGACATAAATTCATTATTGTGTATCATGAAGATAGGACAATCTTTGTTGGTGGTCACCGCACCAGCCTATGGCAGCTCCGCACAACTACACAGTGTCCTCCCCGAGGTATCTGTCAATTCGGGGATAAAATCCAGAGCATAAAAACTTCCATTAGGACTTTGCTGATGACAACAGCACAAGAATATATCAGAAGAAGTAAAACCGGACCCCACTTTGGCCTTGAACTTCAAAGCTGAACCTCAAAGCTCAGGATAGAAGTGACAAGAGATCCAAAACAAATTTGAACAAAGAATAAACGAGAGAGTACCCGAAGAAGCCCTGGAATCCTAAAGACACACGTAAACACTGTTTAATACCTTTTAGAGCAAGAAGTGGACGACACAAACCGGAGGAAGCAGGGGAAACCATGATGGTGTGGGAGCTATTTTTGGGTCATAATTTTCACTTCGTAATTATTATTGAGTATTAATGGTTTCTATAATGCATCTTAATCCTGAATAATGAACTAATATATTTGCAGTGGAAACAAGTTTCAAATGAGACTTAGAAGTGTGTTTCTTAAAGTGTTCTAGTTAGGCGACATTCTAGGGAAAACAGCCATATTTGGTAAATGGACGCCCTTTCTCTCCGTGTGTCTTTTCTCCTGAGGCTACCCTCCCATCAGGGTTTTCTGTGGCTCTCTTCTCTCTCCTCACAAGTTTTTCAAAACAGGAAATACAATGAAATAATTTAGTGTTATTCAATTTGTGCATGTAACATAAATGAACTTTCTGGTGTTCGACTACAGATGTAAAAATGTTGCTAAAGTCCAAGGACTCTTCCGATGTGACTTCGTTGGTGGGTTGGTACCCAGACCTTCTGTAGGGCCCATTGTGCTCTGAATGTTGTAATTTAAGCTGCACTTCCTATGATGATGTGTTGCTGAGGTTGCTCGAAACGTACTTAGAAATGGGTAGTGTCAACGTTATCTGTATGAAGCTAAAGTTTCTGATTTGTCAAACATTCATCATACCAGGTAGAAACTGTGCCCTAGCTAATTTATCATGTGAAAATTGTGTATAAGAACCCTTCGGTTTTGGGGATGAGCAGAGATTTTTGAGAGACTTCTCCTTTGCTACTAGGGATGCTATGTGACTCTGACTGATTTGGCTGCTCATTTGAGACTTTAATGATTTATTGACTTTGCAATTATTCTGTATAACCCTTTACTAATTGTCTTCATGACATTTATTCTTTATTGCTAATTTTAAAGATGTTTGTAATAAATTCTTTAACCTTTCTGGATCAAGAACTCATTTATTGCGTGGTCTTCGTGACTTATGCTGTTATTTTTGCTAAGATGGTGGTGGAGTGTTCTCTGACGCAAGATCAGTTTAGAAGCAGAGTCCATTGAGGCAAATGGTGATATTTTGAAACTTTTGGGTACCACGATTATTGGGGTTCAGTCCTGATTATTGGGGTACAGTGTTCCACTCTAACAATGGATTGGGAAGGGTCTATGAGAATAAAGCAATAGTCAGTAATGATAGATTGGGATGAACTATACTGACGCTTCATCCCTAGCATGGCATCCTTTCTTCTCAGCAAAGCGCCCACACAAGGTCACGGTGTTGCACAGTTCCTTGCCTGCGGATGCTATGGTAAAAAATGAATTTCTAAGACTGGGGGGGGGGAAATATGTGAACGGGCTCTGAAGATCCATTTCTTGTAGTGAGGGACATAGGGCAATGCCATAATTACTTACCGATAATTGTATTAATCCAAGTCTTACTCCTTCACTTTAATTCATAGAATCTCCCACCGTCAGGGTCAGAAGCTCCCTTCGTGCACCAGATGGAGCTTATGGTAGTCCTGGGATTCCCAAGTGGACAGTGACTGGAGCACTGGCACCTGCGAGATAAGTCAAAGTAGTGGGCCCGACCTCCTCAACCCTAATGGTCTCAAAGGTGCTGTAACAGACTCAAGCTTGGACTAAGACAAGGGTTTGGGGAAAACAATGCTGAGAAGTGAATTGCCTATTTTTTTAGTTTGCCTGTGGATCAATATTGAGCTAATATCTTCCCAATTTCCAGTGGTGTCTGGTGACTTTTCAAAGTGGTGGGGCGTAAACATTTGAGAAGAGGTCAAATTAGCGAGCGAAGTAAGTGAGCCTGACTAACAGAAGGAGTTTCAAGGGTGTTGCCCTCTGAGCAAATTTTGAGAAACAGAGGGACGAATGATGCATTATTTAATTTTGGTGAGAAAGCAGTAAGGACATTCCTCAAAGGCATTAAGCAATCACAAACACATTTTGCCCTGTTTAGGGTGTGATGAAGTCAACATACTTGGAGAGAAGGCTAGCGAGGAGGTGGTGAATACCACGTACCATTATGAGTACACCAACAAGAGAAATCACCCACTCACACTGGTACAAAAATGATCCCTTTAAAATATACTCAAAGGCCTGACCTCATCACACCCTTACCACAGGATTGCACTTCCATTCAGAGCACATTCATTACCACGGGGTATGCAAATTTGCCTGAGATCGGCACTTTGTCATAGAGAATGCAAGAAAACCTTTAGAATAAACATAACATTGCATTCCCTAATTTTCACTAGAGGTGGACGAGCCACTGAAAGCTCGAGCCAGGCTCAAGTCACATGACTGGCACTGGCACAGCTCGAGGTCCTCTTGGACCCTCAAGCCCAAAACGAGCTGAGCTTTCATGCGGCTTCTGCCTTACCCCCACCGCCTGACTTTATGCACAAAGAATTAAAAATAAAGCAGTGATGCTTGATGAAAAAAAAACAGTAGAGAGAAATAGATATCCGTCTCATGGCTTAATTACACAACATGAAACCAGAAAACCTGGGCTCAACCCCGGCTTCCCCGTTCGGCCAAATCGTGTGATCCTAGGCAAATATTTTAGTTAAATGTGCCCCCTTTTTTCTACATTATCGCACGTGAAGGCTCCTTTAAATACATGAGTTCAGGATACGTGCTGTATAAAATCCTCCAGTTCATAATAAGAATATAGGGCAATAGGCTGAACTTGACAATTGACTTCCCACTTAGTGCAGTAGTGGTATTGTCATCATGGTGGGGGGCGGAGGGCATGAAAGTTTCAAAATTACTACACTATTTTGAATTCTGAAGAGCTATGTATAAAAAAACTAAAAGTTCACATGTTTTATTGCGGGAAGTACACGGATCCCTTAAATTGGTGAGGCCTTCCTTCAGAAGGTATGTTCCTACAGGAAGACCAATGTGTCACATATTTTCTGACAATAACGCTCTAGGAACCTTACTGTACACAGAGAAGCTGCGCACTCTCATCTCTGCCTGCAGCATCCAAAGTGGCACCAGCCGTGTTGGTCAAGGGTACAAGTCGAGTAAGCAAGCACCTGGTTCCAAGTGAACCACTGGAGGGTTTCAAGAGCCAGATTTCTACTTTGAAACATAGGCCGACAACCGGTATCACAGTTTACAATGCACGCCATTCTTCCAGAGTCTTACAAAATACCAAACAACACCCAGAGGCTCACAAGCAGGGCTCTCCTGATGTCTTGATTGTACCTGCCGGTTGTCACACCCCAGCCTGGCAACAATCCGCAATGCTATGCTGTGACTGCAGTACCTACTTTTAGCCGGTATCCGTCCTGAGCAATAAACAGCCAACACATAGAATACAGCACACCTGGGGGCATATTTACAGCAGAATGGAGAAGCATGGCGTTAAGCAAACATTGCTAACACCACGCTTCTCGGGATGTGCCGTATTCACAAGAATGCGGCGCACCCCTGCGTTTCCCCTAGCGCTGGCGCTGAGTTCAGCTGCCTAGCGCCAATACAGGCACCCTTGCACCATAGTGCAAGGGTGTGTGCTTTGGGGGAAGATTGTTAATGCGCAGGAAGGTCCCCCTTCCTGCACATAAACAATCTTTGAATGCCGTTTTGTAACTTCTATGTGTGCTGCTTAATGCAGCACACATAGAAGTTGCAAAACGGCATTTTTTTTAAAATGATTGTTTATCTGCAGGAAGGTCCCCCTTTCTGCACATAAGCAAACAAATGCAATTTGATGTTTCTATGTGTGCTGCACAAGGCAGCACACATGGAAACAGCAAAAACGAGGAGAAATGAAGCATTGCTCCTCGTTTCGCCTGTTTAAGACCAGGTTTTCCCTGGTCTTAATTTTGGCGCTGCCTCCTATTTACGCTGCCCTTGTAAATAGGGGCAGCATCAAAATCAATGGGTGTTGCGGTAGAACGCCCACCACAACACCCATTGCCCTCCCCTTTCACGCTAAATACAGCGTGAAAGGGTGCCTTATTTACAAGTCAGCGTTAAGCCACATTAAGTGGCTTAACACTGCCTTGTAAATAAGGTGAGGCCACTATCGCCACCACCACTCACTAAAAGTGACGTGGTGGTGGCGATAGGGGCTTGTAAATATGCTCCCTGGTGTGTGCCTGATTATACCCGAAATCGGAGCTGTGCAGCCAAACTCTTCCACAGACTACTTCCCCAGCTTCCATTATCCAACCAGGAGGCCTAAACAGTGGGGTGAATGGAGTGCTTCAGTTGTTGCCCCCCACTCCACTGTGTTGATGTAGGCCAGCCCTGCCCCTTACTGAATAGGGCTCTGCTGAAATAGCCTGGGACACAGCATAAGCGCCCCATTTAAAATCTAACCATTGGCGTTTTCTCCAGACACTCCCATCAGGCTCACATCACACTCCTCGCATGTGCCTCGAGGGCAAGCAATAGTCCTCGCCGGGCCAGCAAATGCGCAGGAGGACTCCGACCTCACCCCCTTCCTAAAAAAACAGAATTTTTAATCAGCACGAAGCAGTGAGCACTTCATTTGAAACTGCTCCATGGTGTACATTCTCTCCCATTTATCTCCTCCCCGATGCCAGTAGGGCAACGGCCCTGTCGCCCGTTAACACCAACCGCCCCTGCGCAATTTCACTCCATTTGAAACAGCCAGTTGTGGACCACAGTGAAATTTCCACCTACAATTTCTCCTTTTTTCGCATGTAGGTAAATGCTAATCCTTAAAAATAGTGGATTTGCAATGTGATTAGCATCCTTATCCTGCTCACATTTACAAACAAAATAATTCTCCCAGACCTAGCTAGCACAACAATTTGTTACATTTTCCTATATGCTTTTAATGATCATTTGGCGGACAAAGTCACTCGCGAGGTCATAGAGCGAAGGTCATTATTTACAGCAGGTTTCAAGCAGGGCTGGAATCGCATCCACTTTGCCTAAAATCATGCAGAACCCAGGGGCATGTCAACATCAGACTTTAAATTATCACAGTGATTAGAGAGAACATCACAAACCCTTTGGCTGAAATAATTCCAAACAAATTACCATCAAAGTTTTTGCTGGAAGACAGGAAATACAGCATTGGAGTAAATAGCAAACAAGTATGCCTCATCTTCCTATAGGAAAGGATGTTTAAATAATTTCTAAAAGTGTGTCCTTTAATGTGACTGCATCCTTCTCTGAATAGGTGAAGCTACCCGGAGGTCTAGATAATTACCAAATTTAAAAAAAAATTATTTGTGTGAGGACACTAATATTCAACTTACATGCATCCAGCAAAAAGTGTGAACTGTGCTGTATTTATTCATATTCAAACATCAGGCAGCCTTCTGCACTTGGAACATCTGCTAAGCAAGTAATGCAGACAGTGGAAGGCAAGAGAGAGGATTTTGAAGTAGTTGTAATGTAATGAGGAGATTTGCCCCATTTACTTTCATGTCCTAAGCCTCACAGTAAAGGTAAAAAGATTCCAACCTGGGAATTGGGATGAGGTGGTTCATAGAAGATGCAGGGAGTTCTTAAATGTGGATTAGAGGCATTCTAGATTTGGGATTTGGAAGAGAAGCAAACAATACCCAAACATACACTAGAGGTGTCCATTTACAACAAAACATTGCATGCCACCTAGAAAGCCTAAATATGATGCAAGAAGTAGGGTTGATGGCAGCAGTCACAGTAGTTGTCCCATTAAGGTTTACTTTCAGAATATGGCTTGATGAATGCAGGACATGACATCAGCAAAGTGGCCTCTCAGCCTCCAGGGTGATAGGAACATAACTTCATTACGTCTTCATGTTCTTTCCAAATAATGAAACCATTGATCACCCGAAAAAGAAAGTAAATTGCATACCCAGCGTTTATTGGGTACGTATGGTGCAGCGGAAAAGCGTGTTTATGGGTGGCCTGAGTCAATGTCATTAGCATAGATTTGTCATTACAAACTGAACCAATAGCACCAGCAACCAAACCTTTGCCTCCCATAAGCATGTTCCAGTGGTAGGCCGATGCCACAGAGGAGAGGAAAAGATACCCTTGGCACCACACGCACAGTTGTAATTGGGGAAGATTCTGATGGTGAGAACAGCCTACAGTGCATTTGAAGAGAGTCATTTGTTTAGACTGCGACACATAACATAGTCAAACCTTGTCTCGTTAACTCAATCATTATCATTATAAGGACTTTTTTACTTGGATATCAGTTGCATCGTGTAGGCTCCAGCCACCAGAAATACAAGGCATGGCTATTAGGGGTTAACTTTTATATATTTACTCATTTCTAAAGCACACGTTCTTCCAGGGGTTCTTGGTACTAGGAGTACCAAAACCTTTAGTGTCAATTAAGGAATTTATGAAAACAGGAAAGTTCTTGCAGAACTGGTCCAATGGAAATGAGTCCCAGCACTTTGGATTTAGCACTCTGAAAGCTCTGCCACCATATCTGCCATACATAAAATGACGATCACTAGTAAGCATTGATTTCCCAATCTTTGAACTCTTGGGAACTTCTAAGTTTACCACATTTGAGAGCAACAGAGAGCCGGTCTAGTAGAAGGCCCAGTGCCCAGTGCCGAGAATCTTAAACTGAATTTGCTGCTTAGCTGGCAATCATGCAGGACCCGCTCCGTCCCAGAAACCTGGTCAAAGACCCTGAAGTGGCACATCAGCCTAACGCCAACTTCTTGAGTCTTTGAAGTTTCTTATTGGCCTGGCAACAGACTACATCCTCCTCGATGGGTCCTTAGTCCCTTTCCCAAAGCAACCCATGGTGCTCTGTCACACACACACAGACACAGACACACACGCACACTCGCACACACACACGCGCTCTTGATGAAAGTCAAGCCACCTTACAAAGGTAATATGGCTCTCTGGGTCGTTCTCATTGGGCCCAGCAGTCATGATTGCATCTGCTATGATTTGCAGGGAGAAAAAGGTAGGATGGTGCACCATCGGGGTGTGCACTTGCCAGGGCCCAGAAGTATTATGCTGGGCACCCTTCCACATTATTTTGCCGAATACAACTTTTGGGCTAATGCTTAGTGGTTACTGGGATGCCAAGCTCATCTTTTGGGGTCTGTCCCAGCTTCTTCTGAAGGCTGATATCCGTCGCACTGGGACCTTATGTTCAGTGGGGATGAATGGCTTACAATATGGCAGTGTGGTGATAAGAGTTTTTTCCATACCTCAGTTCAATATAGCTTTAGTTCTATCAAACACAGTGGCGTAGCAAGGGGAGGGGCAATGCGCCCCGGCGGCATGAGTTTTAGGGGCACCATCCCCTCCCTCCCTCCGCCCTTACATGCGGCTGCCAAACGCAGTGACTGCCACAGGCGGCGCAACGTCTAGCTACGCCACTCCCTTACAGATTCCGTGAGGAGTTACACTTCACTCAGCATGGTCTCAAGGTCAGTTTCTGAGGATTCACACATGGCCTGCAGGCTCTGCCCAGGGTGTGAAAATTGGTGTTGCCAAAGTCAGAGGCGTTCTCCAAGAGGGAAGGTAAAAACACGACACTATGTTCTCGGATGTGGTTGTGGCCGGTCACTCGTTTGTTCAGCCTACTTTTGCTTCTGACCATAACTTTATCCCAATCCTGTCCCTGTACCATATTGAGGGCAAATGGACAGGACAGGAGGTGGGAAACAAAGCCGAGCTCATGCTATGCCCGCTAGCCCTTGCTTAATTTGTAAAAATATAAGTGCCAGGGTCCAAGGTATTACCCCTCTGCTGGTACCACCCATAGCTCTGGCCATTGCGCAGAATGCCAGTGCCATCATTGCCTACTAACTATCACGCTTAAATGAGTGTAGCAGTTTGTACTATTCCAGGTTACCCCTAGCTATAGCAGTGTTTTGGGAGTGCTATTTTTATAATTTTCTTAAATACATTGAATTGCTAAACTTGCTACTAAAGTGCTCTGCTCAAAAATAGGCTAAGAACACCACCATGTAGTGCACTCTCATAAACATGTGCCGGGTTTAAAAGTAAGTGCCAGTGCCAAGCACCGGTAAACACCAGCATATATTAAGCACTGCCTCTAACCCTACAGTGATTGGAGAAGAGACTAAGACACCCTTCCATTTGGCCAGAGTAATGGGCAGAGAACACTAAAAGTTATTGCAGGCACAGAAAGGTCAAAGCAGCCTGTTTGGGTGTCAGAAAAGCAGCAATGGCAGATAATAGATGAAAAAGCTAAAATATGGAGACGTGTTAAAATGATGAGCCACCCTGCATAAATCAGCAGTGGTAGCATGTAGTCTGCAGCAGGACACGTCCTCTGAGTATCAATTGTTGTCCCATGTGGTAAGTAAAAGCCCTCACTGAGTCACAAACTCTTAGGGCCTGATTCCGATGTTGTTAGGAAAGCCTTCCGGACAACTCGGCTCTGGAGGGCTTTCCGAACTAGTCGGATCCGTCGACTCCGAGCGAGCGATTTCAACGTGTATGGACGACTCCATACACGACTCGCTCGGAGTCCTATTGACTTCAATGGGAGTCTGTGTTCAGAACGAAAACACAGGCTCCCATTGGTAAAAGGGGGGGTCAGGGAAAACCGTGCACCCTGTGCTGGTGTGAAAGGGGGGTCCCTTGGGTACCCCCACGGTTACCATCAGGAGGCCTCCGGGAGTAGGGGGGCCTGCTACGGGCCCCCAAAGTACGACTCTGACAGCCGTTTCATGTCGGACACTGCGACCCCAGACGGCTGTCAGAGTCGTGCATTGTAATCGTTCTTTTGGAATACAATGCCATTGGCCTGTCTGAATTGGATCCGGATGACGTGGCGTTTCCGAATGACGTCGGGAACCGAGTCGGACAGCCTGGACGCATTGAGAGCATTGTAATCGCTTGTTTGGAAACTCACCCGAATCGTTCAGAAACATAGCTTCCGAAGTTGATTCGGAGAGTCCCGATGCCTTTAGGAGCCTTTCCTAACGATATCGGAATCTGGCCCTTAGTCTGACCTCCCACTCCTGCTTAGCCCCACTGTTACTGCAGGATTAAGTGGTGCACCACCAGATGTCCTCAGGATGTTCATTAATGCAATTACTGGGTCCACGGCACCCTTCCTTAATATTTATTTATTTATGCATTTTTATATGGCGCAAACTTTACCCAGAAGTGTCAGAGCACTTTACAATAGAGCGATATAAATTACATAAGGAATGAGAGTAGCATGGAAGTAGGTAAAACTACTAATAGGTACAACAGTTACTTATGGTGAGAGTTACAGATTAACAAGTTACAGATTCACTCAAGATTACACAAAGAAAAGGTGGAGCGATTAGGGTTATACAAGTAGAGAATACATATTTAGAAAATTGAGACGGAGGGTTGTAGTACCTCTTGCGAATGTCATGTGGCAATCAGGGTCATGACCTGGATGAGGGGGCGTGTGCCTGGTGGCAAGCTGGGCGAGGAGAATTATTGATAGAAGTGTCTTTGGAAGAAGAGTTTTAAGATCTGTTTGTAAAACCTGGCCACCTCTCATACTCTGTTCTAGATTAATGTCACAATCGCACGTCACGTTGCTCATTATGTGTATAAACAATTACTGCACTTCTGTCCTCCTCTGCAACACAACCTCCAAAGCCTGCAGGATAACCTTAAACCACAGCCAATCTTCTTTCATCAGTCATATTGCACCAAACCCCTGAACTCTAAATGGGTTCCAAACGCTGCTGGCGGGGGACACCAAAGGGGATTACTTAAAGTAGTGGCATGGTCATGTCTCATTTTGTTGCTGATGACATGCCTCCTTGCCGCTAGGGGCGCTGTGCTCCAGTATTGAATTTCATTGAGCCAATCATGTTCTACAGGTTGTAGGTACCATGGCTCACTTCAGCTGGAAAACCGGTAAAAGTGGTTGGTGAAAAGGAAGGCCCGGAGCTGGGTCCCTGGCGCCCTGGGTGGCAAGGAGTTGTCTGATAATCTACCCATCTTGTGTCTGCCATGCCCTTCTTCAGCCCAACTACCTTCAGATCCAGAATTCACATCCAGTCTATGCCTCACCCAAAAGCTTGCAGGCCTCTTACAGAAACAGCAAGGACCATGCAATCTGTAGTCTTGTAGCAATAACCAAAATAATGATGAAACTGTAATAAATGATTATGTATGAACCTGACCTCCCCCATAATAAGCATTCTCAAGAAAACACAATGGACACCCTTGCAGTTTTCTGCTGGGATATTTTCCCGTAGGACTCTTACCCGCAGCCTACAGTGTCTTCTACCTTATGGTTGATAGAGGACACTTGTCCTGGCTCTAAATGGTCCCTATAATGGCAGCCAGTTGTTGAACTCTCTTCAGGGCCATAAATGCAGTGGGAGTGAAGAGCACCTCTCTTTAGAACAATAGTTGTCTTGCGCAGAACAGGTGCTCCCTAGAATTAAACAACGCCCATTAGCAGGCGGTGGAAACCGCGCAACGCTGCAGAGTTTAGAGCACCCACATAGGTGGTTATCATATCACTCTGTACGGTGCTCCCCTACTACCAACAATGGACACTCCACACAACGCATTAGACACCACCGCACACACCCATCCAGCACAGCTCGGATATTCTATACAGTTGGGCTTCAGTGAGCTCACAATAGCAGATGAATTAACAAGTAATACACTGCTCTGTACACAACTTCCGGAGATGCACTTGTGTGTACAGAACTGGGGAGGATGCTAGGGATGGTTTGAGGTGCCTGTGTGCACATCCCACGAGGTAACAAATAACATCCAACAGAACACGTTAGAAAGAACACTGAGCAAACACACAACAAAGCTGAGATATCCAATATAGATGGATATCACAGAGCTGACAAACAACAGCAGCACCCATCAGAGTCACAGCCTCCAACACAACATATTAGAACAACCCACATACATCCAGGACTGGTGAGAGGCATCATATGGAAGGATCCCATTGGCTCACAACAGCACTCCACTCTTCATAAAACAATATCTCTCCAAGACAACACAGAACACGCTAAACCAATACCCACCAAACACCCCACAGCTAGAACGGTGACACTGTGGAGCGCAACAGGACACCATAGACTCAGGCTTACCTCAAGACAGAAATATTCATAGCAACCAGTCTGGTGGCGCGTACATGAATCAATAACGATATCCAATCACATACACCTGACAGTAACCATAACAGCATCCATATAAATGAAGTATCAGTCTCACCCACAATACTGTTGATCCTGCTCAGAAACCGCGAGACCAGAAGGTACCCAGTTCTTAGAGCTCCTTGAGGCCATACCAATAGCACTACATGGCTAGACACATCTCTCCAGAGGAATATGAACCTTCAGGAGGATAATCTCTAATTTTCCGAGCACACTTCTGGGTAGGCATGCTAAGGCACATTTTGGTTATTAAAAAGAAGATCCTTCATTTCGTCATGTATATCATTTTTTCCAAGGTGCCTATGAACTTTAATATTTTCTATAAAAATCACTATTAACAAAACAAAATCTCTATGCTGAAAATCCTCCTAACCTTTAAAATCAGGATTTTTTGCATTTCATTCAAGAGCCCCTGCACCTTTTCTTCTATTCACAAATGGCCATATGACCTTCACATACTTTAGCGCAGCTCCACAAGTTAGGCTGCAATATTTGGAAAATGAATGTTCCATTACTTGTAGTAGCTTCTAATACAATGCTTGAAATAATATTTGAAGTTGTTGTCGCGAAGGCAGCATTTATATTCTCAATCGCTTTCTCAAGTAAAAACTAGTATCAATCGATCTCACGAGTACATACACATCAAAACCACTTTTCTCATTTCGCCCAATTCATCAAAAACAAATCAAGTTTTGCCTAAAGGTGCCCGTTTTAATGTGCAGAGGAAGCATCGTTTTTCTTCTGCAAAACTAAACAGATCAAGATATACAAGTAGCCAAAAGCGAAGTGTAAATTACTTGTCTTTTCCAGCATAATTGTGCAGCTGTCAATCACACGCTGCCCTGGGAGACACAAACAAAGAGACAAGTTACAACAAATCAAATGCCTTCAAAATGAAAGGCACGTTTTGATTATGCAAACAATCATTCCATTATACGCAAGGACCAGGATGTGTATTATGGAGGGATGCTCTATCCCCCACTTTTAAGAGTGTTTTATAGAGGAAACTGCTTTGATAACATATGAGTGAATGAATGAATGAATTAAATAATTTTTTTATTAATTAATACAGTGTTAATATAGCGCTACAGCTACCCAAGAAAATGGGCTTCTCTGTTATGACACCTCAGTCCTGGGTTGCGCTGCCAGCTGCGCCCTTCACTGCAGGTCATAGCCGCTCACTCAGTTCTTCTGCGGCACCTCAACCCCAGTGGCATAACACAAAGTGGTGGGACCCCGTGCCTACTATGAAGAGGGGCACCTGAGTCTACCATATCTCACAGATATTCATTGGTCTTGGGCTGAATGGGGACTCCCTGAAGGTTTGGGGCCCCCTTGCGCTGCAGGAGCTGCAGGGTCTGCGTTACCCCAGCTCACCTCTGACGAGTAGCATCCTTCGCTAGTCTTGCACCAGAAGAGCACCTCTTTCTATTCTGCAACTCCCATGCAATTCTAGTACTGAAAACGTGGCATAACTCTGCCAGAGCACCTCAGTAATTCATATTCCTGGCAGGGGCAGCTCCTCCATTTGAGCGAAAGAGCATCAAGCACAGGCCAGAGCTGACAAATAAAATGGGAATAAAGTTTATTTATTACCATTTTATTTTTGAGCAACTGACCCATCCTGAACTGAGTGACGGGGCGGGCCAGTGGGCTGAGTAGCAGCAGTAGGGAGCTGTGCCCTTTAGAATGGGCATGTCCCTTTGGCCGGACGCCTTGCGGCAGCCAGCCTGACACGTGCATTTTAAAGTTCTCTAACCCAGCTGTCTTAGACAGCTGGGTTAGAGAAAGCGCAGGCCTCCAGTGCTTTGAGGAGTGCTGAGTGAGGCCGCTCCAACCAATCATGGTGCTGCTGTGAGAGCAGCACCAGGATTGGTTAGGGGAGCTGGCTGGGTCCCGTGAAAGAGACGACCGGGGGAGGAGGACATAGTGTCGTGCCTCAAGGTGAGTGTTTTTTTTGGGGGGGGGGGTTTGTGTACCCCCTGGATTCCCCCTCCCTGCCCCACTGCCCTTGGTACATGGCAGCCACCACTGGTACAAATGCAAAATAAGTAGGTGCTTTGAAAATGTAAAAGTGGCCAGCGCAGATATGGAGAATCGGCTAGGCTCAATAAAAGAAAAATTAAACCCAGCGTTGGCAGCAATAGGAGGGAGGCCAACAAAATCAAGTACTTCACAGACTTGAAGTAAACGAAAGCATTGTTCCCATGGATGCCTCCAAGTTATGTGACAAAAGTACAGTCCGAGTGGCTGTCAGCATATCTAAGCTCCTCAAGCAGTATTTCCTTCCACTGGCACTCCATGTGTGGGAGCCTTGGCATACTGAGTTGGATGTCTATGTGTGGGTTATATGGCGGTGGCCTGCACTGGCCCCAAACAATAGATGCATTGCAGCTCATTAGCTGCTGTGCATTAAAGGAACCATTTTATAGAAATAAAAATATCCGCAATATGACCTGGGCTGATCCAAAACATGCCAGACTGCTCATCAAGCCAATACCTGAAGGATGCTCTGCAAAGTCATTCAATGGGTGAAGAACGCTGACCAATAGTCACTCTCTGTATATGTATGTTGTATATTGTGTCTTCTGTGTGATGTTTTGTGTGTTGTGCGCCAACACATAGCCTTGCTAGACTGCTAAAGCTGTCTGTAGCGATACCTAAAAAAGGCTGATAGAGTCTCTACTATGTCAGCAGCATACTAGAAAGATGAAAGTCAAATGGCTTCCAAATTCTTCCAATTCTTGTTACCCAGCTCCAAATCTCATTAATTTCAGTGGACTCATCCTCTTCTCTCTATATATTACCACCAACTTCCCCCTCCCGATGCTTCTTAGCCCTTAAAATCCTGCGTACACTTCACTCATATTCTGGTTGTGCTTATCATCAAAATTGTCCCACAAGCAAGACTTTATGCTTTAATGGCTGTTAGACCTAGCATCCTTGGTGTGGATTTCCTCCTAACTTTTTACCTTCAGACCTCCTGTTTGCTGACCTTTTTTGTTGGCTTTAGGATGCTGTGCAATTTACCACTGCTAAATGATGCAGAAGTGTTTGAGCTCTCTCCTTAAACATGGTAGAATTGGCTTATACCCAATTGGCATATTTAATTGTAAGTCCCTAGTAAAGTGGCACTGCCTGTGCCCAAGGCCTGTAAAGTAAATGCTACTAGTGTGCCTGCAGCACTGATTGTGCACTGATTGTGCCACCCGCTTAAGTAGCACCTTAAACATGTCCCAGGCCTGCCATTACAGCCTGTTTGTGCAGTTTTAAAATGCCATTTCAACCTGGCAAAATAAACGTTTTGCCAGGCCAAAACCTTCCTTTTTGATACATGTAAGTCACCCCTAGGGTAGGCCCTGCACAGCCCAGTGGGCAGGGTGCAGTGTATTTAAAAAGTAGTACATTTGCTTTTAACTTTTACATATCCTGGTAGTGCAAAACCCTTACATTTGTTTTTCACTACTGCAAGGTTAATGTAATAATACATTATTACATTTAATAAGCTGTAAATTCCACATTAGAGCCGGTAGGCAGTTCAAGTTTGGTGTCTATGAAGTTGTAATGGGAAATCTTAACTTATGGTGAACTCGGGTTTTAAATTACAATTTTGAAAATGCCAGGTGGTATTATGGGGAGCTTAGATGTGCCTGGATGGGCCATCACTGGCAGGATGGTAGGGAAGAGTTTGTGCCCTCTTACACTTGAGTAGGCTGGGTATTGCCACCACACAAAGGGCTGCATACCCCCTGTGTCATGCACTCACCTGGTCCCAACCGCGGAGACAACGCTGGAGCCGATGCTGGACCTCCTATCCCACCCGAAGACAATGCAAGTCAAGGATCCGAAACCTTAGAGCTCACACTGTCTTCCTGGGGGAAGGGGGTTGGGATAAAATAAGAAAAGAAAGACTTGTGGTACTGGATCTGCTCAGCGGCTGTGCGAAACTGCATAAGTGGATTTGTCACTTCTGAGACTGTCCACGTTTGTGAGGTAGATGTGCACTGGACCAGACCCTCTGGCTTTGCAATGACGCAATGCACTGTAAATAATAAGAGGGAGCAGTTACCATCATTTACACCAACAAGTCTTTACATACAATGAACATGCTTTGACTTTAGTGACACAAACTTACAAGTTTCGTCAGCAGATCGGCATGAAACCTGAAATCCCAAAATCACAGATTGCAGTGTGCCACTCCTAGAAATAAACTTAAAATTCAGATGGGAGTAGCTAGTTTACAAATAGACGTAATGTAGGTAAGGAGGTGCTTACTGTCCTGTTTTAGCAATTCATTTTCACTGGCCTGGACAAAAGTGTTCATAGCAAAGAGGCGACGTGTTGCCTCCTCAAACCTTCCAATAACATGTAAAACCAGGTTATTACTTTCAATGAGTGGACTAGCCCAACCAGCAGTGGTACCCTCGAGATAGGATATGATCAAAGCTGTTCTAGCATTATTCAAGGGAAAGGCTACTGGTCTATGATAGAAATGGGGTCTCTGGTTGGCAGTGGTTCGCACACTGTCCAAGCAGGGACCCCCAATCTAGTAAGGGTAAGTAAGTTACACCCTCAGAATAACCTGTGCTCACCCCCTTGGTAGCTTGGCAAGAGCAGTCAGGCTTATTCTCAGAGGAAATGTGTAAAGTATTTGTACACACACACACAGTAACACAGTGAAAACACCACAAAAGTACTCCACACCAGTTTAGAAAATTAGCCAGTATTTATCTGAGTAAAATAAGACCAAAACGAGAAAAACCCAACATACACAAGTCAAGTTACGATTTCTCAAAGATTAAATGTAGTTATAGCGCTTAGAAACCCAATAGCTCCAACTGGGGCGAGAAAAACGTGTTTGACAGAGTTGAATCTCAAAGTTCGGGGATAGCTACGGAGTCATACAGACCCCGATTACAGTACCTTGGGAACGATGACAAAACAAACACATTGCGAGGCACCGGGGAGGTGAAGCAGTCAGTGCAGGTCATTAGCACGTCGGTGCTCGGGATGTTGCAAGGCACAGGGGAGGTGATGCTGCGTTGGCGGCGAGGTGTTGTTTCCACTGGCAGTGTGGGGTCGATAGACAAGCAATCAATCAATCACGGCATTTATAGAGCGCGCTACTCACCCGGGAGGGTCTCAAGGCGCTGGGGGAGGGGGTAAGTTACTGCTCGAACAGCCAGGTCTTGAGCTGCTTCCTGAAGGCGAGATGGTCCTGGGTTCGCCGAAGGTGAGTGGGGAGGGAGTTCCAGGTCTTGGCCGCCAGGTAGGAGAAGGATCTTCCTCCGGCGGTGGTTCTGCGGATGCGTGGTGCGGTGGCGAGGGCGTGGCTGGTTGATCGTAGCTGGCGTGTGGGCGTGTAGAAGGACATGCGGTCGTTGAGGTACTTTGGGCCCAGGTCGTGGAGGGCCTTGTGTGCGTGGGTGAGGAGTCTGAACGTGATTCTCTTGCTGACGGGGAGCCAGTGCAGGTCTTTCAGGTGTACGGTGATGTGGCTGTGTCGGGGGATGTCCAGGATGAGTCGTGCGGAGGCGTTCTGGATGCGCTGGAGTCTCTTTTGAAGTTTGGCTGTGGTTCCGGCGTAGAGGGTGTTCCCATAGTCCAGTCGGCTGGTGACGAGTGCCTGGGTGACGGTCTTCCTGGTTTCAGTGGGGATCCATCTGAAGATCTTGCGGAGCATGCGCAGGGTGTTGAAGCATGAAGATGAGACGGCGTTGACTTGTTTGGTCATTGATAGGGAGGAGTCCAGGATGAAGCCCAGGTTGCGTGCGTGGTCCGTTGGCTTGGGTGCGGTGCCCAGGGCCGGGGGCCACCAGGAGTCGTCCCAGGCGGAGGGTGATGAGCCCAGGATGAGGACTTCCGTCTTGTCTGAGTTCAGTTTAAGGCGGCTGTTCCTCATCCAGTCGGCGACGTCTCTCATCCCGTCGTGCAGGTTGGCTCTGGCGGTAGTGGGGTCGTTGGTGAGGGAGAGGATCAGCTGGGTGTCGTCGGCGTAGGAGATGATGTTGAGGTTGTGTCGGCGTGCGATGGCTGCGAGGGGGCTCATGTAGACGTTGAAGAGGGTCGGGCTGAGTGAGGATCCTTGTGGAACGCCGCAGATGACTTCGGTGGCTTCGGATCTGAACGGGGAGAGGCGGACTCTCTGGGTTCTTCCGGCGAGGAACGAGATGATCCATTCCAGTGCTTTCTCTCGGATTCCGATGTTGCTGAGGCGCTTCACTAGGGTGCGGTGGCAGACGGTGTCGAACGCCGCGGAGAGGTCCAGGAGGATGAGGGCAGCTGTTTCCCCGTTGTCGGTTAGGGTTCTGATGTCGTCGGTGGCTGCGATAAGGGCGGTCTCGGTGCTGTGGTTGGCCCGAAACCCGGACTGCGAGGGGTCGAGGGATCCATTCGTCTCGAGGAAGGCGGCAAGCTGTCTGTTGACGGTCTTCTCGATGACTTTGGCCGGAAACGGAAGGAGCGAGATGGGGCGGTAGTTCTTGAGGTCGGTGGGGTCCGCCGTTGGTTTCTTCAGGAGGGCGGTAAGCTCGGCGTGCTTCCAGCTCTCCGGGAAGGTGGCGGTGCGGAAGGAGGAGTTGATGATGTCCCGGAGATGGGGTGCGATGGTGGCGTCGGCTTTGTTGAAGACGTGGTGTGGGCAGGGGTCGGTTGGTGATCCGGAGTGGATGGAGTTCATCGTGCGGGTGGTGTCTTCGGTGTTGATCGGGGTCCAGTTGCAGAGGGTGGTGGTGGCGGGCATTGGTTCGGCGGTAGGGTGCGTTGTTTGTGCGTTGAAGCTGTTGTGTATGTCGGTGATCTTGCGGTGGAAGAACGCGGAGAGTGAGTTGCAGAGGTCTTGCGAGGGGGTGATGTCGTTGTTTCCGGCGCTGGGGTTGGAGAACTCTTTGACGATGCTGAAAAGTTCCTTGCTGTCATGGGCGTTGTTGTCCAGTCGTTCTTTGAGTGCCGACTTCTTGGTGGCACGGATCAGCTGGTGGTGTTTGCGGGTGGCGTGCTTGAGGGCGGTCCTGTTGTCTGTGGTCTGGTCGAGTCGCCAGGTTTTCTCGAGAGTGCGGCAGTTCTTCTTGGATTCCTTGAGTTCGTTGGTGAACCAAGGGGTTTTCTTGCTTCCGGGTCTGCTGGGAGGGTTTTTAGTGGTGCGAGGTCGTCGGCGCAGGCGGTCAGCCACTTGGCGAGGTTGCTGGCTGCTTCGCTTGGGTCCGTTGTGTCGGTGGGTGTGTTCTGGCTGAGGGAGGCGGTGAGCTGCTCGGCGGTGATCTTGCTCCAGCTCCGGCGGGGAGCCTGTTGCGGGTGGTGGTGGGTCGCAGTCTTTCTGAAGCTGAAGTGGACGCAGCTGTGGTCGGTCCAGTGGAGTCCGGTGGCGTGGCTGAAGGAGATGTGCTTGCTGGACGAGAAGACGGGGTCAAGCGTGTGGCCGGCGTAGTGGGTGGGCGTGTTCACCAGTTGCTTGAGTCCGAGGTTGGCGAGGTTGTCCAGCAGGGCGGTGGTGTTTCTGTCGTTGTTGTTCTCCAGGTGGAAGTTGAGGTCCCCTAGGAGGATGTAGTCGGCGGAGGGCATGGCGTGCGGGCTGATGAAGTCTGCGATGTCTTCGCTGAATAGTGTGCGTGGTCCCGGGGTCTGTAGATGAGGGTGCCTCGGAGGGTGGTCTTGGGGTCCGTGTGTATCTGGAAGTGTAGGTGTTCGGCGGCGGTGAAGGTCTCGTCGGAGTTAGTCGAGATGCGGATGGTGTTCTTGTGTACGATGGCGATGCCTCCTCCCGTCTGGTTGACGCGGTCCTTCCGGGTGATCTTGTATCCATCCGGGATGGCTATGGCGATGTCAGGCGCTGAGGAGGCGTTCATCCAGGTTTCGGTGAGGAAGGCGATGTCCGGTGCTGTTGCGTCGAGCAGGTCCCAGAGTTCCACGGCGTGCCTGTGGACGGAGCGGGTGTTCAGCAGGATGCATTTCAGGTGGTTGCTGCTGTTGCTCGACTTGGCGGAGGTGGTGCACGTCAGGGGGCAGGTGAACCGGCAGGTTTGGCAGGTGAAGGGTCCGTGGGTGCGTCTCGGTGAGGCTCGGTAGCAGGCAGGGTTCCGGCCGGCATTGAGTGCGGTGAGTGTGGCGGCGTCGTAGGTCCGTCGAGTGGTGTTGCATCGGTGGGATCCAGGGGTTCTGGCGCTGGCGCGGTCCAGTCGCGGACGGGCGCAGACGGGCTTGCCTTAGGCGCGCCTTCGGCGCGCCAGCGGCGCGCCCGCTGCGCACGTCCGCTGCGCGGCCGTGCAGCGGCCGCCATTTATGGGGAGGTGGGAGGGAGGAGCAGCTGGGAGGCGGGAGGCAGGGGCAGCGAATGGGCAGTCAGGGGGCGGGGCCGCAGGGACGCAGCGGCGGGAATGGCGATAGGCAGCGAGGGGCACAGAAGGAAAACGGGGGGAGAGCAGGTAAATCACGGGCACAACAACAGTGGGGCAGCGAGGGGCACAGAAGGAAAAACGGGGGGGGGAGAGCAGGTAAATCACGGGCACAACAACAGTGGGGCAGCGAGGGGCACAGAAGGAAAAACGGGGGGGAGAGCAGGCAAATCACGGGCACAACAACAGTGGGGCAGCGAGGGGCACAGAAAGGAAAAGGGGAGACAAGCAGACAAAACTGGCACCGGGGCCACAAGCGGAGGGCGATCTTACCTACAGGAGCAGCGGGCAGACAGCACAGGCGGAGCTGTGTGGTGGGGGAGCGACCTACCTGGCAAGGTCAAGGGTCGCTCTCCTCACCGTGCAGCGGCCGCCATTTATGGGGAGGTGGGAGGGAGGAGCAGCTGGGAGGCGGGAGGCAGGGGCAGCGAATGGGCAGTCAGGGGGCGGGGCCGCAGGGACGCAGCGGCGGGAATGGCGATAGGCAGCGAGGGGCACAGAAGGAAAAACGGGGGAGAGCAGGTAAATCACGGGCACAACAACAGTGGGGCAGCGAGGGGCACAGAAGGAAAAACGGGGGGAGAGCAGGTAAATCACGGGCACAACAACAGTGGGGCAGCGAGGGGCACAGAAGGAAAAACGGGGGGAGAGCAGGTAAATCACGGGCACAACAACAGTGGGGCAGCGAGGGGCACAGAAGGAAAAACGGGGGGAAAGCAGGCAAATCACGGGCACAACAACAGTGGGGCAGCGAGGGGCACAGAAGGAAAAACGGGGGAGAGCAGGTAAATCACGGGCACAACAACAGTGGGGCAGCGAGGGGCACAGAAGGAAAAACGGGGGGAAAGCAGGCAAATCACGGGCACAACAACAGTGGGGCAGCGAGGGGCACAGAAGGAAAAACGGGGGGAGAGCAGGTAAATCACGGGCACAACAACAGTGGGGCAGCGAGGGGCACAGAAGGAAAAACGGGGGGAAAGCAGGCAAATCACGGGCACAACAACAGTGGGGCAGCGAGGGGCACAGAAGGAAAAACGGGGGGAAAGCAGGCAAATCACGGGCACAACAACAGTGGGGCAGCGGGGGCACAGAAGGAAAAACGGGGGGAAAGCAGGCAAATCACGGGCACAACAACAGTGGGGCAGCGAGGGGCACAGAAGGAAAAACGGGGGGAAAGCAGGCAAATCACGGGCACAACAACAGTGGGGCAGCGAGGGGCACAGAAGGAAAAACGGGGGGAAAGCAGGCAAATCACGGGCACAACAACAGTGGGGCAGCGAGGGGCACAGAAGGAAAAACGGGGGAAAGCAGGCAAATCACGGGCACAACAACAGTGGGGCAGCGAGGGGCACAGAAGGAAAAACGGGGGGAAAGCAGGCAAATCACGGGCACAACAACAGTGGGGCAGCGGGGGCACAGAAGGAAAACGGGGGAAAGCAGGCAAATCACGGGCACAACAACAGTGGGGCAGCGAGGGGCACAGAAGGAAAAACGGGGGGAAAGCAGGCAAATCACGGGCACAACAACAGTGGGGCAGCGAGGGGCACAGAAGGAAAACGGGGGGAGAGCAGGTAAATCACGGGCACAACAACAGTGGGGCAGCGAGGGGCACAGAAGGAAAAACGGGGGGAGAGCAGGTAAATCACGGGCACAACAACAGTGGGGCAGCGAGGGGCACAGAAGGAAAAACGGGGGGAGAGCAGGTAAATCACGGGCACAACAACAGTGGGGCAGCGAGGGGCACAGAAGGAAAAACGGGGGGAGAGCAGGTAAATCACGGGCACAACAACAGTGGGGCAGCGAGGGGCACAGAAGGAAAAACGGGGGGAGAGCAGGTAAATCACGGGCACAACAACAGTGGGGCAGCGAGGGGCACAGAAGGAAAAACGGGGGGAGAGCAGGTAAATCACGGGCACAACAACAGTGGGGCAGCGAGGGGCACAGAAGGAAAAACGGGGGGAGAGCAGGTAAATCACGGGCACAACAACAGTGGGGCAGCGAGGGGCACAGAAGGAAAAACGGGGGGAGAGCAGGTAAATCACGGGCACAACAACAGTGGGGCAGCGAGGGGCACAGAAGGAAAAACGGGGGGAGAGCAGGTAAATCACGGGCACAACAACAGTGGGGCAGCGAGGGGCACAGAAGGAAAACGGGGGGAGAGCAGGTAAATCACGGGCACAACAACAGTGGGGCAGCGAGGGGCACAGAAGGAAAACGGGGGGAAAGCAGGCAAATCACGGGCACAACAACAGTGGGGCAGCGAGGGGCACAGAAGGAAAAACGGGGGGAAAGCAGGCAAATCACGGGCACAACAACAGTGGGGCAGCGGGGGCACAGAAGGAAAAACGGGGGGAAAGCAGGCAAATCACGGGCACAACAACAGTGGGGCAGCGAGGGGCACAGAAGGAAAACGGGGGGAAAGCAGGCAAATCACGGGCACAACAACAGTGGGGCAGCGAGGGGCACAGAAGGAAAAACGGGGGAAAGCAGGCAAATCACGGGCACAACAACAGTGGGGCAGCGAGGGGCACAGAAGGAAAAACGGGGGGAAAGCAGGCAAATCACGGGCACAACAACAGTGGGGCAGCGAGGGGCACAGAAAGGAAAGGGGAGACAAGCAGACAAAACTGGCACCGGGGCCACAAGCGGAGGGCGATCTTACCTACAGGAGCAGCGGGCAGACAGCACAGGCGGAGCTGTGTGGTGGGGGAGCGACCTACCTGGCACCGATGCCCCCCACATGGCATCGGTTTCGCAGTGTCCGGTGTCGGTTTCGCAGTGTCCGGTGCGGTGGTGGAGTCGGGTGCCACAGACTTCGGTGATGTGGTACTCGGGACTCCCTTTGTGGTGGTTCTTCGGAGGCACTGCAGCGGCATTGAGGCCTGCGTTGCAAGTTGTGGTTGTTGTGTTGCACGAAGCGGCATGGTGTCGAAGAGCGGCGCCAGCTCCGAAGTAACACTCGAAGTGGATGGGCTGGTTTCTTCTTGTTTAACACATCAAACTCACTTCCAAGGCCCAGGAACTTAATTTGGCACCACTTGGCAGAGTAGGGCTCTCAGTAGAAAAGCCCAGATGCTGCGGGTGAAGTCTTTGATGATCCTTAGACTTTTATCAGGAGCCAAGCTCAACTCAAGCCCTTGGAGAAACTTTGAAAGCAGGGATATAGAAAGCAAAGCCCAGTCCTTTCACACCCAGGACAGAAGCAGCAGTAGCAGGCCAGCACAGCAAAGCAAACAGCAAAGTGGCAGTCCCTCCTGACAGCAACACAGCTCTTCTTGATCGCAGGCTATCCTCAATCCAGAAGTGTTCCTAGTATATGGTGTCAGAGGTCCAGTACTTATACCCATTTCAGCCTTTGAAGAAGGCAAACTTGAAAGAAAGGTCTTTTCTAGTGCGCAAGACCCTGTCGTTCCTGGTCCTGGCTCCATACACACTACAGGGGGGTAGAGACTGCTTTGCGAGGGGACAGGCACAGCCCTATTTAGGTGCAAGTGTCAACTCCTCCCACCACTCTAGCTCAGGAAGACTCATCAGCCTGGTGATGGGCCATTAGGGTATGCAGGGTATACCTCAGCTCCCTTCATGTGTGACTGTCTAAAGTGAATTCCCAAAGCCCAGCTGTCACCGTGACCCAGACTTGTATTATAGGGGCAGGCAGAGGCACACAATGGTTAAAGTAAGAAAATGCCAACTTTCTATAACTGACATTTTCAGACCCGCAATTTAAAAAACAATTTCACTAAAATATGTGTTTTTAAATTGTGAGTTCAGAGATACCAAACTCCAATTTTCTATCTGTTTCCAGTTGGAAGATACAAGTGCTACAAGGCAGCCCCAATGCTAACCTATGGGAGAGATAGGCCTTGCTGTAGTGAAAAACGAATTTAGCGGTTTTTCACTACCAGGACATGTAAAACTTAAAAACACATGTACTACCTTTTAAGTACACTGCACCCTACCTATGGGGCTACCTTGTGCCTACCTTAGGGGTGTCTTACATGTAATAAAAGGGAAGGTTTTGGCCTGGCAAGTCGGGTACTTGCCAGGTCAACATGGCAGTTAAAAACTGCGTCAAACACCAGGGTGACCGGAGTCACAGGGGGCAGAGAGAACACCTAAAGGGAGTACAACCTCCCGTTTTATAACACCTGAATCACAACAAGTACTCCCTTAGAAAAACATACATATAAAAAACTATCAACAAGATGGTGATCTGGAGAATCCCGAGATGAAAGCTATACTACCAATCTTAGGATGGTAGGAAAGGAAGCAAGTCCTTTTGGTTTTATTTACCCTCACACACCCTAGTGGTGTCATGCTTCATCATCGGGTCACCCTGTCGCCTAAAGGTCAGGGTGGGCTCAACCAATATTTCAGGGAGCTCTTAGAATATATAAAGACCAGGGGAATAAAGATAAAAAACTCAGTGAAGTCCCAGTTTCCCTTTATTCTTGGACCTCTACTGCGTTATTAAAATAATGTTTACCAACCAAGGATCCTCAGGAGTGTTATGGTCCTAAGACCCTTGTGCCGACATGTTTCAGTCATTAAACGCCCCAATGGGTGCAAGACTTTCTTCAGGGTATCGGTAAATGTAACCCCTGGAATAAAGTAACGGGAAAGACCCTATACTATTTTAATATAAGGGCAGGTAGCTGCTCCTTATGAGTTGAACTGAACGAGCTATTTACTCGATTGATCATTCCATCCCAATATGGGGATTGAAACGCGTCTCCTAAGACCACGCTTTCGGGGTAGTCCTGTAGTCACACTGCCTCCAAGAATCCTGCCCCACTGATAACCTATTCGGTGGTGGTCCTCGAGGAGCTGAAAGCATGACACCACTAGGGTGTGTGAGGGTAAATAAAACCAAAAGGACTTGCTTCCTTTCCTACCATCCTAAGATTGGTAGTATAGCTTTCATCTCGGGATTCTCCAGATCACCATCTTGTTGATAGTTAAAAACTGCGCACACATGCTCTGCAGCGACAGGCTTGAGACATGTTTTCAGGGCTACTCATGTGGGAGGCACAATCAGTGCTGCAGGCCCACTATTAGCATTTGATTTGCAGGCCCTGGGCATCTGTAGTGCACTGTATTAGGGACATATTAGTAAATCAAATATGCCAATCATGGAGAAACCAATCAAACCATGTTTTAGAGGAGAGGGCATATGCACTTAAGCTCCGATTAGCAGTGGTAAAGTGCTCAGAGTCCTAAAGCGAACAAACAGAGGGTCAGATAAGCAGGTGGAGAAAAGCAAAATGTTTGGGGATAACCCTACAAAAAGAGCCAGGTCCAACAGTCTACAAAGAAACTGTAACTGATACCGATTCCAAAATGCATGAAAATTGAGACTAGCCCCAAAAATGTGTTTGGGCGGGGCTAAGGGCACTGGAACTGGAGTGGTAACTGACATGAACAGGATTAGCGTTTCCGATAGCGGAGGTGCTTGTCAGATTTCCAAAATCACTTAAGTGTGGGTGTTGTGGAATGGGACGTGTGCTCTTGAGAACTGCCCCAGTCCCCACCTCAAATTACCATGGTGAAGGGCTAGGGTGACACCTGACCATCTCGTCTTTAAGCGACTAATTTTCCTGTTGCAAGGACTGAACTTCATGCTATAATTCCCTAAAAGCTCTTATTAACTCTAAAACAGTTGGGATATCTTCAGGCAGGGCCTTGGCTAGGTCCTGAATGTGTATCGGGTCATCCATGTCATCTGGGCGGTGGAAGGATGCAAGGCTTGGCCTTCTGTCTTGCACTCACCTCGTCTCAACTGCAGAGACGGCACTGGAGACAATGCTGGACCTCCTATCCCACCTGAAAACAATGCAAGTTAAGGAACTGAAACCTTAAAGCTCACACTGTCTTCTTGGGGAAGGGGGTTGAGATAAAATAATAAAAGAGAGACTTGCGGTACTGGATCTACTCAGTGGCTGTGCGAAACTGCGTAACTGGATTTGTTACTTTGGACACTGTCTACGTTTGTGAGCTAAATGTGAACTGTACCAAAACCTCTGACTTTGCGATGACCCAATGCACTGGAAATAACAATAGGGAGCAGTTACCTTCAGTTACACCAACAATTCTTCACATACAAGAAACATGCATTAGCTTTAGTGACACAAACTTACAAGTTTCGTCAGTAGCTCAGCATGAAAGCAGAAATTCCAAAATCACATGTTGGAGTGTGACACTCTTAGAAATAAACTTAAAATACAGGTGGGCGTTATCAGCACTCTTCAAGATACACTCGGAGCATAGGTTGGAGTGACTTGCACTCCTAAGGATACATTCAAAACACAGGGTGGGATATAAGGTTGATGCGTTTATCAAAGACTCTGAAGTGCTTTCTCTTGGCACTACTGTCCAATAGAGAAACACAGGACTAAAGTATTTTTAATCCTTGAGGTGTAAAAGTTCTAGCATCAAGGTTGTAGGGAGGGTCCGGAGTATACACACACAAGAAGCGCTGGAGTAAATCACAGAGAAGGAATGAAGAAAAAGTCTAGTCTTTGAAGACGGGGATACTCTGTCCTGTTTTCTACTGTAGGAGGTTTAGTGCATACTAACCTGATATCAAGTACTTAGCCTAGCTCTTCAACTTGTCCGAAGTTCGAAGAAGGTCTTGAAGTCTTGACTCAGGGAGACGCGGCGGGTCCAGAGTAGATGGGGTGGAGGGAGCGAGGAGGAAGACGTTGAGGTAGCGGATGCCATGGGAACCACTGGTTTGGATGGACTTTAAGGAGACTGGATCACTTCTTGGTTCCAGCAAGATTCTTTAGGTGAGTGGGAAGGGTGAAGCTTGTACTGCAGGAAGCAATGCCAAGCCACGGTTCGGTTTGGGTGGGGTATATATACCCTCTCTAAGGCTCGATGGATGTTGCTAGATCACTTGCAGCATGTGAGGCACATGGCCATCTGGAAGGTTCTCGAACCTTGGAGAAAACACGTTAGTACAATCTCTATGACTTTACAGAATAGGCAGGTGCAGCTTGTTGATCGGAATCAAATAACAGGAAACAAATGTATAGTTTTCGCTTGAACGTGCATAATGGAAAACAACTCCAAGGCCCAGTAACAGCAATGGCAAGGCTTGCCATTGCTTCATGGGAAACTGGGGGCAACTTGCAGGGACTTAATGGAAAGCTACACCAAGGCCCTAGGAATTGCAAGAGAAGTTAATCCATTGATTAACAGGATGTGGGGAATGCTTGCAGGGGTTCAAGCGTAATGGAAAATACGGGTGCTGGGGAAGCATCGACATGAGGGTGCTGGGGTGCACATAAGTCATGAGGGTGCTGGGGAAACACTAGCCATGAGGATTGCTGTGGTGCGCATTAGTCATGAGGGTGCTGGGGAAACACTAGCCATGAGAAATGCTGGGGAACCATCAGTAATGAGGGAATGGGGAACCATTACTTATGAGGGATGCTGGGGAAGCCTCAATCATGAGGGAGCCGGGGGAACATCAGTTATGAGGGATGCTGGAGAAGCATCAGTCATGAGGGAACAGGGGAACATCAGTTATAAGGGATTCTGGGAAGCATCAGTCATGAGCGGTGTTGATGGAACATGGGTCATAAGGATGCTGGGAAAGCATCAGTCAGGAATATCATAGCGTGCATAGGGAGCCGTAGGGAAAAAGCAACATGAGCCCTGCGTGCTAGACCACTTCGTAAAACAACATGAGCCCTTTGCGCTAGACCTTTACGCAGAGGATGCAAGAGGGAGTTGTGACAGAGAGGGAACAGGAGGGGTTGTGACACCCTGTAATTTGTCTGGAGCCAGGGCTAGGAACTCAGGGCACCGGTGCTCTTCAAAGGCATGCTTCTAGAAGCGTTTCCTCACTTCAAAGGCACAACTGGGTATAAATACTAGACTTCAGACACCAACACTTCAGTACACTTTTGGACCTGTGGATACTCTGCCAGGAAGAAGGGCTGCTGTGCTCCTGAAAGAGCTGCCAATCTGCTGGACTGCTGCTCTGAAGGACTGCTGCCCTGAGAGGCTAACCTGCTGCTTGCTGCCTTCTTGCTTGGATGAGAAGGACTGGACCTGCATCTCTTAAACCCAGAACCCCAGAATGACTCCCAGGGCTGGTTGGCTGGCCTTCTGATCTGAAACTTCACTGACACAACAGGCTTCCAACAACTTTACACCTGCACCTGGACTCTGCCATCTGTAAGTCTACTCTGCCAAATGGTGCCACCACAGTACTAGACACTTGGAAGTGGGCTTAACGATCTCTGCCAGGCTCTGTAGATCTAGCGGAACCGACTGTAAGGAGGGGGCCCGACATCACACCCCCCCAAAGCCCACCACGTATCTCTGATCTGAGCGCGGAAATCCTCACGAACCCAGGAGCACTCGGCAAAAGCAAGGATTGACCCGTTGCTCCCAACCTCTCCCCTGCAGGAAGAAGGAGGTGTCCCAGGGGAACCAATCGGACTTCCCCAGAGGAGGAGAAAAGGCGGATTCAGAAGAGGAAGGTCGTCAGAAGGCAGAGACCAGGAGGCAGAGCCAAGGAGAGCTGCAGGACGCCAGAGACGGAGGAACAGAGGAGACGCAGAGGAGTAAAAATGGAGAAGCAGAAAACGACCTCGAAGACGACGAGGTGACCGAAGAGTGGTGTGAGGACTGGTGGAGTCCCCCCAGGAGGTGCGACATCACTGCCGCAACTCAGGAGAGTTGCGGCTCGGACGGTGAGTGACCCGTAACCGGGCCGTGGCGGGTGACACTGAGGGAGGGGAGGGAGTCTCGAGGGAGCGGGGAGGGTAGCGAGGGAAAGGAGCAAAAAAGTCTTCAAAGCATCAGCGCTATTTGTTTTTCTTTCTATTTATATGGGGGTGTTGCTGTTGTTTCTCCCTTCCCGTTTCCTTCCGTATACGTCGTGCAGGCCGACTAACATAGGCTGCACATGAAAATACTTTGCGGCCACCAAAGCAGTGCAGGAGGCACTAAAATAGGGGATTGAGTGAATACCCTAATATCGGGATATACATTTCGGGGACATTTGTACTATGGAGACCCATGGGCTTCTGAAGTCTAGTCGTTCTGCCCACGAACTGGTTAGGGCCATAAAAGAGAGGCCATAGAGAGTGGGGACAGGGAGCCCTGAAATATTTTATTTTCTCTTCTTTCTTTCCTTTATAATTTGTGACCCTACACCTGACCTGAGACAACGTCCGGGAAATCCCTCCTTTTCACTCCTGGTGGGGTGATGGACACTATCCCAACCCTCCAATAGAATCTTACCTGCCACAAAATACTCACCATCCTCTTTCTTCTTTTGAGCTTCTTGGGAGAAGCCCAGCTGAGGATAAGAACCCGAAATACAGAAGAAGAGGAGAGTGAAAAAACAGGACGACAGGAACAAACCCGAGAAGGACCTTTTTTTTTTATCAAGCTTTTGAATAAAACGTCGCAATTGATAAGCATATCAAGCCTCCTAGCTTCTATTTCCATCCGTCCCTCCCACACCGACGCATCTCCTCTGCTGCATGGCGCAACCTCGAGCAGAACCGACGAATCGCTGCTTCTGCATGGATTGGAAACCGCATCACAGCAGCCTCTTTGGAATTGCGCAGACCCTCGCATCTTTCGTCAACAGCATTCTCGACCATGACACTGGACTCCGCATCGCTGTCTCACAGCTCCTTGAAACCAACATGTCACTTCGACTTGACTGCACGTCGCATTCTCAATGCCGGACTTTGCATCGCAAGCCCTCATCGACGGTATTCTTGACGACAACGCAAGACCTTGCATCGCAGCCTCACCGCACCTCAGAACCGACATATCGCTTCAGCTGATGGACGCATCTTTGACAAGGAATCTCGCAATGCTCAGCAAACTTGGATTAAAGGTGCATTGTTCAGCGGGCCTAACTGGGTTTCTGTAACCGGTCCATGCTCCATCGCGGTCGGCCTGAACTTGTGACTTTGTCCCAGTCCAGCGCAACCAGATATCCACAGTTGGCGCTTTGTGCTTTTTGGCGCTATTTTCACTAAAATCTTTGGTTCTACTGATTGGATTTTCTTCGCTTTGGCAGTGTTTTATTTATTCAAAAATACTTTGTTTTTTTAACTTGTGTGGTGTTTTTCACTTTATTGCTGTTTGAAGTGTTGCACCATTAGTTTACACAACACAATGCCTCTAGGTTAAGCCCGACTGCTCTTTGCCAAGCTACCAGAGGGTTGAGCACAAGTTAATTTAGGGTTGGCTTGTGCCTCACCCTGACAAGGATTGTGGTTGCTGCTTGACTCGGGCTCACATCCCAGTCAACCAACAACCCAATTGTTTAGACCGACCATCTGGAAAAATAAGCGCTTGGAAAAATAGTAATACTACCTAATCAACTGTCCCCACACCTGACTTGCTTGGCATCTCCCGTGTGAATTCACTGCATCTACAATTCACATGACAAGTAAAATATATCTAATTGTCTGCTGGAACCATGATGTCTCATCATTGCTACAATTATAGTGCCGTTATCGGATAGGAGTGCCCTGTCAGCTTTCAAATCAATGTTGCTCTGTGTGCCAAGTAGTGACTGCCACACGTTACTCCTCAGCAATTGAAGAACAACAAAGATAAAAGAAGTATGTTTTCTTCCACATTCCATTTGTTTTTAGATTGCAGGGACACAGAGAAATTGGGACAGAAAGACACAGAAATGCAGAGTTACTACTGGGACTGTTGCTATATATATAGCTAGATAGACAGATGGCCAGACAAATAAATAACTAGACAAACAGATAAATGTTAATGCATTTCAGCAGAAAAGGCCTGTGTCACAACATATTTGGATACACACAGACACACACACACAAACGCACATACACAAATACTGGGAGGGCCGTGACTCACAAGAGGCGAAGCTTCAAATGACTATGCCTTCCGTCCCTCAGCAATGGTGATAAATAGCATATTATACAATGGTATTTTTTCGCTTGTACTTCTTTGAATAAAATTATTTAACCAAAACCAGGATGCAATGGGTTAAATTTGTGTAGTATGGTAAAATCACATTGAAAAGACCTTGTGACTATTAGGAGAGTTGATTTTCACTGTAAAGTAGTGGTTACATGCAATCTGTGAAGCAGTAAAAAGTATTTTTCTCATGTCAATTATGTTGTGCTATGGTGATAAACTCTAATTTGACTTTTCCATATAGTGATAAACATTGCTACGGAGCAACATTTTATTTAATTGTCATGGCATTAATAGGATGCAAGCAGTCGCACACAGTCTAATATGTTATTTTTTACCATTGTGAGAGTGGATTGGGGTCCTTGACTCAAGAAAGACTAAGATAACTCCCCTCCTTCCCTCCTAAAAGCTGTTTAGTGAGTCAGTGATATTCAACAGAAAATCAATGGCAAACAGTTAAAACTAAATTCCGGAATGGAATTTTAATTGACACTGCAATCACGTAGCCGAAAGGGAAATTGGGTAAATATTCCGTGTTACATTGAAAAAACATAATTAATATTCTTGAAATAGCAATTTAGTTTCTAGATTTTGCAGTGAACTGATGACACAGAGATGAATTCAAAATGACGGTCTATTTTGCTGAGGGAGAATACACTAATGAATAATGGAGTGAAAGGCAGTGAAATAAATAAATGGTTTTTAGAAATTGGATTTCTAGTTGGCAGAGGTTTGCACCCTGTTCAAGTAGAGACCACAATCCTAGTCAGGGTAGGCTAGATACACACTTTAAATTAACCTATGCTCAACCTCTGGTAGGTTGGCACAGAGCAGGTAGGCAGGCTTAACTTAAGAGGCAATGTGTAAAGTATTTGTGCAACACACACACACACACACACACACAGTAACACAATTAAAACACCACAAAAAGACTTCACACAGGTTTAGGAAAATAGAGAATATTTATCTGAGTAAAAAAGACCAAAAAGACATCCATCCAATCAGCAGAAGTCGAGATATGACTTTTTAAAGAATACATGCAAAAATAGTGCTTAGAAGTCACTAGCGGTCAGAAGGTTACTTGAGATCCCGAGGGACCAGTACAAATCCAAAGTTCCGGCCGACCGCGATGTAGTGCAGGTCGGTTTTGTAGCCAAGCAGCTGCAGACCCCACTTCTGAGGCCCAGGACTGGAGGGGATACCTCAGGAAACAGTAGGACTGAGAGATGGCTGAGGTCCGCAGCACCAGCAGGATTGCAAGAAGTCTTTTTGTCCCTGAGACTACAGAAAACAGGAGGCAAGCCCTTGGAGTCCCTCTGGGTTCAAGTGAGATGAGTCCAGTCCTTGTCCTCAGCAGGGCAGAGATCAGCAGGCAGCAGGACAGCTCAGCAAAGCAGAGAAGCAGTTCCTCAGAACAGTCAGTCAAGGCAAAGTGGCAATCTTTACAGCACAGCAGTCTTTACTCCAGCAGAGTTCTTACCAGGTCCAGTAGTGTACTGATTTGGTAGGGTCAGAGCCCTAGTACTTATACCCAAAAGTGCCTTTGATGTAGGGGGTGACCTTAAAGCAACTCTGTGAAGTGCACAAGGATCCTGTTCAACCCTGCTTTTTCTGCCAGGCTATCTGTGGACCCAGACATGTATTGGAGACAGGCTGCAAGGCACACAGAGTAAAGTTTAAAGCAGAGAAATGTCCACTTTCTAAAAGTGGCATTTCTAAAACAGTAATGTCAAATCCAACTTTACCACTAAAGAGGATTTATCATTACTATACCAAAGATATGAAACATGATTTATCTGCTCATTCTAATCAGGAATTACAGCTTAAAAGTGATTTAAGGATTTTCCAATTCTAGCCTCTGAGAGGAGTAGGCCTCACAGCAGTGAAAAACGAATTTAGCTGCTTGTCGCTACCAGAACATGTAATACTTAAAAGTACATTTCCTGTCTTTTAGTAACACTGCACTTTGTCCTTAGCCACCTAGGGCCTACCTTAGGGATGACTTATGTGTAGTACAAGGGGAGTTTAAGGCTTGGCAAGTGGTTGTAAATGCCATGTCGAAGTGGCAGTAAAATGCACACACAGACCTTGCAATGGCAGTCCTGAGACAGGTTTGAAAGGCTACTTGTGTGGGTGGCACAACCAGTGCTGCAGGCCCACTAGTAGGATTTAGATTACAGGCCCTGGGTATATGGTATACCATTTTACAAGGGCTTATAAGTAAACTAAATATGCCAATCAGGTATATACCAATGTCACCAAGTTTAGGGGAGAAGCACATGCACTTTAGCACTGGTTAGCAATGGCAAAGTGCTCAGAGTCCTAAGGCCAACAAAAAGATACAGCAAAAAGTGGATGTAAGCAGACAAAAAGTTGCGGGAAGACCACCATAAGGATGGCAGGTCTAACAATGGTACTGAAAGAGGATGTAAGAAGTTGGAGTGTTAGTTGAGGGGGACAGAAACCCACCTCAAATAAAAATCACAATCCTTGCCACAATGAACCACAAAAGTCATTAAATAAACCTATGCTTAATCCTCTGGTAGCCTTGGCACAAAAGCAGCCAGGCTTAACTCAGAGGAAATAAAACACAAGAAAAATCCCAAATCGATAAAAAAAATAGAGTAAATTTTCATAAATAAAATGACACCAAAGCGACAAAAATCAAATAAGTAGAACCGAGGATATTCATTTTTTAAATTTGAATTAATATTACACCTGAAAGCACATAGTGCCAACCGCTGTTATCTGGTCAGGCTAGACCCGGCGAAAGTCAAAAGACCAGGTTGACAGCAATGGAGTGAGTGTCGGTTATAAGAACCAGGTGGAAATTTTACCTTCTGACTTAGAAAGTTTTTTCGAGAGAAAGTGGTCATTGACAAATCGTGGGTGGGGCAATCTGGATCCAAAGAATGGCTTGATGACTGCGAGTTGCTAAAGAGCAGGGTCCCGGTGCTATAATTGAAGAAAGCAGGAAAGCTACAAGCGGGCAAAGTCCGAAGTCTGTGCCCAGGAAGGCCTTGATGTCGATGGATTGCTACTCGGCATCGGTCCTGATGAAGCTCTCTACATTAGTACTTAGAAACGTTTCTGGAAGCCCAATCTCCTCCAGCAGGGCAAACCAGCAACCTGAAGCTGACCTGCGATTCGATATTGACAGCTGTGGCTTTGACGGTCGCCCCGGCCTCCAGCAGTTCTCTAGAGGAAAGTTTCTAAATCCAAGCTTATGAAGTGTGGATAGGAGGAGTACACTCTAACACTAGCCAAGGGTCCAGGACCTCAGGTGCACCACTTGGGGGTTAGGACTCCCTCCAACAGTGGACAGCAGCAGGGCCCAGGGCAGGTCCTTGTACCTCAAACAGGAGGTTAGCGAATTAATCTTTGGAGTAACTTCTGGGGTCCTGGGTTCAAGGCGAGCAGGTCTAGTTTTTCTTCATATTCTTCATACAACAGGGCACTCCTTCATCGGATTCTTCTGAGGAGAGTTCTGTGGGGTGGGGTCCACTTTGATGCCCAGTGCCAGCCTGTGGGTGGAGGGGATGCCTTTTTCCATCCCCTAAACTAGTTCTGGTCAGTTCCTCCACCTCCACTTGTTTTGGTGCCAGCCTCACTAGAGAGACAAAGGGTAGCCCAGCCTAGATGTTAGCTTCTTCTGTCACTGAGAAGGTAGGCATCATTTGAAGCTAAGGAAGCGGGCTGGGCACAGCCCCAGGCCATCCAGTCAAGGGAGAAGTTCTCCCACCCCACACCTAGAGCCCTTCATCCACTGACTGGGAGCAGTACACATCTCATCATAGGGGGAACGGTTGGGGTCAGGCAACAGCTAGACACTGGCAGGAAAGCCTGTTGATTTTAGACAGGAAAATGACAACTTCCTAAAAGTGTCACTTCCTAAATAGCAATATGACATCCGAATAGACCATTAAGTCGGAGTTTAAATTACTATTACAATGAGCCCTTGAACAATTCTTCCAGCTATTTCTAAACTGAATTTAGAACTTATTAAAGGTAATAGTGTAAGCAAGTGTTAATCTATGGGGGAGACATCCTTGCCACAGCAAAAACCAACTTTGGAAGGTTTTGACTGTCAGGACATGTAAAACATTACATATACATGTCCTACCTTTTAAATACCATGCATCTTGCCATTTGGACATTTAGGGCCAACTTTGGGGGTGTCTTATAATAATGAAAAAAGATGGCTTAGGCATGGCAAATGGTTTATTTTGCCCGATTGAAATGGCAGTTTAAAACTGCAAACCAAGGCTGCAATGGCAGGCCTCAAGACATCTTTTACAGTGCTGCTTTAGTGGGTGGCACAGTGGGTGCGCAGCCCACTAGAAGCATTTAATTTACAGGTTCTGGTACATGTAGTACCACATACTAGGACCTTACAAGTAAATTAAATGTGTCAATTAAGAGCATAGCAATTCCAACATGTTTAGGGAGGAGAGCACAAGCATTTTACATCTGGTTAGCAGGGATAAAATACGCAGTCCTATGGCTAGCAAAGGAAGACCAAACATCTGCGCGAATACCACGTAAAAGATAGTAAATTCCAACACTATTGCATATGTAATAAGGTGAACGGGCTATCCATCATGCTTTGACAGAGTATCCTGTCCGCAAACTCCTAATAAAGCCCATAATATTGCACTAACTAGTTCTGGAGATCAAGAGAAATGAAATTAGATATTTTAAGGAGTTTACATCCTACAATCCTTTGGTAGTAAAGGTTTTTGAGAAAGTCAGCTAGGGCCATTAATAAATAATAAATGCTGCATAGCAAACATGAGATTAAAGCATCTATGGATGAAACTGCGGTGAATTGAAATGGCATTAGGAAAGGACTACACATCTGATAATCCAGTGGGGTGAAGGTAGTAAGGAATTAGCAAGTTTGTAGATAATGGAAAGAGTAAAGAGACTGAGGCACAGATTTGCTAACGCTTTCCTCCGTCACAAAGTGACTCAAAGTGATGCAAAGTGACACATTGGTATTTACTTTACAGAACAAATGGTGTTTTGTGATGGAAAGGTGCTCTTTTCAGAATAAATACCACTAAGGACCCGATTACGACTTTTGGCAGTGTGAGGGTGGACGGCTCGCCACCGCCACGCCCCCCACTGCCGAGAGTCACCGCTGCCAAAACTTTTTCTAGCCATGCGGGGAGGCGGCGGTGCTGTTTAAAAGGCTCATTATAAGGCTGAAACAGCACCGTCACGCGAGACCGCTTGTGCACGTTCCTGCACAGGAAGAAATGTACCATGTCATCTATTTCTTCCAGGGCAGGAACTGGGGGTGCAGAAATACAGGAGTGCACAGCATGTGCCCCCCTGCATGCACCCCCATGCACAGGGTCAAGAGGGGGTCCTGTAGGGCCCCCTTTCTTTCCTCACCGCCAGCCGTTACATGGAAGAAGAACCTCCATGAGACCACTTGCAGTGAAGAAAGTCGTAATATGCTTGGCGGTGCCTCAGGGCACCACCAAGAATATTGTGGCCCTCAGACTTCCGCAGGACTGCCAGGGAACGGTGGTTCTCTGGCAGCTGTGGCGGTGCAATGTTGGTCTGATGGCCGAAGTTCTAATAGGGCTGTCAGACCGCTGGTGCGTAGGTGGCTGGACCGCCACCACCGCGCCCCCCAAGTCTGGCGGGCCTCAGACCGCCAGACTCGTAATCAGGGCCTTAGTATTTCTTGCCATTGGTTTGCGTCAAAGGGGCGTTACGGGGGCGTTACTTTGACAGATCAGCACAAAATTCCATAGGTTTTGACGCAGAGCCTGACCTATCAAGATGCCTTATTGAAGTTGGTGTTTTTATTTCTCCAAAAACCCACGCATTCCATGTGTGTTGAAGTGCACAGCACACTTCTAGAGTGTGCGGTCCTTCAGGGTTTGTCTAGACATAGGGGTTTGTATTGGCTTCCAGCACAAAGCTTTTGGTAGACAGTCTTTTAGTGCCCAAGCGCATGGAGGGACAGAAGCAGCAGACTTATTTTGTTAGATATGGCTCTGCACTCTGTTTTACCCATGTGCAAAGCAGTGCAGCAAATTTAGTTGTCCTTTGATGTGATTAAACACATTGGATGTTAGTAGCTTTGCTACATTTAATTGCAACAAAAAGGAACTGGACCAGTAACTTTGTCCATGGTGCTGATCAAATGTTTAGACCGACGAGTCAAAGCTATGTGAAAAATATATATGTGGAGGATGGCATTCCATGTAGTGGTTTATGGGGCATATGGGTATGCACTAGAAGAAGATGGCCCTTGTAGTAACATGCTGTTTGATGAACATCATGAAGAACTGGATCTTTCAATGTTGTGCTGCAAACAAGTTTGGCACTCAGTACCTGCTGTGCTCCACTGAAGAGCTCATGAAGTGTGGAACGTGACATGGGGTAGGAAAATGTAATATTGGAAGAAATTAAGTTATCAAGCTAAGAAAATGCTACAAAAATGAAATATTGGAAGAAATGAAAAGTTATCAAACTTTGCAACATTAGAAGAACTGCACCAACTTTTCATAGAAGGGCTGAATTGACCAGACTGCACTGGGAGGGTTACTAAATCATGTTTAACTTGAAACCTAGAGCTGGTGGCTATTTCACCATCAATCCTCCACTACGTGCTTCCTGATACAGACACTTGATTGATACAGACACTTAGATGATGCTCCAAACAAAATATATTGCTGTTCCATGAATGCCAGTACGCGTTTCGACCACTACATACGGCCTTAATCACAAAAATGAAGCGCCGCCATTTTACCTGTTTTTATATGGACGTGAATGTGATACATTCAATGTGCCTAAATTTCGTAGCAATATGCCTTTTAATTGATTCAATATTCTTAAAAATGAAAAACTATTTTTCTACATGAAATATATATTTTTATTAACCTGCATTGTACTTTCATTAATTTGTAGCATCCTAATGCATTTTTCAGTATTGTAAACAAATTTTGGGAGTTGCGTTATATTGAGCGTACATGGAATATAGGGGCCCATTACGATGTCGGGCGGAAGCACTACCGCCGTGCTGGCGGATGCAAAAACGACCAGTTACCGCCGGCACGCAGCAGTCCACACGCCCGCCCGATTACGATGCGAAAAGTCAGCCAAACACCGCCGGCAAGCCAGCGACACCGTCCGCCATCAAAGTGCGCCCGTACACGTAGCGGCGCAGCACAACTGACACACACCGTCCGACGAAACACGTACCGCCCGGCGTACAAATTACGATGCCGCACACAAACTGAACCCACGGCTAAGAGACACCGTACGTCAAACCGAAGCGGTAACACGAACGCCGAGCACGGACACCGAAGAAGCGGCACCCCCGAGCATGAATCCAGCACTGCAGGCCCTCCCTATGCTCTATCTGATGCACCACCAAGGACGCAACGTACCGCGAAGACGCAGGTAGGCACACATACAACAAGTGCACGCAAACAGCGCACACAGTGCAAGGGCGGAAAAAGCGGACAACCCCCACCCCCGCGTGTACACGACACATCTACCATAGCATCCACATATGACACACAGGCCAAATGGTAACATCTTGTAACACATGTGTACACACCACCTGGGACTAGGAACCAACCACCCCGTCACGGCCCCAAAGCGGCGATGACGCTGCCACACATGCGCACAACGCAGAGGCCAACCGCAGCGCCATGCATGCGTCGCACACAGACACAGGGACACAACCAAGCAGCACACACACCAGCCCCACCCCGAACGCACATGACACGTGACAGGCCTGCCACAGACATGTCCCCAACGCCCAATTCACGGTCAACACCCAACGTCACACAACCGACGCACACATGACAGTGAAGTCACGCAACAGCAGGACACACCCCAGTGCAACAAACATGGCGAAGCACACAGCGGCGGCAACACCAACTAGGAGAAGCAGGGCCCCTTCGGGAAGAGGAACGCCAGTACCACACTGAAACACCCATACCACCCTGCACATATGAACAAGACATACAAAACGGAACACCAAAGAGCCCGGGGACCGACAACAGGTGGCCCAAGAATTACATTCACACACAAGGCCCAACGCAGAGCGGAAAGGCAGCCTGCCGCCCACACAAGGGAGAGCAGACAGCACTGAATGACCTTCCATTCCAACTCCGAAACCACAGCCCTACCAAAGAAGCCGGTGAATACAGCCATTGTCCAATAAAAGACCAACACAGGCATGCAGAGGAGACCGACCACAGGGCAGATAGCGCATATCACAGAAGAACACAACGGACGGGAAAGAAAAAGGAAACACTCCCCCATGTCGGCCCCATGCAAGTTAATTGGAAGGAGTCACACATCACTGACCTTGAACTGTCTGAGAAGCATGTGGGATGAGGGCCCGTGTCCTCCGCACAAGCCAACAGAACACAAGTCCTGTCTCCCTACGACTACACAGAGCTCACAGCAACCTCGGAGCGTGCACATTGCAGACTGCACACACAGCCGGAGCACGCCACCACAACGCACCGCTGCAAAATGGCAACCGCAACACACCTACCCAACTACGCCGGACAGGTCAAGCTGTACAAAACCAACCTGATACATATATTGGGATGCGAACTCCTGTCCCTGCTGAACGTAAGTTACCGACTGACTTACCGCATCACATTGTTCAGCTGCGTCATACCCGTCTTCTACTGTCGGAGGTGTCCCTACCAGCATCCCGTGGAGATGTGTCTCTCCAACCCGGCATGTCTAAAGGCGGACCTGCTACCACTACTCCTCCCTCTGGACGCACACGACAGGGCCTGCTCTGCCTATGGGGGCATGGCGTATGTGGCCAACATCGCACCCGCACTGAAATGGGACCACTGTGCCTCCACACGACGGATCATCGAGCACAGCTACATCGAATGTCACCCAGCATGCCCCATCATGGTCCTCCAAGGGACAACTTACGAACAACACCTTGACAGCCACCATCCGCTACATTGGCTGGCAAACATAAACACCACCAATGACATGGAAGCCCTGCTGGACGGCATCGCATACCTGACAACCTGTAAATTCGTCGGACCCCAACGCAGGTTCCCCGATTGACCTATGATTTCCAACCCCGCACCCATGCTTAGCTTCCGCACGGACTGGCCAGTCACCACCACAACAGCCATACCAAACGACCGGCAACAATTACCACACCATCAACGACATCGCCATGACATCGGATATGACCGGGACATGCACACTGTTCCCCATCACATCCAGGAACACCGCATGCATCGTGGGAGGCAGTGGCATGGGGTCTGTGTATCGCACCCACATGGACGGAACTGCACGAACAACCAGGACACGACATGGATCCAGCGCCCATGGACACACACACCGCTCAGTGGACATGAATAGGTCGCCTGGAGTCTGTGGGTGCTGCACCCCTCCCACCCCCGCCCCGGGAATCCCATACCAGGACCTTTGCACGGACGACAAGTGCAAACAACAACAACACGACCCCAGTGACTGTGACATGTCCAGTAACCACCACATTGCAACAACAAGTGGCACGCCGCTGCATGCACGCAAGCACATGCCCTGATGTCATCTCACATGCACGCGTGCATGAGGAACAACCGCAGCAAACCTGTCACATGGAACTGAGATGGACTGTGCCCATGATGCCAAGCGGTCTGGTAGGCTACTTGTATACCGTCTGTGTCAAAGTCCGCAGCTCCGCAGCTATACGTAAATGTACATTAGCACAGCCTTGGCCAAGCAGATGTAACTCTGAAGCCCACATCCCAAATGCAACAGCCAATCACATGTAACCCCACACCCTATCCCATTTGTAATCATGCTTAGTATATCCTCAACATGTATTCCGCTGCCAGTAGTGTCCACTCTACTGCATCACAGAGGACAGAAGACTCAATATAATGTTTGAAACCAAAACTGTCTCTGCTGACTCATTTCACAAGTACGAATGAGAGAGGATGAGAGTATGTGAAGTACACGGCAGTCGTGACATGACCATGTAGTCCACTGGTATTGGATGTCAACGCAAATGAGTAGCACAACTGTGGAAGACACACATGTGTCGTGTGAAGTCGTATGGACGCAGTGCTCAGGTGGGTGGGTGCGACGGGTAGATGCGCACATGCCAAGTTGTAGCACGCCATGTTGGGAGGGGTCATGAACAGTATACCACCGCTTCCCTGGGCATTGTGAGAGGACACCTGTCGGGGGGAAAGTGAACACGTGTGTGCACAGCAGCCGGGCACACGAACAATGCGGAACCAGGCGCACACGTCAGCCCACCCTCCGTGGACTAGCTGGATCCTGTTGTGCGCCCGCCATGCCCCTTGACAAGGCACACACAGCCCCAGTCGACCAGGTGTAACCCCAACATAGTCAATCCGCACAGGCGATACAGGGCACGGGATGGCAGTGGAGCATGGTGTGTGAGAGGTCTCCTCGCGCTCCTCCTGGTCATATCACGCAGGCAATAGAACCTCAACGTGTAGCATGGCACAAGTCAAATGGAAGTGTAGGGGGACGCACCACAGCACGAGCAGCACTGACGTCACGGGAGGTGGCTCGCACCATCCCATCCATTGCCCATTATACCAACCACGCCACATGCCATTGCGACTAAGTGCAAGCGCGTGCGCCACCACCCCCGAGCCCTCCCCAGAGAGGCCAAAGAGTGAATGTGTGGGCCATCAGTCACAGACGGACGCGGCCTGGCCGCAAGGGCAGCCACAGCCACTGGGTGTCGCAGGTGGCGGATCCGGAAGGCGAAGACTGTGATGCATAGTCCATGCAGGCCGGGTCTCCATTTGGGGCATCACGCAGGTGGACGGCGTCCCGCCACACATCATACCCTGAGACAGCCCACTCGTGCAACTGGACCCACACATACACTCCTTGCCCTCTCTGGTGCGAGCTTGGGGCTGCCTGTGCAAGCGCTAGCCTCGCAGGTGCACATGCATATTGGGGGAGCGAGGGGAGGACATGAGGGCTGGGGCGAAGATGACTGTATCACTGTCAGTGAGTACAAGGGATGACCCAGATGTGGAAAGGAAGAGACGTGTCCTGTGTGTACTGCAACTAGTCGCCAATCCAACTACCCCCCATGTCCGGAATGTAAGCCCGCACCTAGGCCCGCCCATCCGCCACATCGAATATACCACCAGCACGACAACCTTCCCATTCGAAACACTGACTGGGGGTGGCGACCAGTGAACAAACATGTGTAGCCTACCCACGCGTACATGTGGGCCCTCCATGATCCATGTCACCTGCGGCAAAGTCATGACATGCGCAATGAGGGAAGTGAGGTGAGCTGTCCGCCCCACGCACAGAAGGTGCATCAGCTCCACAGACCCAGCAGCGAGTCCAGCAGGGGTCACATGAGCAGGGGCAGCTGTGCCTGGTGTGAAGGCACATGCACATAGACAGCACATCGTCCAATGTGTAGTCTGCCCACATCTACAGTCCATCATCATGCGGACATAGGAATTGAACACAGGGCAACACATCTTAGTGGGTGCACCCACCGTGACCAACAATGCGCAATGATCGACGTACCCGCCCTGTGCATGGCCCCCCACCCAACAGAGGCACATCCAGTGCCACCATCCCACACACACAAGCCTTCCACGGAACATGCTGTGTCCAATGGTCAGTACAGAGTCAGCGCCCATCTGGTGGATCCTGAACAGGAGACACATGCACACACATGCCAGCTCCCACCATGTACGTCTGCCACCTGGCACGTGCAATGTAACCTCTCACCTGTGACGTGTGACTGCAAGCACACAGCCGTCTTGGCATGGGGCTGTCAATGTGGACACCTGTCAATGTTTCGGGAGGTGTGATCCGTACAGTGCTGTACATAGGGTGCAGTGCTGACACCTACTACTGTCTCATATCCCCTCGTGCCACAGGTCCCACTTGTTTTGGCCGCTCAGCCTGTGCCCACATCGTCGTCGTCGTGTGCCATACTCATCCAGCCTCGGAAGCAGTGCCATGCTCAGCAGACATTCATGTTGCCGTGCCGTCCCTGCTTGACAGCTGGGCTGTGACTCATGTGCTTGCTCAGTCATGTCAGTGATGTGAATGCGAAATTGCTATGTGTTGTGTTGCTTTGACATGTGTCCACTGCCATCTTCCCTAGGCGGAGACCGAACATTGACCGCCCATACCAATTGCTGGCGGACATAGAAGATACTGAGGTCATAAGGAAGTTTCGGCTGGACAGGCCAACCCTGCATCGACTGTGTGCCATGTTGGAACCCCATCTCCGTCCCCGCAGGGTGTATCCGACAGCATTCACCCCCACGGCTAAGGTGATGGCCGCCATGCATTTCTTCGCCACTGGGTCATTCCAGCACACAGTGGGCAGTGGAGGAGGGATGTCCCAGCCCATGTTCAGCAAGGTGCTGAGGGATGTACTGGCAGCCATGATGCTGTACCGAAACAGGTACATCAGATTCCCCAGGGCTCGTGAATTGGCGGCAGTGAAGGGTGCATTCTATGCCCTTGGCAGGATCCCACACGTCGTTGGTGCCATTGATTGCACACATGTTGGCCTTGTTCCACCACAGGCCACTGAGCACCTGTACCGCAACAGGAAGCACACGCACTCCCTGAATGTGCAAGTGGTGTGCCTTGCGGACATGGTGATAACCCACGTGTGTGCAAAGTTCCCAGTCTCGGCCCATGACGCACACATAATGCGCAACAGCATCTTGCCACGACTGATGTCCAATCTGCAACAGGACCGTGGCTTTATTGTCGGTGAGTATGTGGAGTGGTGTAGCGTGCTGGCTGTGCGATGCTGTCCCCTGTCCAGTTGGAATAGCAACGGTTCTCTGTGTCCCTCACACCCAGGTGACTCTGCGTACCCGAATGGGGCATGGCTGCTCAGTCCATTGAGGAATCCTCGCACCCCAGCAGACGATCGCTACAATGAGGCACATGGGAGGACCAGACGTGTGGTCGAGCGTACCTTTGGCCTCCTCAAGTCCAGGTTCAGGTGCCTGGACCGCACCGAGGGTGCACTGGCGTACTCCCCACAGAAGGTGTGCCAGATAGTGGTGGCGTGCTGCATGCTGCACAATCTGGCCATTCGGAAGCAGATCCCCCTCATCGTCGATGACGGAGATCAACCAGGGCCCCAGCCCGCAGACCAGGACAGCTCGAGTGAGGAGGACAGCGGAGAGGATGAAGCTGTGAATGTGCGCCAGCAGCTCATCGCCCGCTACTTCACTTGACGGTGAGTGTCCATGTACGACGGCTGATGTGTCTGTATTTGTGCAGGTGTGTGTGTGCTGTGTCAGGGTGGCCTTTTGTTCACTGCGTGCTGTGTGTCAACGCTCCATGCCCAGGTTAGTATGCCACTGATGGTGGCTGTGGCATTGTGCCCTATTGCTCTGTGCGATGTGTGTACATTGCTTGTAGTTGTTGACATGTACTGTGTGATGGGTGTGTGACACACTCATTCAATGTGCTCCTGTTCTGTCTCCCACCCCTAGGTCCCTACAGGCCCTCCAGTTCCATTGCCATGCCACGCATCAGGTGCCGTTCCGCTCAAGGTGGCCGTTGTATTCCGTACAATTAAAACACAGGGCACAGACAGCAGTTTGTGGAAAAGGTGCATTTATTTCAAACAGTGACATGTGATTGTGTGTAAGGTGATGACAAAAGTGGTGCGTGCAGTGACAATGAGCTGTCGGTCATGGCTGCGAGATGCTCAGGGTGTACCCACTGGTTCTATGTCCATAGTCCAACACACACATGCCATCCAGATGGCTGTGTGGAGTGGGATCGTAGTCCAAGTCAATGCAGTGGGTGGTCAAGGAAGGCTGGCTGGCTGCCTCACTTGCGTTTGGAGCGTGCGAAGTCCTCCCGGGAGATCGGTTTCCACTTCGGACGGCCCCTTCCACGTTTGCGAGGGGGTGCCTGCTTGCGACCTGCTGGTGGTTGAGGTGTGCTCACTGGCTGTGGACGCAGGGGAACTGGACACTGCTGCTCCACCCTGCGCCCCGGCAGGTGGTGGCGGAGGGGAGCTGCTGTCCCTGGATGTGACCTCACCGCCACCACCAGCTGGCCCATGAGGTCCATGAGTTGGCCCATACGGGCGTCCATGGACCTCAGCACCCCCAGCACCTCACGCGTGTCTGTAGCAGACCTGGCCCATTGTCCTTGGGCCTCTTCATAGGCCCCAAGGACTCTGGCCATTTGAGGCAGGGCATGGCTCCCAGGGGAGACTGGCGTTTCCCTGACCCTGCTCCTCCTACCAGTCCTGCTGCCACCGGCCTGCCCACTAGCCACATTGCTCACCACGGTCCTTGTCCTGGCTCCCAGGGTGGATCCAGTCGGCCGGGCCACCACCTGCGCTGGGGCTGTGGCCAGCGAAGACGTGGTGGCGGTTGCGGCAGTGGTAGTGGCCGCAATGTCCGTGGGTGTGGCCGCAATGACCGTGGGTGTGGCCGCAATGACCGTGGGTGTGGCCGCAATGACCGTGGGTGTGGCCGCAACGACTGTGGCAGCAGGGGGCTGGGAATGTTCAGCAGCCCTGGATGATGGGTTGGTGGGTAGGAGGGGTCCTGGGGAGCGGCTGGGCCCTGCCACACCAGATGGGCCTGCTTGGTGGTCCGTGTCCGAAGAGGAGGACAGATCCTCCACATCCGTGTGTCCTCGTTGGGGGCTTGTAGGCTGGCTGTGCTGGCTGCTGTCTCCATCCCCAGCATCCAGCAGTTCGTCACCTGTGGAGAGAATGAGATTTGTTATTGTGTTGCACCTGGCGAAGTATGTATTTGTCGTCTGACATTAACAGTTCGTGCAATCTCGTACATGGGTTTCCCGGAGGCGTGTGTGTGGCTGTACCATTTGTAGTTGTGTGTGCTTGGCAATGGGACTGTGTGCTCTGCACATGTGGCATGGGACGGATTGGCCATGCCGATGGGTGTGTTGCTGTGCCCCTACTTATTGTGACTCTGGTGTATGCGGGCTCCTGGCCCATCCTGGGTCTGGTTTGTACTTTGCTTTTGGTGTTCACATGGGGCGCTTAGGAACGCATATGGCAACATGGGGGGCATGCCCCGGAAACGCATTTGGGATGGAATATGCTTTTGGGGGTCAAATGGGACGCTTAGGAACGCATATGGCAACATGGGGGGCATGCCCCGGAAACGCATTTGGGATGGAATATGCTTTTGGGGGTCAAATGGGACGCTTAGGAACGCATATGGCAACATGGGGGGCATGCCCCGGAAACGCATTTGGGATGGAATATGCTTTTGGGGTACATGCTGTGAGCCATGTGTGCCGAACGTGACATGTGTTGTGGCAGCATGACAGTGCATGGTCTGAGGTGTGTGCATGCCTGACATGCCCTGCATATTTGCTGTCTGTTGTGATTACTGGACATGGCATTGGACGCATCGTTATGAGTGTGTGATGGTTGTGTGCCACCCGACGTATTGCAGTTGTCCCATCTCCTTGGTGTGCGTGCTGCCCTGTGCCATGTGCATCACTGCAGTGCTCGGGGGGTGTGGCCCATGTTGTGTGTTGTTGCTCACAGTGTGGCGTGCGCTTCATTGACTTCTGGCACATGGTTGGTCATGGGCATGTCTCTTAGCGTGACTGCTGTATGTGTGGCAGCTGTGCGGATGACATGCCTTTCATGAGACTGGGGCTGACGGATGGGATGGATGGTATGTTGTATGTGCATGGTGTGTCTGTGTGTTTGATGGGTTCAGTGGTGTTCGTGTGCATTTATGTTGTTCCGCTCTGTTGCGTCTAGTGTTGTTTGTCTTACATAGGCGTAGTTGTGGGGTGTGTGGTTGACAGGCAGTAGGGGCTACATGGACAGGACTTCAATGGTGTTTCGGTTGTGTGTGATGGGTTGCACAGTGGCTGCCGTGTGGTACTATATTCAGTGTGGCTTGTGCATGCAGACGTGGCTCCTTGGGTGTTGCTGTGTCTGTGATGGGTCATGTGGGGTGTGAGTCTGTGGTTCATGTCCGTGTGCACATTGTTCACTTGTTCGTGACAGTGGGTGGTGCTGCGTGTTCGTCTGCTACGTGACATGTCCCATGTGTTGGTCGTGTTACGGTCCTCATGCCTCCAGTAATCCAGCCCTGTCCAGTTTCCCACCTGCAGGTTGTTCGGGCGTGCACTGTACTGGATGCCACATCGTTCTAAGCGGGGGTGCTCCATGTTGCAGGTCTGTGGGGGTGGGGGCGGTGTTGTGGGTCGTGGTGATGGCTGGACACCCACTGACACCGATTGTTGTGGACCGTGATGTCTACCTTTCGGCTGTCGGTGTGCACTGCGGTGGCTGACACGTGGGTGTGGGGTGTGGGGGATGCTCCTCCTTGCTGTGCTGTGGGACTAGGGGCCTGGTGTGTGTTGTACTTGAGCTGTCCACCCTCCCACCCACTGCACTTTGTGTTCCTGCCACTTACCTGTTACTTGTCGGTTAGTGCAGCTATGGCGGACACATGGGTGTGGTGGGTGCTCGTTGTGGCGCTTCTGGCATACTTGGGGACCTGTTGGTGGTTACGTGGCTGGCTGAGTGTACACATGCCCCCACGTATCTTACAGTTGTTAGGTTTGGGCTGTGTGTGGTGGTGTCTGTTGCATGTGTGTGTGATGTATTGTGTATTGTGTGCTGGACATGGGGGTGTTTGTCCCTGGGAGCTGTGGCATGGTGGTAGTGCATGTGAGTACATAGCGGTGTGCTGGTATACATTAGTTTGTACTTACCAGCCTCCACTCCCCTGCTAATCCGGCGAGGATCTCCGGATGTATAATGACTCGCACCTTCTCCTCCCACGCTTTGAAGGTCTTGAAGAGCGCGGGATTCCCTCCACCAGTGACGGCAGCCAGCTCTCTGTTCTTGCTCTCCTTCTTCTTGACCAGGCTCTTGACGTCATTCCACCGTTTGTTTATTTCAACTCTGTTCCTGGGCAGGGTCCCGACTGCATTGACCTGGTCTACGATCCGGTTCCACATTCTCTTTCTGGTGGCTAGTGGTGTGTGCTGGACCAGGTTCCCATAGATTTGTGGGTGCACCTTGATAATCTCGTCGACCATGACCGTCAGCTCAATGGGCGTGAACTTGGGCATTCTTTGTGGTGCCATGGTGTTTGTGGTGCTGGTGCGGTGTGTGTTGTGTAATGTGCAGGGGGTTTGTGGTGCCGGTGTTTGGTGGTGGTGGTGGTGGTTGTGATGTGTGCGTTTCTGTGGTGTGCTGCTGTCCTTGCTGTGTCACTGTGTCCTCTCCTCCCTCTGGTTTGCAATGTTGCAAGGGGTTGTGGTCTGTGGGAGTGCTGCTTTTGTACTTACCTATGTGGGTGTGTCCTCATGGTCTGTTGTTTTCAGGTGTGTTGTGTCTGGTGTTCTGGCCTTTGTATTTTTTGTTTGTCCAGGGGGGTGTTTTCGGGATGTGTACTGTGCTTGTGTATTTGTGCGTGCCTTGCTGTGTGGACTTGTTGGCCATGTTGTGTGCGATTGTTTTTGTCAGCGGATGTTTTCTGTGCAGGGACGTGGGCGCCATGGCTTCTGCCGTGTCAATTCTCATCGGCGTTGTTTGCGCTGGCGGGCGGTATTTTTGTGGTTTACCCGCGCTCATGTCGGTGCGATCGTAATTTCACGTGCGGTGTGTCGGCCGTGAGGGCGGGCGGTTTTGTGTTGTCGTGCGTGTTTCCGTCCGTGGCGGGCAGTTTGACTCCGACTCGGACGAGGGCGGGCGGTATCTTGTGTGATTTTTCCGCCGATGGCGGTTTTCGGTTTGTGTCATCGTAATGGCGTGGTCGGTGTTCAGACGGTGTGTGCGGGCGGATTTTTGCCGCTTTCATGGGTGGCGGATTTTTTTACGCCCGGTATCGTAATGGGCCTTTAAATATTTAAACCATGCATTAAAGTACATATTCTTAACTTTTTTTTAAATTACCATCAGGCATGTACTCATTATAGTAATAATTAAGCCCATAGTTGGCTGACTCTTAATTCATGAAACGATTTATAATATTCATTTTTCACAGATATTGTGGGTAGGGAGTGGCTTCTTTGACAACATTTTGCATTGCAATATAAGAAACAAACATATGACTGATGAACTATCCTGATCACAAAAATGTCGAGGTACAAAAATATCGGAACAAAAATGTCGTTGTCCAGAATATCGAAGTCCTATCTACATAATGGTAAGTACAAAAATATCGAAAAAAATATATTGTTGTTAAAAATATCGTTGTTAAAAATATCGTTTTTTCTAAATGTTTAAAATATAATGTAAAATAAAGTAAATAATACATATAATTAAAAAAACATAGTTAGAATTATTAGAAAATGTTTAAAATTATAAATAATAAATATAAATGTTAAAAATAATTAATGATACATATATACATAAAATATAATATATACATTTACTTAATAATATTAATAAATAATTATTGTAATAAATTATAAAATGTTATAAACATATTAAAAAATTTAAATTCATATATATATATACATATACCAATAAAATAAAAATAAAAATATATGTAATATTTTAAAATATTAAAATATTTTTAATCTTTTACAATTACTACATTAACAGCAACAGTAGGGAAAATGTTGGATAGCGGAGGGGATAAAATTACTATTCCCACTCCAGGGAGTGCAACAGTAGGGAAAGTGTTGGATAGCGGAGGGGAATAATTTACTAATCCCACTCCAGGGAGTGCAACAGTAAGGAAAGTGTTGGATAGCGGAGGGGAATAATTTACTATTCCCACTCCAGCAAGTACAACAGTAGGGAAAGTGTTGGATAGCGTGGGGGAATAATTTACTATTCCCACTTCAGGGAGTGCAACATTAAGGAAAGTGTTGGATAGCGTAGGGGTAAATATTACTATTCCCACTCCAGAGATAGCAACAGTAGGGAAAGTGTTGGATAGCATAGGGGTGAATATTACTATTCCCACTCCAGAGAGTGCAACAGTAGGGAAAGTGTTAGATAGCGGAGTGGATAAAATTACTATTCCCACTCCAGCAAGTGCAACAGTAGGGAAAGTGTTGGATAGCGGAGTGGAATAATTTACTATTCCCACTCCAGATAGTGCAACAGTAGGGAAAGTGTTGGATAGCAGAGGGGATAAAATTTACTATTTCCACTCCAGAGAGTGCAACAGTAGGGAAAGTGTTGGATAGCGGAGGGGTAAAAATTACTATTCCCACTCCAGAGAGTGCAACAGTAGAGAAAGTGTTTGATAGCGGAGTGGATAAAATTACTATTCCCCCTCCAGCAAATGCTACAGTAGGGAAAGTGTTGGATAGCAAAGGGGAATAATTTACTATTCCCACTCCAGGGAGTGCAACAGTAAGGAAAGTGTAGGATAGCGGAGGGGATTAATTTACTGTTCCCACTCGAGGGAGTGCAACAGTACAGAAAGTGTTGGATAGCGGAAGGGTAACAATTACTATTCCCACTCCAGCGAGTGCAACAGTAGGGAAAGTTTTGGATAGCGAAGGGGAATAATTTACTATTCCCACTCCAGCGAGTGCAATAGTAGTGAAAGTGTTGGATAGCGGAGGGGATAAAATTACTATTCCCACTCCAGCAAGTGCAACAGTAGGGAAAGTGTTGGATAGCGGAGAGGAATAATTTACTATTCCCACTCCAGCGAAGTGCAACAGTAGGGAAAGTGTTGGATTGCATAGGGGAATAATTTACTATTCCCACTCAAGCAAAATAATAAAAATTAATTAACAAACAATTAATTAATTTAAAATTTTTTACCTCCCACCATATTCCCCTATAAATGACACCACCAATATTGTAAAACATAACACTATTAACATAATTAATTAATAATTAATTAATTAATTAATTAATTAATTAAAATTAACAAGCATTTAAAAACAATCAATAATAAATTCATTCACACTATTAACACTATAAAACAACTTAAAATAAATATTATAATAAAACTTTTAAAAAATATATTTAAATTAAATTACTTCCCAGCCTACTCCCTATCAACCCACAACCCACTCTTATAAAAATGACACAAATAACATAATGAATAATTAATTCATAATTATTAATAACCAATTAATAAATAATTAACAATACATTATTTATCACAATTAACAGTATAAAATTTAAAATACATAAATATCAAATAATTTCAAATATAAATTAATTAATTATAATTAAATTACTTCCCACCCTATTCCCCTATAAACCCACAACCCGCTCCTAAAAAATAACACAATTAAGATATTGACCAATTAATTATTAATTAATAACCAATTAATAACTAATCAATAATAAATAAATTACCACAATTAACAATATAAAATATTAAATTCATAAATATTAATTAATTAAAAATATTAATTATAATTAAATTACTTCCCACCCTATTCCCCTATAAACCCACAATCCGCTCCTAAAAAAGAACACAATTAAGATATTTACCAAATAATTATTAATAATAACAACCAATTAATAACTAATTAATAATTAATTACCACTATTAACAATATAAAATATTAAATACATACATATTAATTAATCAAATTTATTTATTAAATAATTATAATTAAATTACTTCCCAGCCTATTCCCCTATAAACCCACAACCCGCCACGGAACAAAAACGCAAAATTTAATTAAAATAAATTAATAACTTCTAAAAATTATTATTAAATTTATTATAATTAAATTACTTCCCACCCTATTCCCCTATAAACCCACAACCCGCTACGGAACAAAAAACACAAAATTTACTTAAAAAAAAAATAATAACTTCTAAAAATTTAACACATATATTAAAAAACAAATACAATACTTACACAAAAAAATTGAACACATACATGTAAAATACATACTAAAATACATAACACTAAATCAAACAACAATATTTTTAACAACGATATTTTTGCTAACGATATTAATTACTTCGATATTTTGAAAAAAACGATATTACTTACCTTCAACTCGATATTCTTGACAACGATATTCTTACTGTCCATATTTTTGTAGTCCGAGATTTTGGACTCGATATTACTGCTACTCAATATATTTCCAATTCGATATTATGTCTGTTCACCGTACTATCCACTCTCATATACATATTGTTAATTCCTAATGTGGTTGTGATATGTGCAGTTATAAAAAAAAATTGTAAATCTTCTTTACTATTCAATCCATTGGGGAACTTAGAGTCAAGGTTTAATATGTACATAGGGGGTCATTACGATGACGGGCGGACAAAGTCCGCCCGCCACCGTAGCGGTGAATGGGACCGTCCGCCATAGGAGCGGCGGTCCTGCCGCGAGTATTAGGATGCCACCGCCACGGTGGCGGTGGCATCCCCTATTCCCAACATTGTGGCGGGCGGTGTTCACAACACCGCCCGCCACAATGCTCGGAATGCACGTCGTGCATTGGCATGCACAAGGTGACAGGCACCGCGCGGTGCCTGCCACCTTGTCCATGCCAATGCAGGGGGGTACCATAGGTACCCCCATGTGCACCCCCCACCCCCCAACACTCTGGGGGCCCGCAACAGGCCCCCAATAGCGAAGACCGTATGCCCAACGCCGCCATGGAAAGGCTGCTCTCCGCAACCATCCTAATATGGATGGCGGTGTCTTGCAGACACCTCCACCATATTAGTGCCCTTTTCCGCCAGGTCACCTGTGTGACCGGCGGAAAACCGGCGGACTGTCTTTCCATCCGCCGGGCTCCACCCCCGCCATCGTAATGTGGCGGGGGGAAATGGCATGCGGGTGGAGGGGAATGGCGGGCGGATCGCCACTGCCGCCCGTCATCGTAATGACCCCCTTAGTTTCCAACTGTCTTAATGCTTTGACTCAATCACCCCCTCTCTTGTTATATGGGACCATATCAATCACAAATATGTAATCTGTGACACATTGCTGTTGTTGACCTCGGTGCAATGTAGGTTTTATCTGCTTTAGTAATAGCTCACATGTGCTGCTATATATGTTTGTGAGCCTGCAGTACCGTACTGCCCACGTATCTCAAACTGCAGCCACCTGACAGCACATATACTGCAGGATCACTTCTGCAGGTGAAGATTCCTTTGATCTTCACAGGTGTCTCGCTAAAAGGTGTGTGAGACTCGCTGGTGTTAATACCAATAGTGCACTCCCTGCATTTAGAGCACTTTTGAAAGCCCATCCTACCCATTCTACCTGAAAGCCAGTTTTTTTGATTTAGCAATTTCGGGGCTGTTTTTTACCAAGGTGTCCCTCATTGATACCACTCTGCGATATGTGATCTGTGATCTGTGGATTTCTGAACACCAATGCTGGGTCAGAGTGTATAATGTGCCAGTTTTTCCTGGCTAATGTTCTCAATTCATTACCCTGGTTGCTGTAGGTTAAATAAGTTTCACAGTCCCTTCCTCTTGTTGTTTCTTCTTAGGGTTAAAAACAATGTTCTGCCTAGTTAGTGTGCTGCTTTTATTTTGTGTTTCCTTTAGTACTTTATCATTGTACCCTCTTTGTTTGAACTTGCTAATCATTTCATTTTGACAAGCTGTTATATCAGTTTTCAAACTGCAATTGCGCTTGGCCCATAGCATTTCCCCATACGGAACACTAGCTACAAGGTGTTTCGGGTGAAAGCTCATTGCATGTAGTAAAGTGTTCCTTGAGGTTTGCTTTCTGTGTAGTTTTTGTTTCTATTTTACCACTTCTAATGGACACTTCCAGATCAAGAAAATTCACTTTCTCCTGACTGATCTCACATGCAAAGTTTAAGTTCAAGTTATTGACAGCAATCATAACAAACAATTGTCTGGCACTATATATATATATAGTTGTGCATTACCGCAATAAAATTCTGCTAAAAGCATTTGGGTGCCGTGGATCGTTGTTTCAGTATGGAAATGATGGGAGTTGGAGATTAAGGGGTTCGCTACCCCGCCACGGCCCGCCGTCGCGAAGAGGCTCGAGTTGAAGCGACGAAGTGTTTGGGATATATATATATACAACAGAACCAATACTGGAAGAAAAACAAACAGTAGATGATAATACTATTATCAACCTTACGAATACCGATTTAGACCAAGCAGAGAAACAACTTCTTGCACTGGGCCTGTCTTTCTGGCCAGAAAGTAACTTTGGATATTGTAACACACGGATAGATGTTTACAAATTTATTAGGAAAATCAAATTAAGAAAATACTTCACCATAAAAAATAACTTGGAGCATGATGGAAAAATCAAGCAAGAGCGCCATATTAATACAACCGAAATACAAGGACTGCAAGTTAAAGACATGTCACTTGTTCAGACCTTACATGCCCTAGGTGAAGACAACATCTCTATCGACAACACACAAGCGGTAGCTGAGGCAGAAGGAATCAACATAGCCAAGCCTGGGCACAGTCCATTCAAGCCGATTTCGACCTTTGTCCCCACAATGCCACGTGATGCAATCGATATCTATCATGACCGCATCACAGAAGAGCTGAAGAAATTACAACGTAAAATAAAGACACAACGTATTTCACCCAAACAACAAATGAAAAAATATGCTGAATTAATGAATAAATTAAAAAAGAACAATACCATTGTCATCAACAAAACGGACAAAGGGGGTAACGTTGTGCTATGGGACAAGAAGGACTATATAAAGGAGGCATATCGTTATCTCAATGATGGAAAATGCTACAGCAAAATAAATATGGCGCAAGTGAAGGGAATACAAAAGAACTACAAAGACGAACTGAGCGGTTGGAGGAAAGAAGGTCTTATTTCAAAGGATGAATTTATGTTTCTAAACAAGGACTTTCCAGTTTTACCTAATATATATTTCATACCAAATGTGCACAAAGATGAATTGCCCATTCCGGGAAGACCCATTGTTTCAGCAATCAGTAGCACCTTTGAGAACACATCTAAATATGTTGATTTTTACCTCCAAGACTTTGTGATCAACTTACCGACATAATTAAAGACACCACCGATTTTTTGTTCCAACTGAGTAACTTGGAGTGGTCAGATGAGTACATCTTTCTTACCATGGATATTACCGCTTTGTATACCAGCATTGCCCATTCAGACGGTTTAAGAGCTGTAGAACACTTTTTGGGCAAGAGACCGATCGAAATGTACTGTCATAGCCAAATGCTTCTTAAAATGATACATTGGTGTTTACACAATAATGTGTTTATGTTTGACAATGCAGTATTTCAACAACTAAGAGGAGTGGCTATGGGGGCATGCTTCTCCCCCAGCTACGCATGTCTTCATGTGGGCTGGTGGGAGGAGCATGTCCTCAGGTCACAACATGCCTCACTGTGGTCTATGCATGTAGTAAAATACTGGCGATATATTGATGATATTTTTGTTGTGTGGCGGGGGACAAAAGAGCAGGCCCTCAGATTTGTGGAAAAAATCAATGATAACAGTCTCAATCTGCACTTCACTGCCAATATAGATGCGACAATTGCCAATTTCCTTGACATTACGGTTCAAGTGGTACAAGGTAGAGTAGAGACTTGCCTATACAGGAAGCCCACTTCGGGCAATACAGTATTACATGCGGGTAGCTTTCACCCACAGCACACGATATCCAGTATTCCATATGGGGAGTTTCTCCGAATCCATAGGGCATGTAGTACACCAGAAGCCCAGACACATCATCAAATAGAGGCCAAAAAAAGACTTGAAGCAAGGGGTTACCAATCCAAGAAATTGGATGTGGCCATGAGGAAGGCAAATGTCAAGGATCGAGTAGCTCCTCTTGATCCTAACAGGCATGCGGTTGCAGCAATAGTAGATCTAACTGAAATTTCATCCAATGACAATATTGAATTGAGACTGATTACAGGCTATAGCAGACAGGCCAAATGCATAAAAACTATCATTAAAAAGCAATGGCCTATTGTCCTTACTGACCCAACACTGAAAAGAGTTCTCCTGAAAACTCCCACTGTTACCTTTAGAAGAGCTTATGCGATGCGCAACGACCTAGTGAGGAATAGCCCTGAAACTAATAAGATAGACAATTGGCTGTCCCCTAGAAAGGGATTCTTCAAGTGCAGCTCATGCCGGGCCTGTAAGTTCGGCATCAATACTGCCACATATTTGACACCCTTCTCAGACAGACCTAACGCACTCAAAGAACATTACACTTGTAGAACCGACTACGCAGTTTATGTGTTAAAATGTAGTTGTAATTTATGCTACGTGGGGAGCACTAAACTGCAAGTGTATGTTCGCATATTACAACATTTATGTGCGATAGTAAACTCCGATCCGGCCTACCCGGTTGCCAGGCATTTTAAAGCAATTCACAATAACAACTTGAATTGTTTACAATATTTTGTTATAGATGCAGTGGCACACAACAAACGGGGAGGCAACAGGGAGAAAAAGTTGCGCCAGCTCGACTCGAGATATATAGTCGAGCTGGACACAAAGACCCCCATGGGACTGAATATCGGAGAAGATTTACACAACTTTCTGTGAGAGGGAAAAAATGTATTTGTCAAAAATTTATTTGTCAACTATGGGGATTATCTGGGAGGAACTGCATGTGATACTGGAAGAAGAGGTTGTGACTTAGTAATATTCCCATACCAACTAGGAGTTTAAGTACAATATCAGGCTTGCAGTTTTTAAGAATGTACAAGCAACTTACATATTGCCAGAAATTTTAGTGGTGTCAGGGGGCTCCCTGGTCACTATCCCCTTTTGTGGACGCACAGTACTTATAGCTGTCCTAGGGTGAACCAATGAAATTATCTATATGTTATTTGTACTTTAAAGACACACATATGATCATCGGCCCACTAGGAGGGTCTGAGTATTTACGTCATAATAAAGAACTATGAGCTGCCGCCATATGATCTCATTTTTTTATCTTTGTCTTATATTTATATTTGCACAGGAACAAAATCACATGCATATGCACTTTACATGCTTTAGAACTCAGGTTGGCACTGGCACTTTACTTACAGAGCAGCTACAGTATATGTACTATGATATATATTGCCCATTTAGCGTATTTGCACATTGTAGAAGCCTCTTTTGCACAAACAGTGTATTTGCACATTCCAAATGCCTTTTCCCATTGCATTTTGCACATATTGACATGAATTTTGCATAATATATACTTACAATTATCGTTAATGCCAAAATGTGTATGTGATTTATGAATTGAAGTTTGCACCAGGCACTTTCATATATTTAATCATGCACGAGAATTAGTTAACGATTTGGAAATAATAGCGCAATTTGGAAGATCATGTGAACTCTGCATTATTAGTCAAGGAAGGCAAAAAATAATGAAATGGATGCTTAACGATATCATGCTACTTGTGCGTACAGTTTATGTGTTTATAATAGACACAATTGGGGCATGATTTTATATATTGTAAGTTAAGATGTTGCTCTGGGATGTGATATATGGATGCAGGAATGCATAGTATTTTGTTTATGTTTATCAGTGCCGATTGCGTCACAGTAAGCACCACTTTCCCTTTAAATTCCCGTTTCTGATATCTGTTTGTCATGTGATCAAGGACACAGTCTTGTGTCCGAAACGCGTCAGAGACAGCACCGTTTGAATCTATTAATAAATATGAATCTGGCACCAGCTATATACCGAGTCCGTGTCCCTGCTTGTGCATGAATGCACTTGGGAGCCTTTGTCTGATATATATATATATATATATATATATATATATATAAAGAATTCGTCTCAATGCCAGGAACGGAAATTGTAGAACAGACGAACGCGAACCCAAATGATGGTGCAATTATGGTTTTTATTTTCTGCCCAACACCACCGCTGCCATAACGCGTTTCAGCCCACGTGGGGCCTTGATCACATGACCAATATATATATATATTTTCCCCATCAATGAGAAATATGCTGCACTCCAGGAGTTCTTTTCACAAGGTGAATTTACCTTTTGAAAAGAACTCCTGGAGTGCAGCATATTTCTCATTGAAGGAAAAAATGATAGCAGCTTGATTCCCTCGACATGCCAGCACCAGCTGTGAGTGCTTTGTGACAAGGAGTCGCTTTGGTGGATTATTATAAATATACATTATACCTAACTATAATGTTACTGTAACTTTTGGTTTTTCAGTATATATATATATATATATATATATACTGAAAAAACCAAAGGTTACAGTAACATTATAGTTAGGTAAAATGTTCAGTAACAAAGTAACTTTTAAACTCTAAAAACCACAGTAACACCAACTTTAGTTATCTTAAGTAACTATAACTTGTGTCCTATGGTAACTATAACTCACACTCCGCCATGCCATGCACAGTTTTTCATCAATCATTTTATTGCAAGTGTTGCAGTGATCTTATCAATGATGTCATGGAAGACACCCGGGGCACCCCCAAGCCATTATTTATTTTTGGGGGCTCAAGGGAAAGCCCCAGGGTCCCCACAGCCCCACCGTCATTGCACCTAAGGCTTTTATTAAAAAGTGGGGTGCCATGGTGCCCACACGGGACATCCTACAGCTCGCCCATGTTGAGGGATGTGGGGGAGGCACAGGGCCATCAACATTCCTGCCGGCTACCTTGCTTGCACCCATCGTGGGTGCAGCGGGAGCCGGCATTCCTCAAACCCCACGGGAGCAGTTTTCTTTTTGCTCCCCCAGGGGAGGATCAATCAAAGCATTTCCCTGCGTGAGCAGGGAAATGCTTTGTTCTTCCAACAGGCAGGAGCAGCTTTGTGCTCCCGCCCGGTAGGAGAACAAAGCATTTTCCCTGCCTGCGTTCACAGGCAGGGAAATAGACGGTGTCCCGTGGGTTGGTGACCCCGGGAAACCATCACTGGGCCGTCCCCGAGGGATGGGGGCTTTGGCCATTTTATGGCTCAGGGAGGGGGCCACATTGCCCTCCTCCCCTTTAATTGAAAGACAGTCTGGGGGCCTCCTGGATGCTCGGGGAGGGGGGCTGCACAGTCCCCCTCCCCTTTGTGGAATTATAGGCCCCGAGGTATGGGGTCCCCAGGGCCTCGTGGAGGCCCGGGAGGAGGGGGCATGTGACCCCCACTACCAGGCCTAGGGGGTCAGGGTATCTGTACCCTGCCCCCTTATGTCTTTTTTTTGCATTTTCCTTAGGACTCGGGACTGAGTCCCGAGTGCTACGATGGCCTCCAACACTTTCTGGTTGGGGTGGTGGCAGCTAATCAGTTATCAGGATGAGGTATGTTGACTCCGAGGATCCTCCGCAATGTGATATATACAGTTTACGGATTTACACCAAAACACACTCTTTCAGGACCAAGATCTAACTTCCTGCCAAATTTGGTGTAAATCCGTTCAGTGGTTTGAGCTGAAGCTGTATCCAAATTTCCTATAGATAAATGAATGTGGAAACCTTGTTTAGGGGCCCCCCTTTAATTGGTCCCCACTTAACAGATCTCCCCCAAACTTTCCATGTTCAAACTAGTCACAAAGTAGCACTTCTTTCAAATGTTTCATAGAGATTCGTCAAACGGCGCCAAAGTTATTAGAAACACAAAAAAGGCACTTCCTATGGAAACATGATTCTAAGTATAACTACCCAATGGCAACTGCTATATATGTATATATGTATATGTATATATGTATATGTATATATATATATATCTATATATATATATATATATATATATATTGTCCCAGTTTGGTTCATCCTTTCGCCAGACACGGTAACGCTCAGTATGGGTGCGAGCTCCCGCGGCTGAACCACGCCGCTAAATACATCTACCAAATCCTCTTTCCAGAAGAAAACGGTCCGCACTCATGCAGGTTTTGCGTTTTTATTTTTCTATCTCCTCCATTAGATGTTCATATTTGCAAAACAAGATACAGGTGAAACAAAAAGATCTACGCGTTTCGGTATTACAAATACCTTGCTCACGAGCGCAAGGTATTTGTAATACCGAAACGCATAGATCTTTTTGTTTCACCTGTATCTTGTTTTGCAAATATGAACATCTAATGGAGGAGATAGAAAAATAAAACCGCAAAACCTGCATGAGTGCGGACCGTTTTTCTTCTGGAAAGAGGATTTGGTAGATATATATATATATATATATATATATATATATATATATATATATATATATATATATATATATATATATATATATATATATAGATATATATATATATATATGTATATTCAAATATTATGAAATAACTAAAGTTCTAAAATAAAAAAACTGAAATTCACCAGTTATACTTGTTGGCCCGAGTATAACATGCACCCCATAGATTTGAGATGTCATCAAGGATGTGATTTAACATGTCATGTGTGATGTAATATGTGAGGTCATAATCAGTGCATCGTGAGGGTATAAGTTATACTTGAATTAGCTACACGTAGCTGGTGGATTCCAGTCCTTTTTTTATTGTTAAATGTTAGTTTTTATATTCTTACAAGACTTACAAATAAATTCACTTTGACCTCTGTTTTTTTCAGAGAATTTTTAAGGTTTTTGTTTTAATGTAGCTCAAAATCTTAGGGGCCGATTCCGATTCGGGCCGGAAAACGTACCGACCGACTCGGATCTGGAATTTATTCCGACCGACACGTACCGGTACAGCCCGACCCGCAAAGTACGATGAAATGCGTGCAAAATCCGACCGACTCGTACAGAACACAATACGAACAACCGAACCGCGTGGAAAACAGCTATCCGGCCGGAAAACCACGCGAATCGAACCGACCGACACACACCAGGAAGGAACCCGAACGAAACGTACCCGCGAACTCCGACCCGCGCAGTACGATGCAACGCGTGGAAAACCCGACCGAGTCGCACGGAGTACAAGCCGTACGAACGACACGCATACAAAACAGTGAGCCGAAGCAACCCAATACTCCGCGACCGACCCGTACGCCGCACATGAAACAGCACAAACACAGCGTGAACGACTCGGAGAAGCTCGCACGAGACAACTGCAGGGTCCGACTCGGTCAGAAGAACGTCTCCTACATGCACAAAAAGTACAAAGGGAAAAACAAAAAAAAAGGCCAAACAAGCAATTACAAAGCCAATAAATACTGGGGGGGGGAAACAGGGAACAAAGACACACCCACAACTCCACCCATATAAAGGACACAAATCCCTACCATGATCCTTTGCAAATTCAAATGACCTGCCAGCACAGAACACCAACAGACAGCAACCACACACACACTCACAGCTCATCCATCACACAAGCCACACACCATCAGCACATCAACAAATAGCACCCTCACATACACCCAGCAAAACACACACTCACACACCCTCACTTGCACACCAACACACACATCACTCACCACCACCACCCATCACCATGCCCCCAAAGAAGAATCCAAAGTTCCTAGATAGTGAATTGGAAGTCCTGGTAGATGAGATCCTCAGGGTAGAGCCACAGCTGTTTGGTACACTGGTCCAACAGACCCCCATGTCGCAGAAAACCAAGATGTGGGAGAGGATCGTCGACAGGGTGAACGCACAATCACCATGTTTGCGCACAAAGGAAGACAGCCAGAACAGGTGGCATGACGTGCGCAGGAGGGTCAGGGACCTACTGAAGAAGGATTACATCTTGAGCCAACACACCGGCAGTGGCCCTCCTGCCAAACCAGTATACCTCAGGCCCTGGGAGGAGAAGGTGCGGGCCATCCTACCAACAGTGAGCGTATATGGACTAGAAAACATCCCAGAGCCTGGTGAGTACACAACCAATATACCCAATATTGTGTGACAATACACACACATCACTGTCAAGGGGATAGTCAAACCATGCACCCTTAGCAAATCCACAGCAAAAAAAACAGAATCATCCCAAGATGTGTATGTCAGTTAGATAAACACAATACATGCCATCTCATAGTGATATGTAACTGTGTCATGACATGTACAAACCCGACAACAAATAAAGCTAGGCAGTGGCACAAATCTAACCAACAAACACTGTCAGATATGTAGCCACCACTACAACACCACCACACAGGGAATCCCACAGAAAGGAAGGAATTCTGTGTATGCTGGTCAAGTCAGTGTAGCCAATAGCATCATGGGAGTTGTAGTCACAGATATTGCCCACCCTCACAATACGCCCATCAACACCACTCTGAACCATGCTCACATCACAGGGAGTGGAAAACAACTGACAAGATGGCTGACACTGCTACTGCTGTGGGGAGCACAAGGCCCTGCTGGGAACTGGGCACCAACAAACAGCAGGACACCACTGACTGACATCCTGAAAGCCAACTTGCACTCCCTGCAATGGAAGCACGTTCCATGGTGGGATATCTGGCTGGGTGGGAAGGAGGACTGACAGCTATGACCATAGTTACCAGCAGCTCTTCTCACACACACCCCTAACACAAACTACACACAACTCACCTGGGAAAATGCATTGCCTCACACTAAAATTAATTATCCCACAAAGAACCACCACCCTGGGTCATGCTGTGGGAAGCACAGTGACACACATGGGACTTGTAGCCAAACAAACGCCAGGACAACACTGTCAGCCATCCATTCAGCACAGGTACACTACCCCACAGGGAAGCAGAGTCAGAAGGAAGGAAGTATGGGCAAGCTGGGAAGGGGGGTGTAGGCAATAGCATGATGGGAGTGGTAGTCACAGCTCAACATCCCCCACCCACATGGCCCAGCAAGCTCACACTGAAGCATGCACACCTCACAGGGAGTCAAAAGCCCCATCAAAGATGTCTGACACTGGTGCTCTGTTGTGGGGAGCACAAGGCCATGCTGGGAACTGACCACCAACCAACAGCAGGACACCACTGTCAGCCATCTTGCCATTGCTGTCACACCCACACACAGTGAAGTACACTCAGAAGGAAGGAAGTATGGGCATGCTGGGAAGGGGGGTATAGGCAATAGCATGATGGGAGTGGTAGTCACAGCTCAACATCCCCCACCCACATGGCCCAGCAAGCTCACACTGAAGCATGCACACCTCACGGAGTCAAAAGCCCCATCAAAGATGTCTGACACTGGTGCTCTATTGTGGGGAGCATAAGGCCATGCTGGGAACTGGCCACCAACCAACAGCAGGACACCACTGTCAGCCATCTTGCCATTGCTGTCACACCCACACACAGTGAAGTACACTCAAAAGGAAGGAAGTATGGGCATGCTGGGAAGGGGGGTGGAGGCAATAGCATGATGGGAGTGGTAGTCACAGCTCAACATCCCCCACCCACATGGCCCAGCAAGCTCAACCTGAAGCATGCACACCTCACAGAGAGTGGAAAGCCCCATCAAAGATGTCTGACACTGGTGCTCTGTTGTGGGTAGCACAAGGCCATGCTGGGAACTGGCCACCAACCAACAGCAGGACACCACTGTCAGCCATCTTGCCATTGCTGTCACACCCACACACAGTGAAGTACACTCAAAAGGAAGGAAGTATGGGCATGCTGGGAAGGGGGGTGTAGGCAATAGCATGATGGGAGTGGTAGTCACAGCTCAACATCCCTCACCCACAAGGCCCAGCAAGCTCACACTGAAGCATGCACACCTCACAGGGAGTCAAAAGCCCCATCAAAGATGTCTGACAGTGGTGCTCTGTTGTGGGGAGCACAAGGCCATGCTGGGAACTGGCCACCAACCAACAGCAGGACACCACTGTCAGCCATCTTGCCATTGCTGTCACACCCACACACAGTGAAGTACACTCAAAAGGAAGGAAGTATGGGCATGCTGGGAAGGGGGTGGAGGCAATAGCATAATGGGAGTGGTAGTCACAGCTCAACATCCCCCACCCACATGGCCCAGCAAGCTCACACCGAAGCATGCACACCTCACAGGGAGTCAAAAGCCCCATCAAAGATGTCTGACACTGGTGCTCTGTTGTGGGGAGCACAAGGCCATGCTGGGAACTGGCCACCAACCAACAGCAGGACACCACTGTCAGCCATCTTGCCATTGCTGTCACACCCACACACAGTGAAGTACACTCAAAAGGAAGGAAGTATGGGCATGCTGGGAAGGGGGGTGGAGGCAATAGCATGATGGCAGTGGTAGTCACAGCTCAACATCCCCCACCCTCATGGCCCAGCAAGCTCACACCGAAGCATGCACACCTCACAGGGAGTCAAAAGCCCCATCAAAGATGTCTGACACTGGTGCTCTGTTGTGGGGAGCACAATGCCATGCTGGGAACTGGCCACCAACCAACAGCAGGACACCACTGCCTGACATCCTGAGAGTCAACCTGCACCCACTGCAAGGGTGGCATGCTTCATGGTGGGATAACTGGGCTGGAGGGAGAAGGATGTCCGGATGTCAACCAAATACCACCAATGCTGGCCATGCACACACCTCAACATTCACATTGAAATGCTTCATGTCGTCAGGACAATGCGCTACACCAATATCAACAGCTGACTGTGACAACTTAGGACAATGCAATGTACAGGCCCGCATCCAGAGGTACAGTCACAACTGTCAGGTGTTTGAACCATTGATGCCTGTAGAAACATTACATACATTGTGTGTCTCTTCCAAATACAGGTGATGATGGGGACACAGCAGCAGACGCTGAGGAGTCCCTGTCCCAGGCTCCGGGGGACACTGAGCTCATTGGTGTGGAACAGCCTCTGCCCACCTCGGATGACGAAGACCTACCTGGCACCTCCGGAGTGAGTCATCATGCAGCACCAGCAGGACCACCAGCTGCCCCCCCTGCACCCACCCCTCCAACAACTGCCAACACACAGGCCACCCCTGCCGACACGGACAGACCAAGGACCACCACCAGCACACGGACCCCGGCCCAACGTGGAGCTACGGACACCAACACCAGCAACAGCCCCCAAGGGGGCCCAGGGTCACCTGTGCGTGCCACCGCAGGTCCTGCACGTGTCGCCACGGGTGGTGGGAGGGGTGGTAGACATAGGTGGCTGCTTGCAGAGGGGTCTGGACTGCATGATGACCCACAACTGGTACGCATAGCTGATGCGTACCAGACTAGCACCGGAGAGTTCAGCCAGGTAGTGGGGATCCTCAGGGACATTCAACAGCAGCAGGCTGCCCATCATGCCCGCTTGGACTTACACATGTCCCGCATGGAGTCCAAGTGGGACACATTGCAAGAACTGACGGCGGTGCATAGGGACATATTACAATGCCTCCGCCAGATTTGCACCAACATGTCAACACCTCCCTGTGTGCCCACAACATCTGGTGCTGCAACAGCTGCAACTGCCACAGGGAGGGAGGATGACACTGGCGGAGAGTCCCCTGCACCGCAGCAGCCTGCACTTGAGGGTCCCCCCCAAAGAAGAGGGGTCGTCCGAGGAAGGGCGACTGAGAGGCCGATGGCCATGCACAACCCCCAGGAAGCCAACACCTGTTTTGGAAAATCACCTTTGTGCGCAAACTGTTCACCCTGTCGAATGCAACACAACTCTCCCACATGACATGGGGAGTTCAAGTTGGACCAATGTATCAGATGACTGTGGACTTTACTCTGGACATTTCTGCTACCAGGACTTCCAAATCATCTAGGAACTTTGGATTACAATCACAATGTACAGCACCCACCATCCTGTGCACTATACTCACACATGTATGTCAATAAACTCACTAATACACCATACTTGCCTCTGTTGTGATTCCAACGTTGTTTCTGTCATGGAGATGATGATCTGCGAAATGACACTGTGCATGCTAACTGCTACAGCAAGTACAACACCGGCATGTGAGTCATGGCGACGTGACACATATGAGGGAGACACACCACCAGGGCTACACAACACATACACACCAGGGCCATCTGACTCATCGCCTACACTGATGTTGCCAGGAAATACGGTGCAATGCACAGAAACAACACCTATTCACAGTCTGTGTTAACTAGCCCACTGGTGCAGTAAGCAAATGTCAGTCAGATGTGTGACCACAGACAACGCACATCACAAAGTGAAGCACAGGTTTATTACACATTTGCAACATGTTGTAACCACTACAGATGCAAGGTAATCCCACCTGGCAGTGGGCACACAGTCAACAAGTGTAGAAGAAAGGAAGTCCATGGGTGTGGCGCACATCACCTGTAGGGAAACGACAGCTACCACCCTGGAAGTTGATTCACAGTGTCGGGGGATCACAGTTGACCAAACAACCCTGAAAGTACCCTGTGAAGGACAGAAATGACACACAGTCAAAAGCACTGAAGAACAGGACAGAACTGCAATACTCATGCCCAATACATGTCACAAGATACCCACCCAGAACCAAGTTAGCATGTCAACACTGTTGGGGAGTACAGACTACCTGTGAGGACACATCGCTGCACGCATACAGTCATGTAGCACATGGACACACTCAAACAGCACCAGAGCACCACCAACACATATCATGCAAACTCACAACATTGACATGACATCTCCGGATACTCACATTCAGCTGAAGAAGTTGGTGATGAGCTGTGTGCGGACATCACCCTCATCATCATCATCATCACTGGCATCGTGGTCCAGCCCAGGTTCCTCCACAGGTGGCGGATGTTGGTCATCGTCATCCAGGATGAGAGGCAACTCCTTCCGCACTGCCAGGTTGTGTAGCATGCAGCAGACGATGACAATCTTGCACACCTTTGCTGGGGCATATGGGAGGGCCCCTCCTGTCTTGTCCAGGCAGCGGAAGCGGCTCTTCAGGAGACCAAATGTCCGCTCAATCACTCTCCTGGTCCGACCATGTGCCTCATTGTAGCGCATCTGGGCTGGTGTCACAGGGTTCCTGAGGGGCGTCAGCAACCACGGCATGTTGGGGTATCCGGAGTCACCTACATACGGACAATTGCACATTAGCTGAGTTGGAAAAGAGGGTGGAATACTACATTGCAGAACACACACAATGGTACAAAGTCAGTACACACCGACAAGCCAGGCACGCTGGTTCCGCATCTGTGACATCATCCTCGGGATGCGACTACTCCTCATCACGTAGGCATCGTGTGCAGAACCGGGGAAACGGGCACCCACATTTGTGAGATGCTCATATCTGCAAGACATACCACCAGTGCATTGACCGAATTGTAATGTTTGCGGTTCCTGTATGCCTGCTCATGTGCCTGTGGTGGTATCAAAGCCACATGTGTCCCATCAATGTAGCCAATGACATGCGGCATCCTCCCCAGGGCTTAGAAGTCACTCTTGACATCAGTGAGTTGTTGACGTTTAGGGAAATAGATGTACTGGTTCAGGTATCCCAACATCGCCTCCAAAACATCGCGGAGCACACGGCTGAACATGGTCTGTGACATCTCACCAGCAGACGCCACAGTGTGTTGAAAGGTACCGGTGGCAAAGAAGTGTAGGGCTGCCATCACTTTCACCTTGGGGGTCAGCGCTGTAGGGTATGTCCGGCCAGGTTGCAAATGTGGGGCCAACCGCACCCTCAATTCCTCAATCAGTGGCCTGGTGAAGCGGTACCGTCGGATGCAGTCCCGTTCAACCACTGTTGCAAGGTCAGGGAATGGCCGATGGACAGCTGGCGCCCTGCAGTGCATAGGTGAAGGAAGAAAGATTGTCAGTCACCCCACATATGTGGCATAGACCATACTCAATATCACATGATACATCATTACAAAACACAAGTACATGATGCGTGTGCCGTTCCTTAAGGACATGTATGTCACCTACATGGCTAACAACTAACATCACAGTTCAACATGTGTCCTCAACAAGTCCCAGCTTGTGCTATGGGATATCATTAGGCTGTGTCACAGTACCCATGCACTGCTCTCACGTTCCAAACACACACCACAGTGACATGTGAGGACAGATGTGCCCCAGGCATCACAGCTCATCGACAGGTAGATTCCCAGGGACCCTGTATTGCCACATGGACACTGGCATGACATGGTGCATCATGAATACACCACAGCTAAACAACCATGACCCCCACAGGTAGTGGTCCCTGTTGCCTTGGCAGGACAGACATGGCCGTCTGTGACACACACACGCACAACATCAAAGTCCATGCACAAACAACGTGGATGTGGAGACTGTCTCCCATTGTGCACATGGAATCAGAGACATTGTAAACACAACATGCACACAGACTGTGGAGGGCCATCACAATTCTGGCAATGGGTCACCTTGTGACGTACATACCGTCCCACATGGGACTCAGGGGGTATGTGACATGACATACACATACACAACCGTGAAATGTGACCATGCCACATGCTCTGAAATGAACAGTTGCACACCACAGTGTTCATGTGCACAACACACCAAGGATACTGTCCCCATGAACACGTGCACAGCCTGGGAGTGGCTGCCCCCAAGTGCCACCCACAAAACCACATGTTGACCCCCATACACGGAACAGGTGATGCAGCCTTACATGCCTTAGGATACAGTGTGGACAGGCTGTGGTGTTGTAGGTGTGCCCCTCACTCCCTGGGAAGTAAATGTGGCTGGCATACGTTCACCTGTGACAGGCATGGTGACATATGCCAGTGACATGTACAGGTACGCGTTGTACAGCAATGGACCGATCGGTGCGCACGCATTGGCCATTGCATACAATGTGAGCGGGTACGCGTTGTATTCGCAATACGCGTTGTACAGCAATGGACCGATCGGTGCGCACCCATTGGCCATTGCATACGATGTGAGCGGAGTACGCGTTGTACAGCAATGGACCGATCGGTGCGCACGCATTGGCCATTGCATACAATGTGAGCAGGTACGCGTTGTACAGCAATGGACCGATCGGTGCGCACGCATTGGCCATTGCATACAATGTGAGCGGTACGCGTTGTATTCGCAATATGCGTTGTACAGCAATGGACCGATCGGTGCGCACCCATTGGCCATTGCATACGATGTGAGCGGGTACGCGTTGTACAGCAATGGACCGATCGGTGCGCACGCATTGGCCATTGCATACAATGTGTGCGGGTACGCGTTGTACAGCAATGGACCGATCGGTGCGCACACATTGGCCATTGCATACAATGTGAGCGGGTACGTGTTGTACAGCAATGGACCGATCGGTGCGCACGCATTGACCATTGCATACAATGTGAGCGGGTACGCGTTGTATTCGCAATACGCGTTGTACAGCAATGGACCGATCGGTGCGCACGCATTGGCCATGGCATACAATGTGAGCGGGTACGCGTTGTACAGCAATGGACCGATCGGTGCGCACGCATTGGCCATTGCATACAATGTGAGCGAGTACGCGTTGTATTCGCAATACGCGTTGTACAGCAATGGACCGATCGGTGCGCACGCATTGGCCATTGCATACAATGTGAGCGGGTACGCGTTGTACAGCAATGGACCGATCGGTGCGCACGCATTGGCCATTGCATACAATGTGAGCGGGTACGCGTTGTACAGCAATGGACTGATCGGTGCGCACGCATTGGCCATTGCATACAATGTGAGCGGGTACGCGTTGTATTCGCAATACGCGTTGTACAGCAATGGACCGATCGGTGCGCACTCCATTGGCCATTGCATACAATGTGAGCGGGTACGCGTTGTACAGCAATGGACCGATCGGTGCGCACGCATTGGCCATTGCATACAATGTGAGCGGGTAAGCGTTGTACAGCAATGGACCGATCGGTGCGCACGCATTGGCCATTGCATACAATGTGAGCGGGTACGCGTTGTATTCGCAATACGCGTTGTACAGCAATGGACCGATCGGTGCGCACGCATTGGCTATGGCCTGGCCTGGCAACGGACGCGTTTTCAAATATTTAACAAGTCTGATGCTGTGAATTCAGTTGGTCACCCACAACAATGTTGCTAATTCATGGGTGACAAATGCAAAAACAACAGTTGATGGACAGAATGCAGAACAATGTCATACATTCACCCCAGTACAGAGATCTGGGCCAAAATCCATCGTTATTTGGGGTGGCGGAGTGAGCCCAAAAAACCCAGATCAGTTGACTGGGGGTGAGTGCTTGCAATGTTCAACACTCCGTCCATCATCCCCTTTGGTTTTGCTAATTCATGGGTGTCATGAAGTTGAACTTTTGAAGGATGCTGTGGGCGTGTGTAAGTGGTGCAATTCCATGGATTGGCCAGATTCAGAAGATGCAAACGACTTGGACCTATCACTTTGGACACATGGGACAGTATCTGCCTCTGCAGCACACATATAATGCTGGCTGTTCCCCTGAGAGCTCACTTGCCTGCACTACATGCTCCAGGACGACATCTGCCACCACCACTGCTGCTGTATCTGCACCCTCTGGATCCTGCAATGGCACGTACTGTGGAGAGAGCCCCAGCCTTCAGCACTGAGGAGAACCAGGCCCTGCTGGACAGCCTCCTTCCACAGTACAGCAAGCTGTATGGGAAAGCAGGGGAGCAGGTGAGTGTGCTGTCCACTGCCTTACTAAATGTGCATGTTGTCTGACTAGCAAGACTTACAGTGTGCACGCCACTGGCTAGCAGGCTCACTGAGTAGTTGTCACCCCCCATAGTGTGTAGTTACATGCACTGAACAGATATAGTGCAGTGACAGTGCATTTAAACACGGTTTTACTTCCCAGGCAATGATACCATGTAGTAACTGCTGGCAAACTGTCCATAGCCATCGTTGCACTGCCTGTGTACATCATGTGCCCCTGTGATTGAGACATGTATATCCAACTGTGTAATGCACAGATATGTTGAATGTGTAGTAATGGCATTTTCACTTTGTCATCCTCACAGGTTGATGCCCACCAGAAGCAGCAGATATGGCTGACCATCGTCCGGGCAGTGAGATCCGTGGGGGTCTACAAGCGCCGGATCCGCAACTGCCAGAAGAGGTGGCAGGACCTTCGGGGCTGGACCCGGAGGATCGCACGGGTCCAGCTGAAGCTGTCGCCTCCTCGCAGGAGGGGCGGACACCGGACCCTGACCCCCACATGCTCAGGATCCTGGCGGTGGTCTTCCCTGATCTGGATGGGCAGCTGAAGGCCAGAGAGCAGCAAGGAGGGGGTGAGTACATGACTGCATTGTGAACTTTGTCTGCCATGCTATGTGCCCTCCTCTGGCCTGGTTAAACTTCCACAGTACATCAGTCATGTGGTCCAGGACCCATGTCCCTCAATTGTGCACTGCCCACTCCTCATCTGATACCCAGGTGTGGCCCTTACAGTCAGGGAATTGTGTCACTTGGCTACTGTGTCCTTGCATTTTGCTTAGCTCAAGGTGGGGGACAGCATTTGTTCCCCTAACTCTGTGGTGGGCATCATGGGTGGGTCTATTGCTTAAACAATGCCTGTGTTCTGACATGTAATCTGCGTGTTACTTTGATATGTGGTCCAATTGCTGAGCTGATCCACCACATGTGCCTGGGGTATCTGGCACACACCCATGCTGCGGGTGTGAACAATGTTTGGGCCCCAGGAGTGTGTATATTACGTGTGTCACACATACTTAGCCACCTGCCTACTGTCCAGGGCTCATCCCTCATTCACGTGGGGCAGGACAGTTATGCCTACTCCAGGCCATACAATACACTCTGTACTCCCACTCCCGTGTATCAGCTGACACGTTGTGCTCAGTGATATGTCCCCTCAGGTGTCTGCCTCTGTGTCAGTGTGCTGTGGCTTCGTTGTCAGGACTACTGGGGTGTTTCTCGGTTGGGGCTCAGCATGCCACCGGAGATGTGACCATAGGAGACGATACTTGTGTGACACATAGGTGTTTGATCACCTGACCGTGCAGACTGGGGTATGCGAATGTGAAGTTCAGGCAGCTGTTTCCCATTCACAGCAGATTGTGAGGTGCTCAGGTTCAGAGGGTTGTGTTACAGGTCTCCCATATGTCCAATTGGTATGACATGGACAGATAAGGGTTCAGATCTTGTGGTGTGTGGGGGATGTACATGTGCACTTGTTCAGCTCCAGGACTTGCATTCCCCATGACCTACGATTGTGACACAGTGCAGACTGTTGTTGTCTGGCTGCCCTGCCCATGTGACTGGAGACAGTGATGTATGACTTAGCAGGCATGCCTGTGCCATGGCATGAAACTTCCAATGAGTGATCCTGCAGGGGAGTGACATGTGCTACATGCACACCATTGTGGCAATGACTATCAGGACATGGGTGCATCATGGTGTCTGTCGCTGGTATGCATCACATGCATTTCAAAATTGACTCTGGGCATCCCTTTATCCGGACACCTGTACTGACTCAGTGGCAAGAGTTGTGATGTGTGCATGTTCACATGCTTCACCGTGTTCTCTGCACTGTCCAACTACTGTGTAGGTGGTGCATGTGTCCACACTGGGGTATTGCCATCCAACAGACACCAGACAGATGGGTGCAAGGCCAGGAGGGATGTGAGTGCCATGGTTGACCATCAGACTGACAATTGGCTTCTCCTACTCTGTTCGGGCACTTTTGGCAATGTTCAACTAAGGATGCCAGGGCTTGCTCTGTAATGTGCTGTACTTACTGTGGTGTGTGCGTTCGGTGCAGGTGACTGATGTTTGTCTGTTTCCCTATTGTTTGCAGATACATCCACGGCCACAGGAGGGGACAGCTCCACGGACCAGGAGGAGCCGCAGAGCCAGACTGGGTCAGCAGCCGAGGAGTGGTCGGAGGGACCCAGTGGCACGGAGGGCGAGGGGAGCCACACCGAGGAGTCCTCAGCAGCATCCACCTCAGCTGAGGACCACAGCAGCTCGGAGGATGACTCCCTTGTGGAGGCGGGTGTCAGCAGCCACCACACCCCCAGCTAGTGTTGCTGTCCCCACCACCACCACCACCACCACCGCCCTCCCATCGGCTCCCATTCCCAAGGTCCGTGGAGGCTCCCATGTTTGGGAGCGTGTCTCCTTCGTGCCAGGCACCGCACCCCCTGCCCCTGTGTCCCCTGCTGCCCTGAGTGAGGAGTCTGTGTACCTCCTTCGCCAGCTCCATGTAGGGCAGACAGCGATGCTGAGTGTCCTCCATGCCCACACCACTCTGTTGACTCAGCTGGTGTCGTTCATGGAGGGCATCTCATCGGGCATGTCTGTCCTACAGAGGGGCAATAGGTCCATGGACTCCTCCCTGACGGCAGCAGTGCCCCTCCTCCGACAGTCCCTCACCCCTCCTACCTCTGCCCCATCCACACTCCCCATCACCTTACCTGTCCCAAGCACACACACACCGGCACAGGCACACACCAGCACAGACACAAGCAGAACACAGACACACACGCCAAAATCCAGACGCACACGCATGCACAGTCAGGGGACTGAAACCACACTCACAGGGGATGGGGCCCAGGCACACACACACGCATCCACGAGCACTGCGCAGTCCTCAGATACCTCTCCCTCCAAGGCCCCTTCCCTTGCCTCACCTGCAACCCCACAGACACAGCGGGTCTTCCTCAGTGACCTCGGCCTCTTCCCCTCCAATCCAGCTGATACAGCATTCAGGGGGAAGAGGAAGCCCACCCACACGGAGGGGAGTGCCCCTCGCCCCAGGACACCCTCCCCCAGGCGCAGACCGACTGACGCCCCCACCCGCAAGTCCCCCGGACCCGGAAGAGCAAGACCCCTCCGCCGCCCTGCAGCTCAAGCACCAAGTCTCCTTCCTCCATCCCTCAGGCCCCCACTCCACAGGTGCCCCCACCACACCCTGCCCCAGGTTCCCTCACCCACAGATACACCATCCCCAAAATGATCCGGCCTTCTCCCCCTGCCACTTGCTCTTCCGGCACCACCCCCCGCTGCGCATGTCTGTGCCACTGGTGTGGAGACGGTGTCCTCCCCTCTGTCCTGCCCACCTTACCTGAACCCCATTCTCCTCCCCTGGAGGTAGGCACTGCAGTGGAGTCCACTACCACCCCGTCTGACTTGGGCACTGCAGTGGGGAACCTGTCCACTCCATCTGCACGGCCCACTGCAGTCGTGCCGGCACCCACACCATCTGAGTCATGCCCCCCAGTTGTGCTGGCACACACCATGTCAGACACCTCCACTGCAGTTGTCAGTGGCTCTCCAGCACCCACCACCCCTTCCCTGCCTCCTTCTGGTGAGCCCTGATCCTGTCCCTGCGGTGCCTGGCCTGCCCCCCCGTATGCCCCTCCGAGGGGATTGTCCCTGGTGTGTAGCAGTGCAGGCATGCGTAGGGTGACATCTGGCACTGGCACCCTGTTTGGACTCTTATTATGGACTGGCCATTGGCCTTTGTTATATTTTCTTTTCACTTCTATCACCCAAATGCTGAATAAAGCAACTTTCTGTTCTCTAGTGGTTTTGCTTCTGATGTCCATGATGTTGATGATGCTAACCGTGCCCTTGCTGCAGTGATGGTGATTTTTGGTCTCATGGAAATGAAGTGTTACTGTGCAGGAACCCATGTGGTCCACGGGTAATGTGTCCTATCCTGTAGTGTATCCATGTCATCCTTAGCAGCATATGAGGGTGTCATGTTTTCAATATTTGGCAATGGGATTTCCTACTTACATTTGCAATATCACATCTGTGGCTTACACCCCTGCACATCTGTTGTGCTTGCCATTGTTCAATTAGTCTACTTCCCTGACCGTGTGGCCATCTCCACTGGACATGCAAGTTTGGGCATCAATGGGGAAGGACTCATCTGTGTTGTCAGTGCAACTTGCTATACATGTGTGTTGGATCTGTGCTGATGATTTCGTTGACACTCCCATGACCAGGCTGATATGACGGGAGCCTTCATTTAGTGCTAATTGTTGACTGTGTGACCAAGTGTTCTGCTGACATGATGGAGCCCTACTGAGGCAACATATGGCACAGCTTTCCTCACACAGGAGTGGAGTCCCCTCATGGCAGTGTGTAATCCTGTGACATTGCCTGAGCCCAAGGTGTGTGTTGTGTGAGCATGTCTGTGTGTGTGTTCACTTCCATTTTGCTGGGCGTGCTGGGATCCCTAGTGATGTTCCTGTTTGTGATGCTTGTTGAGTTGACCTATGTTCCCCCAAAGTCTCCGCCCTGGGTTCTCTGTGATGTGGGTGCATGGCACATTACTGGTCATCAGGGTGTCACCCATAGGTGTGTTTGCTGTCAGGGCTGAGTTTGTGGGCAAACGCAGATGGGACACAGTCAGGATTCCCCTTGGCACTTGTTGTTTACACCTGTCATGTAATTTCCAGTTTGTGTTATCTTTCAGTGATTGTGACACGTTGTGTGTGTGACTGCTGGCACTCCTCAGGGTCAGGGCTGCAATGTTGGTAGTTGTCTATGTGTGTTCTTTGTGGGTGACCTTGGCTTCTTCATTGGTGTGGGACTGTGGCTGGGATCCCATTGGTTGGTGTGGTATTGCCGTCATGTCCATGTACAGCGTAGTGTGCAGTGTGTCAGACATTCAGGAGTCTTGTTGACTGGCCATGTGTGATGTGTTTCTGCACCTTAGTTCCCACCACCACCCCAGGGATTGTCATGGGTGCATGTGCAATGTCACCAGTGCATGTGAGCTTCACTGCTGCACATTGTTGGAGGTCGAGGTGTGTGGTGTTGAGTGTGTGCAGATGAGAGTTGTTGCCCGGCTAGACCCCTGCCTCCATGTTGGCCTTGGCTTACTGGCCGTGCTGATTGATTTGTGCTTGTGTAGGTGTGATGGTAGTTTGTTGCTCAGGACACATGACTGTGGTTCACAGTGTGAACGACATCTAGCTTTGTCATCACAGTGGGATTGTCATGCAGCCCAGGGTCTCCACATTGTGGGGACCCTGGGGGTAGTGCTGTGGTGTGTCTGTGTCTAGCTGTGTCAGTTGCTGTTCCTACATGCTTGTGTGACATGTGTGATTTGTGCTCCCTCTCATCTAACAATGCCTGATTGCCCACATAGGGGATTTGGATCCATGAGTTAATTTTGTGTGGCACTGTATGCGCATCTGTGTAATTGGTATTCAGGCCTCATCATGTGTTGTGTGGTTGCCTGGGGACACTGGCACCCCCCCTCACCTGTTGTGTTTGATGTGCAGTGTGGGGCTGCCTGTTTGTGTTTGTGCATCTGCACCACTGCATTGGCATAACTTTAGTGTGCCATTGGCTGTATGTTGTTTGGTGGGTTTGACCTGCTGTCCCTGGGACTCCTAGGTCATCAGTCAGCACGATGATCATGGTTTGTGTGTCCCATTGCTGCCATGGTATGGTATCTGTTCACCTCACATCTACAGTCTCCACAGGATGTCTACATTTGTGTGCCCATTGGAGCAGATATGTGTTCTGCATTATGATGGTCACTTCTGTCATTGTGTTATTGATGAATGTTGACAGTGTCATCCCCCATGGGTGATGTTTGTCTGCACATGGCCAAAGGTATGTCTTATTTGCACTGCACTGTTTGCCTCACCCAATATATCTTGCTATGGGACACGAACACTACTTTGCCACTGATGTGTTTGTTGTTCTGTGACCAGGATTCAGCCATGCTGTTTGGCAGTTGCAGCTTTTTCCATGGCCACACTTACCTTATAGTCACTGTGATGATGGGTGTTTGGACCCCATTACCACAATGTTCAAGATGTGCTTCAGCTATGGACCACACACTTACATTTTGGTCACTGTGATGATGGGGGTTTAGACCCCATTGCCACAATGTTCAAGATGTGCTTCAGCTATGGACCCCACACTTACATTTTGGTCACTGTGATGATGGGGGTTTAGACCCCATTGCCACAATGTTCAAGATGTGCTTCAGCTATGGACCCCACACTTACCTTTTGGTCACTGTGATGATGGGGGTTTAGACCCCATTGCCACAATGTTCAAGATGTGCTTCAGCTATGGACCCCACACTTACACTTTGGTCACTGTGATGATGGGGGTTGGACCCCATTGCCACAGTGGTCATGGTCTGCTTGCATTGTGGAGGCCACACACATTTATGTGTGACACATGTGATAGGGGGTCACATTGTATGTTCAAAGTCATGTTCAGTGTTGTAGGCATTTGACACAGTCTACACACGCTTGTCATGGTGTTGGGGGGATGTCTTTTTCTTGCATTCCTTAGGTTGTAGTGTGCTGGTTGTGTCATGCATTGCCCATCCTATGAGTGGGGGTGGTGTTGGTGGTAGGCATCCAGCCCCCCATGGGTAGGGGTGGTAGTAGTGGTAGGCATCTAGCAGCCCCTGGGTAGGGGTGGTGGTAGTGGTAGGCATCTAGCACCCCCTGGGTAGGGGTGGTAGTAGTGACAGGCATCTAGCACCCCCTGGGTAGGGGTGGTAGTAGTGACAGGCATCCAGCCCCCCATGGGTAGGGGTGGTGGTAGTGGTAGGCATCTAGCACCCCCTGGGTAGGGGTGGTAGTAATGGTAGGCATCCAGCCCCCCCTGAGTAGGGGTGGTAGTAGTGGTAGGCATCCAGCCCCCCATTAGTAAGGGTGGTAGGCATCTAGCACCCCCTGAGTAGGGGTGGTAGTAGTGGTAGGCATCCAGCCCCCATGGGTAGGGGTGGTAGTAGTGGTAGGCATCTAGCACCCCCTGAGTAGGGGTGGTAGTAGTGGTAAGCATCCAGCCCCCATGGGTAGGGGTGGTGGTAGTGGTAGGCATCCAGCCCCCATTAGTAGGGGTGGTAGTAGTGGTAGACATCTAGCACCCCCTGAGTAGGGGTGGTAGTAGTGGTAGGCATCCAGCCCCCCATGGGTAGGGGTGGTAGTAGTGGTAGGCATCCAGCCCCCATGGGTAGGGGTGGTGGTAGTGGTAGGCATCTAGCACCCCTGGGTAGGGGTGGTAGTAGTGGTAGGCATCCAGCCCCCCATGGGTAGGGGTGGTAGTAGTGACAGGCATCCAGCCCCCATGGGTAGGGGTGGTGGTAGTGGTAGGCATCCAGCCCCCTGAGTAGGGTTGGTAGTAGTGACAGGCATCCAGCCCCCCCTGAGTAGGGGTGGTAGTAGTGACAGGCATCCAGCCCCCATGGGTAGGGGTGGTGGTAGTGGTAGGCATGTAGCACCCCCTGGGTAGGGGTGGTAGTAATGGTAGGCATCCAGCCCCCCCTGAGTAGGGGTGGTAGTAGTGGTAGGCATCCAGCCCCCCATTAGTAGGGGTGGTAGTGGTAGGCATCCAGCCCCCCATGGGTAGGGGTGGTAGTAGTGGTAGGCATCCAGCCCCCCATGGGTAGGGGTGGTGGTAGTGGTAGGCATCCAGCCCCCATTAGTAGGGGTGGTAGTAGTGGTAGACATCTAGCACCCCCTGAGTAGGGGTGGTAGTAGTGGTAGGCATCCAGCCCCCCATGGGTAGGGGTGGTAGTAGTGGTAGGCATCCAGCCCCCCATGGGTAGGGGTGGTGGTGGTGGTAGTGGTAGGCATCTAGCACCCCCTGGGTAGGGGTGGTAGTAGTGGTAGGCATCCAGCCCCCCATGGGTAGGGGTGGTAGTAGTGACAGGCATCCAGCCCCCCATGGGTAGGGGTGGTGGTAGTGGTAGGCATCCAGCCCCCCCTGAGTAGGGGTGGTAGTAGTGACAGGCATCCAGCCCCCCCTGAGTAGGGGTGGTAGTAGTGACAGGCATCCAGCCCCCCATGGGTAGGGGTGGTAGTAGTGGTAGGCATCCAGCCCCCCATTAGTAGGGGTGGTGGTAGTGGTAGGCATCTAGCACCCCCTGAGTAGGGGTGGTAGTAGTGGTAGGCATCCAGCCCCCCATAGGTAGGGGTGGTAGTAGTGACAGGCATCCAGCCCCCATGGGTAGGGGTGGTAGTAGTGGTAGGCATCCAGCCCCCCATTAGTAGGGGTGGTGGTAGTGGTAGGCATCTAGCACCCCCTGAGTAGGGGTGGTAGTAGTGACAGGCATCCAGCCCCCCCTGAGTAGGGGTGGTAGTAGTGGTAGGCATCTAGCACCCCCTGAGTAGGGGTGGTAGTAGTGGTAGGCATCCAGCCCCCCATGGGTAGGGGTGGTGGTAGTGGTAAGCATCTAGCACCCCCTGAGTAGGGGTGGTAGTAGTGGTAGGCATCCAGCCCCCCATGGGTAGGGGTGGTAGTAGTGGTAGGCATCCAGCCCCCCCTGGGTAGGGGTGGTGGTAGTGGTAGGAATCTAGCACCCCCTGGGTAGGGGTGGTAGTAGTGGTAGGCATCCAGCCCCCCATGGGTAGGGGTGGTAGTAGTGACAGGCATCCAGCCCCCCATGGGTAGGGGTGGTGGTAGTGGTAGGCATCCAGCCCCCCCTGAGTAGGGGTGGTAGTAGTGACAGGCATCCAGCCCCCCATTAGTAGGGGTGGTAGTAGTGGTAGGCATCCAGCCCCCCATTAGTAGGGGTGGTAGTAGTGGTAGGCATCTAGCACCCCCTGGGTAGGGGTGGTAGTAATGGTAGGCATCCAGCCCCCCATGGGTAGGGGTGGTGGTAGTGGTAGGCATCTAGCACCCCATGGGTAGGGGTGGTGGTAGTGGTAGGCATCCAGCCCCCCATTAGTAGGGGTGGTAGTAGTGGTAGGCATCCAGCCCCCCCTGAGTAGGGGTGGTAGTAGTGGTAGGCATCCAGCCCCACATGGGTAGGGGTGGTAGTAGTGACAGGCATCCAGTGGTAGTAGTGGTAGGCATCTAGCACCCCCTGGGTAGGGGTGGTGGTAGTGGTAGGCATCTAGCACCCCCTGGGTAGGGGTGGTATTAGTGGTTGTCATCCAGGCCCCTATGTGTGTATGTGGCATTGGTGATAGCCATCCCGCCCCTATGGTGCTGCTGTTGCTGGTGTAAGTAATTTCTGCATCCCTATGTGTGTGTGTTATATGTCGGGTACGTGTGGTTTGTTTGTGTGGTGGGTGTCTGACTTACCTTCTGCGCCGTACGCGTCCGTACCAGTTCCGGTAATAGATGTAGAGTATTGGTAGGATCGGCGCGATGGGATTCATGGTTGGTTCGTCTCGTTCGTCTTTCTCGTTGCTTCGCCTCGTCCTCGTGGCTGGCGTGTTCGTCTCGTAGCCGTGGATCGTCTTGTGGCGCGAATCGGAGCTTATGTGCGCCTCTCCCGGATGTTTTGACGTGCCGTGCGTAGCGACGGGTTCGGCGCGTACGGAAGGCGCATCGTACTAGTCCGGCCGGACGGGGCTGTATTTTGGCTTCCGTGCGACTCGATTCTGCGTTTCCGGATCCGCATCGGTCGGAGAACAGGAGCTGGATTGGGTGAGTGCGACTGGGTCGGGATCTGGGCTGTTATGCGCATCGTACTTGCTCGTTCGGACGTATGTACGAATTGGTCGGGAAACACGCATTCGCCTGGTTTTTTTGCCGGGCGAATGGTGTTAGGTGCGCCTCCGACCGGGATCGGAAACGACCCCAAAGTCTTTTTGCTACCTATTACTCCACTTTTGCCTTTGAACTTTTGTAATGAATTTCAAGGGTTTTTTTTTAACGTAAAGCAAGGTATTATTACTTTACCTAAGTATACTTCATTTGTCTGTGGCATGGGGGTTGACAACGGGCCAAACTCCCGCAAGCAGCCAGGACCACAGACTACACCCTCCCCACATTTCTTTCGGTCCTGAGATACTGAACAAATGTTTTTTTTAATTATTTTGATCGGGGGGGGTGGCGACACTCTGGGTCAATTGGAGCCCGAGAACATTTCCATTGTTGTTGTGGCCTGTCAATAAAATCGCTTGGCCATGCCCAGCTGTCACAAAATTTTGATACTTACATTTTCAAAGACGGCTAAACAGAGTTATACCAAATCATAAAAGTCAGCTTTTAGAATAAAGATCTTGCCTTCTACTAAATTTGGTGTAATTCTGTTGAGCTATTTTCTTCTGTATAGCCATCTAAAATTCCTTTGTGAAATTGCATGGGGAAAACACATTTTAGGACCCCCTCCCTTTTTTTCTGGCCCCTACTTTACAGATCACACTGAAACTATCCAGGAAGGAGCTGATGTGGGTGAACTTTTTATATGGAAAGTTTTGTGAAGAATCATCAAATGGTGCCAAAGTTGTAGTACAACAAGTTGTGGCCCGTCAATCAAATCACTCTGCCACCCCAGACAGCACTAACCATGGAACCTTAATTTCCCAAAAACATCTGAATGGGATTTACATTAAATCACAACAAACACATAGTCTGAGTAAAGATGCAGCTTTCTGCCAAATCTGATGCAATTCTGTCCAGCTCTTTCTTCTGTTTCACTGTCTAAAATTCTGATGGGAAATTACATGGGGAAAACGTGTTTTAGGATACCCTCTTTTTCTCTGACCTGCTTAACGGATCACCCGGAAACTTAACAGCAAGGATCTGAGATGGATGAACCTTTTTGGGAAAATTCTGTGAAGATTTGTCAAATGGCACAAACGTTATTAGCAACATAAAAACCCTCTTCCCATGGAAGCTCTGGCCCAACTAAAACTACACAGTGGTGACTGCCACTGTGTAATGTATATATAGGTTAAAGGGTTAAAGTGAGTTAATAGTTAAATATGGTAATAAGGTTTTGGCTTGCATTAAAAAAACTAGAAATCCACTGAAAAGCACAGAGCTTGAAGTGACATTATAATTAGGTGATAAAGTAAGGTAAAAACTAATATTTAAAAACATGACTACCACAAGCATCTATTTACATGCAAATTTATTTAAAACTGCTGAATGGCTTTACACCGTATAACCAAAAGCACGCTTTCTGAGCAAAACTTTAACAAATTTGGTGCAATTCCGTTTAGCCGTTTTTTCTGTATCACTTCTCAAATTATAAGATGGGAATTAACATGGGAAAATGAAGTTTTTGGTGCCCACCCTTTTTCTAAGCGACAGCTGATTGGATAACCTCAAAAGTTTCCAGGAAAAGCCTGAGATGGATGAACTTTTTTTGGGAAAGTGTTGAGAAGATTTGTAAACGGCACCAAAGTTATTAGCAAAACAAAAGAATCTCTTCCTATGGAAACTCTGACTTAAATATAACTACACTTTGGCGACCACCACTGTGTAATGTCTATCTATCTATCTATCTATCTATCTATCTAGCTAGCTAGCAAGAGAGAGAGAAAGGGAGAGCGAGATTTTCAAGAAAGGAATGTAAACATTTCTCATAGATAACAATTGCAGATTCTCTCAAAACCTGACTTATTTCACAACTCTGGGATTGAATGAGCCAACCTTAATGAATAGTAACTTGTTTCTCAATTCGTCCAATGTTTCCAAGTGATAGAACTGAGCCACATAAGAGATAAAGATACATAGATCACACTGAAGAAGCCGTGATCGAAAGTGAAGTCTCTAATACATTTGGCATTAGACCACATAGCCTCCTTAATAATGTCTAAGGGTCATAACCTACTATAGTGCTTTACGAATATGCTTCTTTTATTATTTTGTGTTAAGCTGTAATGCATCATGTATGCTATCACCTACATACTGTGTAGAAATCTCATCTCCTGTTCTAAAAATATGCAAGAAATAATTCCAAATGTAGGCCACCGCTTTAATCCACTCTGACATAAGTGGAATACTTCTAGAAAGGCTTGACTTCTATAAACTGTATTGTAATTGATGAATAATTTGTTCACATCATTTTCTCCTTTAGATGTTAGTGTACAGTTTTATTGGCTCTAGGCAACACTAAGCTCCTAGCTTTTGCATCACTTATTCCACAGCCTCTGCTAGTAAAGTGTAAAATTATTTTTCCAAAGAGAGCTAGCAAGATAGTAGCCGCTTGAGCAGTGCCAGATGCCTCTGGTTTTTTATTAAACAGAAAAATAAACAGGACTGTAGGTTGAATGGCTCTGTTTAAATGTGAATGTAGAATTCGGTAGATGGACAATAGGGTTCTAAGATCAAAATGTGTAATCATTGTTTATCTGCAACATAAAGTTAATTGACGCCAGATAAAAACCTCAAAGAAATAAGAATTTCATTAGCTGGATTGCCAGCCTGATAATAGGGTCTCTTTCCAGTACAAAAACTATTTCTTACATAACTCACACACCCTTGCATTATGGTGCAAGGGTGAGAGTTGGCACATGGCAGGCATAAGTGCACCAGAAATTCCCCTTTCCCTATTATACATCTTTTTTGTCAAATTCTTTTTATTAATATATTTTGCACAGAATGTTATACAGCGTATGTTAGGCAGTCATAATACATGGAAAGAATTCGGTAGGTACAGATATCCGCATTAGGTGGCTAAAACAGAGGAACACAGTTTCATATAATCTCGATATCTTCCCCACCTTTGTATTGGAACTCGAGGTAACTACACCAGTATAGCACGTAGGTTCAAAGCGAACTCTTGTAGCGGGACCCCTTGTACCTCTCTCAGACACAATCATAGAGGACAGAATATGTCGAAGGCACCTTAACGGCCCCTCGGCATCTAAAGGGTAGCTTCCTTGACTGCTGCTGTAGAGTAACAAGAAATTAGAAAGAGCGAAAAAAAAGAAAACAAAGAACACCAAAAAAATAACCTAACAACAATATCACCCAGGAGGCTAGAGACTTCTGATTGTTAATATAGTAGGGGTTGGCGATCAGCGTCAGATGGGGGCGCCCACGACCAGCGCGGAACGTCCTCTCCACCCGGTGAACAAGGGGGGAGGGCCGGCAAAGCTCATGTTGTTTAGATCAGAAAGAGGTGTAAAGCTCTGAGTCGTGGGCTACAGGCAAATAGAGGCAAACCCTCCGATAAGTAGCTAACCAAGGGGCCCCAGATATAATCAAAACCCTTCCGGGAGTCATCAGCTATATCGGTTAGGCGCTCCATCGTCAGAGCTCTCCATAGGCGCGCGTGCCATTGGGTGAGTGAAGGGGCCTCGGGTTTTTTCCATGCCGCTGCTATAGCCATTTTTGCGGCACCCAAGCACACCCATAGGACCGATCGATCCGCATGCGTCTGGTACTTGAGTAGCGGGTCTCGGAGCCCTAGGAGCACATGTTCTATAGAATCCCCTATAGGGTATCCCAGAATGAGCTTTATGTGGGCCAAGATTTCCTTCCAGAAGGTTTAGATAACCGGGCAATCCCACCAGATATGTTTAAAATCACCTAGTAGGCCACAACCCCTCCAGCAGCGATCGGAAGTGTTCGGGAAGATAGAATGTAATTTGTGAGGGTGAAGGTACCAGTCATATAATGTTTTATAATGAGCTTCTCGGAGGTGCATTGATCTGTTGAATTTCCCTATGTCCCTATAGAGGGATTCCCATTGTTTTTCTAACGGTGGTGCTCCCAGCATGTCGCCCCAAAATGTTCTGTGTCGCTGTGTGCGGTGTGGTGTTAGTGTGAGCAGTAGCTTATATAAGAAGGAAATGCAACCTTTGGCCGTCATACCGGATTGAACAAATTTTTCTATGGGGGAGTAATCCCTGGTGGCGGCTTGCCGTATCTGGGGTTGTTGAACCCAATGAATTAGCTGCGTGTAGTGAAATCTTTCGGTGCGGGGGAGATGAAATTGGTTCATACAGTCGTGGAAGGAGCGTATTTTGTCCCCCTGAAACAGATCTGAGATCATTCGGCAGCCTCCTTATTCCAGAGGTCAAAGGGTCCTTCCCGAAGAGCTGGGGGAACTCTTTAGTGAAGTGGATGGGGGTATAGGGGAGGGGAACGAAGTCATGGGGAGAGATTTGGTGACTGCGTCCCACACATGAAGAGTGGTAGAGGTAGGGACACTTAAATACGCATTTAGAGGTCTATCTGATTTGTATCTCCAAGGGAGGTCCCAGATAGTTCTGCCTGTCACCTGTCTATCTATGTGGAGCCACAGTTTGTCGGACTCTCGCAGTGACCATTCGCTCAGCACCCGCAGTTGCGCCGCCCTATAGTATGTTAGAAAGTCCGGGAGGGCCAGGCCTCCCTTGTCCCGAGGTCTCGTCAGTAAATGATGGGACAGGCGCGCTCGCTGTCCTTGCCAGATGAATTTAAGGAGCATAGATTTCAATTCAGGGAATAAAGTTCGGTCAGAGACAATGGGGAGACCCTGGAAGAGATAGAGGAGGCGGGGCAGTACGTTCATTTTAATTGTGTTGATCCTGCCTATCCACGAGAGATATGCAGCACCCCATTTTTTAAAATCGGTTTTTAGTTGGCGGAGGAGGGGCGGAAAATTAGCCTTATATAGGTCAGGAGTTTAGGAGTGATTCGGACCCCCAAGTACGTGATAGACTTTTTAGCCCAGTGAAAAGGAGAGGCCTCTTCAAGCACCATTTGAGTCCTCCGGGGTAAGGTCAAGTTCAGAAGAGATGATTTGGAGGGGTTTATTTTAAATCCTGAGACCGTCTCAAAATGTAGTAATTCCTGACTAATTGCTGGAAGGGAGACTGCAGGATTGGTGACCGGAAGAAGAATATCGTCCGCGAATAGGGCAATTTTGTGGTCGTCCGTCCCGAAGGGGATTCCGGTGATCGCCTGATTGGCGCGAATATGGGCTGCAAAAGGCTCTATGCTAAGGGCAAAAAGTAGTGGGGATAATGGGCAGCCCTGTCTGGTCCCCCTTGTCAAATTAAAAAGTCCGAAGCCACTCCATTCACCACCACTCGTGATCTAGGTGCTCTAAAATTTGCCTGAACCATGTTGATAAAGGACTCACAGAAGCCAAATCGGCGCAGAGAGAGCACTAAAAAGACCAGTCAACTCGATCAAAGGCCTTCTGTGCGTCGAGTGATAGCAATGCTGCCGGGATTTGTTTCTTTTGGGCCTTATCAATGAGGTGGAAAATTAGTCGAAGGTTGTCATGCGTTTGTCGGCCCTTGATGAACCCCGATTGGTCGGCATGAATAAGATTAGGAAGTATGGTCTCGAGGCGGGTGGCAAGGATTTTGGAGTATAATTTGGCATCAAGATTGATTAGGGCAATGGGTTGGTATGAGGAGCAGCGTTGGGGGTCCTTCCCCTGCTTGAGAATGACAGAGATCAGAGCTTCTCCCATAGTTGGTGAAACAGCTTGTTGGGAGGCAATAGCATTAAATAAATGAGTCAAGTGGGGGCTGAGGTCGGCCGCGAATGTGCGATAAAACTGGGCTGTGAACCCGTCGGGCCCTGGTGCTTTGCGCAATTTAAGGGAGTCGATCGCTGCTTGGACCTCTTCTATAGTAATTGGCGCCCCTAAGCGGTCGTTGGTCGAGGCTGGGACCTGGTGGAGAGCTAGGTCGGCAAGGTAGTGCAGTTGGTCGCTCTCATTGAGGGCGTCAGCCTGATAGAGTGTGTGGTAAAATGTGTGGAACGCCCGTGCTTTCCCTTCCTCACTTATGTAGGTCGTGCCCTGTTCATCCGTAATGTGTTTAATGAACTCTTTCTCTTGTTTAACCCGCAGTTGTTTAGCAAGCAGGGTCCCCACTTTGTCCCTCCCCTCGTAGCTCCGGGCTTGAAGTCTGAGAAGTGTTTTCTCAGCTCTGTTAGTGTATATGGCGTTGAGTTTCCCTCTGATGGCTGTAAGTTTCCGCAAGGAGGGGGCTGACGGTGTGGTTTTATGTGTTTTCTCAGCGTCAGCGAGCTGTTGTTCTAAGTCGAGGCGCTCCTTAGTCTGGAGTCTTCTAAGGGAGGTAGCTAGAGAGATGCAGTGGCCCCTGATGTGTGCCTTGAAAGCGTCCCAAGTTGTCGACGGGGAGGTGTCTGCCGGATCGTTAAGAGAGAAAAAATCTTTGATTGCCTTGCGGAGCTCGTCTCGATGTAAGCAATCTCTGCCTAAAAAGTCAGGGTAAAACCATCTGATCAAGTTGGAGCGTGGAGTCGGCCAGTCCAGGAGACAGGTCAATGGGGCATGATCAGAAAGGGCCATGGGTAGAAGCAGGGAATTCGTGACTGTGTGGATGAGTGATTGGCTTATGAAGGCATGGTCAATCCGTGAATATGATTTGTGCACATGGGAGAAGAATGTAAAATCTTTCGTTGTCGGATTGAGGCGGCGCCATACATCTATCAGTCCCAACTGTTGCATAGTAGTCTTAAGTGTAGCAGGGAATACCCCTCTCCCCGTTCTATGGCCATGTGAGGAATCCATTACGGGGTCCCAGACGAGGTTGAAATCCCCGAGAATAATTAGGTCCCCCACTGCGAAGCTCACCAGTGTATCCAAAAAGTAGAGAGAAAGTCAGCCTGGCCATTGTTGGGGCGTAGATGGAGGCTATAGTGCAAGGCCTGCCCATCAGCGTGCCTTTGACCAAGATAAATCTGCCCTCTTTATCCTTCTGAGTGGCCTCATGTAAGAAGTGGGCTGAGGTGTGGAATATCAGAGCAACCCCGTTGCGTTTCGTATGATTAGTAGCCTGATATATGTGGGGGAATCGTCTATTTTTGAGTCTACTCTCTTCCTCCCGCTTTATGTGGGTTTCCTGAACTGCTACTACCTGTGGGCAGTGGTCCCCCAAAAACTTCCAGAAGCGCTGTCGCTTATTAGGGGAATTAAGACCCCTGACGTTCCACGTGAAGAGCTTAACCCCCATGTCCCTTGCGCTGATCAAGTAAGCCTAGTCGAATCCCCCTCCCCCATCCCCCCCTCCCCCCCCCAGATCAAATGCCGCTCTCCCTGGGTAAAAGAAAAAGAAAATACAAAAAGGTCAAACATGTTAAGTAATAGAGGTGATGAAACCTGTATGTAGTTTAATGCAGGACGAAACTCCTGCATCTGTAGGTAGTTGATGGGGTGAGACCAAACCCGCACCGAAAGGCCCGCTTTTTTCAATAGGAGATCAACGTCCCATAAATTTGCAGGCAACTGGAAACATTAGAGGCGCTCTTAAGCAAATCTGTGGTCATAGTTCGAGCAGTCAGCTTACATTAAGAGCTAAAGAGCGCAGCCAAACACCGGGGCGCCCAGTGAGGCCAGACCGCTGCGCTCGAAGAACCGCTTCACAGATATGGTTAGACAGGGGAGGTCTGTATAGTCCTCTCATGGCGTCTTCTTGCCTGAGGTCGATGCCACCTGCCAGGCTCCCTTATCGTCTTGTGTCTTCCTCCGCCGTCTGGAGCTATCTGCGATTGTCGGGCCTGTCCGTGGCAGTGAATAGGCAAGTCTCAATAGGTTCGCCGCTTCCTCTACTTCAGTGAAGTGGTGCTGCTTGTTGTCGTAGAAAAAGGCGAGACCAAAAGGGTAAGTCCATCTATATTTTATCTGTTTCTCACGTAGGGCAGTAGTGATACGGCGAAACTGCTGACTTCTCATCAATGTGGCCTGGGCAACATCCTGGAATAAGGTGCATGAGCTTCCTTGAAACTCGACCATGTCCCGCCCCCGAGCCCTGCGAATCACCAATTCTTTGGTTTTAAAGGAGGCGAATTTGGCCAAAATATCTCTTGGACGTTGTGCCTTGCCCTGTTGCACTGGACCGACTCTGTGGACTCGCTCTAGATGGATCGGTGGCCCGTCGTCTCCTATAATACTGGTGAAGAGGTCCATCATGAATTGCTCCAGGTTAGCCCCCTCACGTCCTTCCTCTAGGCCCCGGACCCGGATATTTTCCCGTCTAGAACGGTTCTCTAAGTCCTCGCATTTCAGAAGGGCTGCGTTCAATTGAGCGGTGACGGCATCGGAGCTGTCTTCAAGCGGTTGTAGTCGGTCTTCCAAGTTCTGGCATTTTGTTTCGAGGTCAAGGGCGCGGGTCCCCACTGAGTCCACATCAGCCCTGAGATCGCTAAGTTTGAGGCTCATTTCTGATTTAAAGGCATCAAGAGAGGCGGTGATATCTGCTTTGAGGTCTGCACGCAGTTTGTTCTTAAAGTCGCGCAGTGTTGCTAGTAGGTCGTCCCGAGTGAACGCCATTTCTCCCGTCGATGGACTGCACCCCTGTTCTGCGCCGTCTGCTGCACCGGAGGCTCCAAAGTAGCTGGAGACTTTATTTGTTTGGGATTTTTTGGGAGGCATATGGGCAGATGTGGGTTATCGTGGTTGTCCCAGGCCGTCTGCAGGACTGCTGCGACACGCAAAAGGTTGGAGCTCCCTTTGTACCCTATTGTGCACTCCTCCGCCTATCAGGAAGCTGTCAGCCGGGAGACTCCACGATGTGCTGGGCCCCTCAAAGATCCAGTGACAGGCCTGTGTTCGTCACGGGAGCCCAAGCCGCCATGTTAGGGTCAGGCACGAGGAGTCAGGCAGAGCCCAAGCAAGCCGGTCCAATGTGCTTAAAAAGCCTTCGCGCTCCTCTCCAGGGCCCCTCAGGTACTCTCGCCACAGCGCAGCCCCCCGGGGCAGTGACAATGTCCCGATGAGCCCCCCAGGTCTGCGACGCTGAGTTAGGGTCAGGCGCACCCACCTCGAGCCGCTGGCCACCGGTACCTCCCAGCGCTCAATCTTGCCACCAGGGTTCCAAGCCGCTCGCGCCTGCACCTACTTATTCGGGGTATCAGTATGTCGCCTCCGTCGACAGCCGCGCTCTGGGGAGATCTTCTGCGGCGGCCGCCAATTTGTCACGATCAGCAGCTCATCGGACCTCCACCTGTGTCACAAATCCCCCGTATTCTACGGGACCGCCGATGTTGCTGGAAGTGGGGACCGCGTCGGAGTTGAATGGAGGTAGTGGCTCCACTATGTAGCCCCAAGCGAGAGATCCGACTAGATCGTCAGTGGGCCGCCATGTTGGTTGAGAGGCAGCTCCTGGGCCCCAGTCGCATCGGAAGGGAGCTATCGGACATCCGTGCCCCTCAGCGTGTCTCAGGTAGGCGCTATCGGGCCGGCATCCGAGTGTGTCACATAAGGTATGTGGGCACCCTGGGGGACATCTAATTGCTCGTGACAGCGAGCCACGGTGCGGGAGCCGAGCCGGTTCACGTCCGTGCGGCCATGATGGTTGGCCACGCCCCCCTATTATACATCTTTGATGACAATTTGAAGTAAATATGACAAAAATGTAATTCACTCATGGCTGGTATTACAAATAATCAAAAATAGACACAGATGCTACCACTTGCAATGCGGTTCAGGATGGGCCAACACACACCCAGGACAGAACCAGGACACTGTAGGTGATCAAAAAGCTAATTAAACAGGTAGTTGCTGCAAGAAAGATAGTTTTTTTAAAGTGTGTGGAGATTCTGATGTAAACATGGCAGTTTTGTAGCTGGCAAGAAAGTAGGGAAGAGTGCATGTTACCCGAAGAGGAATTTACCTCGGGTAAGAATGGAAGCTGATACAGTACATACACTAAGAGTAAGGAAGCCATTAGCATCACTACATGGGGGAGATGGGGCTGCAACTACTACTGGAAGGCTACCAACCATTATTATAAACTGCCGCCCACACCTGGGAAAGATGCAATGTCATCAATAGTGGAAGAACCATGTAGCACCTCAAAGAAATCCACAAATATTGCAGGCGTTTGTGATCACAATCTAAAGTCAGGGTCACATTCAGGGATCAGAGAGCATCCTCTGAGTACATATCCACCACTCAAATTACTTTCATATTTCACTATACTAATTCACCACTAATCCTTGATGAGTTCAGGAGTAGCGTGCTACTTGCTGAAAAAGCACTTTGACTCCTCGTCAGGGGTAGTAAGAGCTATATAAATGCAATTACAATACAATATAAGCGCCAGGAAAAGTAGTCTGTATGAACAAACTGAAAGAGCATCCAATGATCTATGAACACAGCTCAAAGTCAAGCACAAGTGTGTCTGGTTTTTCCCTCAGTGAATCATTCAAAATCTATCCATGAGGAAATACTTTAATTCATCGTTGAGAAAATCATCATATTAAAAATAAGATCAATGGAATTCTGGCATATAGGAAAGGGCCAACATCTAAAGAACCGCAAACTATGTCGGACTCAATTAACATAAATGATTGAACAGCTAAGCACAACTTAGTTGCACAAAAGTAGCACCTAAGTAATGTAGAATACCAATCCTGATTTGCAGAATTGAAGTTCATATTCCATGGATGTACAGTATGGCTAGATTTGCAAGAATAGTCCTAGGTATAGCATTCCTGGGTTCCGGATCCTGCAAACATAGGTAAACTCCAATAACCTTGTACATTTGTAACCATTCACCGGCCACTTGCAAGCAGTTCCCATCCTGGACACAATCTCAATTTTTCTGCTTTCAAATACAATAGTAAATGCATTTCCAGGGAGGTAATGATGAAATTTCCCTATTTTTGATGTTTTTTTTGAGAGACAAAAATCCTTTCCCTGTGACGACATTATTAGAAGTGGAAACGTACATATGTGTCACTGTTAAGTGTTCCACATTTTCCACCCATTGAAAAAAGCTAAGCAAATGTCATGCTTTGGCATATCCTGAGTAACCTATGATTGTTGTATATTTTCTGGAGTATCCTGGAAATCCCTTGTGGATCCTTAAAGAGACCAAAATTCCATTCAAATGTGGAAGCAATCCAATACAGTAAACGTTTCCCTTCGTAAATTGGAGTCATGATTTCTTCAGGTAATATGTGTGTAATGTCATGCGGGTGATTTCACACAAATTAATATCAAAAGATTAAAATGGACTATATAGAATGTGTACAATGATTTAGTCATTTCACATAGGCTGGCAAAGTACATAAGTGGTATGTAAGTGTCTCAGAAACCCATTTATTTTTTTGTAAATGTTCTGTAGCTACAGAACTTAAGCTGAGTGTTTGAAATGACCATTTTCTGTGTGGCATTCACCCAAATGTTTTGGCTTTTTTTTACTGTACCAGTTTTTGTTGACCTTGGGACTCTACGCACTTTACTCCTGTTCCAGTGGTAAAGTGATTGTGCTCTCTCTTTTTTTTAAGTTTCAAAAAGTAAAGTTTATTGAGGTACAATCACCAGAAGAGAAAAAAAAAAGAGAAAGCAAATACAACAAAAGGTATACATACAATATGACATGTGAACATAAGATTATACATGAAATCATGGTTACATCATCAATAAGAGGGAAAAAAAGGAGTGGAGAAAAATACAGAATTATGAAACAGGTCTGGTTACTCATTAAAGATACAACAACATATTACTAATAAACATATTCAACAATGCTGACATCAGAAAATAGAATGTCAAGGAGGTTTTAAGACTTCTTGTGCAGAACTGGCACGTGCATGGGAAATTTTAGCATGACAATCAAGAAACTTCGTAACTGGAGACCATATTTGTGAACATTTTACAGCAAGAGACAAAGGGTATACATAAGCTGTGTCCAATCTATGATTGTGACAAACCGCATACCACCAAGCCTGGAAGGATAAATCAGATAGGGATTTCCAGTGTTTGTTAATCTGCTGAAATACAACTCCCAAAAGTAAGTCCAAAATTTGCATGTTTATATGAGAATGAGACCAATCATCAGAGAGGGAGCCCAAAAATATATATGAAAGTGAGAGGGGTATCGGAGAGTTAAAAATGGAGGCAATCTGTCTCCAGATACATGTCCAAAAGTCGTGTACATAAGGACAGGTAAAAAGCATATGTTTTAAATCAGCATTTGTGGAGGAACATGGCCAGCAGGTATTGGGAGTATCGGCATTTATCTTGTGAAGAAGGGCAGGGGGAAAAAGTAATCTGTTGTAAATAAAGAAAAGTGTTTGTGTGGCGTTAGCTGCCCTAGAGGATTTTCGTATCTTGAGCCAAATTTTGTCCCATAAAGGGAGGGGATAAGTTACATCCAAATCACGTTCCCAATCCAGTTCCACTTTAGTTTTGTCTCTAGGAGATTTAGAATTGCGTAAACAAGTATATATGTTTGATGCTTTAGGACAGGTACTGAGAAATTCACGGGAAATATTAAGAGAGGAGTTGGACAAAACGGGAGTGTGAGCAGTTTGAGCAATAACTAGGCTTAATGCGGTGGAGAGCAATTGATATTTATTGCTAAATGAGAGAGGAAAATCAAAAATAAATTTGGCCTGTGAAAAAGACAAGATTACATCATTATGAATAAATTGGTTAACCCAGATAAGACCCTTTTGCCTCCAAGATTTCCAATATATGGGTTTGCCATTAATCAGTATATGTTTATTATGCCAAATAGTGGATTGTAAAAATGAATCTTTGTCAATGCAATTGCCCGAAAGAAGTGGACTTAATAGTTTATTAGTGTATTGAAAAATAGAGTTAGAAAGTTTTTGAGGTTTCCGAGTAAATGATAAATATTCCTGAAAAGAAAAGGGGGTAAGATATGAATGTTTGAGTGTAACCCATAGAGGAGAGTCAGATAAAAGGCCAAGCAGCCAGTGAGATGATTGACGTAAAATGAAGGCTTTATGATAAGTAGGAAAGTCGGGGAAATTGACACCACCTTCCAGTTTAGGGCGAATAAGTTTTGATAATGACATGCAGGCCTTCTTTTTATTCCAAAGAAAAAATGAGAGTAGGGAATACATTTTTGGGAAAAACTTCTGAGGTATGGCTAATGGGATATTAGAAATGGTAAAAAGAACAATCGGGGATAACATCATTTTTATTGTATCCAATCTTCCCCACCAAGAAAGATATAGAGGGTGCCATTTGTCTATCAAGGAGGATATTTTCAAAGAACATTTATCGAGATTAATGGAGATTGACGATTTAATTGAGGTGGAGAAGTACATACCTAAGTATTTGATGTGATGGGTATTCCATTTTAAATTGGCAATTTGGAAATCATCTTTAAAAGTGAATTTAGTCAAGGGTAAAATTTCGCACTTATCATTATTGAGTTTATAGCCGGAAACAGCAGAGTAGGCCTTTGTTTCATGAAGGAAACTGGGAAGGGAAGATTGGGGTTGTGAGAGAAATAACAGAATGTCATCCGCGTAGGCTGCCAATTTAATATGAGTGTCACCAGAAATAAATCCAAAGATAGCTGGATTTTGGTGAATTTTTGATCAAAAAGGTTCTAAGGCCAAATTGAATGAAAAGGCGGATAGGGGACAACCCTGTCTAACACCTCTACCCAAGGTAAAATAAGAGGAGGTAAGACCATTTGCAAAAATTGCTGCTTTAGGAGAGGAGTATAGAAGAGAAATTAGGTTAATAATTTTAGGCCCAAAACCAAACCATTTAAGAGTTGAAAAATAAAAGGCCAAGAAACTCTGTCAAATGCCTTTTCTGCGTCTAAAGCAATGGCTGATACAGATTCAGAAGTGTGAGATGATTTAGAGAGGATGTCAAAGAACAAGCGTGTGTTGTCAGTTAGGTATCGACCTTTCACAAAACCTGATTGCTCTCTACCCAAGAGATTAGGGAGAAATGATTCTAATCGAATGGCCATGGATTTTGAAAAAAAATTATAATCAATATTCACTAATGAAATGGGTCTGTAATTTTTACAGAAACGGAGGGGCATATTAGCAAGACCCACGTTAAAATTATCGCCGTTTTAGCGGCAGGAAACTGCCGCTAAAACGGCGATAATGGGCTTGCTAATATGCGTTATGGAATTCAATAGAAGCCCAGGTTAGATGTCCTGCACATCTAACCTGGGCTTCTATTGAATTTTATAACGCATATTAGCAAGCCCATTATTGCCGTTTTAGCGGCAGTTTCCTGCCGCTAAAACGGTGATAATTTTAACGTGGGTCTTGCTAATATGCCCCGGGAGTCTTTATCCTCTTTGGGTATAAGGCAAATTAGGGCTTCCAAAAAGGAACCAGAGGAGTTTCCAGTTTGTGAAAAGGAAAGTAATAACTTGTGTAATTTAGGGAGAAGTAACTGGGAAAAATGTAGAAAAAACTCAACAGTAAAACCGTCAGGTCCTGGGGCTTTGTCCTTTTTAAGTGTGATTAACGCGTTGTGTAATTCTTATAAAGAAATATCAGACTTTAATAGATCAAAATTTAAGGAGGTATCAAAGGATTTGTTAATGGAGGAGGGATATTCTGAAATGGAGTTATCCGCAGGCAAGGAAACAGGAGTATATAGAGATTCGTAAAAGCTGTAAAATTCTTGCAAAATCTCAGAATCATTGTATTTAGGTAAATGTTGGTCATAAAGTATCGATTCAGTGTTGAACTTATGTTTTTTAACTTTAAGATAATTTGCCAGCAATTTACCAGATTTATTTTGGCCACCATAGAATTTTGCTGTGGATTTGAGCAAGTACAAAGAAGCATTATCAGTGGACTCTTTATTGAATTTAAGTTTAGCGGCTATGAGTTCGGCTAAGCATTCTTCTGACCTAGTAGTATAATAGGAATATTCTAATCTCTTTATCGATGAGAAAAGGTCTGTAGCTTTCTTGCGGGCAGTGTGGCGTTTTTTGGAGACAAAATTGATAATAAAATCACGAGCTGCTGCCTTAAAGGCATCCCAAACCATGTGAAAAGGGAGAGTATCTGATTCATTAAATTGAAAATATTCTTCAAAAAACAAGGTAAAGGAGGTGGTAAACACAGGGTCAAGTAACAATGAGTTATTAAATCGCCAACGTCTGGGGGCAGAAGATGTATAAAGTATGTCTAATGAAATAGAAATAGGAGCATGGTCAGAAATCAGTATAGAACCAATTTCTGCAGATAGTATGGATTGAGTGATATTATGAGAAATAAAAATGTGATCTATGCGCGATTGTGACTTATGAACTGGTGAAAAGTAAGTGTATTCCCTCAGGGTAGGATTACATAATCGCCAAGCATCTGTCAGGTGTCTGTGTTGAAAGGAATGTAGAAATGATTTATGTGCTTTAGAGGGTATGAAGGAGGTTGCAGAGTTTCAGTCGATAAAGGGATCTATAATCTGATTACAATCTCCAGCTAAAATAAGATTTTCATGAGAATATAGCATCAATTTTTGTTCAAGATGAGACAAAAAAAGGGAGTCATTCATAGTAGGTGCATAAATATTGAGTAAAGAGAGAGGAACCTTCCCAATCAATAAATCTGTAAATAACCAATGACCCGCATCATCATTTTCTTGAGAGATAAGTTTGACATGGAGAGATTTATGACACAATGTAACGACACCATTGCGCTTACCATCACCTGGGGAGAAGAAGACGTCACCAACCCAATCTCTTTTCAATTTCAAGGATTCAGATTCTGTAAGTTGTGATTCTTGAATCATTGCAATGTCTGCTTTCAATTTAGATAGGTGCGTTAAGACATGTTGCCTTTTAATCGGTGAGTGCAGACCTCGGACATTCCAAGTAACAATATTCAATGACATAAACGAATAATTGAAAGAATAGTTTGAACTAGACCAGACAAAAGATTAACTGGATATAAAGAAGACCACAACATCATGTAAATGAGTAAAGATGTAACATGGAGAATAGAAAGAGGAAAAAAAGAGAAAATCAAAAAAGTGTAGAATTCGAGAAAAGGCAAATAGTAAAATGAGATTTCAAGCGAGGAAAAGGAGAAGATAGAAAAGGAGATAAGAGAACAGAAGGTTTTGTATTTCGTTTTTTAAATTGCGCACTGAATCGCCTGAAAACTTTGCATTTTTGCACTCTTGCCTTTTGCTTCCGCATCACGGAAGGTGCTGAGCGCTGATTGGCTGGTTAGGGCCAATCAGACGCTAGACGGGTGGAGCCTGTTGTTGCCCACGGCCTACTTGAAGCACTCCGGATGCGGACGTGCAGACCCTAGGTACACGAGCATGAGGAGGGGGGAAAACTGTTTTATGGCATTGGAATTTTAAAGATTTGTATTTCGTTTTTTAAATTGCGCACTGAATCGCCTGAAAACTTTGCATTTTTGCACTCTTGCCTTTTGCTTCCGCATCACGGAAGGTGGTGAGCGCTGATTGGCTGGTTAGGGCCAATCAGACGCTAGACGGGTGGAGCCTGTTGTTGCCCACCGTCTACTTGAAGCACTCCGGATGCGGACGCGCAGACCCTAGGTACACGAGCATGAGGAGGGGGGAAAACTGTTTTATGGCATTGGAATTTTAAAGATTTGTATTTCGTTTTTTAAATTGCGCACTGAATCGCCTGAAAACTTTGCATTTTTGCACTCTTGCCTTTTGCTTCCGCATCACGGAAGGTGCTGAGCGCTGATTGGCTGGTTAGGGCCAATCAGACGCTAGACGGGTGGAGCCTGTTGTTGCCCACCATCTACTTGAAGCACTCCGGATGTGGACGCGCAGACCCTAGGTACACGAGCATGAGGAGGGGGGAAAACTGTTTTATGGCATTGGAATTTTAAAGATTTGTATTTCGTTTTTTAAATTGCGCACTGAATCACCTGAAAACTTTGCATTTTTGCACTCTTGCCTTTTGCTTCCGCATCACGGAAGGTGCTGAGCGCTGATTGGCTGGTTAGGGCCAATCAGACGCTAGACGGGTGGAGCCTGTTGTTGCCCACCGTCTACTTGAAGCACTCCGGATGCGGACGCGCAGACCCTAGGTACACGAGCATGAGGAGGGGGGAAAACTGTTTTATGGCATTGGAATTTTAAAGATTTGTATTTCGTTTTTTAAATTGCGCACTGAATCGCCTGAAAACTTTGCATTTTTGCACTCTTGCCTTTTGCTTCCGCATCACGGAAGGTGCTGAGCGCTGATTGGCTGGTTAGGGCCAATCAGATGCTAGACGGGTGGAGCCTGTTGTTGCCCACCGTCTACTTGAAGCACTCCGGATGCGGACGCGCAGCGGACGCGCCGCTGGCGCGCCGAAGACGCGCCTAAGGCAAGCCCGTCTGCGCCCGTCCGCGCCAGGACGCTGCCGGCGGCCGGCCACTCCGCTTCTGTGGTTAATTGTACTATTTCTTATTCGAGCTTAGAGCTTCACTCATTGAATTTCAGAAAACTGACTTGTAGTCTTCACTCTTGGTCCCCGCTGGTTGAGCCCTTCCAGTGTCCATTCTGTCCCTTTCAGAGCAGGGTAAAATTAAGGGACAAGTCTCCCTCTAAGACAATTACTTTCAGGTTTTTTAGTATGAACTGCAGGTCTCTAGTTAAACATCATGCCGAGATTTTTGATCTTTTAACTGAAGAATCTCCAGATGCCCTATTCCTGACCGAGACCTGGTTGACTCCGGACTCGGTCGCTGAATCTTGGTTAGCTCTCCCTCAAGGTTACAAGCTGAATCAGCTTAATCGTATTGGTAATAGAGGAGGTGGAATTGCTGTGATACATAAGGAATGTTATTCCTGTAGCTTGAACAAAGAGGATATCCCTGACTGCGAAAGCGCATTTTTTTAAATTACTTTAAATCACAATTTTACGATTTCAGGTCTGCTTATTTATCGACCTCCCGGCTCCTCCACAGTCTTTCGAGCTGAATTAGCGAATAAGATTACATTACTGGCTAGTAGGGCTGCTAATTTTACCATTTTAGGAGATTTTAATCATCACTTAGAAGACCTCCGCAAATCAGATATTTCCAATTTTTTGGCTGATTTGGAAGCCTGTCAGCTGACCCAGCGTGTCGGATCCAGTACACACGTTGCGGGTCATCTATTGGATCCGATATTCTCCAATTTAGATTCTCTGTACGCCGCACCCCCTCTCCCTATGGCCTGGTCCGACCACTTTCTTGTCCCTTTCTCCATTCGCTGGCTAGGGAAGCCGGCCCAAACAGACTCCCTATCCATAGCAAAACGTCCTTGGCATAAGTTAGACATTAATACATTCTCTGACCTATTGCTAAGGCATAAACCCCAGTTTCCCTCTAATCTAGAATCCGCTGTGACACTCTCTCATGATTGGATTTCTTCTACTCTGGATAAGTGTATCCCGGCTAAATCCTGCTTGATAAAAAAAATGGAACTAGCCAACCCTTGGTTTAATGAGTTTTTGAGTAAAGAAAAAAACAAATGTAAACATTTAGAACGTGTCTGGAGAAGAACCTATGATGCGGAATCGAAAACTAATTATCGTGACTCTATCAAGATCTATCACAAATTAGTTCGGAAAGCTAGAGCTGAGTATATTGCTAACGAAATCCTGGAAAGCAAAAATCCTTCGAAGACAATTTTTTCTCTCCTTAAAGTTATGAAAGGCTCTAAGGTGAAGGCTGATTCCCCTATCTCATCTAATACACAATGTGATGAGCTGGCCAATTATTTTATCCACAAGGTGGATAATATCTATAACAGCTTTGCCCCTAGCACTTATTTAGCTGGAGAAGAATGCTGTGAAGACAAAAGGCCCTCTAGGGGCGATAATATACTTTGCTCCTTCCCTCCACTATCGTTGACTGAAACTGAATCTCTATGCAGAAAGATTAAATCTGGTTCGGCAGCTGACCCTTTGAGACCAGCCCAGTTTCATCAATTACAGAGTGTCCTTTTACCTGTGGCACGGGAATTGATCAATCTGTCTCTGTCCTCAGCGTCTGTACCTTTAGCATGGAAACATGCCAAAGTGATTCCCCTTTTAAAGAAACCTTCTCTTGAACCCTCTGACCCGGGCAATTACCGTCCTATTTCCCAGCTCCCTTTTTTGGCAAAGGCCACTGAATCTCATGTTAACACCATCCTCACTGAGTTGGTGGAACGCAATGATATTCTGGATGCCTCTCAAAATGGGTTTAGGTCCCGTCACAGCACTGAATCTGCGCTGATGGCGGTGACCGAAGATATCCGTGACAGGCTGGATGAAGGAAGCTCAGTGGCCTTGATTCTTCTTGACTTAAGCGCCGCGTTTGATACGGTGTCACACGGAATACTTCTGCGTAGGCTGGAGGAGATTGGGATTGGGGGTCTGGTGTTGGCCTGGTTCCGCTCCTACTTGGAAGGCAGAACCTTCCAGGTCACTGTGCCCCTGCTCCACTCCCAGGAGTAGTAATATCAAGCATGGGGTGCCCCAGGGTTCGATCCTAAGCCCCATGCTTTTTAACATCTATGTACAACCTCTGGCAGTGGTAGCTAAGAGTAGAGGGCTGTCCTTGGTGTCTTATGCGGACGACACCCAATTAGTGATCGCCTTCTCAAAGAAATGAAATTCAAGGAGGATATGCTGGCAGTATCTAATTGGATGTCAGATAACTGCCTGCAGCTTAATGCGAGCAAATCTGAAATTCTTTTGCTGGGCAAAGACAGTGACCTATGGTCTGAGCAGTGGTGGCCAGAGGAACTCAAACCAGCCCCCACGCCAAAGGAGGTGGTTAAAAATCTGGGTTTCTGGATAGATAGTAGTCTGTCCTTCGACACCCAATCTAAGTCAGTCGCAGGGACCTGCTTCGGGCTCTTGAGAGGTCTCAAACCTTTGTTGTTTTTTTTTAATCCCTCTATTCGACAGACCATTTTACAGGCCACGATCTTGTCCAGATTGGACTATGGAAATGCCCTATATTTAGGTGCTAATAAATCTTGCATTCAGCGACTCCAAAGAATTCAAAATGCGGCTGCTCGCACTCTGCTGGCCCTCCCAAGATCCTGTTCTGTGTCTAGTTCTCTGTCCAGGCTTCACTGGCTGCCGGTGGAGAAAAGGATTCAGTTCAAGACTTTGTGTGTTGCTCATAAAATCCTGAATCATCAAGCCCCCAAGGTCTTAGCGAATTGGCTAGTGCCATATATCCCGAGGCGTACTCTTCGCTCTGCAGATAAAAGGCTAGTCTGCATCCCCCGAGTTCGTAGAGCCAGAGCAGGTGGACGCTCATTTAAGGTATTGGCAGCTAGGCTTTGGAACTCCCTTCCCTCTGGGATTAGAGGACTACAGAACCTTCTAGAGTTTCGGAGAGCCATAAAGACCTGGCTCTTTCCGGGGTAGCCTTAGGGTCTTTTTTTCCTTCTCTGCTTCATGAAAGTTTACCTGGTAGCGCTGGGACGCCCCGTCGCTGGGGCAGCTATGCGCTGTATAAATTCGGTAAATAAATAAATAAAATAAAGGTAAGAGGAGTAGAAAAAAAATAAAAGAAAAAACACATACCTATAAAAATCCAAAAATGAGGGTGGGGGGGTGAAACCACATGGAGGAGCGGTGTATCCAGATCTCACAGAGGGAGGCATAGGGACGACTGGATATTACATGGTGCGAGACAAGAGGATATACATGCAACGAGGATGCCTACAGGAGAAAATACATATGATTGAACTGCGGAATGGTAAGATAACAAACATAAGATATCAGACCAACAAGAAACAAACGATTTAAGAGAACAGAATATAGTACTGGAAGATATGAGAAATAGAGAGAACAACATTGGTAAAGCAAAACAGTATATTATGCCTACTGGAGAAAATACATATGATTGAACTACGAAATGGTAACATAACAAATATAAGATATCAGAACAACAAGAAACAAAAACGATTTAAGAAAACAGAACATAGTACTGGAAGATATGAGAGATAGAGAGAACAACATCTGCAAAGCAAAACAGTATATTCAGCAAAATTGGGAAGTTGAGGCGCCAGAGGTATCCATAGTTTCAGCTCTGCAGGTATTCAGAGAACTTTTCAGCTTAACAGGATCTTCGTAGGAAGTTGTTTTGTTCCGGTATGTGACCTTAAAAACGCAGGGATGGAAAAGGCCATATCGAGCACCAAGGGCACGTAGGTCTGGCCTCATATTTAGAAACTCCCTGCGTCGGTCTGCAGTGGTTTTAGCATAGTCCTGTGAAAAAAACAACGTATGACCTAATCATGAAATACGAGATGATTTTTTAGAAGCTGCTAAGACTTTAAGAAGATCTGTATATTCCAAGAAATACAGAATGACACCACGTGGTCGGTTAGAACCCGAAGTGTCCATATGCTGACGTCCTAGCCGATGGGCACGTTGAATGTTCAAGGTAGTGTCCGCAGGTAGGCCCAACACTTTAGGTAGAAAGGATTTGAAGAAGGAGAGAGGGTCCGCACCCTCTGTAATTTCTGGCATGCCATAAATGCGTAGGTTATTTCTACGGTTTCTATTTTCCAAGTCCTCAACATGCTTCTGTAAGGAGGTAACTTGTGACTGAAGAACATGAACTTTATTCTCAGTTGCATTGTAAGAAGGAACACTCTGCTCCACTGCGACAAGACGTTCATCTAGTTGAGACCATCGGTCTGTCAGAAATTGAAGTTTGGAATTTGTCTCCTCCATAAAGGGTTTTAAGGCGCATATTTCCTCCAATAGCAAGTCTAACGAGACAGGCGGTGGTGACTTCGCAGGAGAGGGAGGGTCTTTTTTAAGGCGTTTAGGATTAGTCTTGACAGGGTTCATCAAAGTGGGTACCATTGACGATGTAGATGAGGGAGCGCCAACCTTTGATTGGGAAGCAGAGGCAGACTCCATTATAGCAAGCTTCGTAAAGATTGTAGAGTTTTTGATAAAACTGTGTGAAGGAGATGAGATAGAGGAATTGAGCCTCCGTAACCTCCCCATAAACTGTGCGAGGATGTCTTTGAAATAAATGCACGTTATTTGAAAAAGTCAATTATGTGAACAAAAAGAAGCAGAGTATTAAGAATAAGGGGCTGAGAACAGATAGTGTTGAAAAAACAATGCTTTGTAGTAGCAGGAATAATGTCCATTGCTGACTGAAGAGGATACCACTGCTGTCAAAAATAGAGATTTTCAGCAAAAAAGATAAAATAATGAGAAAAAATAATAAGATAATTGAGGTGCACAGCCTCAGCTCATCAAAAGTGACAGGAGTAGCGACCGCGCTCGTGAGGGAAAGAGAGACGGTCGTTTCAAAAATAAGAATGCTTTATTCCTATAAAGTTAGTGAGCCTGGTATCAGTAGGGGCCTGTCATGAGGAAGCTTAAATTAGGTTATGGCATGTTAGAGGAAGCCCACAATTGTTCTGGAAGGTAAAGTAGAGGTGGAGATAAGGTGCGCCATTTCAGCGTTGTGAGGCGAGTTATTACCGCGCCCACATTGCAAAATGCCGGCCGCGACTGAGGCGGCAGCAAAGAAGAGGCGAATACCTTCTTAGAACGTTGCTGGTGTGTCGCTTGCACTACCAGTGGGTCGTCGGGCGGTTCATGGATGGAGAGCCGCACTTCATGAAGAAAAGGGGTCACGGGACCCGCGAAGAAACAGTCTTCGTCCGCGCCGGAGCTCAGGAATCTGCCGCCATCTCCCGTGGGAGTCAAGCGACGCCCCCCGATTGTGCTCTCTCTTTAATCATTGTAAAATCGACAGATTCCTAATTGGCACATTTAATTTACCTATAAATCCCTTGTATATGGTACTACTTATACCCAGGACCTGTAAATTAAATGCTGTGGTGGGCTGCAGCACTCATTGTGCCTCCCACTAATGTAGCACTAGTTTGTCTCCAGGCCTGCCCCTGCAGCCTGAGTGTGCAGTTTTAAGCTGTCATTTCGACATGGTAAAAAACCTTTTGCCAGGCCTAAGCCTTCCATTTTAATACTTGTAAGCCACCCCTAAGGTAGGCCCTAAATGCCCATAGTGCAGGGTGCACAGTATTTAAAAAGTAGGACATGTACATTTAATGTTTTACATGTCCTGGCAGTAAAAAACCCTCAAAGTCAGTTTCACTGTGGCAAGGCTGGTTATCCCATAAGGAAAAATTAGTGTACATTTTAACAACTTACAATGCTTAATTTCACTTTGGGAGGAGCTTGAAAATGATTCAAAGACTCATTTTACCAGTAATTTAAAATCTACATTATTGGTCAAGTCGGGTTTTATATTACTATTGCAGAAAGTTATCATTTCTCTGACGTAGCCAAAAGGGACTTTCTGCCAGTGTGCAGTTTCACCTGACTGCTGAATGGCACTCCTGCGGTAAGATGTGTATTTCTCCTAGACAGTAGACCAAATACTTGGGAGTCGAGAGGTGGTTTTCCTCCTTGAGCAGGATGGTCTGGAGGGCTGTAGCCTACCCTGTCACTGGCAGATGTAGCTCACACCTAATCCCGTCTCCCTTTGTCTTACTAGTCATCTTGGCTCCATACCTAATGGGAGGAGAAACTGCCTCTGAACTAGTTTTAATTGACAACAAGGGAGGGTTTGTCCATTTCCGTAGCCACAACTCTGGGTGGGCACAGGGATTTCTAACCATGGGAACAAGGGTTCTGCCATGTTGGTTTTGGGTAAAGAGGGGTATTGTGGGATAGCTTGCTGTAAAACACATATAAAGTGCTACAAAAGTGAATAGGATCCCCACTGGGAACTTTTCCTCGCTCCGGACCTCTTCTTTGCAGGAACTGGAACCGGATGCTGGAACTCCCTTCCCCAATCCTAGCGCTGCTCACATGCAGGATGTGAGCAGCGCCCTGATTGGACGGAATGGCCTCACTCGGCCTTCCACAGAACTCTGGAGGCCTGCACTTTCTCAACCCAGCTGTCTTGAGAGGTTTAAAGTGCATATGTGTGGCTGGCCAACGCAAGATGGCTGGCCAAAAAGACATGTGCACTTTAAACAGTGCATTAGACAGCCCATCCTCCTCCCTGCTGCTGCCACTCAGCAACCTCCCCGCCCCCTCCTGATGCTCAGCTCAGGGCAGGGGATGAAAAATAAAATGGTATAAGCTACCATTTTATTTTTCATCGCTGGGGCTTTGGGGGGAATTTGAAGTGGATCAACGCGCCTCCCCTCCAACGGAGGAGCCGCCCCTGATTTAGAGTGCCGTTGACATCAACGTGTACTCTTAATACAACTGATGTCCTGCGTCCGACAAACTCCAAATAAGGTTTCCTTTCAAAATTTGGTCCAGATATTGGACCCAGCCAAGGATATTGCAGTTTTATATTTGTTCAGGCTTGGACAGCATTCACTCTATAAACACATTCATCTTGTGAAAGGTAGACTTTTGAGGTTTGACAAGATTTTTCAGTAAAAGCCTTTGAGACTTTTGCAGTCTTGGATTTGTATCTCTTTTCCCAGCGGCATCACTTTAATTATATTTGTAGGTTGATCAATGTGCTTTATTGAGCTGTGCCTTCCTCTAGACAGAGTGATAAAAAACTATTATCTCTCCAAAGGAAAGGATTAAAATGTGTCGTTTATATCTACCTACGCGAGGGGCTTCCTTTTAGCAATTTCTAAGAAGAGTGCATAAATGTCAATTGTTTCCTTAACACCACAGCAGTGGGACTCAATGCCAGCAATAACTTACAACTCGTTAATAAACAATGAATGTCAAATGTATTGCAGAGGTACCTTTATCTAAGAAGCGTTATTTAATTACAATGGAAAAGTGCACATTAATCATCTAAGTACGGAGACGCTGGTAGCTCATAAGAGAGCGGATCAGTGTTGTTAATTGTACAATTTGCCTTCATTTATGATATTTTGGCAGGTGATTTGTTGGGAAGAGGACAAACCAACCCAAACGGATAACTGTGCTGAGAGCAGTCACATTTTGCTTGAGGGAGTTGTTAAAAACTAAGGGAACACTCTCCAATGTCCATCCAGGGGCGGTGCGTCCATTGGGGCGTTGGGGCGTAGCCCCCCCGCCCGCAGCTCCCTCGGCGTCTTTGAACCTAAGTAAACAATCAGTTTACTTAGTTCAAAGAGCCGAGGGAGAACTGATAATCATGTCAGTCAGCATGACGCCGACCGCCCACCCCCTTCAGAGTCTGAAGGGGGTGGGCAGTCCTGCGGCCATGTTGACTGACATGATTGTCAGAGCTCAGAGGGACCAGGGGCAGCAGGCAGCACTGCAGCACAAGTGCGCATGAGTGGGCAAGGGCACCAAATTTTCGCGCCGTGCCCAGTCATGCGCACTTGTGTGTGCACTGGCTTGCGCATGCCCATTAGGAGAGCGAGGGCTGAGCAAAGGCTCAAACCTCGGTCTCCTAATGGGCAGGCGGGCGAGAGGTAACCGTGCCCTAAGCCAATCCTGGCACTGCCAGCAGCGCCAGGATTGGCTGAGAGGGGCTGTAGGCAGGGCCAAACGGAGTCGGACCCGAGGCGGCGCGGACGGCGGACCTCCTCAGAGTCAGGTAGGATTTTGTTTTTTTGTTTGTTATTTAAAAATCCCGCGGGCCCCCGGCACAACCCCTCCCCACCCCCCCGCAAACCCCTCCCCCCCGCGAGCCGCAACGAATGCCAGCTGTTGGGAAAACTCTCTTTAGAGCTGCACAACTCGTTTTTGCAAATGTGAATGTACCCGCTTTCAAATCTGTAATAAAGCATACTACTCGAGCATACTTGGGCTACTCTACTGCATTAAAAATGTGAATAAAAGCATGTTTCCCAAACGTGGGGTTAAATATTGGGCACTGGTTCTTGGTCTTACATGATGATGATCCCCTTATTATAATGGCAATGATGTAGTTACAGATTTCCCGCCATCGACGCCATTATTAATTACTACTTCTATAGTATTCCTCTTCTCACTGCGGGCACAATAGGATGTTTTATGCTTTAATCAGTCTGACGTCACAATATGCTTTCCCTGTGTGTTCGCTTTTTCAATGGGGTCGCACTGATATATGGTTGACCTGCTTTGACGTCACAATGTTTTGTTTCCGCATTTTGTTTCAATGTGATGCCGCAATGGGATGTTTTGCTTTACCCTTCCACTTTCAGTCTTCCACCACAGTGCCGCTATTCTGTTCTGCTTTGCTTCACAAATTAAGTTCCTACTCTGTAGTTTTACTGGTTATTTAGAGTAGTGTTTCAGTTTGGTTTCTGCTTTATTCCTGTAGGACTGGTTTTATTTTGTACTATTCCGTACTCGCAGAATAACGTCACATCTACATATTTTTCTGGGTGTCACCTCTGCTCTGAAAGCGCAACGAGTCACTCGTCCTGTTATTTTGCTCTGATGTCACAATCTTTGATGTAATCTGTTTTCTCTGATGCAAGAATGACACATTTTTACTTTTATTTGGTGTTTTACTTTCTCTTCTCTCCCGTCACAAGAAGATATTTTCATGTGTACTCGCTTTGCTCTGGTTTCACGGGTTTCTTCTGTGTATTTGTGTCCTTTGTTTTTCTGACGCCACAACAAGTTGTCTCTGTGTTTTGTCGTCGTTGCCCCGTCAAATGTGTGTGCCTCTCCGTTTTGCTTTTTCTAAAGTCATAGAAATGTCTGTTTCATTCGGACTGATGTGAAAATAAGATGTTTAAGTACATGTTTTCATGCACCCAAAAATCAGGACGAGTTTTGCTTATTTGTGATTTCCTCTAACAGTATCATGTTGTGTATTTATGCTGCCCACGCGTTCGCTTTCCTCGGATGGTGCGGTGACGTGATGTTATAGGCAGAGTGGGGAAAGGAGGAACCGCTGTTGGTGTAATATGGACATAGAGTTAAAATAAAAGCGTAAGAGGAGAGAGAGAGGGAAAGGAAGAGTGGGAAGAAGTAGCCACGGATCAAGAAATGGAAAGGGCGGGAGCAAAGGGGAGTGCAAAGAGTGACAATGAGAGGAGAGTGACAGGGATGGAGATGAGAGAGAGGTTCACATAGAGGAGGGATGGACAGAGGGGAGTGCAAAGAGTGACAATGAGAGGAGAGTGACAGGGATGGAGATGAGAGACAAGTTCACAGAGAGGAGAAAGGGACAGAGGGGAGGAGAACGAGTGTCGATGAGAGGGGGTGACAGAGATGCAGAGGAGAGAGATTTGCAGGGAGGGACAAAGGGAAGTGGAAAGAGGTACAGCAAGCAGAGTCACACGGATGGAGATAAAGAGCGTGTGATGAGGTTCATAAGGGCCAAATGAGAGTGGAAAGAGTGGCAATGAGAGGAGAGTGACCGAGAGAGAGGTTCACAGAGAGGAGGGGGAGGGCAAAGGGGAGTGGAAAGAGTGACAGCAAGGAGAGAGTGAAAGGATGAACATGAAAGAGGGTGCAATTCAGGCAGAGCTGTATGGGGGAAAACAGGAGGTAGAAAGAGTGATGGGGAGACCTAAAGGTGAGGGGGAAGTGCAGAGGGCAGCTGAGGAGAGGGTGGCATAGATGGTGAAGGGTGTGAGACACAAAGACACCGAAACACAGAAATGAGTGGGAGGCAGAAAAAGGAACGTGGTAATTATTTAACACAGAAAGAAACTCGACTTGCTGGGACAAGCACTCAGTATTTCCTCATCCAGCCCAGCGCGTCTCCTGGAAGCTCCCAGAAAGGGGAAGGTGTGACCAGGGGTGCTTGTGAGGTGGCACCGGGCCCAGTATGTCTGGCTGCGGGTTTTGTGTTTGTCACTTTGTGAGTAAATCGAGTATTTCAACGTCTGCTTGCAGCTGCAGCAGTCTGTGTACTTTTTTGTGTACAGGTCTTTAAGCCTAAACAAATGTTTGTGACTCGTGCTTTATGTGTGTACTTGATAGTGTTTGAGTGTGTGTTTGTACTTGTGTTGGGGTGAAGTTGATGGATATGTTGATGTTACAGATGCTGTCATAACAGTGCTTTATCAACCTTCCTGCTTCCTCAAATTTGCTTGAAAATGCTCCATTTATCCACTCTTTTTTCAAAATTTTCTCGGGGGGAGAACCCCCCCCCCCCAGTGCAGTACCACGATAACTTTACGCCTCACCACTTTCAAATGTCACCAGCCACCACTGTCCATCACTATTTTGTTAAAAGGAGAGTTGCCTTATTTTGCTTAAGAGCGATGATTATTATCAACTTTCGGTGATTGTCACCCCCTGGCATCGCCTCATTGCACAGCCATGTTTGAATTACACCAGCAACAATCCAGAAAGTCGAGGAAGAATTGTACATTTTTAAAACATACATCTATAGGTTTCCATTTTGCCAGCGGCCAATATCATTAATAGCCCATAGCACATGCTCCTGTAAAAATCCATGGTGGCATAAATTGTTCACAATTATATGTGACCTTTGGAATACTATTGAACAATGCAATGAAGATCTTAAATTAAGTGCCCTGCGGTTGTCCTAGCCGAGAGTTAGCTACATTGGAGCCCTGATCCAAAATGGCTACCCCGGCCGACTGGCGTTTCTATAGCACTCGCGAGAAAAGACCTTAGTCCACTGATTTGTGTTGCAGCAAGCCCACCTGCCACAATGCTAAACACCCACCAGTTCTGGTGGATCAATGAAGTAATGTATGCAATGCAGGGATCTGAGCTTGACTCCCTGGTCACAGGTTAGAATCAAGTGCAATGCTCAGCCTTTCATCGTTTTGAGGGAAATAAAATGAGTACCACTGAGTTGAGTAACAGAGGCATAGATTTACTGATTCTTCTGCAATGCAGCACAGCAACCAAATTGGCTGAGCTGTATGGCGCAATGCTAAACACACACCGGTTCAGTGAAGTAATGCATGCAATGCAGGGATCTGTGCTTTGCTGGCTGGCTGGGCTGCATGGCACAAATTTGAAAACACAGCGCAGAGGCATATGTAGTGAGATTGGCCTGCTGCTGCTGCCATACCCCGCCCTCGCATGATGCACAGCCTCACAGAGGTCAGTGTGCAGTGTCTGGTATAGGATTTGCACTAGAAACAAACCCTTCCAGTGAACATTCCTATGTCTGTACAAACATAGTGAGGTCCAAGTCTGCCTTACATGATGCACAGCCTCGCAGCATTTGTACTGGAAGCATATCCCTCTAGTGAAAATTCCTTTGTCTGTGCAAGCATAGCGGGATCCCTCAATCTGGATGTGTACTGTGCACTTCCGCACATATGCAATACACATAATTTTGAGAAATGAAAACATTTCTCCTTGTTAGCGCCTGCTTCATGGAGGCAATATTTTTTGACGCAAAGCCCAGTCTGACTAGGTAGTAGATCGGGCTTTACCGAGGCGTATGAGGTGATTTTCCAAAGCTGCACACCATTGGTGCAAAGTATTACAAAGCAGTGCAAAGTGCTTTTTGTGCTGGAAAATAAATGCCATGCACTCCTTTGCACCACATTGTGTGGCTTTGCACAGGCGCAGGGCCATGGTAATTCTGGGTTTACATCTGTTATTCACGAGGTACCTATAGTGGTACGTGTGCTTTTCGAATATACATTTTATGCTACACCAAATAAAAGCAGTCAGAGTTCATGAAGATCACAACAAAATTAGAAAGTAGGTAGTCAGGAGAACAGTGGAATACTCCTTGAAAATAAGCACAAACAGCAGGGGAAAAGCACCTGGGGCCGTATTATACTAGTGCCCCGGGGGCGCAACAGGTGTTTGTGCCCACTTTGCACGCCCTGGGGCACTTTGGTATTACAGAAGGGGCTGTAGACGCTTGTGCAGCCCCTTCTGTAATACCGATAGCGCTGACGCACATACAGCTCCAGCGCTATCTTCTGAGGGCGTTCCCTCATTTTAATGGGGGCGTGCCCCATGCAAATGAGGGAATCCCTTTGCCTCTGCGCCTGCACCGTATTACAGGCGCGGGCGCAGAGTCAAAGAAGCTCTCATGTGATATAATTCTATAAATGTAAGGCATTTTTCTAGTCATCTGCTTTGTAGACAGGTGCTTATTCTTGATGGATGGCTTTAATATAACTGTGGCCTTTTAAAGAGATTTTGACGGTGGTCCTCACCCTGCCAGAGTTGGCCTCACATTAGTCTTCCTCTAAAACAATTCCCAAATTGAGGTTTTCGTAGGATCACCTAGTTTAAGATACTGTAGCAAGGAATTATTGTGTCTTCAGTGCCTGTGTTTTGACTGCAGGATTGAGCATTTCAGTACAATAGGTAAATATATGGTTAGGGGCGCATTGAGAGGGGCAGTATCTATTAAGATCTGTTTATCCTGCCAGTCACAAGCAGAGCTGTCACTAAGAGGAGCAGCTGGGACTATTTTCCCCAGACTCTGTGATTTTCTGGGTCCCACACTGCCCCTGCTAAATCTATTTTGTGATACCTTGTCAATAAAGCAGGTAACTTTATCTGCCACTAGGCGTTGCCACCCGTGGTAGATCAAACCCTGTGGAGGTCCCTAGGCAGTCGAAATTTCGCCCGCCCCTCGCACATTTATTTTCAAATACTCAATGCACCGGATTGTTTTACAAACTGACAGCTGCCAGAGGATGAGCTTTTAAGAAACACGCTGTTATGTGAATGTGATGGCTCTGGTTTACGTACTTTAAGTTGTTAATGGGTACATTACATTAATATAGTATTTTCTCTAAAGAGTATTTAGTGTAAAGTTTTTGTTTCTTTGAGTTGATTAATTTTTTTCCATCTTTTGGAAATATTTAAGAAAGCTTGATTGTAATTTTCTTTCAAGATCAAATCAATATTATTTTGATATGTTGTCGTGGAGCCACTAAAAGGAGTGAGGCCCATAGGCTGGTGCCTAATTTGCCTATTTGGTAATCCGGAACTGGTTGCCACAAAGTCAGAGAAGGGCCATGTTTGTGACCCAAACACAACAAAAGCTTCTGACAAGCATTTTCACAGGTTTAAATTATGGAAGGGCAACTCAGACACCACCCTTCTGAATTCAAGAAATGGAATCCGATTGGGTAGCGAAAAGTAACACATTTTATTTACATGCATCGCCTGTTAGTGCTATGGGTTACTGGCTCTAGGGATAACCTTTTGAATTCAAGGCAGATTTGAAACTAAATAATTTATTGATTAAATCTGAGAACCATACAGTTAGTGTTATTGGTCTACTGAAAGTAAGTCTGAGTTGAGCATAATGTTATATGACATCTCATATCAGAGCCGTCTGTTCGATAAACATAATATGTAATATTAACAATAAATACATATTTCTGTGTCGAAATAAAGTAAACTCAACCCATGTAGTCTGGCCAAAGCAGACAGCTGTGCAACCCGTGATCCATATGTTTAACTATTTAGTTATTTTAGGGATTGATTTAGTGATAGGTCAAAATCGTAGTGTGTTTAACACTCGTTGTACCTTTGGGTTTAAGACTACTGTGCACAGAGGCGCCTCCCATGAGGGATTCTGAGGGGGTAGAATGCGTGGGGGGGGATACATTACTGCAATAGTCGGGTTTCTGTTTTTTCTGAACTGCATTCCCAAGGGGGACAGTCGTACATGTAAAGAAATTTCCTTCGAATGTGTGGCCAGACAGCTTAAACTGGTTTCTTTCCAGGCCTTTCCTTTTTAGCTTGGATTTTCAGAGCAGGGCTAGCAAGTCAAGCAGTAGGTTGCCCATTAGCCACCGAGATCGCTAGCTTACTGGGGCGGGGCAGATCTACTGGCCTGAAAAACTTGAAAATTGTTCCATGAATTTGATGCACGCTGTTGGTGGGGACAGTACGGACAGGGGGACCTTGTGCAATCTGAGATTAGAGTGGGCATCCTCTCGAAAACTGTTCATTCCAATTAGGTTGTTGACATTTACAAATGAGAACAATATCTCGTGTAAGTACATTAATGAGTCACTAAAATCGAAAATACCATTTAACACAAAGAAAGCATAGTCTAATGACCGCTTTAACCTTTTGTAAATATAATTAAACACAGTCATGCGCCAGAGAGAGTTAGGACAGGTCAGAAGTCTCCAAGCCTGGAAGGAGCATTGAATGTCCATGTGATGTGGCTCTGTTACACTTCGAATATAATACAGCTTAGAAAGGCAATGGCTTATTTTCCTCTGGTACTTTGCACAATCCGCCTCCGCCTCTTCCGTGCCTATCTTCTCCTCTACCTGTCTTTTATGAGGGCGTGTCCTGGTTTATGGCACTGAACATGAGTGAGCGCAAATTTTGGTTTTGGTATGGAGGATTGTCTGGTGGCCGCAATGCAGACTTCACAACATCTGAAGAATTTATTGTAGGTGTTACGCTTCCAGTTTCATTCTTAGATTGTGTTAGTGTTTAGTTTAATATGATTGGTCCTTCTGTTAGTGAATAGTGCATATTTTATGTGCCCTTCTAGGGGTTATGAGGTATGAAAGCTAATCTTTGAAAAACACAAATGTTCTGAGCTATGTTATTGCTTAATTTGGAAAACAACCAGAACCAGGGATCAACATTTTTCCTAGGAGGACACAGACCACTGGCCTCGCCCTCTCCCTGCGTGAACGTTGCCTGAGCCTTCCGTGCTCTCACCACCCCTCAGACATATTGTTCGGCTGGGAAGGGACCCTGGATGTGTTTAAAGGGGTGGGTTAATTTTTAGCTTTGAATCTTGAATGTTGTGCTGCTAATTCACAGACGCGATTTTCCCGTTGTTATGGAAAACAATGGTGCAAAATGGTGCAAATGCATTTTAGACATGTAAACTGTGCAAAACCTAGCACACTAGATCAATGGTGACTAGTGACCTTTGAAAGATCATGGGATGTATAACGTGGCTTGAGTTCTCGTCAGCTAGCTATATGCACCACCCACATGAGTGTCTTTATTCAAACCAGTATCCTCATACAGATGTGCGCAGGGTCGGCTTTAGAGCTGTTGGCGCCCGGTGCGACAATCATTTTTGGTGCTCCTCCCCATGACCACTTCCTTGGATTCCCTCACAACCACCAGGCAAAAGCGCCCCTCATCTCTCCATAGCCCCTCTCTCACATACATTTAATTTACTTTAAAGCACTGGTAAAGGCTGACTTTACTAATAAGAATGTATATCTACCCAAACAAACCCTTTTCAACAACATTAGGAATAGATAATGAAAGACTGGGGAAGAAAGACAGAACGTCCTGACCTATTTTATGCAGTTTGCATGCAGCTCTTTGATGACAGTTCATAACAGTCAGTGTTGTATATTAGGGTTGTATCTTATGAACTGCGGTAACAAAAGGATCTCTGTGACAAAAGCAGTAATCCACTCAGCTATCCACATAAAATACAGATGTGTGATCTGTACCGTATGCATTCTTTGCAGCAGGCATATTAACCCTCTTTGCTACATTATGGCAAGTGAAAACTGCCACTAGACAAAACTCTGATCTCTATCTCAAGCAGGAACAATAATCACAGGAGTTATCTTGGCATTTTTATTGCTGCCTTAACTCTGGAAGCACAAGGAACTCTGCTGAAGGTGTTTTAAAATCATAACGTATTGCTAAACGCAGCACCCCCCTGAGGTCTGCGCCCCCTTCCCAGGTCAGCGCCCATTGCGGCCGCACCAGTCGCACCGCCCTAAAGCCGGCCGTGGCTGTGCACTTCTTGTCTGTACCACCGAAATAACACCCTGTCCTCTGACCACACTGCCAACTCTGCTCTTGACCACTGCAAATGCTCCTCTCTCCCCAAGCACTGCAGCACACATTTTCAGCAAACAATGTGTCCTTCCTCCTGCTGCTAGCATCCACTAGAGTTTGCAGTTGAGAGTTAAGCAGGAAACCTGTGATTGCCCTTCTGTGTGACACAAGCAACAACTCTGGTGCAGTGGTGTTCAGAAAGCAAGCAAAATTATGTTTTGCTTCTGCGGTGCTCCTTTTCTTCTATCATCATGGCCATTTTTTAGGCCTTTTAGCGCATTCTGGCACTCACCTGTGGCCACGTGATGCACCCATAAGGCAGCTGCTTGCAATTGCCTTAGAATAGCATTAGTCCTGATCACCCCATACCTTTTGTCCAAAAGTGCATTGCTGTCTAAAGCCTGTGCAGACAGAGTGGGTGTTCCTGCGGGGTCCCGGAAGCAGTATGTGTGCCAAGTGACAAAATAGGCAATGGTTATTCAAAAGGAGGAACAAAAGTAGGAAAATGGGCAAACGCAGGGTTGTTGGTCCTCAGACAAAAAGGTTTTATCTCTAATAAAAGCTATTCCAAGTCTTAAGTGCATTACAATTTTGATATATTTGTGAGGGATAAATAAATCCAAAAGTACGGAGAAGACCAAAGTGATGGTTCCTGCTCTGCAAATGATTCTCTCATCTGCCTTCGCCCACGGACTCCGCTTTTATTCATATGGTATGTTTCACATTGTTGATAAAAAAAGGATATTTTTAGGCTCAGGAAGACGCAGCAGCACACAGCAGTGTTTGTGTCTTTTAGGGACAGAGAAGCTGATGTAATGTGGATGGTGGCTCAGGACATGAAAGGAGCCTGGGAGGATGAAACTGGAGTGATGAAATGGAAAGGGGTGATTGATACACACATAAATGGAAATATGGAACTGTTTGAATAGAAAGGAAAATCAGGAGTGGCTGTTTTAGTTCATCACTGTTATTGTTGTGTTCCCATAAGTAATGTTGATGTATAATGTAACTGCTTAAATATTTATTTTGTATTAAAAGTACATCAATTCCGGTTCAGATTTCCTAAGTAATTCCTCTTTCTCCGGTGACCCCCCCACCAATCCCCACTGAGATTTCGGCTCTTTTAGACAGCTGAATTATCTGGGGAAACTTGAGAGGTCTACTGCAGGGTTGTATCAAAAACAAGGTGGCGGGAGCAGACCAAAGCTGTGGGCATGTTCTTAACATAACCAGGTCTATTTCCACATACACTTATCCTTTATCCCCAAATGGACACACATCACCCCCCCCCCCCCACCTCAGGAACCTCCACTGGCTCCCTATCCAGAAAAGATGCTAATTCAAGTTACTGGCACACGCCTACAAAGCCCTCCACGTAAGGGACCAGCAAACATCAACCACCGACTGAACTTCCAGCAATCATTCCAGGAATTATGTAATGGGGAGGACTAAATTATGTGGCAGAGTTTGCTAAATTATATCACAAGAAAAGGCACATTATGCAGCGTAAATCACCGATTTTGTGATAGTATTACTTCATTATTATGTCATTTTCACACTTATTAACATTGTCAGGAGATAGGTTTCACCTTATTAGTAACAGTTTAACTTCAAAAGATATGAAGAAGCAATAGAAAGGTGACCACTCAACCTTTAGAAGGGCCTTCCACTGTACAGCAACACGTGTCACCATGTTTTTAGTAACTTCTGATTCGTTTGAGTTAGAATTTTTTTTTGGTTAAAATCTCCAATTTATGCAGCAGTCAGTGGATTATGTGGCAAATCCATAATTATGTGGAGAATGCTCTAGTTGCAAAATTGCATAAATTCAGTAGTTCTGGGCATGATGCGCGTCCAATGTGGACTTGGAACTGAGATGTATGCCACATTTTGTCTGGCGCTTGTGTTCTGAAATTTATCATGAAAAGTGCTGGAATTCATATTCATACCAAAAGAAAGAGAAATGTCACCAATGCCCTGTCAATGATGAGAAAGACTGATGCCAAGAAGTAATAAGAAGCTCAAATGTCTTTAAACAATATTTAGGACACAATATTTTTTTCAGCCAGTATTAAAATCAAATGTGCTCCATAGCGGTTGGAAAATGCTTTATAACGTCATTTGGCTGAACCAATTCAAGAGGTGCCAAATTTGAAAGCAAAAAGTGAACTTTACGCAGTCAATGTTTTCTACAAAATTGATGGCTAGATGTACCTCCTGTATCTATACGTTTCCTTATCCTCTGTTTTGAACCATAGAGCATTGGAAACTTTTTATGTCATATAGTGTTGCCCCGCCTTTTGTGCTTTAAGATATAACAGTGGTTTGTCTGACTTTTTGTAGAATGAAATGATAACACACCTTAAAAATTCTCCCTCAAGGCTGTAGACGAATGTTACAGAGTCAAGAATTGTATTTCCTTTTTAGGTCGATCCTAGGCAGCGCATGCGCTGCTCTGAGAGCCATGCTGTATTGGAGTATGTACTTGAAGCCCCCCCCCACTCTCTGCCCATATTTGTCATTGGCTTGTGTTATTGTCCTTCATAAAGGCTAGCTTCTGATTAGTTATTAGGCCTGTTAGTCCCTCCTTAGTACCGCCTTGTCTTCATTTGTAACCTCCCATGAAGACTGGCCCTTTTACTTCGGTTGTTACACAGTATGTCTTCTTTAGTCTGTAAGCACTTATTTCTTTAATGAGTTTCTCTTACTGGAGGAGGGTCTCTCTTTCGAAGTTGTGACCACCGGCTTGTTTATTTAACTCATAGCAAACGGGGAGCTCTTAAGGGGCCATGGGATACAGAAGGGGGCAAATCAGCAATGCCTTCAAGCATTTGGTATACAATAGGTCTCGCATTTGCGAGAGTTTAAGCTCTTGGCATTGTAAATGACAATGCCTTTTATTTATGTTTTAAAAACCAAAACATAAATAAAAGGCATTGTCATTTACAATGCCAATAGCTCAAACTTGCGTAAATGCGAGATCTATTGCATTGCAGATGCTTGTTAGATTGTGGTGTGCTTAATAGCCATTAGACAGATTATCCCCAACACTAGTGGTACCCAGTGAAATGCACATGAGTTTGGGTTGAGAAGCATGAATCTAGCACTGGGTGTTTATTTCTTCACTCCACAAAGATATCATTGCCAAATGTGAGATAAAACCAATAATAACTACACACCACAATAATTGAACTAGTGGTGGGTTTAAAGCATCATTCTATTGGTTCGTTGTCTCCCACTCCAGCATTTGATTCACTTCTATTGCTGAGAGTAGAGGTTGCAGCCAGTGCCTGGAGAGTTGTTTAGCAGAGGATGATGGGCATGTAGAACAGTATCTGGCACAATTTATGGTAGTTTTCCAGCTCATTGCTGTAATTGGTCGTGCATGGGCTTCTGTGTTTTGTGCACACAAATTGCTTTGAATTGTTGTTTCACGTGGAAGTCGAACAATGCACAGCTGTCTTGTTTTCCATTCACAGAAGCACAGATTGCATTTTATTAAGGCAACAAAATGGATCATTTTTAGAACCATGTAATCAAGGTTCAAAATTTGTTTTACTCTAAGAAAATGGATAGAAATGAAATTGTCTCAAAGGGTGTTTACTGTACACCCTGGAATGCTGATGCTCGTCACCCCTATGGCCAGGCTCAAGGTCAGGGGTGAGCGCCAAGGAGTCACGTGACGAGGGGATCAGATCTCCATCATGGTAACTGTTACAAATGGCGTAGTGTCCATGAAAGACGATGCCCTATTGATTTCTTGACTTATCATGCCTGCTAAGGCACTGCGTTGGTAATACGAGCTCTGGCCGGTAATGACTGCTCTGCCTTACCAGGCACTGACATGGGATCTGCCTGTTTCCCACCCACGATCAATGGCAGGGTCTCTTTGGCGTTACAGATAGAAATGGCCTTCATTTCATCACATTCTCTGTATTCTTACACCCTTCCTTGTACCCTTTTGAAGCAAACTCCATAGGTTATGGTGTGTAACAATATTCTTAGGGTCACAAACTGACAACTCTAACTCAGCATTTTTCTTAGAAGCACTTAAACCCCATTCAACTTGAACTTTTTTAATTTATGTGGTTTTTAGGTCTCGCCTGCGCCAGCGCGCATGGGCTTTTCAGTATTTAACACTCGCTCGTGCGTGTGCTTTTTTTTTGGTAGCCCGCAATTGGCCTGTGCATATGTGTGTTTTAAAAACACAGCACGCAATTGGTGCAAGGTGGGTGATTGTCCCGCCTTGTTTGTTGGATGGCCTAGGGTCCTCGGGCACGAGCTTTAACCCCATCTGTCTCCAATTATCGCGTTGGCGGTAATTGGAAACAGATGGTGCTCGCGTTTTTTTTTCTTCTTGTTTGAGCAGCAGTCCGCGCTGCTCCGAGGGAGCTGCCTGGTTCTGGAGGTGATGGTGCTCGTGTTTTTTTCTTGTTTTATTAATGTAATCCTGCCATGAGTATGTAAATAAATAACGCCTCGTGTTTAACTTTGATTATGTTCTGTTTTCAGTAAGAAAATAGGTCGATGTGATTAAATTGCAATATTTTCCAGGGACATACGGCTCCTAAAAAAGACACTAAGAACATTGCACATTGCAGGAAACCTGATGGGGACAGATCCAGTTCCCACTTCTCTCGAATAGAAGTAAATAGAGAAGCTCTTATTTCTGTGCTCACAGAAGTAAACGTTACTTTCAGAGACGTTTGTGAAGTGAAAGAATGTAAACAGCAGTTGGAAGACTCCCAGTTTACACACGTCCAGTGTGTAAACCTGCGTTCTGACTGACTCTGGTTGGAGTGGCCATGTTAACTTGCAGACATGTGCTATGTAATGTGCATCCAAAAGTGTGGTGATGCTACTGCGGGGACACAAGGTATATGATCTACTTGACTTTGGTGTAAACATTTCTTAAATCCGCTCCGCAGAGCCCCCACAACAAAGGACACAACTAACTGCAGGTCTCTTCTCCTCCTTACATCATGCAGATAGGAAACCACAAATGACCCCATCAGAGCTACATGGCCTTCAGGAGGATCCGCTCCTTCTGTTTTGGCCACACTCTCGGTATCCATGGTGTGTGGACTCCGCCTTTGAATAGTCTAGGGACGCACAGCTCTGTGACCATTAATCTTTCCATGGGCCACCGCTGCCATGTAAGCCAAATGTATTCTTAATCTGATGGATTTGTCATATGTCCCTGGTGTATGAAAGCACCCCACACTTCCTACACTCAGGCTGTTTATCAACCAGACATTTGTCAATACGATTACCACTATGGATGCTCTTTTTGCAAACTGCTGGCTTGTAATACGAAGCCACTGAGCAGCATTGCAAGTTTCATGTCCTTCGTTCCTTCTAATAAGACCTCCGGAAGTGGACTGTTAAATGCCTGTTAATGGGAGGAGAAGCCCACCAGTTGGTCTTCAGTGACTGACATCTGATCAGGATCGAGTGAAGAGGGGAAGTCCCGGTGCTCCATCACACTCACTAAGCACATGTCAAACACTGTCATATGGAATGGACCTACTACACCATAGGAAATGTGTCCCACGTGCGCAGAATTGTATGTGCTACCAGTCAGCAGTATTATTGGCGATAGCAAGCCACACTTAAGATCCCCCCTTACGTCTGTGTGTAGCCACAAGTGAACTGCGGCCCTGCGTGTCCACACCTCTCGCACCCAGCATAGGTACTCCCGGCCTCCGAAGCCCCCCTCCCGCCTATCTCTGGCCACCAATATCTATCCCTGTCCCAATCTACCTCTTTCACCCTATCAGTGTCTGGTACCCTCGCCCTCCCATGGTCTCTCTCCCCCGCTCATCCCTGCACATCCGTATCTATCCCAGTCCCAATCTAGCCCCCTCATCCTACAAGCGACTGACACTTGCAGCCTCCCATGATCTCTGTCTCTGGCTTTCTCTATCATACACTCCACACAATACCACTCAGTGCCACATAATTACACACCACGTAATTACACTCTACTGAATGCAACATACACTCCACACAATACCACTCAGTGCCACATAATTATATGCTACATAATTACACTGCACTCAATGCAACATACACTCCAAATAATACCACTCAGTGCCACATAATTACACGCCACACAATTACACTCTACTGAATACAACATACACTCCCCATAATACCACTCAGTGGCACATAATTAAACGCCACAAAATTACACTCTAATCAATGCAACATAAATACACTCCACATAATACCACTCAGTGCCATATAATTACACGCCACATACTTACACTCTACTCAATGCAACATAAATACACTCCACATAATACCACACAGTGCCACATAATTATATGCTACATAATTACACTGCACTCAATGCAACATACACTCCAAATAATACCACTCAGTGCCACATAATTACATGCCACACAATTACACTCTACTGAATACAACATACACTCCCCATAATACCACTCAGTGCCACATAATTACACGCCACAAAAATTACACTCTACTCAATGCAACATAAATACACTCCACATAATACCACTCAGTGCCATATAATTACACGCCACATACTTACACTCTACTCAATGCAGCATAAATACACTCCACATAATACCACACAGTGCCACATAATTATATGCTACATAATTACACTGCACTCAATGCAACATACACTCCAAATACCACTCAGTGCCACATAATTACACGCCACATAATTACATTCTACTGAATGCAACATACACTCCACACAATACCACTTAGTGCCACATAATTATTTGCTACATAATTATACTGCACTCAATGCAACATACACTCCAAATAATACCACTCAGTGCCACATAATTACACGCCACATAATTACACTCTACTGAATACAACATACACTCCCCATAATACCACTCAGTGCCACATAATTACACGCCACATAATTACACTCTACTCAATGCAACATAAATACACTCCACATAATACCACACAGTGCCACATACTTATATGCTACATAATTACACTGCACTCAATGAAACATACACTCCAAGTACCACTCAGTGCCACATAATTACACACCACATAATTACACTCTACTGAATGCAACATACACTCCACACAATACCACTCAGTGCCACATAATTATATGTTACATAATTACACTGCACTCAATGCAACATACACTCCAAATACCACTCAGTGCCACATAATGACACACCACATAATTACACTCTACTGAATGCAACATACACTCCACACAATACCACTCTGTGCCACATAATTATATGCTACATAATTACACTGCACTCAATGCAACATACACTCCAAATACCACTCAGTGCCACATAATTACACTCTACTGAATGCAACATACACTCCACACAATACCACTCAGTGCCACATAATTATATGCTACATAATTACACTGCACTTAATGCAAAATGCACTCCACACCATGACACAATTTCACTAAGCATAATTTCACTCAACACCACAGTTCCAGGCCACACAATTCAACTCCACACATTTCCAATACACACCGCATAATTACACACCAAACAACATATTTCAACTCCACAATCCACAACGTACCTCCAATCCACACCATATAGTGTCACCACCTAAGCACCAAACATCATTCACCACCACCATTTTGTATCAGTGACCACCTAAGCATCACGTCAGTCTGCCCTTGGAATCTGGCATCTGTTGATTCTCCCCTAGTGTCAGTCCGCTGCTCGTGTTCTAATTAAATTACTGTTTTCCAACATCCACTCCCTCGTTATTTATGTCCCGCTCCCTTATAACAAAAAAATTATAACAAACAAGCATGAGAACAGGCAGGAAGAAGTTGCCAGCAGTGCAAGTACAAAAACAGTAGAAGACATTTTTATGTTAAAATCTTTTTTTAATCAGGTTTTTCAGTTGTATATAATGTCGTCTTCGTTTCTATAAAGGTAACAAAAATGCTTAAAACTTTTTATTATAAGTTTTCAACATAATGCACAGAAGCCACAATGCTCTACAATATAGCCAAAAGTTCTGGCTAAACACATAAGGTCCCAAAGGCGAGACCTATTGGCTATGCCGATGCTTGTTTCTATAGCACTCAAGTTACTTCAGAATGCGTAACCGGGGAACACGGGACAAGGCAGTATTCCCAACCTCAGACTTATTTATAAAGCAATGTAAAAATATCCGACAACACTGTTACTGCCCTGGCTTATGGCACCCCAAATAAATTAGATCTTCACCATGCAAAAAACAAACTGTTTGGGGAGAAACGCTGCACACACAATACTCCGGCTTCTGAAGCACCTATCACAATGTTTCTACAAAGATACAGAACCTATGACCAGGACCAGGGACTTATGCAATTCTGTAGCTGCTGTGTTGGATGTATGACGGAACCACGCAAGCCATTAGAACGCATGGCGTTACAAAGCGGTCTTCAGCGGCGGCTCCTCCATTGGGGCGTGGGGGCATCGCCCCACTGCATTCTCGCAGTGCAAGAAGCAGTAACATAAAATGGTAAAACTACCATTTTATGTTTCTCGCACTGCGAGAAAGCAGAAGTGCCTGGTTGGGGGAGGGTGGGTGGGTGGTCCTGCTCGAGGGCAGGGGGAGTGGCTTGCCCACTGTTGTGGGCCCTGACTGTTTGGTCGGCCATCTGGGGCCGACCAAAGCAGTCATGAGCACTCTCCCTTTTCTCTATGTAGGCTGCATGCAGCCTACATAGAGAAAATGGCCTCTCTTCAGGCTGAGGAGCTGAGGCGGCGGCGTGTGACCCGGGGCAAGGTACCTTTTTTCTTTAAATTTTCATTTCTGTCCCGGGCCGCTTCCCCCCCCCCGAACCCGCACGACCCTCCCCCCCCACCTGCCCATCATGCCGGTCACCCCACATTTAGTTAGCGTGAGGCAGGAGGTAGTTGTATGTTGGCGCTCAGTGGGGGCTATTGTGACGTCACCTGTAATAACTTGTTACAGTGAGGAAGTTTTTTAGTGCAGGCACGTTCTGACTTCAGACCTCATTTGCACTAAGAAAGCAAGCGACAAGAGATTACACTTGCCCTATTCAGTTTCATAAAGCACAATCATGGAGGTCTGCCCAGAAAAATGTGTCTAGAGGCTCCTGGGATTCCGAGATCCCACATAGTGAGATGTTGCTTGGCTCATTCCCTTGGTCGTGTATAACGTAACAGCTTGAAGTCCGGTGTCGGAGACAACTGACCGGATCCCAGACAGTTCGCGACGGTGACGGGCGCGAACAGGTAAGCGACTCCGCGATCGTTATGTAAGATTTCGCAGCTGCACGGCTCAGTCTCTGAGGCAGCTCCTGGTTCGTCCCTCCCACCCCGAAACGCAAAGGCAAAAACACTATCATGTGGGGAGAAAGCTAGGCATAGATAAATTAGTGACCGCTTTCCATGTAGGTAAATCGTCCTGTCTTTTGTTTGCAACCTGCTCCATACAGTTCTGTGTTTATAATGAAAAATTCAGAAATACAAGTGTTCGGCCAGGCCTGGATAAGTTGTTCCCGGTAACATATATGAGCAAGCGAAGCCCACTAAGAAAGGGTAATATGTGACTATTCTCTAGTGGCTTTTCCGTGTAAACGTGTATATACTTGTATAGTGCTGGCGAGCTCGGCTTTGTCCTATGAGTTATTAGTGTACACTTTGTTTTAGGCGCCTTGAAGCGGTCATAAGGCGGTTTTAGCAAAGAAAAGGTGCAGCAATATGTGAGTATTCTCTAATAGCTTTTCTGTGTAAACGTGTATATACTTGTATAGTGCTGGCGAGCTCTGCTTTGTCCTACGAGTTATTAGTGTAGTCTTTGTTTTAAGTGCCTTGAAGCGGTCATAACTAAGGCGGTTTTTAACAAAGAAAATGAACAAACCAATTGGTTCGATTCGAAGCAATATGTTAAAGTGTCCTCCACCCCTCTGCATAAAAGGGCGAGATGATTATTTCGGCTTATTTCTAACCAAGTCCACGGGGCGGGGGCTCTGAGGTGTTGCTCTATGCACTTGTTACTCAGCCGTTCACCCTTTTGTTCCTCGTTGCTCAAAAAATGACCCCGTCTCCCTTTCAGTGCAGGCGCCCATGACAACGGGTTTTCTCCATCATTTTTTTATTAATCTGCATTTCAAGCATACATGGCAACATTTTAGAGAAGTGGGAGACTTTAAATAAAATCGGGGAATATAATTTTTTTCTACAATGATTTCTATTTAAGCATAGGCCGTTCTAACAGTGAAAATAAGGCATCGGTGTCAACTTGCTTTTTCTTCATTAACGGTGCATGTTACTGCTAAATGGAGTTTGGTACAACTGCCTGCAGTGCTGTCAAAATTTACATTCCTTGGGTTTTCACATAATCATCTGGTGCTATGGAAATTTTCTCACTATGCACCATGCGTTTGGTCTCTGGCTGTGCGTAACTTGAAGAAAAACATAAGAGTTCTGCTATAGGGGCACACGCTGCTAAAGTTGGCTTGCGCGGTCACCAAAATGTATCACGTAGCGCCTTATGCTTGCTGTACCTTCATGATGCGTAGAAAGTCTAAATCCTCAGAAAATATCAGAAACTAAAAGGAAATGTTTCACTTTTTTGCTTTAAAAGGGCAAAATCTGCAGAGACAAACCTGTGAATTCTGTAGAGAAGACAGTGAAAATATAAGTGCATTTTTCTTGCGTTCATGCCAACGGGACAAACTGCATCAAACTGCCATGTCTTGCATTTGTTTATTTACTTACAGCATTCCTGGTTGTTTAGAAGGCAATCTGTCTGAACTAGGTATGTTGATCCTCTCCCTCAGACAACTCCCCTTGGTTTCTCTCCCTCACACAACTCCCCTTGGCGCTCTCATTCAGAATGTTGTAGTGAAGTCACTGTTGCACTTTTTTTTTTTAAATGGCGTTTCTTGCATGAAAACAGAAAATTAATTTAAGGAAATAGTGTCATCATATTGATGTACAGCACTGCACAGTCAATGGATGTATTTATTGTATAGTTAAAACTATTACAAGTGTATCAGTGTGCTCAAAAGTTAATATGGGCAAATGATAACATCAGCATATGCAAAGATTGTCCTCTATAGCTCATAAAAATTGGCAATTTCTTAAATTATAAATAATTTAATCGTATTGCTTTATTAACCTTCCTGCTTCCTCAAATTTGCTAGACAATGCACCATTTATCCACTCTTTTTGCAAAATGTTCTCGGGGGGAGAACCCCCCGAACCACCCGTAGATGGTTCGGGCACGATCACTACGCTCGCTCGCCGCAGTGCAGTACGGCAATAATTTTACGCCGCACCACATTTAAATGTCACCAGCCGCCACTGGCGGTCTTTACAACGACCCGTCTTTACCACTGCATTTCTTTATCACGCAAGTCTTTGCAACGCACAACCACTTTGCCTTAGAGGAAAGCGCTGGACTTTGGAGAGGTATAAATTACTATTCCAACTCCAGTCTGCGCAACAGTAGGGAAAGCGTTGGACTTCGAAGTCCAACGCCGCCTCCCCTCTGGCAAGTCGCTGTAAATAATTGCATGGTAAAGGAATGCAGTGGTAAAGATGGGTTGTTGTAAATACCACTTTGTAAAGGCACTGTGTTGTAAAGACTTTGTGGTAAATGCTGTTTCCTGCTGTGTTTTCCACATAATGATAGATTTAATGCATTTGCCACATAATCCACCATTTGCTACATAATTAGCAGAAACGAAATAAATCCTAGCTCAAATGGATCAAAAGTTACTCAAAAATTTCAAAAACAGTGCTGTGCAGTGGCAGATCATTTGCAAAGATTAACTGTCTCTTTTTGGATGACGATTGCTATACTCAGATGTTGCCCTGGTATTAATGAGGTTAAATGATTCGCCCAGGCAATTTTTTATGTTAAAATGACAACACTTTTAAATGATATTGCTAGAGAATGTGCCACTTTCTGACACATAATTTGCCTTTCCTTGCTGTATAATTTAGCAAATCCTGCACCATAATTTGCTTCCTCATAGCCGCATAATTCAACCGACCCTGTCTGTGAGGTATCTCCAAGCAGCCGCGGCCCGTGCAGGTAAGAGCGGCGGGGCGGTGGGGCCGGGTGAGGGGGGATTTCTACAGACGATGACGAGGGAAAATTAAATAAATAATTAATTTTCCCTCATCATCATCCGTCGAAATCCCCCCTCACCCGGCCCCACCGCTCTTACCTGCACGGGCCCCGGCTGTCTCCAAGGGCTGTCTGTCCTACTCTGTCTGTGGTCTGTAATCAAAGAAATTGGCTACAATACTTAGACCTTGTCAACTCTCCACTATTGCCTAGATAAATACAAGGAATATATGACGATACTTCGCAAACTAAAACAACGCATACTTTTACAATGTTGTTTTTAGTTCGCAAGTACCGTTACAATGCATTTTTCTATAACGCACACCATTACTTCGCATTTGCTTAAAAATGCATATGAAATGTCTTTACAACGGATCCCAATTCCCGCATAGATTTACAACGCATTTTTTTTAAATAACCCCCCAAAACTACGCTAATTTCTACATCCATATACACTACCCTACATAACACATACTGCACAACACTACCGTAAAACACTACCCTACACTACACAACACTACACTACCCTAAACCCTAAAACACTACCCCAAGCACGACCCTGCCTCTACCCCCAGTCCGCTCCCTATACTGAAACACTACCCTGCACGACCTCCCGACACTACCCTAAACCCTAAAACACTACCCTACACTACACAAACACTACAACACTACCCTAAACCCTAAAACACTACCCCAAGCACGACCCTGCCCCTACCCCCAGTCCGCTCCCTACACTGAAACACTACCCTGCACGACCCCCCGACACTACCCTAAACCCTAAAACACTACCCTACACTACACAAACACTACAACACTACCCTAAACCCTAAAACACTACCCCAAGCACGACACTGCCTCTACCCCCAGTCCGCTCCCTACACTGAAACACTACCCTGCACGACCCCCCGACACTACCCTAAACCCTAAAACACTACCCTACACAAACACTACAACACTACCCTAAACCCTAAAACACTACCCCAAGCACGACCCTGCCCCTACCCCCAGTCCGCTCCCAACACTGAAACACTACCCTGCACGACCCCCCGACACTACCCTAAAACCAAATACACTACTCCTCAAACATAAACCCTTTAAAAATACACAGCCCATCTTACCTCTCTCTCCTCGGTGCACGTCCCTTGTCCCTTGTCCTCGGCTGCAAGCGTTGTCAATCAAAGGACAGCAGAAGTGCCCAAAAAGCCCCCAGCCAGCGCACAGGAGCCTGCAGATCGCCCCGGGCACGCCCTCTGTCTGCAGCCGGCTTTGCCTCTTGGCGCCTGTGAGATCAGCTGCTTTTTGACGAGGGTGCTCTGAACTACGGGGTGCTGAGATGAGTGCGGGGGTGTCCGGAGCCCATCGTGCCCCTGCTTCGATGCTGTGGTCAGCGGGTCGCCTTCCACCACGCCGTCTTGCGGGTCGGGAACCACTTCCGGTGTTCGCCTGGTGGAGGACATCACAGGGGGACAAAGGTTTTGGATAGCACTGCAGGGGCTCTAGGCATCTCCATCCGTGGAATTATTTATTTTCAGGGGTTGAGGGAGGGGGGGATCAGAAGTGAGAGCTGTGGGGACATAGGGCTTCAGACACTGCCCTCACTCCTGGGTTGAGACCCCTCTATGGCGTCTGTTTACCCCACAGCTGAGGCCGCTCCGCCCCACTGCCATCATCGCTGCCTCCACGCATTACAACGCATGCGTTGTAACAGCGCATGCGATGTAATAACATGCGTAGTAAAGGCTACGCATTGTTACAGCACATGCGTTGTTACGCGTGCGTTGTAATGGTATGCGAACTACAAGTCGCGTACTAATGGCTGTTTACCGCATACAAGAGCATACACCATTAAATAAATACGCAGGGTTTGAGGATAGGTTTCTTGAAGGTCCCAAAGATTCGGGATTACAATCCATGACCAGAGATGAACAGGTGGATCTTTTACTATTTTGTAGAACTTCAAGAAGTATTTTTCCTATTCAGGTTGGGATGTTGTGGTATGGAATTCTACTAGATAGGTGTTTTTTCAGTGTCCAAGATTGTGAGCATTTTTCTTGGCAGAGATGCTGGGTTTTTGAATTCCAGCGTTTGGGCTTTTGCACATAGAGAGAATTTCAACTAAAGGATGTGCACTTTATGGTAGACTGATGAGACATCCCAGATTTGCAGGGACAGACTCTCCACCCTCTGTTCTGGCAAAGTTCAGTAAATTTAGCTCTTGTCCCGGTTTTTAGAGATAATCGAGACAGATGTAAGCAGGTTTTCATGTATTCTGGTGCACACATAGCAGTCCTTATCAGAAAAAAGCGTAATTAACACTGATGATGCTGTGTGTAAAAGTTGCATTTAATTACCCTTAGTGTCTCTTGTTTTTGTTTTCTTTGCGACTGCTGTCAAGTAAGTCCATGTGTGATCCTTAGTGGATGCAATTTTGTTGTCACATTTCTGTTTGTGGAATGTCCCAGTTTTTGTGTTTCAAAATCTGGTGACTCTGCTTCATGGAGCAATGACAGTTCGCTCAGGATGGTTGACGAGAGGCATCTGAAACACTGCTAATGGGGGAAGAAACTAGAGGAACCGGAAGTGAGCGCCATCACAGCTTAGGGGCTCATTTATGAGGCCCCGTGCTGCAGTTTTGCGCTGCTGGAACATCATTTTTTTGACGTTCCGGTGGTGCAATGTGCCCCGGCATATTTACAAGGCCACATAAACCCACTTTACGTGGCTTTTCATGGCCTTGTAAATAGGTGCCCCTTTCTCACAGGACACTGCATGAACGGGGCGTTCCATGGGTGTTGCTGTGGGTGTTCCCACGCAACACCCATAGAATCTGATGCATTCCCAGATTTACGAGGAATCGTAAACCTGGGAATGCATCAGATTCTAATGCCACCCCAGGGGTGGCGTTAGGAAGGCGCAATGAGGAGAATTTTTTTAATTTCTCCTCGTTTTTTCCTTTTTCTATGTGTGCTGTATTCTGCAGCGCATATAGAAAGAGGAAATTTCCTGAGTTGATTGATTTTGTGCAGGAAGGTACCTCTTCCTGCACAAAATCAATCAGCCCTGCAACGCAGACACCCTAGCACCATGGTGCTAGGGTGCCTGCGTTGGTGCATGGCAGCCTATTGTGCGCCAGCGCAAGGGAAAAGGGCAGGAATGCGCTGTATCTTATAGATATAGCACATTCCTGCCCTTTTGTTTTGACGTAGGGCAGTCCAGCAAGATTTCTTGCGGTGCTGCCCTGAGCCAAAACCTCATAAATGAGACCCTTAGTGCGCTACACATAATACTTTAAAGTCAGAACATCTTATGGTCTATAATATGATCTACATTGTCAGCAGAGAATTTCCCCCAAAATGGCTCCACTTTATATACTACTCCGGGAAGGGGGGTGGGGGATGGTATGGGGAATCCAGGCATGACTTGGTGGTGACGTCATCAATTATTTCTGAACATAGACTTTAAAGGCGATGCCCCACCTTCACAAATAACATCTTTTTACGAGGAGACAATATTGTTATATGTAATTAGCAGTTGAATGTCTCAATCGTTATAGGTGCTATTTCTGTGCAGTTAACATGTAAGATGATGGAGTTTTATTACTGGGTCCAGTGCAGTGGCGGCTCCTCCACTAAGGTGGAGGAGCGTCTCCCCACTGCTCAAAAGGAAAAATAAAATGATAATAATGTATCGTTATTATCATTTTATTTTCCCTATTGCAGTCAGTGGTGGGGCGGTGTGGGGCTGGCCAGAGCAGGGAAGGAGTGGTGTGCACTCCCTAAGTGTACATGAACTGTTTGGACGGCCCTCTTGGGCCGACCAAATAGTCATGCGCACTTTGCATGTTCCTACCAGGCAGCATTACACAGCCTGGTCAGGAACATGCACAGGCTCCCTGTTCCAGTCTGAGCGCCGATCCACAGCGCTCAGACCAATCACAACGCTGCACTGCAGCGTTGTGATTGGATCAGGAGAGCTTGTCTGCCCGGTTGCTTCCTGCTGCTGCCATCCGAGACAGAAAGATGAAGAGGACGAGGAAGGAGGATGGAGGAGAGACAGCGGCCAGCTGTTAAAGGTAAGTCCTCTTTTTATTACATTCCTCCCCCCTGCCCAATTCCCGCCCCATCACCCCCGTCCGGTAGCAGCCGCTACTGGTCCAGTGTGCTAAACAAGCTATTTCTACCACCTTGTTCTGGCTAAACCAAATGAAGAATTTTATTTCTATTTAATACCTTATATGCTTTAGGGAAAAAACTATCCAGGCTTTTTGTAATCACCTGGATAAAAAGTATAGCTGAATTATTCAAAATATGCTTCGGGGAAAAGAACACAAAAGTACACTACAATCAGTGAAATGAAATCAGGCAGGTACTTGTCTGACTCTGCACGAATTCGTTTAAGTTTTAAGGCGATGACTGTTCCTTCTCCACGTCCAATTTAAGATGAAATGAGGACACGCGGATGCGGTTCCAGCAACAGCATATCCTGCACTTAAGTTTGAAAATTGGATTGCGATTGAATTCGGTTACATCCCATTTTCTGTTTGGTCCCACATAATTATGCATCGTACCCTTGGAGCTGCAGGGTGATAAGCGGGAAGCATGAATTACACATTTAATTTGATGAGAACAAATAAGCATACATTTCTATTACTCTTTGAATATATGTAGTTTTATATGTCCCTGAAGCACGTTGGGTGAACTAATTCATTTGTTTGAAAAATTACAATTAAAAGTTTATGAAACACTAGCATTTTCCATACTAGCACCTATGTTTTAGTTAACTTATATTCCGTAAATTATGACTTCTACATCTGGTAGGACAAAGAATTACTCTATTTAAACAGTCTAGCAGTGGTCATGAATATACCTAAAGACTTTATGAATCAGGCAGTCTGGCTACCATTTGGCTTGCCTTGATGCACCAGTCGCAGCCAGAATGTCTAGTTTACATTTGTCTATATTGTCAGTGGAGATTTTCCACCATATGGCTTGACTTTATATACTACTGACACATTAGACGGGGTGGAAGTCACAAGTTCAGGTCAATCATGTTGGAGTCTGGGTCGGATATAGGGACTACTTAGTCCCGCTGAACAGTTACCTTCTAAAGTCAGATGCGAAAGGTGTTCGCGTAAGCGGGGGCCACAAGGCTGAGGTTGTAAGCACGAGGGGCAGGTTGAGCATCATGGACGGTGATTGCTGTGCCGCGAAGAGTCAGTCATCGCTGGAGTTTCGTGTTGGTTGATTGGACGGTCGTCATCAGCATGAAGTGCAGGTCTTGCATTGCCAACCAACTCAAACGGTCACTGTGGGTGCAATAAGCAGGTTTCCTCTGGCGCTTTGTATTGGCGTCATTGTGGGCGGTGATTAATGCCACAAAGATGTCACATTGTGGTTGCCTAAAACGTCTGTTTCTTCACCTTTTCTTCAGGAGCAGTTATCATTGGTGGCAGCCAAGGGTCCAGAACCCGGGTGTCACCTCTTGGGATCAGCACTCACTCCAGCAGATGCCAGCAGCAGGGCTCAGGCAGGTCCAGGCAGGTCCAGTTGGGATTGGTCAGCTTAGCAGTTGCAGGGAGGCCCCTGGAAGCTTGTTGTGTCCCTGTAGCTCACACAGGAAGTCAGCCAACTGAAAATGTGAGTCACTCTGGGTAGCCTGTGTTCTAGGCAAACAGGTCCAGTTTTCCTTCTTCAGTCAGCAGGGCAGTCCTTCTTATGAATCTTCCAATGGGCAGGAGTGTTCTGATGAGAAGGTCCTACTTTTATACCTGGTACCAGTCTTTCTGTGTGGAAATTCCCTGGCCTACCCCCAAAACGGGTTCTTACCAGTTTTTCCCCTTCCCCTGGTCCTGACTCCAAAGTGTCAAGGTTGACAAAGGCAAGGACAGGCCTGGTGTCAGGTTCCCTTGTGTGTGCTGCAGACAGGACCCTATAAAGTAGGGCAGTGCACATCTCAGCCATCCTGTGAGGAAGACTCTCTCCCCTCACTGGCTCCCTTTGTCTCAATGTCTGGAAGCAATATGTTGTAATAGCTTGTTTGGTTATGTTCTGCTTGTTGGGTGTTCTAAGTCTCCATGGTAATGTCTCTGCTGAGACAGTTGGAGACTGGGGGACCTACGAGCTGGCAGTGTCTGTTAGTGGTGCAGTTGTAAGCCAATAAACCTTTCAAAACCTATCCAGTGTGTGTCTTTTCAACACTGGCAACGAGTAATGCTTGTGGGGACAAGCGCCCGCCACCAACTCCCCTGTGAACCCACGGATTTTGGCTGAATTCTTCGACTACGCTTTTACCGCAGCCTTGCTTCTTTCGCTGCCTATTTGGTCTGACTACTTGACGTCCTGCTGACACCTGGCCACATCGTATGGATTACTGTCTGTATTGGTGAATTTTTACTTTGTTTTGGCTTTGGTGTGATATAACGGTTCACTGACACGTGCAGCTGCTCGTGTTGCCTTCGTGAGGAGACACATCGTCATCAGTGTCTACACGCTGCAACCACGTCATCGCACTGGACGCGCATGCCGCCATCTTTGTCCTTCTGTGGTGAGTTTCCTTGGCAACAGCTCTATGCGTAAGGAAACAAAAGCTCAGTTTTTATCGCGTCTTCACGCGATTTAATTTTATTAACTTCTCTTCAATTTTTGGGCACAGCGTTACCTTGCAACAACATATTTGAGCATTTCCAGGTATTCTTTATTCTTTTCTTTTGATTTATTCTGCCAGCATGTCTACAACTTCTATGAACCAACCCCCAGCATTCCTTTGTGAAAAAGGTGAACTATTACTTCCTTGGAAAAGATGGAGGAAGTTATTTGATTCCTGCCTTGTGGCAATAGGTGGTGAAAAGTTCTCTGCTCACAGGAAACAAGCCATATTACTTCATAACCTGGGAATTGAAGGACGCAATATTTATGACAGCATTGACGAAGCACCTATTGGTGAGGGAGATGGTGAACCCAGAGATGTGTTTGAAATGTCCATGAAAGTGCATGAAACTTACTTTGGTACACGTATTAATGTTGTGCTGGAACGACATAAGTTCTTCATGAGAGTCCAAGAGTCTAATGAAAAAGTTGGGAATTATATTGCTTCTTTAAAAACACTTGCCCGCACTTGTATATTTGGTGACTTGACGGACTCTTTAATTCGTACCAGCTGGTTAGATGTACTAATAGCTCCAGGGTACAAGAGAAGCTTCTGTGAAAGAATCCCTCACTTAAAGAGGCTATTGCTCTCGTGGAGGGCGTAGAGAACACCTCTGGTTGGGTCAAGGAAATGAAGGCCCAAAAACCTATTGTCGGAGGATGTTCCAATCCCTAGTAGCATCCATGAAGTAGTGCCTAAAGATGTTCTGCAAGACTCTATTGACAATGTTTATAAAATGACTCAAACACCTAAGGTCAAAGCTCACAATGAGTCTCAAAAAATCAAATGTTATCGTTGTGGGAGTCTCAATCACACTACCAATAACCCTAATTGTTATGCGAAAAATTCCACTTGTCATAAATGTGGGATTAAGAGTCATTACGCCAGAGTTTGTAGATCTGGTGGGAAGGTGCGCACTGTAGAAAGTGTCGACACTATAAAAGGCAACCCGAAAATGGTAGTGTGGAATGTAAGGGGTGATGGTGTAGTGGATGCTGACCCCATTAGCATGCCTGAGTGTGAACTTGAAATTGGTGGCAAATTGTTTGTGGTCTTAGCGGATTCAGGTTCTCCCTTCACGATGGTAGGCAATGAGTTATGGAACAAGATATTTCCTGACATCCAATTGCTCCCTCCTGACATTAACCCTGTGAGCTATGGTGGTGCACACAATGATGTTTCTGGTTATACGGTTATGAGGATACATTTCAAGGGCAGAGAAACCATTGGTAAGATATATGTAGCCAAACGAGGAGACAATCTCTTAGGTTGGAGACATCAGAGAGATTTGGGAATAATACTCAGTCCGAATGCACACGGTGCTTCTGACCAAGTCATGGTAGTAAATGATGGTTCTGGCACTAATAAGTTCTTTGATGAGTTCCCGCAAGTGTTTACTGATAGACTTGGTCTGTTGAAAGACTTTGAGCATTGCATTATCCTCAAAAAGAATGCTGTGCCTTGTGTACATAAAGTCAGGAAAGTTCCTAATATGATGCTGGGGCCCCTGAAGGCTGAGCTTGATAGGCTTGTGGCTCTTAATGTCATCGAAGAGATTGAGTCCTCAGAATGGTTGGCGCCAGTGGTTGTGGCCCCTAAGGATGGTGGGAAGAACATCAGAATGTGTGTGGACTTAAGAAGTCTGAATAAGTGGATATGGGTGGATCGTCAGCTCCTCCCTAACATTGCTGAGTCCATTACCATGCTCAACGGTGCGAAAGTCTTTAGTGTATTAGATCTGTTGTTGGCGTATCACCAAGTACTGCTCCATCAGGACTCTAAACATCTTACATCCTTTGTAACGCCGCTGGGAGCTTTTCGTTTTGTCAGGATGCCGTTTGGGTTAGCCTCGGCGGCTGCTTGTTTCCAGCGCGTTATGAAAATGGTTCTTGGTGATATGTCCAACAACTTGTTCTTCCAAGATGTTATCTTGATCTATGGTAAGAATGACACTGAACATGACATTGTTCTTTGGAATGTTGTCTTGAAATTATCTGACAAAGGACTCACTGTTAACAAACTGAAATGTAGAATTGGAGTGCCCTCTGTTACTTATTTAGGCCATGTCATCTCTAGGGAGGGTATCCAACCTAAATTAGAATTGGCCAATAGTATTATCAACGCTCCTGCTCCTACTGATAAGGAGCAGGTGAGGTCCTTCCTTGGACTTGCTGAGTTTTACTCTAAGTTTATCAAGGGTTTTGCGACCATTGTCGAACCTATTAGGGCTTTGCTCAAGAAGGGTACCCATTTTGCCTGGACAGATGGCTGCAATGTAGCTTTCAGTTCAATTAAGCGCACTATCAGTGAAATGCCTACCCTTGGTCATTTTGATACAAGGAAGAAGACTATACTTACCACTGATGCCAGTCTTTGCGGGCTTGGCTCAGTTCTTACACAATGTGATGCTGGTGAAGAGAAAGTTGTTGCTTTTGCGTCTTGAGCACTCAAGAAAGCTGAACAACAATACTCCTGTATTGAGAGAGAGGCGCTTGCCATTGCCTGGGCCGATAGGCATTTTAAATTCTATCTGTGGGGAATACCTTTTGTTGTAAGGTCTGATCATCGTCCCTTGGTGCAAGTGTTCTCTTGCATGGAAAGTGAGAGGTTGACGCCCAATTTGAAGCGCTGGAGTGAAGGTTTGGAGGAGTTCAATTTCCAGGTGCAATATCTTCCTGGTTTTGCAAATAAGGCTGCGGACTGCTTATCTAGGTTGCCCATTGAAAGCAGTGGTGAAATTGGAGATGTAGATCCTATGAGAATTTGTTGGGTCAGAGAACCCGCCATCACAGAAGATGAATGGGTGGAAGCCAGATCTCATGATATGTTACTACCTGTTGTTGCTGCCTATGTGGTTAAAGGCTGGCCTCAATGCAAGAATTTTGATTCTGATTTGTTGCCTTTTTAGTCTATTAGAGATGAATTAACGTTGCTTCAGAATGAGTTGCTGCGTGGTGAAAGACTAGTACCTCCCTGCAATTTGAGACCCAAATTGGTGAATCTTGCACATGAGGGACACTTGGGAAGAAGCCTCACTAAGGCCAGACTCCGTGAGAGGTATTGGTGGCCTGGGATGGACCGCCAACTAGAAGAGGTGGTCAAGGAGTCTTGGGAAAACCAAAGGGGATGATGGACGGAGTGTTGAACATTGCAAGCACTCACCCCCAGTCAACTGATCTGGGTTTAATCCATCATCATTCTTTAGCTCACTCCGCCACCCCAGTTCAGACATGGCCATATGCAAATCAGTCTGACCCTGTGCCTCATGGGAACAGTCCAGCCTGAACTGCCAAGCCATGTCTTCCCTGGACCGGAAACAAGCATCCTGGGACCGGTTTCTGGCTTACAGCCGTCATCAGCCAGGCTATCTTGAATCCAGTGGCAAAGTGAACAAGGGACCCACGTCTGGGCATACCCTGCCAACTTAGGGCGAACATAGCAAAACCAAAGGGGATGATGGACGGTGTGTTGAACATTGCAAGCACTCACCCCCAGTCAACTGATCTGGGTTTAATCCATCATCATTCTTTAGCTCACTCCGCCACCCCAGTTCAGACATGGCCATATGCAAATCAGTCTGACCCTGTGCCTCATGGGAACAGTCCAGCCCGAACTGCCAAGCCATGTCTTCCCTGGACCGGAAACAAGCATCCTGGGACCAGTTTCTGGCTTACAGCCGTCATCAGCCAGGCTATCTTGAATCCAGTGGCAAAGTGAGCAAGGGACCCACGTCTGGGCATACCCTGCCAACTTAGGGCGAACATAGCAAAACCAAAGGGGATGATGGACGGAGTGTTGAACATTGCAAGCACTCACCCCCAGTCAACTGATCTGGGTTTAATCCATCATCATTCTTTAGCTCACTCCGCCACCCCAGTTCAGACATGGCCATATGCAAATCAGTCTGACCCTGTGCCTCATGGGAACAGTCCAGCCCGAACTGCCAAGCCATGTCTTCCCTGGACCGGAAACAAGCATCCTGGGACCGGTTTCTGGCTTACAGCCGTCATCAGCCAGGCTATCTTGAATCCAGTGGCAAAGTGAGCAAGGGACCCACGTCTGGGCATACCCTGCCAACTTAGGGCGAACATAGCAAAACCAAAGGGGATGATGGACGGAGTGTTGAACATTGCAAGCACTCACCCCCAGTCAACTGATCTGGGTTTAATCCATCATCATTCTTTAGCTCACTCCGCCACCCCAGTTCAGACATGGCCATATGCAAATCAGTCTGACCCTGTGCCTCATGGGAACAGTCCAGCCCGAACTGCCAAGCCATGTCTTCCCTGGACCGGAAACAAGCATCCTGGGACCGGTTTCTGGCTTACAGCCATCATCAGCCAGGCTATCTTGAATCCAGTGGCAAAGTGAGCAAGGGACCCACGTCTGGGCATACCCTGCCAACTTAGGGCGAACATAGCAAAACCAAAGGGGATGATGGACGGAGTGTTGAACATTGCAAGCACTCACCCCCAGTCAACTGATCTGGGTTTAATCCATCATCATTCTTTAGCTCACTCCGCCACCCCAGTTCAGACATAGCCATATGCAAATCAGTCTGACCCTGTGCCTCATGGGAACAGTCCAGCCCGAACTGCCAAGCCATGTCTTCCCTGGACCGGAAACAAGCATCCTGGGGCCGGTTTCTGGCTTACAGCCATCATCAGCCAGGCTATCTTGAATCCAGTGGCAAAGTGAGCAAGGGACCCACGTCTGGGCATACCCTGCCAACTTAGGGCGAACATAGCAAAACCAAAGGGGTCAAGGAGTCTTACCAGTGTGCCACAAATGATAAGACTCGTGTCACCAGTTCTGCTCCTCTATCTTCAGTGGAGATTCCACGAGAACCTTGGACTAAGTTGGGTTTAGATCTTATGGGCCCATTTGAGTTATTGGGGCCGTCTGGGAGATTTGTTATTCTTCTGATTACTCTTCAAAGTGGGTTTCCACCAGATGTGTGAGCACTGCCAGAACTAGGATGATTCTGGATTTTCTCAAAGATGAGTTTGCTAGTGAGGGCGTTCCAGAGTTCCTGATCATGACAACGGGGTGCAATTCACTTCCTAAGAGATGCAAGATTTCTTGAAAGATCTTGGTATAACCCATCAGAGAACAGCTCTTTATGCACCACAGGCCAATGGTCTTGCGGAGCGTATGAATAGAGTAGTTAAAGCTTGTGTTCAAAGGGCTTTGGAATCAAAGGTCCCGCTTAAGGAAGTTTTGAGAGACACCTGGTGGGCACATCGTACCACTATCAATTGTGTTATGCAGTGTTCTCAATTCCAGTTGTTGAGGGGTAGGGTAGCTCACTCCAAGTTGAACCCTGGGTTGCTGCCCTTAAAAGAGGCTATGTCTTTAGATAAGGAGGAGGTGGATGCTAGGATTAAATCTTATCAAAAGAAATATAAGGAAAGATATGATTTCAAGAAATCAGTGAAGGAAAGATCATGGAGTGTGGGTGAATGGGTAATGGTCAAGAAACCTAGGTGGCAAAGAAAGGATGTTACTGAATTCATGGGGCCCTTGTCATAACTTCCATCCAGAGGAATGTTGTGACAGTGCACAATGGTAGTAAATGGAGTATGTCACGTCTTGTGAAATTTATGGGTGACAAGTCACTCTATCCTTCTTGTTCTGGTGCAAGTTTGCCAGGATCCAATTTGTCAAAACCTAAATCTTCTTTTGGTGCTCATACAAGGAGTTTTTCTTCCAGGTTTCGCCGCCCTCCAATACGTTTCAAGGATTATGAAATGAAATGATGTTATGGGGGAATTATTCTCCTTTTTGTTTCTTCTGTGGTCTTTTCCTCTTTTAACTTCACCTGCTTATTCTTTCTGTTTTTCTTTCTTTTGACACTTTCTTTTCTATTTTGTATTATTAGTAAGGGGGATGTGTTGTAATAGCTTGTTTGGTTAAGTTCTGCTTTCCAGCTCGTGTTGGGTGTTCTAAGTCTCCATGGTAATGTCTCTGCTGAGACAGTTGGAGACTGGGGGACCTGCGAGCTGGCAGTGTCTGTTGGTGGTGCAGTTGTAAGCCAATAAACCTTTCAAAACCTATCCAGTGTGTGTCTTTTCAACACAATACACAACCCACAATAGGTGAGTCTTTCACAGTCATATGATCCAGGACACTGGCAAAGTTGGTTTGGGCAGTAAAATGCTAACTTTCTAAATGTGGTATTTTCAAAATTGTAACTTACAATCTGACTTTAGTATTAAAGCGGAGTTTAAATTACAGTTCATTTGACTGTAAACATTATTGTAGTATCTGCTCCCAATCTGAAGTTAGCACTTATTTAGTGTAATAAGGCAAACCAGTGTTGATGAGAGTCTAGGGGAGAGATAGCCTTACAACAGTGAAAAATGACTTTAGAAGTGTTTCACTGCTAGGACATGTAAAACTTAAATCCACATGTACTATCTTTTAAATACCATACGCCATGCCCTGGGGGGGTTAAGGCCTACCTTAGGGGTGAATTATTGATATTAAAATGGAAAGGTTTAGGCCTAGAAAAAAAAGTTTATTTTCCCAGGCTGAAATTGCAGTTTAAAACTGCACGACAGGATGCAGTAGCAGGTTTTGAAAGGCTACTTTTTTGGGTGGCACAATGAGTATTGTTGCCCACGAGTAGCATTTAAGTTACAGGCCCTAGGGTACATGTACTACCATTTACTAGGGACTTACAAGTAAATTTGGTTTAGGCCAAAATGACCATGTTTTAAGCAAAGTAAAAGATTGAAGGCAAACCATTTGGAGGAATACCACGCCATGGATGTCATGTCTGACAATATCCCTAACCAAATGTAATTCTCATTTTTTGATAGTCAATTGCTTGCTGCTTCGCATACGTTTCTGCTGTCCTGATGATGACCCATTACTCGGTTGGGGTCAAATTGCCATCAACACATATGGCAAATGGAAACCACGGGGATTCATTTATTGGCTGACTACAATCAAATGTATAAGCAGTATCATCAATTACCTACTCTTCTGGTTCCATTGCCTGATTGTTCTTCGTACACACTAGATTTTCTATCTTGTTATTGATCACTGTGTGAGCACATTCACAAGCACTGAGCACCTTTTTGTATAGCAGATACTTGCAAAGTTTGTGTCTTTTCTCATTAATTGAATACCTTCTTTGTATTATGAATTGTTCAGTGTTTCTTCACATGGAACCCTTGTTGCAGGTACGTTAAGTGCCCCTGGTTCCAGGCGATTTTTATAATCTGGGCAGCCCCTGTTTTTGCAAGTATTTTGGAGTAAGGCCTGTTCCCCGTTTCTTGACTTTAAGGGTGCCAACTTACTAGCAGAAGTGGATTCCTTCTTGGTAATCGTTTATCCAGTGGTTTCTGTTTTGGCAATTCAAGTGCTTTACTAAACTCACTTTGCCTTCTGGCACCCACCACCACCCAAGTCTCTTTCCAAGCAGTCATCAAGTAGCCTTCAGAAAATGTATAGACAGTCAGGAGGGAGGGGGAAGAGGAGAGAACTGAGCCGAATGACATCTCCAGTCCTTCCACTCTCCACCTCTTTTTTAGCCAGGCTCGTCTGAGTTTCCAAGTAGCCCACCAGGCTCTCGCATTTTGCCACCTGCGGCTCTTGAGGTGATGTGACCAAGCAGCAGATCACCACCAAGCTGGGACATGGCAGACAATTGAGTAAGGTAAGCGGGTGGCACCACATCACAGGTGCTCCAATCCAAATATTTTCACACGTCTCACAAGCCCGTAGGCTTAGGAGAGCTTCAGCAAACCGAGCCCCCAGCAACAAAGACAGAGCCCCAGGATCAGTGGATCAGCTAGTAGGAAAAAAAGAAGAGCATTTTGGCATCAAATGTTCTGGAGCTGTTACAAGAGGTGAGGGTTTGAAGGAGTCTAAGCAGAAGCAAATCACTCATGACTGTCGGTAAGGTCAACCAGCAGCCATCTTTCTCCTCAATAAAACTTAAATAATAAAAACCACACATTGTTTATTTTCATGTAACATGCTGATACTCACCCATAGGAAAAGAACGCTCCCCCCCCCACCCCACCCCTCATTCCAGGCAGTGAGCACCCTGGAACACTTTGCTGCTACATGCTGCTGGTATAAAAATAAACGTGACCCAAACAGAGACAATTCATATGAAACTCATTACAGCACAGGTGCACTGAGACTGTGGCAGCATTGCTATAGCAGTATTTTGCTGGCAGTAATGCAGTGCTTGACAGGAATTAATCAAACACTTCTAATTGGTTTCAGGCTCATTCACCACCATCAAAGTTGCAAAATGGCCACCTTGTACCACGGCTACTTGATATACTAGCATAATGAAACGGAAAAGATGCTGCTGCTACCAACCACACTGTAATCCAGAACACATGGGCACAATGACCCTTTCAGAAAGCAGAGAATTCTGTGTTCTTTTTCTCTGTAGATGAATATTCATTGCTAGAACGACCCTTTTTAGGCCTGGCTCAACACAACTTTAGCTGTCTGGCAGATCCCATGTCATCACAACACGCACAACATATAACATACAGAAAGGGGCTTTGAGTCAGTCCTATAAAGCTGTTGCCTTGTTTGGTTGAGCGTCATTTAAGCATTGACTTCCTGGTTTGTCCTTCACATTTTGGAATTAGCCCATGGCATTTTGTGGGTGTGCATATGTATTTTGTCTGCTGATTTCCTAGCTTGAACTGATGCTAGGATAAAAAGTTATCAGTTTTTGTTCGTATTTGCGTTTGCACCAGTAGGATGTTTACTTTATCAATACGTGCAAACAGTTAAGAGAGTACTCTGTTGCTAAAAGCATGAAATGTTATTGAAAGCGGTATGAAAAACTGCACTTCATCTTTAAAGATGTGAAAAAGTGCCAGTGAGATAAAATTGTGGATGTTTACACAGAAGATCAGAACCAAAAGTATCCTCGGACAAAATATTGTGTCAAGAATATCGAGGACACAAATATCGTGAAGGTAAGTTTCTATAGATAAGTAAAGTTTTACTATATATAACTCCACATATATGTACTTTGATGATATATATATATCTTCATGGTACGTAAATGTGGAGTTAAGAATAGTAAATCTATTCTTATTTATCTGCACTTTCTTCAATATTTTGGTCCTCGATATTTTTGACACGATATTGTATTCACACAATATTTTTGGTTCCGATATTCTGTCAGTGATCCCCCTGCAGAATGTGTTGAGGGGACCATAAATCTCATATCTCACAGGTTCATTGGATCTGGGCTGGATGAGGGCCTCTGAAAGGTTTGGGGGCCCCATTCTCCGCAGGGAACGCAGGGGCCTGCATTATGCCTCTGTGCCCTTCATATATCTCACTGCCTGTGGCTGACACTAGCCTGGTGTATTTGCTTCATATGAGGCTGCCAGCTGCCACACAGACACTGCTCTGCAACGCTGCTCCTTTCAATCTAGACAACAACAGTAGGAAACCGATGGCCAAGTGACGTCCACTGTGTTCCAATCTTCCTGCACTACATTTGATACTGTGAATCACTGCACTTTGCTTTGTAGGCTAGAAGGAATGGGTATATAGGGTTCCACCTTGTTGTGGCTAAGATCTTTCCTGTCCAACCGCACCTTTCAGGTGCATTCCCATCAATACAGTTCCAAACCACATCACCTAGTGTTGGGAGTGCCGCAGGGCTCTTCCCTTAGTTCACTGCTGTTCAATCTATATGTGAGGCCTCTTGCTGAGATTGTGGAATCCCCTGGGCTTACACTTTTTTCTTATGCCAATGACACCCAGATTGTGGTATCCTTATCCTAAGGACAACCACATTGCAGAAGCCTTAATTATCTGTCTTGCCCATGTTTCAGCATGGATGAACATCAATTCTCTGAAACGTAATGGGGACAAGACTGAGGTTCTGCTTGTGGCAATCATCCCCACCTATGGGGTCCTCATCTTTGGCCTGCAAAAATGGGTTCAACCCCCTCTCTAGCTCAGGTAGTTAAAGTCTGGGAGTGTTGCTAGACGATAAACTGACTATGCGTTACCAGATAATCAAGGTGGCCACTACCTGCTTTGGTATCCTTAAATGGCTGAGGAAGATCTTGGCATTTATTCCAGTTCCTGCTCAACATACCGTGGTCCATGCTCTGGTGGTTTCCAGACTGGGCTACAATAACATACTATATCTGGGTGTGGCAAAAGCTTTGTTAAAAAGGCTTCAAACAGTCCACAGTGTGGCAGCCCGTTTACTTCTTCATCCACCCAGTTTCACTTTCTCAGTCAGCCTGCTACACACCTTACATTGGCTAGCTATTGAGCTTTGAGTCCACTTCAAGACCATTAGCTACATGCACAAGTGCCTTACCAACACAGGGCCTGTATATTTGAGACCATTGGTGTCTGAGTACTGTCCAAATTGTACACTCCGATCTAGCCATCAGAATCTGGCAATAGTTTCCAGGATCAGGAAGTCTCATCAGGGTGGCCGAGCATTCGCGTTTCTTGGCCCTAAGTGTTGGAACGATTTGCCACACTTGCTGAGAGCCTGCAAATTGCTTACAGTTTTGTGGAAGCAGCTAAAAACTTGGCTGTTTCCTTCTTCGCTTTAATTGGTAAGGTTGTGGCTCGACTGTCCCGAGCTTTTGAGGAGGCTAGCGCTGAGAAACCTTTTAGGTAGCCATGCGCTTTATAATTTAAAATAACATAACATAAATGAGTGTTCTATACATGAGTGTGTAGATTTAATAAAATTCCTTCTCACCCTTGCTCTTTATTTGTCTCCAAATGAATGGGCAGAGATACTGAATAATAGATGAGTGGCACCTGATTATGTGCCTCTGATTTAGAAATAAATATCCCAGCAGTCCCTGCTCTTTCCTCCTGAGCAGAGATTATGAGTCCCAAGTTACCAGCAGCACCTTTATTACCGAGATGGCCAGTATGTCCCAGTACATGCTGTGGTAACTTCATGAAACTCCTCTGTAAAAGATAAAGTTCTTGTTATTAACAGCTCTGGTGCTCTAATTTAAGAGAGGGTTTGTGTGAAGTGGCTGTAGAACTGGTGTCACCTTGTGCTGGCTCACCGCTTCCATCAGGCTCCACCCATGGAGCCCTTAACAGGCAGGCAGCTAGCTAACTCCACCCTTTATACCCTTTCACCGGTACAGTAGCAGCATGTCCCTATGAGGCAGCTGAAGAAGAGCCCAGACTGTCACCTCTGATGTCTCCAAACCCAGCAACCTTGCTGCCCACACCAGCCTGGAAGCATGGAACACGCCACAGCACCATCGACACAAGACAATGTGCTGGAGTCAGATCCCCAGCCTCTGGACAATAAATACATTCTCCTTGGCAAAGCAAATATGTACGGCTCATAACTGAAAATGCAAGTCAGAACTATTGGCTTTGCCAGTGTTTGTTTTATGTGAGAGGTAGAGAACCATTAAGGTCAGCTTCTCTTCATACTGGTGCATTTGACTAGACAGCCCATTTCTTTGAGCTAGGCTCTTAGCTGATCAGTCCATATAGCTCAAATAATTTTTTGTGTTAGACAAATGGGAGCTCTGGGACGACCGCTCTATAAATTAATGCATATTGCTAAATTGGTCCTTTATTAGAGTTGGATTTGTTTTGGAAATCAGTTAACATAGCTAGACAGATAAATTTTTTGTGTGAGAGTACGTAACTCTGTAATTATCTTCTAGCCAGACTAGCCCACTTAGTTAGACTGACTTTGTGTAAGGGACAGATGGAAAGTCTGGAGATAGCACCTCTGCTGGTTAGTGAGCTTAACTTTTCAAGCGACAGATATGAGGTGTGGAGTATGCATCTATGCAGACCTACAAACACAACTAGACAGACCCTTTATGTGAGTCAGAATTATTATTTGTGGGAGCATGAGCCTCAGCACCACTCCTCACTCTCTACCTATCCACAGGTCCATGAATCACACCATGGTTTTATGTGTTTTTTTTTTATTTAATGATTATTAATTGTTTTCCCCATGTGCCGATACTGCCCTACACTGACTCTTTGTGACAGTATTTGTCGGACCACCTTCAGCATTTCTTTGGTGAAGCTGGACAGACATTGAATGTCAGTGAGAGATGATTGCTGCCTGACATGAGCAAACTTCTACAGCTTGACTCCTATGTAATGTTAACAGAACAATGTAGGACCCTACTTAGAGTTTTGCAGATGCAGGACATCCACCCAAAGGTGGCAGATGTCCCGCCTGCCCTATTGGGAGTGTATAGGGCCTCTGTGCACCGAGCCCAGTTCTAGCAGGTGGGCCAGGCCCACCCAAGTGAGGCCTCTGGCCCACCCAACGGCAATAGCAACAATGTTATGTTATGTTATAGCGTTTTGTAACACGTACAGTTACTCAAAGAGTGTCCCGGCACGAACCCATTGAGGAAAGAGAGAAGAAGAAAGGGCTACTTAATTAAAGAAAAAAGTCTTGAGTCTCTTCCTAAAACTTTTTTGGCTCCTGCAGATGGCGTAAGTCAAGAGGGAGTTGGTTCCAGGCCATCGCCGCCCTGTAAGCAAGGCAGCTGCCACCTACTCTTTTAAGGCGGAATCTGTGGATGCAGGCCATCAGCATTGAGGAAGAGTGAAGCTGGCTGGTTGACGCATAGAACTGAAAGCGTTTTCTAAAATACACCAGGCCAAGCCCGTGGAGGGCAGCGTGTGCCGTAACCAAGGACTTAAATTTCACCCATGCTTTCACCGGTAACCAGTGCAGGTTACGGAGGTGCTGCTTGACGCTGATTCTCTTAGGGAGGTTAAGCAGGGTTCTGGCTGCAGCATTTTGAACTACCTGAAGTTTGTCCAAAATATAGACAGGCAGACCAGTATGCAGTGCATTGGCATAGTCAATACATGAGGTAATGAGTGCACTAGTGACCGTTTCCCTTGCCTATAGAGGGAGTAAAGGCAGAAATCTTTTCAGTGTTTTCAGAAAGCCAAAGCGCATTCCAGTCAACTTGGTGATCTGCGAGCTGAAGCTCAACTTTCCATCGAACCATATCCCTAAGTTCTTGATAGGTTGACCCTGTGGTATAGGCCGGGGGGACTCATCTGGCCAGAAGGACTGCCAATACTGAGGAGGAAAATTAATGAAAAGGAGAACATCAGTTTTTTCCTCATTACATTTTAGCTGGGCCGCAGTGAGCCAGTCAAACACTGCTGTCAGACAGGTTTTGACATGGGAAGAGGATGTCTCATTTTTCTTCCATGTAAAAAGAAGCTGAGTATCATCAGCATAGTTTACGTACATTGGCACCCAAGTCTTCTGCCATCCCAATGAGGGGGTCATATAAAAGTTAAACAGTAGAGGGCTCAGGACCGACCCCTGCGGAACCCTGGTCAGTAAATTCTGGGGGTTGGACGTAAAGGGAGGGATCCAGACTTGCTGAGTTCTACCCTCAAGGAAGGATTTCAACCACTTCCATACAGAACCTGTTATGCCAATATCCTGAAGATGAGACAAGAGCAGGGCGTGTGGCATGGTGTCAAACGCTGCCGACAGGTCCAAAAGGACCAAAGCTGCCCTGCCCCCTGAGTCTAAAGTTTTGCATATGGCAGTAGCGGCTCCTGGAGGGAGTGCTGCAGGGCGGTGAGGCGGGGCGGGGGAGGGGCAGGGTGGGGGGTAGTAAACTCCGGCTTACGGCCGAACTGAGTTAAGTACATAAATAAATAAATAAAACGAATTACATTGCGCGCGCTGCATCGCAATCGGCAATGCAGTGCGCGCAATGTAATTTGTTTTATTTATTTAGTTATGTACATAACTCAGTTCGTCTGTAAGCCGGAGTTTACTACTCCCCACCCTGCCCCTCCCCCGCCTCACCGCCCCGCAGCACTCCCTCCAGGAGCCGCTACTGGCGTATGGACTCCGAGATTTCCACCAGAGATTCCGTACTATAGGAGGCTCTGAAAACCGATTGTGCTGGGTGCAGAAGGTCGTTCCGTTCCACAAAGGCAGACAACTGTTTGTTGACCAGTTTCTCACAAACCTTGGCCACAGCAGGAAGCACAAGGGTGCCCATTTGTGTTAGTTTCACGTGTGGCTGCAGCCCTTGGTTTTTGCCTCCTTCACACACTTGCAGGACAACAAAAAATGAACCTGGATGCTTCGTGTCGGTGTGACAGGGCAGTCACAGTGGGAGTGCAGTGAGTCTATTATTCCAAGGCCTGTGGCTTAAAGGGGCTCCGCCAGCAAGGGGTTCCATTCAAAAGGGGAAAAAAAACGCTTTCTCTGTTTGCATTGGAGAAAGTGAACAGCGGCTGCTGTACCCTTTAGGCTACAGCCCGGGTAAAAACTTCATTGAGACCTTTGCTAAGACCTGCAAGTGACAGACTTAGCAGTAGTTAAAAACTTACTATCCAATGGGCCCTTAACTTTAAGTGCAAAAAAATGACTGATTTATCAACAGTGAGTGTGGAATCCTTTTCCATGTCAGCGATGCAGTCACTGTCCACAAATCAGGTTTTAATTTAATCTTTCCTTGCTTAAGCATATTTGTTTTTCTCCAGATTGCTATGTTTCCGTAGTTTTTTTCCCTGCAACATATGAGGCTTGTGAAGAACATACTGTGAATTGAGTCACCTCTAGGTGACTTTGTGAGTTCAGGGTGAGTATGGCTGTTCATGAATGGGCACGTTTGAGAACCCAGGAGTTGAGGGAGAAGGCAGTGCAGTTTTCTAACAATGCCTGTTTCAGATTCAAAAAGGTGTTCAGATTTAATGCCCATGCAATCTTTGGCCTCTGCAGAACACACAGACAGAGGGTCACATATGTGCTAATTGTAATTGCCATTTTATGTGCAAATATGTGTATAGGGGGTATACACAGTCATTGAATCCTGATAGCACCAATGGAAAAAGCAATTCTGTTTTTACAGGTGCGGTGAGTTGAGATAGAGAGAGAGAGAGAATGAATGCTGAATGGAAGGTGAGACTAGAAATTCCATGCAGAAGGACAGAGTGAAAAGGCAGTGATGATGAGGAAAGAGATGTGAAAGATATGCATGCAGATGGTGGATTTCAGAAAGATGTGGAGAAGAAAAGGGCGTAATACTTTACCTCAGTGAGCGACCGCACAGGAAAGTAGTGTTACGGGCACAAGAATTGTGACTGAGACATTCCAAAGACCACTACTTCATCCACAGACCTTAGTAATGTTTAACGCACAGTCTCTTCTTTTAAGAACTGAAACATTTTCAATATAATTACTCACAGCAGAATCATTGTTGTTACACATTATTTGATACTGCTACCAAGCATTGACAATGCCAATAGGATTAGCTGGTTTTAGGCATATGATTGTTGTTGTGTGATATATCTGTATGCAGAGTTGAAATTAAGGGGGGCGGGGACTATCCAAATCTCATATCTGGAAATTATTATTGACCTCTATCTGGGACGGACCAAGTGAAATTTGCTGAATTTGTCCTGGTGTAATTTGGCCACACTGGGACAGATTCAGCAGCCCCTGCACATCATCTGCTTTCAGTTTGGAGCAGCAACAGGCAAGGGGTGAAGAGAAGTTCTAATTTTCACTTCAGTCTGGGCCCAATACAAATGCCTCACTTAAATGGCCAACAACCCTCCTTTTTGTTGAAGTCTCATCCCAGCTAGGAGCTATCTAACTCTAAGAAGCAAATAAAATGGAACGAAACAAAAGAAACTTAGTTTGCTATCACTTCACAAGTGCTTAAGAGAAACAATGATTTGGAGGGAGTTTTTTTACTTTGTTCAACTCCTGTATGTAAGATATGCATGCACTGTAAGAATGTCAGATGTATCTGTATGAGTAATAACACTAATAAAGATTTAAGTGTCACTTACTAATTTAATGTTTATCTTTCACCTCTTTTGTTGTGCTGCTCATCCCAATTTAGGGTTTCAGGACACATTACATCACACATATATGGAGATAATGAATCAGACAAATGTGTAAATCAATGTACAGGAAATGTTTCATAAGCCAATAAGGGTTACAAGGTGGACAAGTCACATATTCATACTGGTGGGCATTATATGTTAAAAGTGCTTGATGTCGTAAAAAAGAAAGTAAGGATTTAAAACGTAATGCAGTGGTTTGGCGTTGTCTAAACTAATAAGACTTTATTACTACCCAAAGCATCCTTTTTAGCAACCTTAAAAATTCAAAAGATTGAGAAAACAAAACAATAAGATTCTTTGTCTTATTGTTTGTTTGTAGCTCCTTGATGCCGGTTCATAGCTCACTGTACTATTTAGAAGGATTGTATCTTATGAACTGCAAGTAACAAAAATATCTGTTACAAAAGTAGTAACCCAGTAAGCTACCTCCATAATATGCAAATCTGTGATCTGTATGTTGTGTTTTGCTGTGCAGCAGACACTTTAACCCTCTATGCTACAACTGTGATTAGACTAAACACAAATATCTCCATCAAGTGAATTAACCACCAGAGTTATCTTACCATTTTTAGCCCCTCAAACCTGTTGGGAACACAAAGATCTCTGTAGCAGTTGCCTTACCCCATAAGATGTTTTAAAATGCAGCCTGATTGTGACCAATTAGGTAAACCAGAACATATTTACTGTCACATTTATCCTTGTTAACATAATTGTGCCACTCGCAAGTCATCCTCATTCTCCTGCCACACCTTGACCACTGATTTATGGGATCCAGGAGTAATATTTACATTTCCAACACTGTCTGTATGCAATCGTGGAGTGCATGCCACCAAGCTTGATTTCACCACAATATATAGTAATTATTTCACCCTGGCCTAAATGTGCCTCTATGGTCTTGGGACTTCTACTACTCCTGAGTGCATTATACAAAGGGGTTTACTCATAGTGCAAAAGGGCCTCCATAAAGTGATTTACTGGTAGTCTAGCAGTACCATCAGGGGTTTAGCTAATTTTGTGCCAGGACCGACTCCAACCATTTCCCCTTCAGGGGGCACCTTCTCTTGTCCTTCCAGGCAAATTTTGGATCCCGTCCCTTTAAAGAATAATGAATGTCAAAGCCAATGGTATGCAGATCATGAACAAAGTCTTGGGCTCTCCTAAAAGCGACACAGTTGACACTCACATTCAGTGTTGCTGCTGTGACAAATTTTAAGCACATTCTCACGGCACTCACGCAAAACATGAAAACTATACACTTTAGATGACACCACAACAAACCCATCCACATCCATGCTCTGTAAGATTGGGTCCTACTAGTAGGCTACTATGAAAGTGCTTTGAAGCCTCAATAAGAGGTGCAGAAAACACTATGGATATGCTAAAATACTAATTGTTTATTAATGGTAATGGAGTTAGCGGGACATCTGCCAAAAGGTGGCAGATGGACCATCCACCATATTACAAGTGCATTGATGTCATTGGCTATCTATATACGGCAAATGCAAAAACAACAATTGATGGACAGAATGGAGAACAATGTCGTACATTCACCCCAGTACAGAGATCTGGGCCTAAATCCATCGTTTTTTTGCTCACCATGCCATTCCAGTTTGGACCCAGCCATATGCAAATCAGTCTTGACCCTGCACCCAATGGGAACAGTCCAGCCCGAACTGCCAGGCCAGGTCCTCCCTGGACTGGAAACAAGCATCCTAGGACCGGTTTCGGGCTTTCAGCCCTCATCAGCTAGGATAGCTTGACTCCAGTGGCATGGAGAGCACGGGACCCACGTCTGGGCATACCCGTCCCACTCGGGGTGACAAATGCAAAAACAACAATTGATGGACAGAATGCAGAACAATGTCATACATTCACCCCAGTACAGAGATCTGGGCCTAAATCCATCGTTTTTTTGCTCACCATGCCATTCCAGTTTGGGCCCAGCCACCATATTACAAGTGCATTGATGTCATTGGCTATCTATATTCGGCAGGCTGGACATCCACCATTTACTTGTGGATGTCCTGCATCTAGAAAACTCAACATAAGTCCATTAGGGAGTTATATAGAGTTTGGTGGAAGCAGGACATCTGCTAAAAATTGACAGACGTCCCATCCGCCCTACACTTTAAAAAGGACGAACAGGAATCCTACCGGGTTTTGGCAGATTACCCATATTCGCCAATGCCTAAATAATCCCTTTAGACACAGTGGAATACATGCTCAGAGTGACCCAAAAATGATGAGTGAGTGGTCAAATCTTCTTATTTTATCCCTGGAGACACTGCCCATTCTCACACATCACACTGTAAGGTGGTAGCGTGCACCTCGAGTTGCCATTCGAGAAAATCCAGCTTGAGAGATATGTTCAGGAAAAAGAGCCTATTTCTTTTCAATTGATGTGGCACAAGTTCACCTCTTCATGGCAGGTATTTTAAGGACACTTTCCTTCTTAAAACAAAGTGATCCCAGGTAGGCATGCAATTATCAGTATAAATCACAGAACTTCTGGAGTGAAATAGCACCTTTATTTGCATTCCTTGTCATTTAAATGACAGGTACATTATGTCACCCTTAAGGACAAGCTTTAAGGTGTCTCTTCAGAATTGAGTGACTATGTCGAATGGAACGCGTCACTCGTTCTGCTATCTTATTAAGAAAAACGTATCTTTAATGCATACATTTCTATATATAATTAGATTGAAAATAAATAACGCATGGGTGTTGACGGTCCTTAACACGACTAGATTGTTTGTAAATCTACACACTTCATATACACTCCCTGAACTCCTCGGTTCCACCTTAAGCAGGTACAGTGAGTGACAAGTGTGGCACGCGGCGGAGGGTGGGAGTCTGCCTTCCATTGGTCGCGGCACCAGCTACTATCACCCCTGCCTGCGCTCGAGGCTGCACTCGGGTGACTTGGACCAGGATGTGATGGGAAGAGGCGGCGTGCGCGCGAGCGTGTGCAGCATGACTTCCAGGCGGCGATAAACGATGTGTGCGTCCGCGAAGTGCCGCTCCCTTCATTCATGCACCTCGGCGAGTGGATGGCGCTGCCGGGCTGACCTCTGAGGCGCTACTTTGGGACCGCGGTACTCGAGGGAGTCCTGGAAGCTGCGCCCGTGTTTCCTATCCTACTCCGCTGCTGCTCTGGTGAGTCTGCCTGAGTCCGCCCTGTGTGTCCCGTCCGGTGCTGCCCCGCTGGCTGTGGAAGCCGCCTCGCCGAGTGTCTTCGCTGTCACACAGACCTGCCTGCGCGCCATGCCAAATACCGCTTAGATGTGTTAGCAGTTGAAGTTTCTCTCTGTTTTAGTCCTAAGACCTAGCTGTCACTGTAGTGCGCCTGAGCCCTCAAACCTCCCTCCCCAGTCATCAGAGACGAGCCTTCCGAGCGGCGAGATCAGAGGGACGAAATACACTGGGCGCTGTAGACAGGCAAAGCCTTTGATGTGCATCGCATCTGCATTTTAACCCCCAAACCATAGCGCGCAACTCACGCAAGGACTTGTGCATTATTTATAGCGCTGGGGATATTAATGACCTGGATGTTCAAGAGTAACATTGCAGGAGCACGCGGCAGGCTAGGAGCGGGGGCGGGGGGCACCCCCCAAAATAATGTAACTGTCTCATACTACGTAGACGTACGCCATCAGAGGCTACAACATAAACAGCACGTGTACTTAGACAGTAAATCCTCGGGGCTGGATAGTCGGAGGTCTGCTTAGAAAGTTCTTGAGTATACGGTCATTCTTACTGGGGATAATTTGGTCCTGATGCTGTTTAAAAAGAGGCTCTCTTCTCACCGGTGATGCTCTGCGCCTCGTTTTTGGCTACTCTAGCCACCTTGAGCATATTGTGACAAACTAATAGACCATCACCACATATCGTGACAGACTATCACATACCGTGACAGACTGATAGATCATCACATATCGTGACAAACTGATAGTACATCATCGCATATCGTGACAGACTGATCGAACATCATTGAGGCCGCAGCGAACATGTCTTCACCGAAAACAGAACAGCTTCCTCCAGCAGCTAGATGTCTGACATAATTAATTCAATGAACCAGTAGACGTGCTCAACGAAACAATGCAACACATCTCTGTATTGTGTCTCTTCACAAAGAAACTGAGCTGCTTCTCAAAAATATGTAACAATGTAAAAGTAGGCGGTTAATTGTGATTGTTTTTCTTGTATCAGTCATCATTTCCACTTTGCGTTCGCTAATGACGCACAGCCCTGTGTTTCTGAGATCCCTTCTAAAGCTAAGAAAGTATACACTGGGGTCTCTAATTCGATTTAGTAATTCCACATTAACACATTTAAAGCCCGATGCGTTTGGGATATGTGTCGCCTGCTCCTTGTAATACTAATTCACATTTAAGATTGAGCAGTCAAAGCATGGAATTTCATTTCCATGTGTAAATCATTGCAAGCCAGTAGTGTGCACTAGTTATAGAAAATCACTCTTCAGTTTTTATGATCCTACTACATATTACATTTTGGGATTTGAAATCCTTTTATATTGGCCCGTGTTTCAATGAAGTGATCGCAACCTGTCTGTTGTGTCTTTTTACTTTTTTTTTTAAGTTTCACACCTGTGCAAGGTTTTATTAAAAAGGAGTGAATCACTACATCACGGGAGAACATTTGTAGACGTGCCCCTTATTTTGTTAAATAACTCTCTGTGTACATTTGCATGTTTTTTTTTTTACATAACATGTATTTGTAAAACATTCGTTCATCCAGCATAGCATTTTGGCACTAAAATACCAGATATTTTTTAACACCCAACTCTATGTTACTCATTTTATCAACCTCTAAAGCGTAGAGGCAGAATGGAGATGGGATTCAAACCGTAACAATAAGGTCAGAAGATCCACCAGGCCAGTAATGCTCTGGAACATGTTTCTCCAAATGCTAAACTTTTGCATTTGATCACTTGGGCATAGTTTTCCTGTCCGTGGTGACTATTCTTTTGATTAAAGAACACCAGTCATTGACTCACGATAAGATCATACCAAGATATCTAGTGCTGTATACATACATATGCAGGAGTTGCTTTTAGTGCAATGTATGCATCTGATGGGTGTATTGACTGCAGCGTGTAGCATTCTGGTTGCTCTAGTAACATTCACCATGGGTACTACAATGGGGGATGGTTTTGATCGTTAGCACAGATCGCAGATAGTATGCGTAAGATGCCTATTTACAATATTAATTGAAGCGCTGTTTGGCCACTGACCAATGAAAGGCGCGCTTTCATTTCATCAGACCATGGGAGAACAGGAGGGGCGTCTTTGAAATGTCCCTGAACGTGCAAAATGTTGAATATGCTATGAATGACCGTTGAAGCATGTCTCATCTACCATGTTGTGTTTTCCTTGACAAGTGTATTGATAAATGCATGTTTTATTATGCTAGTAATTATAAATTGCACAAGGTCACAAAAATTCAAACATGACGAAAAGAAACTTTGAAATTGGTTCTCAAGGGTTATCATTCTGGGGAGAGCCAGAATGTAGGTAAGCATGTTAAATTAATTTTTCATCTTCATACTGCTCCCCGACCTGCATGTGAATTCAGGAGTCTAGACAGAAGTGTATCCTCTTGGACTTCTGTGACCTGCCTCACCATTATACAAGATCGGGGGCGTGAGCTAGGCCTCGGTTGTGCACTGCAGCCCCCACAGGATAGAAGGGCCCCAGCTCAGCACAAGTGCATTGTGAATCCATGAGTCAGTCTTGCCGAGTTATCAGTGCTGGCAGCAGGTCAGTTACCTTGTAGGTTGTCAGTATCGTAGGGGCCCACAGGACATCTTACAGAGGGCAATTGCTTCAGTTAAACCATTTAAAAACGTTTTTAAAAATCCTCCAAAGGTAGGCAGTAAATGGTGTCCACTGAATGCATTGTGTCTAAAATATGACTTCCAGCTTGGAAACCTCAGGAATATTCTTAATTATTCTATTTTAACCATTTAGCCGGGTCTGGTGGCTCAGTGGACTAATGCATCCACTGCAGGGGCCTGTGTTCGACCTCATGGTCACAGGTTCAAATCCTGGCGGGTCCACTCAGCCTTTCATCCATTTGACGTCGATAAAATGAGTACCATTGAGTTGGGTAACAATAAACATCTGTTATTCAGCGCCAAGATGCCCCGTTGCTGGGGTGAACGTGCGCTTTACAAATACACATGTTATGTTATTAAGCATACTGTCACCCAAAGGTTATCCTGGTTCTAATGGAAGAACGCAATAAAAACTCAAAATATCATTGGTTCAATTTGAAGATTTTCAGAGATTTGCGAAAAGCAAGATGGGCATCAAGAAGTCAGAAGGCAAGAAAGACTGAATTTCAGAGTTTGATTGCCAAATAACAAAAGGATTGGCTTCCAAGGTGGAAGAAGTGGAATTTGGGAGAGAAATTGGTGGGAGGAATGCAGCAGGTGAGAAAGACAATAGTGAGAGTGTTTGATTTTGGAGGCAGAAAGTGCCCTAAATAATGAAGGCATAATGAACAAGACAAAATGACTTGAAAGTAATGAGTTTAGAAATTGGAAGCCAGTGAAGCAAAGACAGGTAAAAGAAGAAATGAGCATCCTGGAGGAGTTAAAAGATAAGGGCACAAGGTGATGCAGGGAGATAAAATATAAGGAGTTACATTACACCAAGCAGCAAAGAATCATCACCTATACGACTAGTTGATGATGGTTGACTGGCAAGAAAGGATTCATCTAACATAGGAGGCAGTTTAAATGCAGGTAGAGGAAAGGCTGCTCATTTAGGACGAGAGTGAGAGTTTATGGTCAAAGAGAATGTTGAGATTCACAATTGCCTTTTAATCAAAACAAGAGAACCCACCTATTAAATTTAATTGGGTATCTCTTAGCTATTTAAAAACAAAAAAACACAAGTTCACATTCCACTAATCTACACCTAGAGCACCTCCACCCTCCACCTCACATCATCATCTCTTTCTCAAAAGACCTCCGGCAAAGAGCCCCGTTGAGGGTCTAGTTGGGCATTGCAGCGCTGACCCAATGAGGAGCTCCTCGATGATGAAGCATGACACCCACACAGGCGTGTGACGGCTCTTGCTTCTGAGCAATCAGATCCCCTGTTCGGTTGTCTCCTGACCTAGATCCTCCCTTCCATCCCTCCCCCCAAGAACTGCTTACCTTTTGTATTACATTGATTTACTAGCGGCCTACAGGAGCGAGGGTGGAGGGTGAAGGAAGAGACTGAACAGCTGGATAGAGGTGCATGAGACCTGCAGACCTTTAAAACTTTTTTCATGGAACAAAAAAAAAGGGAGAGTCACAAAGAGATTGTTTTAAGATCCTGAGTGAACCAACAAGCAGAGGGAATCCGATGATGTTAGCAGGAAGATCTAAGACGAATCACCTCATCAAGTAAGTGTGCAGCCCACATGCAATGGGAGAATGCCCTATGTTTGTTACGTTCTCATGTGAAGCGCTCTAATACCCAGGGGCCAAGTTCACGCTATATATAAAACGGCAAAAAAAGACAAATCTGGCAGGCCTAAAGAAAGAGTAACTGGAGCCTAGCAGCTTCTGGTGCAGAGAGATTGAGCACTCCCTTAAATATACTCAGAAACAAAATTAATTACAAAAAATAGGGTATATTAAAACAAGAAAGTAACCATGAAACAAAATAAAGGCCACAAAAACACAAGCAATAACTAACTTATAAATATTTAAACCATTAACTGGACACTGGGGCCATATTCCCCATCAATACAAAGAACTTAAATACATTTAAAATCAGAATCGATCTCTGGTCTTATAAGCAAAAAAGTTTGTGATATGGCATCAGTCATGTTATAAAGTATCTGCAGATTGCTCAAAGTGAGGCGGCTGGGAGGGGCTAACTTCTTGGGCCCTGTTTTTCCCCTCCCATATCCAGGGTCGGCGTTTGGCATAGGCGAGCTGGGCCCAGGCCCAGGGCACCAACCTTTAGAGGAGCCCACTGACCTGTCTGCATAAAGGTCATGCATGAGGCAGTCTCCCTGTGACCTGCTTCCAGAGATTCTGCCTAAACTGCTTTTCATCTTTTCTCTTTTAACATGCTGCAGGCACCGTGTTTAACATCTATTACCTCTCACAATTCCCGTCTCACCCTCTGCCATCCCACCTTTTCACACCCTATGACCCCAACAACAACCTGTCACCAGTGTGAAGGAGGTAAGGTGGGTAATTAAAGTGGGTTGGGGAGGAGCCTGAAATGTTTGTGTTCAGAGGCAGTCACTGCTGTGAATAGAAACCGGACCCCCTGTTGCTTCTCCCTTTAGTTAGTGGAAGCAGCCTGGGCGCTAAATATTTTTCCGTCCAGAGTGCTATTTGAGCAAAGGCCGGCTATGCCTATTTCTACCTTCGAGCACTACCTCCTGCACACCAGCACCTGTGTTTAGCTTTGGCCTGGTACAAATCCCATTTGCTCTTCTACTTACTGTTTTGTGATTAGAAAGCACTGACATCCAAATTAACGACTGTTTTATATAATCTGTCAATGAAGTCATTTAATCCTGCCTTTGTAGGCATGAAGGCATTTAGAGGATTATATCCATCAAAAACTGGTGGTTGTCCCGTCCATCTTTTTAGAGTGTGTAAGGTATGCACGTTAAGCAGGGCGGTTGGAACATCGGGCAATTTTTGTCAGATGTCCCGCATTCACCAAACTCTAATTAAACCCCTTAGTCTTTCCAAAAAGTGTAATGATTCCAACATTTTAAATTGTGGAATGTCATGACTTCTTCTTCCAAAAAGTTACCTGAAGCTCTGCAGACTGACCTCCTCTCCGCCATTTTGTATTATACTACTGCACCAGATAATATTCTTACATGGGTAGCTAAGCCGATGCAACCTTCAAATGGACATTGGAAATACCTTGCACTACCTAGGTGTTTCCCAGAGAGGAGAATGCACTCACAGACTCTAATCTGGACGGCAGTGATAGAAACAACATTTCTGTTGTGCTTAGTATCGGAAGCTGCTGAGGGGCTGCGTAAGGAGTTTGTAAGCAAAATGAATTGCCTTGTACGAAGCACTACACTGTTAAATTTGCTAGAACTAATTAACTGATGTGTGCCAACAGTCAAAAGTCAGTGTGCTTTCTCAAATGCAAAATGTGCACCTGGGAAAATCGAAACAAGTGCTGTGATGACTGCCTATGACACGGTTGCTAAGAGGCAAATTCAAAGCCTCAAGCATTTGCTGGTTTCGACGTTGCTGTGTCAACTTTGGTATGATGGGAGAAGCGACACTATTGTGTTTCTAAAAAACACATATACAGAGACAGAGTAGCTAACTCCTACTCAGGCGTGATGTTAAACTGTTCCTCAGTGCACAAGGCCAAGCTGGGCGACCATGTAAACAACGAGTTGGGTCAGACATGTGGGAAAGTCCTCCTTTTTGCCCTGATCCCCACCATTTTTTTTGACTGATACTGGTGGTAACTTACTCTGACTCCACCCTGGGATCTGCTAACCAGGCCCATGGCCAGTGCTCTGATTAAAAATGTAGATGGTAATTAGGTATAAGTACAATTGGCACTGACAACCTACCTGTCAGTCCCTAGAATATGGTAAGGCATGTAGGTTTAGAGGCCCAGCAGCTTTGAGGCACTTAAATGTGCGCTGTTGCGTTGCTTGCTGTCATTATAAAAGTCAGCCCTGCTTTGCAAGCTGTTTTTAAATTGAAAGTACATGCAAATTTGATTTAAAGGTACTTCCAAAGTATTAAACTACCTTATTCATACATATAAGTCACCCCTAAGGTCTACCCTAGGGACCCCAAAGGTAGGGTGACATGTAAAGATAAACAAGGACATTTTAAAAGATATTTTATATGCCTTGGTGAGGGAAAAACTACCAATTTCGTTACCACTTTTAGCTCCATTGGCTAACATGGGAATATTGTAATACAGTGTAGCAATTGACTGGAGTGAGCTAAAATAATATATCAAGGACTTAAACGATTGGTTATGATAAATCCAACAACTTGCCACTCTTGAGTTTATCATAACTAATACAAAAATTAAGTTATAGAACTTACTTTTCTGTTAGCCAAAATCCAGCCTTCGAGCAGCCAAACTGCTTTGATGAGGTGATAAGTGTCCTGCACATGGACAGAGGTTATCTGGTGAGGGGAGCTCTGCAGCTGCAGAGAACAGGCCAGTAAAAGGGCTGAGTAAATCCAACTGGGTTTCAAAGAGAGCAGGTCAGTAAGGAATGCCCGCCAAGCCTACCCCCTCTTCATGTACCCCTAGCCAGATGGGAGCCTCAGGGATGGAATTTGCAGGATGTCTGGAAAGGGAGTGTTAAGGGGAATGAGCCACACCAGTACGTTGGCTTAGGCAGCTCTTACTCCCAAGGAGAGAAATTCTCCATCTTGAATTTTAAAGTACAGTGCTTTGTGGGACAAGAACATGCCACACTTTGGAGGAAACGGTCATGCTTTTGGGTGGCACCCTGTACCCTATTGGTCAGGGGTGCCCCCTTGCCAGAACATTGGCTACATATGGGAGAGCTGCATAGCAACTCCGATCTGCTGCCTGAAACTACAAGGAGAAGAAGGATTGTCCTGCTGGAACCCTAGTCTGCACTAAAAAGGATTGCACTCTGAAGGACTGCTCATGCTGCACACTTGGAACTCCAGCCCCGAAGACTTTGCCTTGCTTCAAAAAGGATTAAGGAATGGACTTCCTGAAAGCAACAGGTTAACAGTGCTCACCTGCACAATCTCCCCCAAGAAGTTCCCTGCCTGGAGTGCGTCCTGTGGACCTTTAAGGATTTGGAAAGGAGAATTGTGGGAACTGTAGTCCCAACTTCCAAGGAGCAACTCAGAGACTCTGGAACCTTGGATTTGTGTTGTGGACACTTTGAACCTTCAAGAGGAACTTCAGGAAAAAGTTCCAGAAGTTTGGAGATGTTTGGAGCAACTTTTGGAAAAAGCTCCATAAGGTGACCGAACCGACATCAAGAGTCAATCCGACTACCTTGCACCGCGACACGGCCTGGATTTCGGGTTCGTCCCACTGAAAGCTCCGAAGCTCAAGATTTCCAGGAGTTGACCAGGGGCTCCGGCTGAACCAAGCGGATGAAGCTGCTGCAAATCTGGCCTGCTGAAGAGGCCCGCTCGATGTCGAGAGAAAATCCTCCAGAAAAGTTTCTAGGTGTAAAGGTAAAATTTTGACCGAGGCCTCCTGCTTAGTGTATCTGACCAGGGCTCCATTGTGGTCAGCTTCAAACTTTGACTTTGTCCCAGTCAAGCGTGACCAGATGTCCCTAAGTTGGCACTATATGTTTTTAAGCACTAGAAAGTGTTTATTCTTTAAAAATTCATATCTCCGGTTCCCTATATTGGATTTTTGTCATTTTATTCATAAAAAATATTTCCTATTTTTATAAATTGGCTGCAGATTTTTATTGTGTGTTGTGTCTTACTTATTTAATGTATTCCTGTTTTTAAATGCTTCACACACCTGTCTCCTAAATTAAGCCTGCCTGCTCGTTGCCATCTACCAAGGGTTGAGCGTATGGAATAATTTATTGAGAACTTGTCTAGACCTTATATCGCATTGGTGGCCTAATTGCTAATGGTAGGCGCATACTTACCCCTACTAAAAATCCACCTTCCAACAAGACGCTTATTATAAGTCATGTGACCACAGTTCTCAAATGGCATATTTATTTAGGGAAGGTGATTTGTACATACTAGTGGCTTAAATCTTGCTTTGTTACCGGGAGGTATTGACTGTAATCCCTGCTTCAGCACTTGACCACAAATCTTGTGATTTTGGGTTAATCATTTCATGTCCCTGTGCTTCAATCTGTAAACATTGGCAGTTCTATAATGTCCTTTCTCGTGCATACTTCACATCATGGATTATGTAAACAGGTTTCAAGCAAACCATACACATACAATATCTGCATGCAGCACCTGGGGCTGATTAACAAAGATATTTTCGGCCATAAAAACACTCTTTTAAAGTCAAAAATACCTCTTTTAAGGCTGCCAGGAATTCACAAAAGGCTTCCTATCATCGGTAAATGGATTTACTACTGCAAATTTCTCTGTATTGGTAGTAGTAATTCACATGTAAGAGGTGGGAAGTTGGATCTGCAAGGTGTTTTAAGCCTTGTATATTTGAGAATGCCTGTATGTTTGTTGGTATTCAGAAACTGAAATCCAACCTTTTCCCACGCTAGAAATTGTCAGAAATGTAATCCAGCAAAGGTCTTGAGTAACTCCCCTTGCAACAAGGGGATGGGAACGGACCACCCACAGATTTGGTGGCAGTGTAGATAAAGGACTTTCTCCATGGGGAAAACATGTTCTTCACTGAGGAAAAAAACGAGAATTTACAGTTTGGGCTACCTTCACCCTGTGTTTAAATGTAGACGACATTGCTTTCTACACAGGGAGGTTGGGGGCTATGGGATATGTCATATGACGCTCCTAGTAAAGCACCTGGAAACTTCACCTTAAAGTACGTTCAAGTAGAGATGCAAATCTCCCCATGGACTTCTGCATTTTTCTTTCGCAAGTCAGGCGCATTGTGTTCCTGCTGTAATAAAAAAATATATCGCTTTAAAGTGCTTCTCTTTTTTACAAAACTCAATCCATGGTTTATCAGATGCCTGAATTACAATTACTGTTTTTTTTGTTTGTTACATTCTTAAGGTATCATTGGGCATATTTTGAGAGTTCTTGGCCAGAAGGGGCATGGGAAGTTACATGTACCTGTATGGATTTTATTTAATTGTTTTATGATAGAGAGATAGGTGAGCAGGCAAGCAGATAGATACATAGATAGATATGTCAGAAATCCAAAATGTACCTCACAGCTTTTGAGAAAGCAAATTCAAATATATTTATTTACAAACAGATGCAATCTCCCATCTCTTCCCTTCCAACTTGATTTGACCATTTAAAGTCTTGGTCATAGGTGATATTAGAACTTTTTCTGCTTTCACTTATTTATAGTTACTTTGAGTCCAGTCCCAGCTACGTGATTCTTATTTTCCAACTCAGGGTTTTCTGGGAATTGTAGCCAATTGGGTGGTATATCCATTAAAAACAGTTTATGTCCATGTTCGTAATTACCAAGAAGATCTTTTCATTTTTAAATAGAGTATGTTTATGGAAGCTAATTTAAATAAATTAGTTCATGCCCTCCATTGTACTTACTTATATGTTTACCAACACTCTACTTTTAAATTATTGGACTTCGATTAGCATACTGTATTTTTGATCAAAAACATTTTTTTTCTGTATTCCAAAAGCACATGTAATTCTTCATCTCTATTTAAGCCAAATGATTGGTCCAGCTCCAATCCAGTAATTTGCTTCAATTCAAGTTGTTGTAAATATCTGACTCTATCTCCACCTCTTTTCAATGTATGCCCTTTATCTATTGCACACAACCTTAACTGGCTAGGAGCATTTCCATGTTTTATGTCATAGTGTTTGTTCACAGAGTAGCTGAAGTCCCCATGTTTTATTGCTCAGGTCCGTTTGGAAACTAATTTCTTTAGAGGACAAGTAGTGCTACCTACATATTTCAAACCAGAGAGGCATATTAACACAAAAGGCTTGTTAGACTTGGCATATTTTGGCGTGTTTCCCCTGACTTTTTGCTTTCTGACCTCCCGGTTTTGACTTTGTTTTTGCTGGTTTAGTGTCTCTGCGCACTTTCTCACTGCTGTTCAGTGTTAAAGTGCAAGTGTTCTTGTTGTAAATTGTTATTATGGATGGTGTTTCCATGATTGGCTGATTTGATTTGCTAGTCAGTCCCTAGTACAGTGCACCTTGGGTGCCCAGGGCCCGTAAATCAAATACTGCTAGTGGGCTTGCAGCACTGGTTGTGCCACCCACACAAGCAGCCTGTAAATGTAACTCTAGCCTGCCATTGCAGAGCCTATGTGCAGTCTGGTGCTGCCATGTCGACTTGGCAAGTGTACCCACTTGCCAGGCCCTAACCTTCCCTGTTCTCACATATCAGTCACCCCTAAGGTAGGCCCACGGCACCCCTGTGGGCAGGGTGCAGTGTATGTGAAAGGTAGGACATGCCCTGGTGTGTGTGGCATGTCCTGATAGTGAATTACTGCCAATTCCGGTTTTCACTGTTGCAAGGTTACCTGTTCCCATAGGACAGAATGGGGAGTTTGTTTATAACATCTTATAAATATAACTACCCCTGGGAACAAGGTAGAAAAATAAAGTTTAGTATACCTGAACTCAGAATCTAAAGATGCATCTTTTAGTAAAGGTGATTTTTACATTCTGTGTTTGAAAATACCACTTTTAGAAAGTAGGTATTTTCTTGCTTAGCCATCCAGTATGACTGTCTGGCTTTACGATGACAGGGGCTGGGGAGGAGCAGTGGCTCCAGAGAGTCTAGATGGGTCAGGGATGGGCTGAATATACCTGGGCTGCATTTAGAGTAGGGAGAGGAGATTTCCTTTCACCTGAATGGGCCTGGTCTGCCTCTGACAATGCTGTCTCCACCTCCTGCCAGGAAGCTGCACTAGAGAGGAAAGAACTGGTTCTGGCTGGGCACAGACACTCTCTGCCCCCAGAGAACAAATGATTTTGGGCTATAAAAAGTGGGTCCCAAACCCCTAAACTTTAGAACTCTTTTGGACCAAGAAGACTGCCAAGAAGAAGAGCTGGAGAAGCTGTGAGGAGGAACTACCACTTTGCTGAGTGCTTTGCTGTGTTGGCCTACAGTGGCTGCTTCTGTCTTGGGCAGTGAAAGGACTGGACTGAACGTTCTGCAACTTCTTTATTGAGTATCTCCAAGGGCCTGAAATAGAGCTTGCCTCCTGTTCTGAAGTCTCAGGGACTGCAAAGACTTCACCATCCTCTGGGTACCGCTTCTGGAACAGCTGTTTCAGTTGCCACAGAGAAGGGAAACGCAACCGACTCCGTCGCTGGCTATGTGTCCTGACGGCACCGCAGACCGCACCGTCCGCATCTCACACCGCAACCCTGGTCTCACCGACGACGACGACCGACGCCACCGAGACGCTGCTTGCACCGTGACCTGTGGGCACCGCACTCCGCACTGCCTCGCTTCACTTCGCCATCCTGGTCTCACCAAAGCTAGCGCTGCTGCGGACTTCGACACAAGTGACCGCATCGTGGCTGGGGGCACCGCTCGTAAGTTTCACGATGCACCGCCATGTCCCACACAGCCATCTGGGCCGACCGACGCCAGCTCCCGCTAACCGGCTCTGTCGCCTGCACTGCAACCTGCCAGCACTGCATCAAGCACCGTCTCGCCCTGTATCGTAAGCCTTGGTCTCACCGACGCCGTCTGGACGATTGTCACTGAGCCGCTGCCTGCACCGCATTGAGAGGACACCGCACCCTGCACCACTTCCTTTTTGCAATGCAATTGCGACGGTTGCCACAACCGGCTCGCACCAATGTGTCAGCCGCAACAGAAAGGTACTGTTACCAAGTCTGTTCACGTTTTCGCTGGTTCGTACCGACGCGGTCGGCTGGAACTGTTAGACTCTGTTGTTTTCAGCATCGCGGTAGCCCCGGACGGAGCTACCGACTTGTACAAACTGTGTTTTTCAAGTATTCTTGCAAAGTATACCTTTTTAAGTACTGTATTGTGGATTTTTACCGTTTTGGTCTTGTTTTAAGCATATAAAATATTGGATATTTTTCTAAAACTGGTGTGGTGTCCTTTTGTAGTGTTTTCACTGTATTACAGTTGGTTATGTGCAAATGCTTTACACACTGCCTCTAAGATAAGCCTGACTGCCGAGGGGGTGAGCAGGGGTTATTTTAGGAGTGTAACTCCCTTATCCTGACTAGAAGGAAGGGTCCCTACTTAGACAAAGGTGCAAACCTTTGCCAACTAGAGGCCCCCATTTCTAACAGGGCTCCATTACAACTCCCCTGTTATTCCCACAGGGATATACTGGAGCTGAAATTAACATTACCGGGTGGTATCTTCCCTTGAGATAAAGGGGATTGTAAGTCATTTCCCAGAAAAGGGGTATACCGTGCAGACTTTGTAAGTCACCTTCTGTATGTTTTACCTAATTCCGTGGGAAACAATGGGCCCAAATCTGCAAACATTTTAATCTGCTTGGCACAGATGGTAAATGTTACAGGAGCCTTTTCTTTTGCCCCAGAGGGGCGTAAGGGGGGAGGGAGGTGACAGGAGGGAATTATTCTCCTTTCTCCATCCCTGGGAATCTTCTTCTGTTCCCCTACGGTGAAGGATGCAGATGGACAGAAGCCAGCCACAGCCGCTGCCTGCTGCCCCTACAATTCTGTAGATGGCTCTAGGTCCGGTGTCTCAGAGTCTGTCAAGCAATTCCTGTTCAATCCTAGAAATTTCCCAAAATGAATGCCTGCTTTCAATGTTTTGGGTGAAAAACAGCTGCATTAAAAATATTATTTGTTCCAGTCTTGTTGTGATGTAACGCAGTCTGGATTTTAGGTCCTCAATATACACCTAGAAATGTCACACATTATTTGTTAAGTGAATTCAATGTTATATTGATTGTTGTTGAGTTTTGCAAAATAATCTCTCATTTGGCCCCATCCCACATAATGATCTTATTCATATGAACTTCATTTTCACCGCTCCAAGCCTCCTCCTTCTACCACCAGCCCATCATTAAATTGGCTTAGCTGGGGGAGGGGGATGTCTGTGACCAAACGTTGTCACTGAGCCTGACTCCAGTCTCGTAGAGAAGCGTAGACAGAACTTGCAAGTGCTGGGGCATTTGCGTGGTCTCTTTGTGCTGGCTGGCAAGTTTCACACAGCAAACTAGCAGCAAGGCTGGCCAATATAGCTTCACTATGGCCTTCACTGTTAGTTCTAGTCAAGAGGGAAGTGAAAGCCTGTTGCTTCACACTTTAGCTGCTCTATAAAACAACGGGGTCCAATCGTGTCCAGAAAATAATTAGTAGGCTGCTGGGCAGCTGTAGCTTCTACAAAGTGCAATAGTTGGGTAGATGCCTGCTGTTAATCAGTGTTCTGTGCAACTTAGGAGCCTCTGCCTAGACTTGGAAGTCTATGCATACCACACAGAGGGCTGCTCGGTTGGTCCGTTGTGCAGCACTCATTCTAAATATTGCAAATACCATTGTAACACTAAGGTAAATATCCACAATGAACTATCAGCAACCACAATTACAGGTGCACTAGTAATGTCTTTTAAGAATTTGCCATACATAATCATTGTAATGTTAGTAAAGGGTTATGACAGTGATGACTGAGCCGTAACGTTTTTGAACAGTGCATTCTCTCTAAAAAAATAAATACTATGGGGTGTTAGTCTGTCAAGGCCTCTGCACTTAATTTGCGTGGGACGGTGTCAAGATGCACTCATCTTGCAATCCCAGTCCAGCAGGATGGATGCAAGCTTTCACATTTCTGCAAACCCACTGTCAGCCATAAATACACAACATGTAGGTTGGAATTAGAACCAGGGAAAGGACATGATAGAACAACAGAGACACTCAATATCAGCACACTGCTTGGGTGCACACCTGGCCTTGATATGCACTGCTGGAGCATTGCTATCTTTAGAATAGACCTTTAATATGACAACTAACTTTTGATATTAGATTGATGTATCTGTTGATACTCCATGAATTTTGCATTCTCTGCTCTGGGATGATACTCAATACTTCTCATGAGCTGTAGTATAATTTAAACTGATATGATAACTGCTAACAACTCTCTGAACTGTTATACATTGTTTGCTAAGAAAACAGCCTTCAATATTAGATAATAGTCTTCAGTAGTGCTGATTACATCCAGTGCAATATTTGATAACAGTAACATGGAAAGCACGTGTTGATTCCATGTGTTTAAATTAAACACTTCAAAAGCCGTATGTTATTTCTTGTCAGTTCCTACATGCAATACAAGAAATAGTTTATGTCAGATTCCACTGCCATCTATGCTTGAAGCAATGTAAATGAACACTGAGCTAACAGTCCTGACGGACTTTTATTTGAAGGAATAACAAGTACAAGGGAGCTTGTGATCCAAATGGATAACTCATTTTGAAACTATCTAGCGCAGAATTCTAGTTCACGTCTTGATGATAGACTGCTTGTGAAGCTAAAAAAGTACAAAATAGTAGTTAATATCCTGGCAGTTGACTTCTGGTGAAAATCTGACAAAGTGCAAAATACAATTTCATATCTAAATGGAAGAATCCTTGCAAAAGCTAACTAAGTGCAAAAATATAAGTTCATAGTTCTAAGGGGCAAATATTGGAAAGAAACAAGCGCGTCTATATACTTGTACAAGTGGGGTGCAAAGTATTCTTCCCTGAATGCAAAATGTCTCTGTCAACTACATAACTGGGTTTGAGGACTCCAACTTCTACATATCAATTCCAAGCTTCAGCGACTATGCATCATGATTGCCTAGCATGGACACATTTGTACACCAGAAACTTATACTCTAAGGGCCCTATTCACGAAGGTAAATGTGCATGTATAGATTTACTCACAGGTAAATTTACTTTTCACTTAGATTTAAATCTACACTTTTGTGCTATTTGCCATTTCCAAGTGTAGATTAAAACCTAGTGTAGACTTACATGTCTCCAGCCCTGAAACCAGGGTGTGTAGACATCAAAGAGCAAATTTACAAGTGTAAAGTTACTACTAGTAACTTTCCACATGTAGGTGCAGATCTCCACCACTGTGGTGAAGATCTTCCTATGCAAAAGTACAGGGAAAAAGGTTATTATTCTTCAAAAAAATTACAAATATTTCAATATAACATAGAAATGTAAAATAATTAAATCAATTGTTGGTTTATGCAACAATTCTGAAATCTCTTTCTTGGAGGAACAAATTATCTTCCTTTAGTAGAGAGATCTGGTACCAGGCCATCTTGCTTTTCATTGCAATGCATTCCTTGAGGGTGAGGTTGGTGACCTTTATTAGTCCTCCACGTACCAATTGTACCAATACCATTTCATTCAAAAGACACCTTCAGAACCCAGAAGCTACCTATCACCTATTGCATCCCCAGGGTTCCATCCTGTCTCCCATCATCTTCAACCTCTAGTTTGAGAACTATATTCCCTGAATATCAAAATTGACCCAAATGGTGATGACATGCAGCACTGCCAGTGGATCCAATTCAAAACATCAGGGTGTGGATGAAGACAGGATGGTTGACAATGTTGAAGGCAGCTGGGATGTCCAGTAATATCAGGAGGAAGAGTTATCTTTGTGGCAAGGAGTGTCATCAGTGATTTTATTTTAGCTGCCTCTGTGTTGCAGTTTGATTTGCTGCTGGGTTGGTAGTCATGCAAGGGATAGCAGGAGTTGATGTTATCCTAAAGTTGAGCTTAGACTGCTTTTTTAATCATCTTGCCAATGAGGGGTAGATGAGTGATGTGCCAGTAGTTAGCAATGTATTCAGGTGGGTTTCTTCAGATGTGGCGATCAGGCCTCTCTAGAGAGCTTCTGGAAAGAAGACTAGTGAGGTAGGTAGTGACCTTGGGGACTAGGTTGTTGTAGCGAGCGATGTTTTCCAGAGAGGACTATGATAATGGACCAGGGTAAACATAATATTCATAGGAAGTGGCTTTGTGGGAGTTGAGTATGTCAGTGAAATCTGTAAAGGTAGGGGCTTGAAGGGTGACTATTGCGGGATGCTGTGCAAAGGGTTGGGGGTAACGGGGAAGCAGCCTTGTGGTAGTTGACATGGTGTCAGATCTTCTGAATTTTCTAACTGGAGATGAGGTCTCTTTGGTGTGTAGCATTGAACGGTGATGCTGAGGGTTAATTCTCTCGCAGATTGTTCTCCTTATGCCACCAACTTCATAGATGGTGTTGGTGTAGTACTTGGCTTTGGCTAATTTCATCATTTAATTGTTTGGCTTCGGGAGCATCAGGTAATATGGAGTTCTACCATTTTCTTTACTGTCTGTGGATGGAGCATTTGTTGTTAGTGAGTTCATATGAGTATGGGGAAGGGGGGCTGAAGGGTCTGACTTGCACTTACAAATTGTAGTTGGCTACAGATGTTTAGATGGTTTTTCATAAATATGTTGAAATCATTTTGAAAGGTGTTGATGTAGACATGTGTAGACATGGTGGTGGCCGAGTAAGAGATAAATTTGAGTTGTCATTGGAGAAGTCTTTGATGGATATGAAGGTTTGTTCTGTTTTTGGTTGACCTCTCTGTATTGATTGCATGCTGAGCAGGGCATTGGGGATAGAGAGTATGCCAGTACAATTCAGGAGTATGGAAGGGGATTCCATTTGATGGTTAATTATGTCAAGAGGAGGAGGTTGAGTATGTGGCCTTTTTGTAGAGTGTCAACTGGATAACATGCTATATCACATTAAGTTTGTTGATGAGGATAAGAAAGGTGCCTCTAGCTTCATTTGGGGTTATATTGTCTCCGAGTTGTGTATTTTGGTGACTTCAGAATCTGGCTTGATTTTATTCTAATCTACCAGAAATAAACAACTAAACTGGTCAAATGTTCAAAGAACATCACAACCTATCTTTCTACAATTCTCAGGTTAGCTTTACTCAGGTCTGTTATCTAGTCCAAACTGAGATTATTTAGAGCTACAGGCATACATTGGCATAGAAAAAGTGCCATGGGCACTACTTAATTAATGGACCGCTGTCTCCTGGGTAGGTAGTGAAAGACAGTCATAACACTCATACCAATGGACCGCGGTGACACTGAATCTACTACACACCGCAAATGATAGCTACATTACCACTGGCACAGGGGATCAAAGAATAGCAATAGTTAAAACAAATGGTCTGTTAAAGGCATATGTATTCTTAAGCCCCAGGACAAGTTGAAACCTTTGTCAGTCCGTTTGCATGGGCTCTCTGGAACTACACAGATCAATATTTAAACTCTTGCCCTTGCTTTTCCTTGCAAACTCACTCCAGACAAGTCTGTTCTCCTAGCCCCTGAAAAAAAGGCTCTCAATATCATATGTTGACCCTCAGAAGTGAGAAGGAAAACATCTTGAAGACACAAACCCCATGGCACTGCTATGCATGACAGCCTTCAGTAATTCGCCTGTCTTTGACGAGTGTGCCTTCGGCCAGCTGGACTTATGATTTGCTGTGCCTGTATTGTATTGTGTAGCATACAGAATACAGTATCAACTCTCTGTAGCTTCATTTTATCAATATATCTACTATGTACATTTGACCTCTGGCCCAGTGCTAGGAGGAAAGAAGCTAGGGACAGATTTTTAGACATGGACCTCGTAGTGGCCAAGAGATGCATAGCTCAACTTTGGAGGTCAACCAGGGAACTGGGCATGAACAATGGCTCAAAAAGACTGGAACACAGGGCAGAGATAGAGGAAGAAGTGCTGTGTAGTGAAAAACATAAGGGTAACGGTAATGTGGATGTGAGAGGGGATAACCACAGCATTCAGAAACAAAGCAAATGATGACAAGCCACCTTAAACTGGGAAATTAGAGACACAGATGTAACAAGCCCATAACTCCATAGAGCAGCACGATTAGCCCAAACCCGTCATCCCAGAAATACACCAATAGACCCTTTCTGCGCAGCAGGCGTTAAACTGAAACCACCGTGCACACCCACAAAAGTAAATGCAGACACACTGCACACCCACATTGCTTGGTTGCGATATGTTTTTTCACTGCATGTTTATGTTGCAAAATTTATTAAAAATGTAACTGCAATGTACATTTGCGTTATGTCATTTTATGTGTTTTGGTGGGCTGCTTTTGGTCTTATCATTATTTAAGTTTTACCTCTATGGCATGTTACAAAATAAACCTGTTTAACATATTAGGTGCCTATCCTCTTCTTACACTATTCCTACTATCATGTCCTCCTTGTTTGGTCGTTTAATAAATAGGAGCATGGAATCCCTGTAAAAAGGCCAGTCTATAATTTAGTTATTACAGTTGAGTAATCGTGTCTCTAGTCTCCTATAATAATGATATGACATACCTGCTTAACTGCAATAATTTATTAGAACATTGGAATGTTGACAGCTCCTTTGAGGATAGCACCTGTTTATAAAAACATTCTGAGCCACAACATTTTTAATCTGGCTTAAACAGATTCTAATATCTTTTGCAACAAATTACTAACTATTGTTGGTGTGCTTAGTTCCACACTACAGATCTCACTTTCATTCTAGGTGTCGGCAACCACATCTCTTTCACATAAAAGAGCAAAACACTAAGGAGGAAAGCAGTTTGTCAGAAGGGTGATGGAGTGGCCATGTACCCTAAGGAATAAAATGGCATCTGCCATACATTAACAGGATATTTGAACATCACCTCAGAGTTTCATGGCTTGATAAAGGAACTTGGCCTTCAGCTATGGTTCTTTATATGGCCACAGAAATCCTTGGCGACTTGCAATATCCTTATAATGAATGCGGCGGTACTTTATCTGATATAAAATGCTGAAGTCATGCCACATATTAGGAATGACTGAAATGGGACTAGCAGGCTGCTGGGGAAATACAAAACTTTATGTTCAATATAGCAAAGTCACATAAAACAAAAAATCCAAGGGACCTTTTATCCCAAGGTCCAGGCATATATTTACTGAAACTGAACTGTCTGGACCATTATTTGAAGCCTACAGCAGGTGCACTTGCATCTCACATTGAGCCCCTTAGTAAACTGCCTTGAAGTATCCATGCATTTTAATGAAGTTAAAAACAAAAATAATGTACTCTATAAAATGTTAGACCATGTGATTTCAATTCATCTGTATTGTTGCCAAAGCAAAAACAATACTAAAATATAAGGCAAACGTTTGATGTTCATTTTCTTCAATTTTATTGTAGTATCATGATTTGCACAGAAAATTTGCAACAACAGGGCATGCTTGAGTGTCCCCGAAGTGAAATGTCATTCTCTTCTAAGCAAACTGCAGTTTGTTGCAAGACCATGTTTATTGTCACCTCTGTAGCGCTGACAGTGCCACTCAGGGATGACGCTTCAGATGTGTCAGTTGCCCATTGCTGATTGTTGGTAGCCCACAGTGGCAGAAGTGCTACTAACGCTCCTTGCTGAGTGAAAATCTTCTTAAGAAGACTTTACAGACCTGAACATATAACAAATGTAAATCTGGAAGCTCATTTTCTAAAGGTGTCTTGTCTACATTAAAATATAAAGAACTTTTTTTTCGAAAAGCATTAAGTGAATTCTTGCAGATAATTGTGTTGCCCTTTAACAAGTATTACCATTCAAAGGTGACAGGCAGCTTTTCTCCAGCACTGTTGCTTTGTTTTTCTAAAGCTATGTCATTAGCATTGATGAAAATCAGAATTTATAAATTGTAAAGTTGATGTAGAACAGCAGCTCATGAATTTAGGAGCAGATTCACCAAGACTTTGTGCCTGCTCAAAGTGACACAATGAAGCAGGAAACAGCCTTTACAACGGATGTGTTGTAATGCATGCCATTGGCCTGCATGTAGTTACAACGCGAAAGGCTTGTTGCAAGGGGTAGAAGGTGTTAGATTTAACTCCAACACCTTCCCTACTGTTGCACACACTGGAGTTGGAATAGTAAATTATACTATTCCAACTTCCAGCGTAAATGTGTGCGTTGTAACGACATGCGGGGTAATGGCATGCGTTGTAACGTCATACAACCCAATGAAGCACGGTCTCGAAAGGGAATTTACTTTGCGCTGCAAACATTATTTTGCAGTGGAAAGGTGCCCTTTTTTGGAGAAATGTTGTTATTTCTACAAACATTTCACACATTGCATGTGTACTGCACTGTACAACACATATTCAGTGTGTGAAATGTTTTCAAATGTGTCTAGGATTTTGTACTGGAAGGGTATGCTTCTAGTACAAATCCTATGTTAAACATCACACACACACACACCTCTGCACCATGGTGGAAAGGTTGTGCATGGCGATAGGCAGCCTGTTTGTGAACCAGCGCAGGGGATGAGAACAGCAGGGGCCGTATTATGAAAGTGCCCCGGGGGCGCAACAGGCGTTAAGCCCGCTTAGCGCGCCTTCAGGGCACTTTGGTGTTACAGAAGGGGCCACAGACCCTTGTGCTTCCCCTTCTGTAATACGCAGACGCTTGTGCATCTCCGTCTGTAATACCGATAGCGCTGGCGCACTTAAAGCGCCAGCGCTACCTTCAGAAGGCATTCCCTCACTTGCATGAAGTGCGCCTCCTGATGCAAGTCCTCAGGAGGGGGAAAACATCCCCTTGAAGGCGGGTGCAGTCCTTCACTGCACCCGCCTGCCACAGGATCTCTAATTCCCCTTCAAAGTGCAGGCGGGTTGCCACCTGCACTGTGAAAACACGGAGCAGCTTTGTTGGACTTGGCCCTTTTTGCAGGGTCATCCCTCAACTTTTTGCCTTCCTCCTGGTATTTTTTCTGACCTGGTGTTGGTGGTTTTAGGACTCTGGGCACTTTATCACTGCTGTCCAGTGTAAAGTGCATGTGCTCTCTATGGTAAAACGTGGTAAGATTGGTCTATACTTGTTTGGCCATTTTACTTTACCTATCAGTCCCCTGTAAAGTGGTATCTCATATACCCGGGGCCAGTAAATTAAATGCTACTGGTGGGCTTGCAGCGCTGCTTGCGCCACCCACCAAAGTAGCCTTTCAAACCTGTCTCAGGCCTCTGCCATTGCAGGGCCTGCGCGCTCAGTTCACTGCCGCTGTGACGTGGCACATAAAGTGGGCGCCACATCTGTGACTCCCCTTTTCCTACATAGCGTCACCCCTAAGGTAGGCCCTAGCTAGCCCTATGGGCAGGGCGCAATGTAGGGAAAAGGTAGGACATGTGCCTTAACTGTGTGGCATGTCCTGGTAGTGACAAACAACCATTTTGGTTTCTCACTACTGTGAGGCTGCCCTCTCATAGGAATGCATTGGGGATTGCCTGATATGTGCTTCAGTGGTAATTCCTGACCTGAGAGGAGTAGAGTGGTCAAGTTTGGTATGTTTGGAATAGTGGTAATAAAGCTGCGTAATGGTGTTCGCAGATTTATTATCACTATTTTAGAAATGCCACTTTTAGAAGTCGGCATTTCTGGGTACAATGTGTCTCTGTGCCTGCCTGATGTGTATTGCATGTCTGGCTCTGGAGTGACAGGGGCTGGGGAGGTGCAGTGGCTCCAGAGGGGCTGGGTGAGTCAGCACTAGGTTGAATAGGCCAACCTGCATTTGGAGTAGTGGGAGGAGTAGCACCTGGGCCTGAATAGGACTGTGCCTGCCTTCCACAATGCTGGCTCAGGGCACCTGTGGTGTGTCTGGGGCCAGAGCCTACACTGACAAAGGAGGTGTTTATGCACTGTAAATTAAATATTAAGTGCCCCCCCAGAACTGGTTTAGACCGGGCACAGAGCCCTTTGCCAGGGATGAGAACAAAGAACATAGGGGGTAGAAGTATTGGGGCTGTGACCCCATGTTTTTTGTACTTGCTTGGAGCGGAAGGACTGCTCGGCGTCAGGAGGAACCGCCGTGGGACCCAGCTGCTGTCTCCTGGGGGACCCTATGTGCTGGCCTGCGTGTGCCCAGCTCTGCCCTAGGGAACGTTAGACTTAGCGCCTCCTGAACTCTCCATCTTCATTGCCTGAGCCCAAGTAGAGGGGCTCCAACCTTGTCAGTGGAGGAGCGCTCCTGTATGAGGCAGCGCTGGCAGCCTACCCAGTACAGGGTAGCGTGGGCCTGAGGTTTGAGCCCAAGGAGTGGGCTCTATCTGCCACAGCGCGGCGGGCGCCGTGGCCCGAAAACGGCAAAATCGACGGAGACTTTTCGCTCCGTGAAATCGCGGCATCCAGGAAGCCAGGCGTGCTGCCTGGTTGTGGTTAGGGCCGCTCCACGCACGGCGAACCAATCGGAGTGGACGTGGCCGCCAGAAGTCAGGCAAGATTGTGCCTGGAGGAGGGTGGGGCTCCCGTGTGCCGGTGAGAGCCCCGCGTGTTGCCACAGAAGGAGACGGGGTCGACGGAGACCGTACTGAGGCGACCCCCGCATGGCCACAGGAGGAGACGGAGCCTTGCAGGCTCCCTGCGGAAGTCCGGCCTGGGGCCCGGTTGCCAGCAGAGGAGAAAGGCAGGAAGTCAGGCGTGTGGGTGCCTGACGGTGGGCGGGGCTCTCTGTGCTGAAGAGGAGAGCCCTGTGTGCCTGCAATTGGAGACGGAGCCTCGCGGGCTCACCGGGCCCCAGGAGAAGAGGACCGGAGCCTCGCGGGCCCCCCAGGTGACCGCATCCGTCCTGGTGTGCATATTGGCCAACACGAGAAGCCCCGGTGAGTGGGGCTTAGAGGGCACACTGTTGGTGTCTATTTTGCTTGCTGTACAGCTGCCCCGCCGGATTGCGGGCAGCTGCAACCTGGGGGGGGGCATCTTGGTGTCCATAATGAGACACGAGTGAGCTGCACCCTTGCCCCCATTTCGGTACCGGCCCATTGGGGCCAGTACTCTGCTGCATCGGCAGCCTGGTGGCTAGTTACAAGGCCACCTGCTCATAGAGCCCTGACTTTGGGACAGAGGGCAATGCGAGACAGCCCAAGACGGGCCCCTGAGGAAGGCCAGTTGGCCTGGGGATCACCTTGTGTTCTGGTGGGGCGTAAGGCCCTAAGGTGATGTGTGCACCTCCTGAGTGTTACTGTGGTGCACTGGTAATTTGGGATGTATGCCTAAGATGTGATGCATAATGTGTTTATTCTACCTGCCTTTACCAGTAGTTACTGGTTGTGGTTGTTTTACTACTTGTGGGTTCTAATGGTGATGACAGTGGCCCGATTGGCCCTGTAATGTATATAATCCCCTGTAAAGTAATACCTAGTGCCAGGTGGCACAGTGTATATATGTGATTATGCTCTAATGTATTTTATGAGGAATACAAAGGCTATTTTTATATAACCATGTGTGGAGTTTCTTTTGTGGTGTGCCTAGTGTGTCGCTGCTGTGTGTGTGTTGAGCAAACACTGTACACTTTGCCTTTGGGATAAGCCTGACTGCTCGTGCCAAGCTACCAAGGGGGTGAGCAGGGGTTATCTTCAGCGTGTAACTCCCTTGCCCTGACTAGAGTGGTGGTTTCTGCCTGGCTTAGGCGCCTGCCCGAGCCAACCAGATATCCCATTTCTAACAAGCTTCAAAGTAGCTGCTCTGTTTTTCACATGAATGCGTTGCCCCAGGGCAGCACGAATTCGCAGCTGCCCGGGGGCAGCGCATTCATGGTAATGCAGTGCATTTTCATTGTTTACGCTGGGTGCACCTTTTAAAAGGTGCGCCCGGCGCAAACAATGAAAATGAACCTTTAGTATAATACAGCCCCAGGTAGCCATTTTGATAAATATGACTGTGTACTTCTTTCTCTCCCTTGCACAAAGCAGAGCATCAGCTTTGGTTGCTGTGCTGCGTTGCATAAAAAATAACAAATCTGCCCCTTAGTGCTTTTTGCATATGCCGTTCTTCAGATAGCATGACTGTCTGTGCAACCTTTGGCCCTCCCTCACAGCTAATATAATTTCACAGCCCCCTCTACCACCCGCATCCGAACTATACATTCTGATCTCTGGAATTGTACAACTATCCTATGGCACGGATTCTCTCGCCCCCCAGTATCACTGCACCCCATGTACATCGTAGGCAAAGGAAAGTTTAGAGATACAGAAAAAAACCTAAATAAAGAAATAAATACATATATATAAACAAATGCATTTTTACCCATGGCATTGAGAAGCAGCAGTTCCACGCCAAAATACATTAACAGCGTTGGGATGCAAGGCGATATTTCAAACATAAATTTGCAAGGAGGTAGGTAATGTGAAACTGGACAAAGGCCACTTGACTCCTCTGTCAGAACATCCAGTCTACCTAGGTTAATTTTAGATCTGTTTTTAGATCTGTTTTCTTAATTCTAGCTACCCCAGTTTTTTTTAGAATTGTTGTCTTTTGCTCTTGTCTTCTGCTCAGTGTTTTAATAGTCTTAAATATCTTCTGCTAAGGAGTTTACACACTCTTAAATCCCCATTTTTTATATGCCCGAACCAAGGCAAGAGTGCATTATGAGGGAAAATGGCAATTAGCAGCAGGTGGGGAAATAATGCTATTAGCATTCATCCCCTTACTCCTTGCCTACTAAGCACAAGAGCAATTAACTTTTTCAGATTTAGGCCCTGCCTCACACTCTCACAGAATGCAAAATGCAGACAAATGTCAACATGGTTAGTATTCTGATTGGATGAGTCAATCTCATCATTCTGTTTAGGAAACTTATTTAGGATTATTGACCTCTAAACAGGTCAATAATGATAGTTATTGGTCTTCATTTGACATATGGGCTAGTGAAAGTAGCAAGGCCAAGATGAACAGGCAGAACATGATTTATCCTAATACCAGTGCTGTCCAGCCCTCGTTGCATAGGGCCTCCCTTGCATGGAATGAGAACTTCTACCATTTCATCATCTTCACCTGTTTTAAAGAGGTGAAATGACATGACTTGCCTCAGACAGACCCTGGGGTGATACCGTTGTTCCTGCTGCATGGACAGCAGAGAGCCCCATGCATAAAGGCATTGTTAACTCCTGCATATTCATTAGAGAGGGATTGTGCAGACTACTTCTAATCTGTCAGCCAACTTGCAATACACTTAACTTGTTTGCAAATTAGCAACTTCTGCATTGTGCACATTGCGCTGATCTGCACAGTGCACACTTGCACTATGTAGACCTTCAGGAATCTGTGAATTGAGCCAAACGTGCATATATTTAGTTTACAAATAAATTCACGTATTACAAAAAAAGTTGCACTCACTAGATTTTATTAGTCACCATCCAATTAGCAAGACAGTTTCCATATCAAGAATGCCTTTGTTTATGTCTTTATTTATATAGTGGTCTTTAAAGAAAACTTTGATTATAATCATGGGGGAAGTTAATTTATTGCCAAGCCGCAGTTCTATAAACTCATTAGCATGCCTACATATCCATGGATTTACCAGTAAAACTGGGATCGTAGAAGTAATAAATTTACAATTTTATGACTATGTCTGTACTAGAAAGGAGATTGCTGTGTACTCTATTCTTCGTTCTACGGTACTGGATATTCTTAAATAATGAATTTAAATATCTTGTATGATCCCCTCGTCAAAGGAAAGTATAATATGTGAAGCAAGAGAAGAGCTCTGGGTTTGTGGTGGCTTTTTATCTTTCTGCTCTCACTCCCCCAATTGCATTTTCTGCCTGTAGGGCATATTTGTTTTTTATATTACTTTTTATTCACATAAATTTAGGATACAGCAATGCAAGCAAAGAGATGCTTTTGAATGTGATTAAAGAAAATAGGGCATTATTCTGCATACCAAAAAAATAAATAGCTGGAACTAATACAAAGAAATAAAGAGATGGAAATTCCTTAAAAGGACCTAACTTTAAAACATATCATAAGAAATGAAATATAATATAATATAATATAATACAATATAATATAACAAAAGCCACCTCTGTACAACAATCTGATGAGATGAACAGACAAACAAACTTAACAGAATAAAACAAAACAAACCAATTAAATGACCAAAAAGGAAGTTGTTTTGCCCAATACTGAAAGTATCCAGACCTTAGTTGGAAACTATACAATACAACAATGAAAGTTACTTCAGATGGCGTCAAGGCCATGTAAAGTGGAGTTGTGACAATGTAAAGCCTTTTCGATGCTTTGCAGGTTGCTTAAATAATTGAACTAAGATTCCACCTTTGCGGTAGCGGCTCGTGTCCTGGCAGAGTGGCGAGGGGGAGGGGGCAGGAATGGACAACAAACAAAGGAGACACACAAAAAAATAAAATAACTTACCTGCTGCATCGCCGCATCTCTGATCTTCTGCTCCGTCCGTACAAGCACAGGCTCCCAGAATCCCCTGCGGCCAATCCTGACGCTGCTTTCATGATACTGAAAGCAGCATCAGGATTGGCCTGAGCGCCAAGGATTTGTGATTCCCAGTGAGACTGGGAGCCTGTGCTTGCTCTCTCCAACCCGGCAATGCAACTGGGGTTGTAGAGAGCTTTGAGAGTTGGAGACGGCCAGCCAAACAGTCATGCGCACTGACAACAGTGTCCTGCTCACCACTCCCCCTCCATGACGGCACCACCCCCAAGCCTCAGCTATTGTAAGAAAAAAAAAAGATTATAAACACTTTGATTATTGTTTTGATTTTAAAGTTTTGAGGCTGATAGTGTGGAGATGCTCCTCCGCCATAGCAGAGGAGCCACCGCTGCACCTTTGGCTATGGAAGACAAACCGTCTTCCATAGTTTAAGGATTGCTTTCTTTGTCACAATTAATACCCCAAATATAAAGTTGCATACATGTCAAAGCAGGAAAGAGTTGTGATTATTTCCATTCTACAATGATCAGACCTGAACAATAGTGGGGCGCGAAGACAGGCAGGACCTCAAACACAATATACTATTTGCATTTAGGGAAACAGACCAGACTATTACCGTACCAGGTAAAGCTTAATCAACATCCCTCTGTTCCACTGAGTTTGCAACACCACACCCTTAACCAACACCAGTTTTAGCCGTGCTTCATTTCATCCTTGCTGAAAACCTTCTGCTTCTGGATTCCAGTCACAGGTACCACATAAGGTTTGTGACTCTGGCTTCTCTTTGTAGAATGGTCACCCCAACTTTTAAAACAGGCTCCTTCATTTTCATCCTTCATGAAAGAATTTCAGATCTTTCTATTCAACACCCACTTCCATTTCACCATATCACCTTTACCCCACACTCACTTACCGAACCAATGTCTTATGCTACATACAGGTACAGTCTCCTTTGCTGTTTTATCTCACTGTGCTATACCCTACGCATCTTTACCCTACTTAGCATCGACAACTTACAAAGGCCCCAGATGCTCAAATTGTGTATGCCAGCGTGTGCACTCCATAGATTATGTCCACAACAAAATTATTTACGCACATTCCAAGATTTGAGTATAAAAACATGCTTTTGTAGATCACACATCAGTTAATTAAGCATTAACAAATACAATCGTTTTTTGTTTTATAGCATTATATATTGCATTGTGGTATTATTGAGCTTATGTTTAGTGGCAGTCTGGACACCAGGAATTAACTCACTGTGAAAATGAGTATACACACCAGGGTCCTATTACGATGTCGGTTGGAGTTGCCTCTGACCGACACCGTATCGGTGTAAGAACCGACCGACCATAGGTCGGCGGTTCCGCACACCTTATTACGATGTGACTGCACATTGTGCAGTCGCAAACTCCCATTTCTCTACGGGAGCTTCTGCAGCAGGCGGAAACCGTGCTCCCCTTGAGATATGGGAGTCTGTGTAAATCCCTGCACTGTATGGCAGGCACCTCATGGTGCCTGCCACACGGTGCAAGGCTTTACAGGGAGGCACCATAGGTGCCCCCGACTGCCTCAACCGTAGGGCCAGAGGGTAAGGGGGCCCCGATAGGGGCCCCCAAAGTCGCTTTCCGACAGCCTTTCCATGTCGGAAAGGCCGACATGGAAAGGCTGTCGGAAACCGACATTATAATCCCAATGGCGGAAGCGCAGTCTGTAAGGGATTGAGAAAGGTTTCCAACTGGCCGACAAGCTCCTTGAGCCCGTCGGAACCAAGACGGATTGACCGGCCAGGGTTACACTCCGACCGCCTACATTGAAATTCGGCGGTTGGACTGTAAACCTACCTTGTCGGTCGGTAAGCCTCTGACGAGTGGTCGGAGGCTTACCAACCGACATCGTAATGAGGCCCCAAGTGTTGCATTGTTCCAATTTGTCCTGGGTTTCAGTTGCATTTGTAGTGCCGTGTTGTGCTAATGTGGTAGTTCGGTTATTTTGTGCTGTCATTGTGCTATTGTAATGCTGTACAGTTGAACTTGGAAAGATAAAGTTGTGCTATTGAGGAGTTCTGCTGTTGTAGAGTTGAAATGCACAGTTGCACTTGCAGAGTTAGATGAATGCTTGACGACGTGCTGTTGCAATGGCGTGCCATTGTAGATTTAGGCAGTGGTGTAGTTGTGCATGTGCAGAGATGATGCACATGTATGGCTTCAGAGTTCTAGCATGAAAGCAATGTGGTAGATGTGTAATTATATAGTTCTGCATTTGTAAAGTTGTAACATTTCTGTAGATGTCCTGTTGCAGTTTTTGAATTGAAACATTTCAGCAGTACAGGTGTATTGATGTTGATAAGTAATGCAGTGACCGGTTGTGCACTTGTAGAGTTATGCAGTTTTAGTGTTTTTGTAGATGTGCACTTGTGGAAGTGTAATGCTGTAGATGTGCATTTCTACAGCTGTGCATTTGTGGAGTTGTGCAGTTGTAGTGCTGTTTAAATGTTCAGTTTGAGAGTTGTAGTTGTATTTTATTTGAAGAGTTAAAGCGCTGTTATGGTTGTTATTTTGAAGACTTGCAGAATTGTAAATGCTCAGTTTCACACGTGTTGTACATGTGCAGTTATAGAATTGTTCTTTTGTGTAGATGTAGAGTTGTGCAATTGTTCTGTGCAGATACGAAGCATTATAGTTAAGTTTTTGAAGCATAGTTTTGTATTTTAGATGTGGTGTTGTGTTAGATGTGCAGCAGTAGAAATTTGCAGTTCTAGCATTGTTGTAGATGTGCAGTTTTGAAGTTGAAGCACTGTTGTAGTGCTGTTGTGTATTGTAGAGCTACAGTGTTGGTGCTTTGAAGTTGCAGAGTTCTGCAGTTGCAGAGTTCTCTATTCACAGACCTATACAGTTAAGAGTTTGCAGTTTTGAATTTGTAGTTTTTTGTAGACATGCAGTTGTGGAGTTGAAATCTTGCAAGTATGTTGATGTGTGGGCATGTTAGAAAGCAGGGGCAGCAGGGACTGGGCAGCAAGTGTTTACAACAAATTACTGAGCCCCCTACACTCGTTAGTGCTACATCGGCTGTCTGGGAGGACCTAGTGACAGTGATCAGTTTTCACTTGGAAACTGCCTTGAACAACTGATGGTTTACCCTGGGACGTATTATCATATTCATAATAGATGTCACCTAAATGGAGTTAAAACACCTTTAGACCAGTTCAAGAATAAAGTGATGAGTGGTCTTTTCAAGGAACAATATGCCTCACATACATATAACAGGAACACACCTGTTACCTGCTTCCCTGTAAACAACCTTCTAGGCTTTTGTGTTTTTAAGTGGTCTGTTGCTTCCTAGTTAAGTTTGCACCATACAAGTACCTTTACAAACATGCATCGCCAAACCTAAAACTCAGTTTTAGAATCAAATGCAAGAAATGTAACTTGAAAATTTTAGGACAGTTGGATAACTCAACTGGCTTTACATATCTGCAAAGCAGACGCATAGTGCTGATCAAGGAGTTGCACTTTCTTCTTTCTCCTGTTCTCTTCTAATAGTGGTTTCAGTGGAAGAGTCACAAATTAAGATGATTAAAGATGGCCTAGCCATCTTAAAATAAAGTTCCTTCTTCACTGATGGATCAATGAGTTGTTAAATCATTTCTCCATTATAGCTTTGCAGTACTGCCAGAGATGGAACATAAATACAAGGCAAAGTTCACTCTAGATGATGAAGCAGCAATTTCCCTTCTGCAAGTAATGCAAATAGTGCATCCCCTGAGCATTCAGGATCAGGTCTTATCCATCGCTTACCTCCATTGACAAGTTGGTAGCTACCATAAAGAGCACAAGTGGAAAACTGAATAATCTGCATGACTTTGTGTTATAGTATGTCTACACCAGTAGTGCCGTAATTAGTCCTCCAGAAGTCAGGTTGTATTGACTGCAGATGACGTTTGGGTGTTATGAAGTAGACTTTTTCTAGTTTGTGCATTGTGTTATATCAGAGGTACCTGCAACATGCCACATTCGAAGTAGAATTGTATGTTCTGTGTAGGAATCATTCATTGTCTTGAAGAACCAATGGAAAGATGAGCAACTGACACATTTTCTTAACTTTTTCAATGAACCCAGACTTTTAGACCCTTATTATGAGAAGCTTGTAATTCCAGCACCCACTGAGAATTATGAGATTTGCACATTTACAACAGACTTTTTTGACTCTGAGATTTTGACTGCTGAAAGCTGTCGAAAAGTCTGCAGATAAATTGTGGTGGGAGGTGGAGGTGGTGAGGAGCAATGACTATACCCTGGGAATAGGACCTGGAATTACGGATACACCCAGTAATTATACATTACTTAAGTCCCTGTCAATTCTCCACCACTGGTTTTATTGGTACCCCTTCTTATCAGAGAGTTAAAGTTAGCACCACACACACTCAGGTACTCCTAGTAGGCCCATAGTATTGGAACCGTTTATTGTGAAGGTCTGGGTTACTGTGCCCTACTATGTTGCACCATAAATCTATGTCCAGCTGTTTTAACTTGTGCCACATCTGCCAGGTCAATCTTTACCTATTCAGGTCTCTGATTATTCTCCCTGCTGCCAATGCCTTTCTGAATAGTTGAAATCAATGTATTAAAATGAATGCATTAAAATGAATTGAAACTTTGGTCTGAATGCCCTCGGGTTGTGACCTGCATCTCTGTTTTGTATGATTGTGTGAATTATATCTCACTATCCTAAGGTTCCCATTTCTATCTTCTCATGAATTCTCCCTCATCACTTCTGTTCCACACAGCAGTTCTCGTTCATGTTCAGAAGTTGATGCCACTATGATCCATGTGTTCATTAACAAACTATGGCTAACCTTGCTTTCTACTTAGTCAAGATTTGGTCTGATGACTGTGTCTTGGACTGCAGTTTTCACCGGTGTGTATCCTGCTTTGCTACGATACCAAAATGAGAAATTGTCTTTTCACAGGCAATATTGCAGTCCCACAGAATGTTCTTTTAACTGACAAGGCATATGTTTGCATTTATTGATTGCATCCACCTTTACCTCAAGGGCTGTACCATGATGCTGCTTTCTTCGCTGCGCCAATACATAGAAGGGGTCTGTACACTTCTTTTTCGCAGCTTCAGCACATGTATTTACTCGAAACATCTTCAAGTTAGTGCATGTTTGGTGACACCAGAGCACAGAATTACAAAGAGACAATTACTGCTCTGGGTGTCCGAGCTCTGTCAGCAAAACATGCTCTTACTCTAACACACGAGAAAGAAATGCAGAAAGCCCTTCTGAGCTGGCACAGTGCAGACAACTGGATTATGACCTCCCTGCCCCCCACCCGTAGAGCATCATGTCACTCATAAATTCCCAAAACTCCAATCCATGTGCGAAAAAAACTTTTCTGCAACAAGGGCTGTATAACAAACACCGTACACCTGTGCAAACATTGCTGTGTGCACATTGTTATGCACAAGTGCTTCCACATTTCTGTCGTCTTGTGTCTAATCATCAAGCTGTGCACGGGAAATGTTTTAAATACAGTACCCAGAGGGCACAATCTGCATGTGCGCTTACTTTCTGTGTCCCTGGGCACTTTGGTGTAAGAAAAGGGGCTGCAGAAGTTTGTGCAACCCCTTCTGTAATGCAGATCACGTGTCACAATTCTGAGGAGGTATTCCCTCATTAGTATGGGGACGTGGAACCCATGGTAATGAGAGAGGCACTTTGCTTCTGCTCCCTCGCTGTACTAAGGATGCCGACGCAGAGGCAAAGAGACCGCCAAGCGGAGCACTAACTGTGCATCTCAAAGAGATGGTTCGTAGTCAGTGCAGCTTCCCATGAGTAACCCCTGCAAGGGTGAAAGAGGGGCCCAAGGGACCACCATCAGATAACCACCTACAGGTGGGTTGGTCACTCACTGCACCTGCCGGCGTGGGTCTCTTAGTCCAGTGCAGGCCGGGGGCCGGTTGCTGCGGAAGATGGATGTGCTGCTTCAATTAGCGACTCCTCCTTTCAGTAAAATGCTGCCCCAAGGGCAGGTGTGGGTTTGCAGCTACCCTGGGGGTAGCGCATTGATTGTAATATGGTGCACTGTCCTGGTCTGTGCCTGGCTCACATCTAGTTAAAGGTGTGCCACGTCTTAGCCCTGAGCAGTGTGCCCTTTTCATAATGCAGTCTCAGGGGCTGTATAACACAAGGTGCCTCCAGGACTCAGTAGGAGTGTGCACCTGCTTTCACCTTTGGGGCACTGTGGTATTACAGAAGGGGACTGCAGATGCGAGTGCAGCCCCTTCAGTAATACAACCCTCCCAGTGCGATTCTAAAAGGGAGACCTCTGCAATGGGGTCCCATAGACCCCAAGACATCCATCTCCGAGATCATCTGCGGCGTACCCCAGGGATCGTCCCTCAGCCCAACACTGTTCAACATCTACATGGCCCCGCTCGCACGCATCGCCAGACAGCACGACCTCAACATAATCTCCTACGCCGACGACACTCAACTGATCCTCTCCCTCACCAAGGACCCCTCGCCGCCAAATCCAACCTCCATGAAGGAATGAAGGCCGTCGCCGATTGGATGAAGATCAGCCGACTAAAACTGAACACGGAGAAGACAGAGGTCCTCATCCTCGGCTCCAACCCCTCAGCCTGGGACGACTCCTGGTGGCCAACGACGCTGGGAGCAGCCCCGACACCCACCGACCACGCACGCAACCTGGGAGTCATCCTCGACTCAACGCTCTCCATGGCCAAGCAAGTCAACGCAGTCTCATCCTCCTGCTTCAACACCCTCCGCATGCTTCGCAAGATCTACAGGTGGATCCCGACAGACACAAGAAGAACAGTCACCCAGGCCCTCGTCAGTAGCAGACTTGACTATGGGAACGCCCTCTACGCGGGAGCCCCGGCCAAGCTCATCAAGCGACTGCAACGCATACAAAACGCCTCCGCACGCCTGATCCTCGATGTACCACGCCACAGCCACATCACCCCCCACCTGAGGAACCTGCACTGGCTCCCCGTCGACAGGAGAATCTCCTTCAAACTCCTCATCCACGCACACAAGGCACTCCACAAGACTGGCCCAGCCTACCTCAACAGACGACTCCTCTTCTACGTCCCCAACCGCCAACTCCGCTCCGCCGACCTCTCCCTCGCCACCGTCCCTCGCATTCGAAGAACTACCACCGGCGGCAGATCCTTCTCCCACCTCGCCGCCAAGACCTGGAACACCCTTCCACTAAGCCTACGACAGACCCAAGACCTGCTGACCTTCAAGAGGCTACTCAAGACCTGGTTGTTCGACCAGTAGCAGCACCCCCCCCCTTTTTTTCCCTAGCGCCTTGAGACCCTCGCGGGTAAGTAGTGTGCTTTACAAATTCTGTGATTGATTGATTGATTGATTGATTGATTGGTTGCAGTTACTTACTGCACCTACCTGCAAAGAGATCTGTGCCCTCTTTTCCAAAGCGGGCCGGTGCTGCCTGCACTGCGAAAGATGGATCATCTACATCAAACAGCCGGTCCACCTTTACCAATGTGCTGCCTCTGTGGGAAGCACATTATCTGTAATAAGTTGCACAGCTCCTGTTTGCACCCATCACACCAAGTTAAAAGGTGGGGTTTCCACCCACCATTAATGTGGTATTACAAAAGTAATAGGAAGCTCTGGCTCTGATAGGGTGTCTTGCAGCACTGCAATGTTTCATTCCATTTTAAATCACTTTTGTGTTGTGCCCTGTGTTTCAAAACTCTGTTGGGGGGACTTGGGGCCTTTTTATCTTTTTTATTCAGTTGTGGAAAGTTTGCTTAAGCATGGTTCACGTGTTTAAGTGCCCCGCTTTAATTTCCTGTTACTAAGCAGACATTTTTCCAACTGCTCGGTTAGCGGTCTAGTTTCTTGCGCATGGCCCTATTTAGAGCGGCTGTGGCGCAGACCCTGTTGGCTCTGGAAGGGTGTCTTGCAGCACCACTACGCTTCGCTCCATTTTGAATATCTTTTGTTCTGTGCACTGTGTTTAAAAATTCTGTTGGGGGGACCTGGGACCTTTTTATCCTTTTTATTGAGTTGTGGAAAGCTTGTTTAAGCATGGTGTACGTATTTAAGGTCCCACTTTAATTTCCTGTTATTAAGTGGCCATTATTCCTACCGCTCGGTTAGCGATCTACTTTCTCACTCATGGCCCTATATAGAGTGCCCTTGGTGCGGACCCTGTTGGCTCAGGTAGGGTGTCTTGTGGCACCGCTACGCTTCACTGCATTTTAAATCACTTTTGTGTTGTGCCCTGTGTTTCAAAACCCTGTTGGGGGGACCTGGGGCCTTTTTATCTTTTTTATTCAGTTGTGGAAAGTTTGCTTAAGCGTGGTTCACATGTTTAAGTGCCCCGCTTTAATTTCCTATTACTAAGTAGACATTTTTCCAACTGCTCAGTTAGCGGTCTAGTTTCTTGCGCATGGCCCTATTTACAGCGGCTGTGGCGCAGACCCTGTTGGCTATGGTAGGGTGTCTTGCAGCAGCGCTACACTTCGCTCTATTTTAAATCACTTTTGTGTTGTGCACTGTGTTTTTAAAACTCTGTTCGGGGGACCTGGCGCCTTTTATCCTTTTTATTCAGTCGAGGAAAGCTTTCTTAAGCGTGATGTATGTATTTAAGTACCCCACTTTAATTTCCTTTTACTAACCGACCATTTTTCCTACCGCTCAGTTAGCGGTTTAGTTTCTCATGCACAGTCCTATTTAGAGCGGCTGTGGCGCAGACCCTGTTGGCTCAGGTAGGGTGTCTTGCAGCACCACTACGCTTCGCTCCATTTTGAATATCTTTTGTTCTGTGCACTGTGTTTAAAAATTCTGTTGGGGGGACCTGGGACCTTTTTATCCTTTTTATTGAGTTGTGGAAAGCTTGTTTAAGCATGGTGTACGTATTTAAGGTCCCACTTTAATTTCCTGTTATTAAGTGGCCATTATTCCTACCGCTCGGTTAGCGATCTACTTTCTCACTCATGGCCCTATATAGAGTGCCCTTGGTGCGGACGCTGTTGGCTCAAGTAGGGTGTCTTGTAGCACCGCTACGCTTCACTGCATTTTAAATCACATTTGTGTTGTGCACTGTATTTCAAAACCCTGTTAGGGGTTTTTTATTCAATTGTATTTAAAGCTTGCTTAAGCGTGGTGCACGTGTTTAAGTGCCCTGCTTTAATTTCCTGTTACTAAGCGGCCAGTTTTCCTACCACTCAGTTAGTGGTCTAGTTTTTCATGCACTGCCCTATTTTTAGTGCCCGTGGTGTGGACTCTGTTGACTCAGGTAGGGTGTCTTGTGGCACCGCTACGCTTCGCTCCATTTTAAATAACTTTTGTGTTGTACACTGTATTTCAAAACCCTGTTGGGGGGACCAGGGGCCTTTTTATCTTTTTTATTCAGTTGTGGAAAGCTTGTGCGTGGTGTAAGTATTTAAGTGCCCCACTTTAATTTCCTGTTAGTAAGATGCCATTTTTCCTACCACTTGGTTAACGGTCTAGTTTTTTGCGCATTTCCCTATTTACAGCGGCTGTGGTGTGACGCACGTAGCGGGTGCGCTGCTGCCATGCCAGAGGTGCACCAAAGGCAAGGCTGTCTGTGCCCAAACAGGTCCAGGGGCCAGGAACCCTGCATCTTTGCAACCAAAAAGAATAATTATTTCCACTGATCAACTTATGGCACTTTTTCCCTCCTGCTTAGAGGCATGCCGGGCCTCCTTAGACCCTCAAATGAGCCTACAAAGTTGCACTCACTGTAACTTCTCGCTTAGCCCTAAACAGTAACCTCCAGAAACCCTCCACTGTAAATGCTACTGAACCCCAGGATCACTGAGTAATGAAACCACCACCCTGCGTAGTACGTTAGGAAACACATTTTGCCTCTTCAGCATTAATTGTTGTTCCCTCCCAAAACATCGACAGTATCCATACAACTTCCTGTTGGACAATGCCCCTGATGCCTTGTTCCTGACTGAAACATGTCTACATGAGGCTTCTTTGCCTGGTGTCATTGCCGGACTACCCCAAAATTACTCTTCTGTTAGAAGGGATCGACAGGACAGATCAAGAGGCAGGATAGCTGTTGTTTTTAAGGATAATTACCAATGCAAAGAGCAGGAGTTGTCTATCTCTGCCTGTGAAGCCTCGTTTTTTTTGCCCAGTATCTGGTGCCTTGAGGTATTGTCCTTCCTGACAAGCTGGGAACTGGTGCTCACTGGTCCCTGACTTGCTCTCTTCCTATATTCTCAAGTGTGCTACCTTCATACTGCTTTGGGATTTAAACATTCATTGAAAGGATCCCATGAGTAGCTATGGCTAAGTCATCATAGAGGATCTTTGCGCTTTGAATCTTGATTTATTAATTCGGCACCCACACATAAGGTGGGGCACCTTCTAGACCCCATAATCCTGAACATCAAGGGCCTTACTACAGACCCCCCCATCCCCTGTTTATCTGGTCGGACCACTTTGCCGTGCCTTACCCCATTCCAATTCTCCAATTCATTCTACCCTCTCCACAGTGGTGGCTGGCCCTCAAATTATGTCCAGAAATTGGTCCAAACAAAATGTACCCTCCTTCAATGTTCAACTTCGGAACACAATACCTAATCTGGTGCAGAAGGCCGAGTTAGACCAAGCCATGGCTGACAACTGGATTTGGTATTTGTTCGATACAATTTTTCTGGCCAAACTGAGTTTCTCAGCCAGACTTGACCCCACTGCCCCGTGAGTTAATGAGGCTTTACGCATAGAGAAAAATAGATGCAAGGGCCTGGAAGGGTCCTGGAGGAAATCCTATAACAAGGATAAGAAACATAAGTACAAATCGGCACTAAAAAACTATCAGGCACTTTGCAAAGCCGCCGGGATACATTCTACTCAGATAAAATCTCCGCTGCCCAAAACTGCTCTAAAACAACTTTCTAAAAGAACTTTCTGACCCAAGTAACTTATCTCTGTCCCCATCGCTGACGTGACCAGCTGGCACACTTCTTTGTTAAGAAATGACAGATATCCAACATTCCCTTTTGACTTCTTCGATGGGAAAATCCCAGTCAGAGGGAGGCATCCCTATACCTGCTTACCAATGCACCCTTCTACCATGGAAGTAAACATCTCAGACACTTTGCAGACCATCCATAAAATTAACTCACTGGTCTCTCTGGCTACCCCACCTCTTTCTGATTTTGTTACAGTCAATAAAGTCCGGCTCTCCAGGTGATCCTCTCCCTCCAGGCAAGCTCAGCACATTGGCCCCTGACCTTATACAACATTTTGTAGGACTCCTCAGTTTATCCTTACAAGAGGGACACATTCCCCAGGCATGGAAGCATGCTATGGTTCTCCCCCTCTTAAAAAAGCCTAATTTGGACTATGGCAACTGGTCCAACTTTAGACCTATTTCAATGCTTCCCATTCTTTCCAAAATGTTGGTGAAACATGTGAACACACAATTGACCACCTTTGTGGAATCCCAAATTTTCTGCACCCTTCACAATCAGGTTTTATAGCTGGACATAGTACCGAACATCTGAGATGGCTCCTGGATAAGGGCGGAACGGCCTCACTGACTCTACTCGACCTCAGCGCAACCTTGGATACATTGTCCCATATCACTCTATTAGAAAGACTGGCAAACTTGGTCTCCAAGGGACAGCCTTATCCTGGGTGGCCTCCTTTTTTTAAAGATCGCACTTTCCAAGTCTTCTCTGCCTGCTCTGCATCAAAGCCATATGCCCTTACTTCTGGAATTCCTCAGGGATCAGCTTTAAGCCCGATGTTATTTAATATTTACATTTGCCCACTTGCGGACCTGGTGGAAAGCTGTGGCCTTCCCCTGTTTTACTACGCAGATAACACTCAAATTATCTTCTCTCTGTCATCTGCTCACGGTCACAATCCTGAGGCCCTGAACTCCTGCCTGAGTTTGGTCTCGATGAACTTCAACTAGCTAAATTGCAATTGTGATAAGACCGAGGTAATGGTGCTGGGTAAGAATCCCTCCTTTGGGGCCCACAGCACTGGCCTAAGACCCTGGGTGCTCTTCCCGAACCATCCTCCAAGGTAAACAATGCTGGTTTCTGGCTAAACAGTGATCTATCAATGAAACCTCAGGTTGTTTTGCGGTCCTGAAATGACTGAAACAAATCATTGGGATGCTCCCTTTCTCAGCCCCTAGGTCGGTTATTCAGGCCTTGTCCTTATCAAGATCAGATTACGGAAATAGCCTCTATTTAGGGGCAGACAAGGCCTCTATTAGACGCCTAAAAGTAGTCCAGAACTCTGCCACTATGCTTCTGTATCAACCCCCGAAATGTGCTTCTGTGGCGTGCCTCCTTCGCGAGCATCATTGGCTCACAGTGGAAAAGAGGATACAGTTTAAGCCACTATGCTACATGCACAAGGCTAGGTCAGGTTCACAGTACCTACAAGAACTGGTGGTTCCCTACCAGCCCACTCGCTCTCTGTGTTTGCGCAACCTTTCCCTGTACCAAACTGGCTCCTTCTCATACTTGGGCTCCAAAATGTGCACACCTTACCCAAGCATCTGAGAACCTGCTCCTCACTGACCCTCTTCCGTAAAAATATGAAGACCTGGATGTTCTAATCTTGTTTTATTCTGCTAGCCCCGACCTGATCTGAAGGCGCTGGGGAACCCTGTTTGGGTAGTTGCGCGCTATACAAGACTCTATAATAATTATAATCTGTTCTGTAATCCCAGATATGTTTTATTAAAATGTATCCTCTCCAGAAAAAACACAACATTCAAAGCAAAAAAATTATAGTCAATTTAAGAAAGGCAAACATTTTCCATTCAGAATCCACTAGGCTTCCCTAATTACCTCGTTTCATTCCATTTTTTTTGTAGACAATGTTCTCGCTTTTTTTCCAGTAGACAATAGAAATACGCCGCACTGTGCTATTTTTAGCTGTTTTCATAGAAAGAAGCACTATTTGACATGGAAAAACAAAACTGTCAGTTTGAGCCACATTAAGCCATACGTTTTTGCTTATTTTACGTTTCTAGGAAACATATTTTAGAATTCCGAGTAATGATGTTAAGCAATATGAACAGAAGTGAGTGCGCCCTGGGAGCCACTGACATGGACAAAGTATTGAGTAAAGAAGTACAACTTGACCGGTTGTCCCACACAACATGTACTGCTACTACGGACTTGTTTACCGGAATTTACCTGAAGTTCAAAGAATACAGAATAAGTCTGTATGAATTTAAATTGATACAGATGGAACACTTAAATCCCCATTCTGGGGTGACCAGTATTTGGAGATGGAGATATCCATTGGAGGGGGGCGGGGGCACTGGTTAATGATCTCAGCCAGTGAATGGAGAATAGCATGTGGAACATGGAGTTACCAGGTCCATACCCACGATTCTGGGACCTGTGCACATTCTCCTCCTTTAACCAACCAGCAAGAAAATGTGTGCAGAAATGTATTTAATTTCATAGGGTGCATTAACACACCTTATAGAACTTGTACTGAGGCTGGGATACTATGCCACACGACTTAATGGGTTACTCTGTCTGTTACTAGAATACCACAGCAGCCACACTGGACCCAAAATTACTAATACCCAGAGATCTAGTAATGCCAGGATGTGAGGGGCATGATAGACAAGCATCTAGAACTTGCTGCTTGCTTGTGAGCCTAGTCTTGTGCTACACTATACCCTTTCATTTATATGGTTGCTTAAAACGTAATCCTGGGAAGCCATTATCTTACTAATTGTTTACTAACAGCTTAGTAACGGAAAAAGTGCTCATTAGATCACAATACACTGTGACACTTAGAATGCCCTCTAACCCTTGCCCAGGCTCTCCCACCTTTTCTTAATGTGCCGATTTTATTTTAGATGAGGAATTGCCAAATGACAGGTGGAGTTTGCAGATTACTGACAGAGGCGAATCTGTTCAAAGTTGCATCCAGGAATAATGGGATACAGGACTATTGTGCACCTATAGGTGATTTATGTGGCCATCTGGCACTCCCTTCCAAAGGTTGTGGATGTGACAGTGCAAATATGACCTGTGCTGCTCCACTCATGACGGTCTGTAAGTGCATCTCAAAAGAGGGTCTGCACCCCCCACCCCACCACAACAGGAAGCAGTAGTTCATTAGAGCACCATGATGCTGATTGGGTCCCTCTTTGTCTCTTCTCAAAGACCATGCATGTGGGGTAGAGCACAACATATACATTACACATACAGCGTTGGATAGTGTCGCCATTTCAGGGACTTGCACTTTCCCCAGCACATATTTTATAATGGAGCGCAAATTCACTTATATTCATTAGTAATTCATCTTCCACTCAAATATTCAGATTATTAGTCCAGGTGCACCAAAATATAAACATTTGATTATCTAAAGTAGCTTGGAACACAAATCAGAATGACGACTCTTCCCCGGTGATGGGGGTGAAAGAGAATGTCTGCTGGCACATGTGATATCCTTTTTTGTACCCCCATTTTAGCCAGATGGGTACCTGCAAAACTACAGATATTATGTCGCATTTCCCAACCATGCAGCTTATCCAGTTCACCCCACTGATACTGAAAGAGGCAAGTAGCTGCAGAGATTACTATTTTCGGTGTTGTAGAGAAAATTACAAATCTTTTCACAAAACAAATCAAGATATATGGAAGATTGTTTATTGACTCTAGATGACTAAGAACATTTCTCTTTTCCTTTGTATAATAGAAGTATTCAAATTTCCTATGGTCCAGTAATTATTGGCTTTGCACACAGCCATGGTAGTAATGGGCTTTAAACGTTTATCAGTACCTTCAGATTCCTCTGTCTGAGTGGCTTTTTAATTGTTCTTTATCCCTTTTGACATTCTCTTTGGAAGGGCTTAAACACCTACAGATGGAGTCAACCCTACACGGCATCAAGGCAGCATGGTAGAAGAGACGCACCTTCAGCTAGGCAAGTTGAGCAAATGTGGTGCGTCTGCACAATCTATTCATGGCAGTGACCCTTAATGTATGGTGTGCAGCTTGCACATGGAATTAAGTGACAGAAGATAGCCTTTAACTGTGCATGTGTCACTTCAGTCTGTGCTTCACTGGGGCAAGGTGACAGCTCACAGTTCACAGCTCACTCATGGAGGTTCTGTCCTCTGTTTTGGTCATCAGCCTGTCCTTTATCCATGACCATGACCTTCATCTTGGATCTAAAAGATCTCCTCCCACTGAGGCAACCATATGAATGGAAGACAGGAAGGGCTTATGTGGTATCCTGTGCTTGGTTTAGTCTTCCCATGTCCGTCTGTGCAGGCCTAGTCTCTGTGGAATGTTGTGATAAATTAGCATTGTATGCACTTGGAGTGCCGGGGGAAGTTGTGCCACAAGGAATGGATGCGGTGAAAGTGGGTGATGAATGTGACAAAAAAAAGTGGAATCAAAAGAAAGTGAGGCAATGCATCTTTCTAAGATACAAGCTCCATTTTACATAAGTGGAGCATGAAATTACTTTGCAGGAAACTGGCCAAGCATAATTGTGGCTAGTAAGCTCTGGAAGCACAATTGAGAAGACAACCATCTTGGTTAGGAAAGAATATAACCATAACCACACCCACGGTAACAGGAAAATGGTATTATTGTTGGATGGCAGGCACAAGATTGTAGATCGAATCCCCGACATCCTTCCCTTGATCTTTCAAGGTTCTTGGATTCCCCCATACCACCATACTCCTACCTGCGAACTCTCAATCCAATTTTCCAACCCTCCACCAGCGGAAAACATACAGTGCTACAGTGGCCACGAGCATGACATGTCGGATCACAGTCATGGGTGAAGCAGACTGGGAGTTCTTCCTGTACATCAATCACACCACCTTACTCTCTCCAATCCGGGACCTCACTCTTTCATGAGTTCTGTTTGTGGATGCAACAAATTGAGAATTACCTTCTAATTGCCAAAACATATGATGGGTATGTCATATAATGTTTGGCACAAGTATTTTCAATTCTTTCCCCTGTATGCTTTCCCTTGATTCTTTCTTACCATAACTTGTTGTGAGAGGTGTCTACCTTGTTCTTCTGTTGCTACAGTCTCTGCACTAGAGCATCCAACAAGAATTAATGAACAGTGATGCTTGATAACTGATCAGTGGCGTACATGAAGAAAATCCGCTTGTGTGTTTCTGTCAAGGAACATTGACTTCTGTTTCACTGTGACATTCTTCAAAGATGCTCACTTTTCATGCTCTGAATATTGAAGTGATGCTGTGTGCCTGGTTCCAACTTTGCTCACCAGGTTTATGAATGGATTGCCTGAATAACTGCATTTGGTACCAGTAATTTACTAGACAAGGTGAATCTTTGCCCTTATTTTTTCTGCGACGCTCTGCATTAGGTCACCTTCTAGTTTTGCCATGTAGTCACTGTTTATTGACATTTAAAGACTGTGAGCAGGTACCAGTGATGTAGCTTTAGTAATCATTGCTTGTTTTTCTGTTAGAGACCACTTTTATTTTAAATGAGTCCAGTCATTGGAAAGAAAAACATTCTTCAATTGTCATTTACTAAATAACAGGTAACCTATTTGAGCATGTTGTATGCCTATGCTTGGCTGTTGGGATGAGGAAGAGTTTTGCACACGGTTTTACATATGCAGTTTAATTACATGGTCATAAAAGTAATTTTGCTTTTAAGCACGTTCTCTTCCTGAACAAAAACAATCCTGCTTACAACGCAGGTACCCTTGCACCATGGTACAAAGATGCCTGTGTTGGCACTAGGCAGCACATTGTGCGACAGTGCTGGCAACAGGCAGGAATGCACCGTATAATGTTAAATACGGTGCATATCTGCCCTTTCCCTGTCACGCATCGCAGCAAAGTGGCTCGCTGCACTGCGTGAAATATTGATAAATATGCCCCTTATGAGTGCGATAAATACCACCAAATTCTGGGGAATGACGAGAATTCTGAAGCATTCCTCACCAAAATCTGCAGGATCCGGTCAATACCAGGCATTTTCCCCCTGATAAAGATCAGCAGGTTTTACTTGCCGATTTTTATCACCAAACCCATAATTGTGAAATGTGCGATAACAGCAGTTCTCACACATATCGCGATCTCCCAGGCCGTTCATAATGAGGGCTCAGGTGGAGTCCTGCAAACACGAGCGGTTCTGAAAACATCGATGTATTTGAGCCAAAGTCATCTAAGAATCTGCTTTTTACACAGGTACAGCATAGCCTTAACAGAAACATGGCTGGACGAAGGATAATGTATGCATGTGGGGTTTTATCTAATTATTTTATTTCTTGGTATAGCACGTCAGGCTCCTGGTCACATGGTGACAGAGCCCATCACAGCGTGGTACAGGTGGAAATAAGGCAATTAACATGATCAACGAGATTAACATTGAAGCTGCACAATTGAAGGAGACATTCTGCACAGGGAGAGATATTTTCCGCTCTCCATACGCAGGTGATGGGTGCAGATTACGGAAAGTCTGAGGACTCATTTTCTCGACCCGGCAATAAAGCATTAAGCGCTGTCATTCCAAAATAGAGGAGGCTTTGTACTGCCTTATCGTTTATTGTGTGTATAATGAGGTTGAAGCGTAATTGAAGTTATGACTATACCACGAGAAGGAACGAAGACTACGCTATTTGTCATTATAAACGATATTCAGCAATATAGACCAAGGGCATTGTGTCCAGTGATAATCTGTGTTTTATGTTATATTATTTTTACAGCCCGCGTTACAAAGTAAATTGTCTCTAGTCACTGTAGACTAGAGCCAAAAAAAAGCACTGGGTGCAAAGGACCCAAAGAACTTGATCTACCCCGAACGTAAAAGAGTTCTGTGCAAAAAACAAAGGTTCATGAATTGAGCCCATTGAAAATATTGAACCAGAAAACAAGTTATAAAAAGCAATTTGATACTGAAATTCAATATCTCTTCCTTATATAACCATTATAGAAAGAATGACTCTTACTTGAATGATTTTCTCATATTTAAATGTAATACCATTTAAATATTACGAAAACATAATTAATACTGTTATAATTCCAGCCTATATAACGCATGTGGTGGGTGGGAGACTTCTTAATTTTTTTAACTACACATCACTTTTCTTCTGGGTCACAGGGTCCAATTCTACCTCTTGATTGAGCCCAGCTGCTGCAGCACAGCTGCTCTCCTCCAGTAGTGAGATGAGGCACCGAGGACATGCTGCTTTGCACTAGCCCATCACAATCCCATAGCCCTTTCACATACATCAAGAACAGGGTTCTCCAAAGTCGGTCCTGGAGTGCCAGATCCGGCCCTCCAGGACCCACTTTGCAGAACCATGATCAAGAAGCCGCAGAGAGCAGGGGAGTAGCTACCATTGATGCAGACGGTGCAGTGACTCTGGGGTCCAGAGGTCTCAGGGGGCCCACTCACCTGATGCTTTCTTCTTGACTGACAGCAGTGAGCTGCGTTGGAGGAGCACCTCCACTCATTTCCTGGGCTACTTGCTTTGTCATAAGGTCACATTGAGCGGTGCACCACTGCAGCACTCCATGTCACTCACCCTCCTAGGTGGCAGAGAAGAGCTGTTTCTATCCTGCACCGACAACTAAATCAAAATGTTTCCACGTATCTATACAAACTATTACTGGTCATCAATTCTTCTCTGCCTACTTTGCCCGAAGTCCTTCCCTTGAAGTCCTTCCCTTGATCCAGATATTGCATCAAATGATGAACGGCGCTGCAGTCAAAAGCGGGTCGACCAAAGATATTGCCCTGCCCAATCCATACCACAACTCTTGACTCCACATAGCGAGTGCAGCTCGCACGTATAAATCCTGACAGGCAGCACTTGAATTTACAAATGCTCAGAATGCACTAGTTTGCATCTTTAAAAATAGTGCCTACCCCATGTGGTCAACAACCCAATTGATAATCAATATTTCATTAGCAATAATACTAAACACAGTTAAGTTTGCAATCAATGTTTAATAAGTTATTTTAATTACTCTACATTTACTTTAATTAATCATTACAGAAACTATGATTTTAGCGATTTTATTACCTGCTACCTATAAAAGATTAGCAGGCACATGCATCAAAGTAGGCTTTTGCGAGTCCTTAATTGCGAGAATTAAGGACTCGCAATTAAGGACTCGCAAAAGCCTATGCATGTAGGAATCGCAAAAATAATAGCGATTCCTACACATTCCTTATTTGCGACTCGCAATTTGCGAGTCGCAAATAAGGAATGGCTTCCCATTCATTCCTATGGGCCTACAGGCCCATAGGAATGAATGGGAAAGTGCGAGCGCTATTTGCGAGTACCAATAGGTACTCGCAAATTGAGCATGCAATTTCAAGGGTGCAAGGGTGTCAAAATGACACCCTGTTGCACCCCTGAAATTGTGATGTGCACCCATGTTGCGCACTCACATGCCCCAAGGGCATGTGTGTGTGTAACCTAAAACTTTAAAAAATGCATTTTAGTGCATTTTTCAAAGTTTTTGCAAATTACAGACAAGTTTGATTTGTCTGTAATTTGCGGTCCCAAATAGCGAAATCGCTATTTGAAAGTGCTTCTAGCATTGCATTTAAGGAATCGCAAATTGCGATTCCTTAAATGCAATCGCAATTTAGGAATTCGCAAATAATTGCGAATTCTTAAATTGCGCATAGGAAACACTTTCATGCATCTCCAAAGGCCAATTTGCGATCGCAAACGGCCGATTTTTGTGAATCGCACCCTTTGCGATCGCAAAAACCTTTGAGGCATGTGCCCCATAGCAACGTATATCAAAAGGGAAGACTCTTTCGCCTTCTGAGAGTATGTCTGAATAGGAGTACATAGGGGTTGCACATTCCACATTTAAGGAGTCAGAAAACCACATCTCTGATCACTTCACCGTCTATATTTGGTCTTGGGGATCACAAGAAGGTTCTTATTGCTGTACCCCAAAGCTGTACCAGGAGCAAAACAAGACAATTTCTTTTTGAGCAATGCCTGGCCCAGCCTTTGAAAAGATTTAAAGATAAGACAAAGAACATTCAGCATGAGATATAGTTCACATGTAGCTAGTGCAGCATACATAATGTAATCACAATTTTGGATTACCAAACCACATAGGCCTTCAAGTCTGCAGGAGGGAAGCGGGAATGCTGTATCTGCACCATGCATTTGAAGAAGCAAATTGGGTATCAATAAGAGCTCCTATCAACATTATGGTGGTCCTTTGCAAATGAAGGAAGTACTCATTTCAGTTTCCATTGTCAAAGTTGAGACGCTTGAACCAGATTATGCTTCAAAGTTAGAGCCATTGGCCTTTGTTTGTTGTGTTATGGAAATAGGGGTCCCTTGACTCGGGGTTTTCTGATTGATGATATTATATGGTTTGGAATAATATAAATCAAAATGTGATGTTCAAATTCTGCAACTCCTGCACTTTTTCTCTATAGGGTATATATATCATCCATTTAATTGACAACATTTACTTTGGTTCTTTTAATTTGGTTTGTGTGTACATTTAGGCCCATTTTTGTTTAAAGAAAGTCTCTTTGCAGCCTATGTCTTTTTCCTATAGTGTTTTTTCATTAGAACTAACTTATTTCAAAGTGCACCATCACTTAGGTCTCTTTTATTTTGTGTTTGGGTCCTGTTAACAGCACTCTTTGTTTGCCTCAGGGAGGATGAGAACCACTGACCTTTTACCAAGGGGGCTGTTTCTACCCATGTGTGTGTTCATACCTGCTAGGCTATCTTTCAAGGAGTTTATGACACTTGGCCATACTGAGTGGATCACATTGGACGTATCTGGGCTATCAAGTCTTATCTGGGCCAAATGTGTGTCACTTGATCCTATCTAAATAGGAGAGGCACTCACAGCTCCTAATGTTTACGTAAAGGTAAGCGTAAAGGAATTCATATGTGAATTTCACAAGAATAGGGCAGTAGTTGCTCTCGTTCCTCTGAACCGCATTACTTTTTAGGCAGACATTATGGGGCCGATTCCGATCTCGGCCGGTAGTGCTCCGAATCGGATTCGGATTCACCGGATCCGATTTGGAGCCCTGTTTACCGACCGAATCGTACGCGGGTCCGGCCGAGCGAGTACGATGCAAGCACCCGCGAAATCGCCGACCGACTCGAACGCGGCTTCAACACGCTCCGACCGACTCGCATGGACACGACTCGCACCGCGCTATGGAGACGTTTCCCGGCCGGGTAAGTACGATGCGCGCCGCGAGCAGTCCGATCGACTCGCGCCGTCCGGCTCGAAAAAGCTGTCGGAGCCGGACTTTGGGGGTCCGCGTCGGACCCCCTGTACGCGTAGGCGCGCGAGTCGCACACAGGGGGGACCCATGGGTCCCCCCTACCTGTGCATGTACGCCGCGATGCGCATGGACGCGTACACGCTGTAGGGGGCGCTCTTGACCGCCTCGCACCCATTGAGTCAATGGGAGCCCGCGTACGCGTTGTACAACAGGCTCCCATTGACTTCAATGGGAGTCCGACCGACTCGAGTCCGATAGCATGCGTGCGCATCGTACTCGTTCGGTCGGACTTCTAGGGTCCGATTCGGTCGGAATTCTCTCCGGGTCCGGCTCGGTCGGGGAGATTTCCTGCCGAGATCGGAATCGGCCCCTTTATAGTGAACGTGAAGCAAATATTTAATCTAATGTGGCCCATCTCAAAGGGGAACAGTGATTTAAATCTTTTGGATGGTTGAATCTGGGACTGCCATTTAAAGATAAAAGAGTCAAGTTGTAAAGGAGATCTACAATTTTCATACCATCCATTTGTTTCAGTGTTTTTACAGGGGGATCACCCATAGAACCATGAATAGTGACCTGATTGACAGTATTATGAATGATCACTTTATTTAAGTAGAAATCCCCTGCCATGGTCACTTTTGCACCAGAGTAGGAGATGATAAGGCTATCAGTGTTACTGCAAAAATGTTTGAATTGAATTTTATGGTTGTGTACATGCATCTTTGATAAACATTTACTAATAATATGCAACATGTTTATCCTAGTTTTTTTTATGGAAAACAGTGACTGAATGATCTGAAGGTTTTTCATTTGTTGCTTTATGAATAGAGGGTGGTTCTGGTCGCTCTCGCTAATTTGTTTGGCATCAGCCCTAGATTTTATAGGGGAATCTTTGGATTGGTGAGCCTATGGTATTTCCTTTGCCGCTTTATTTAGTAATTGATAAATCTGGTCGCTAGTGGTATTTGTTTAAAAAAAAAAAAATGGAGGTTGTTTTCAAACAGTTTTTTATGTTCTTGTTTATTGTGTTTCTTTAATTTCTTTTTAGCCCTTATGCTTAAATGTGTATTATTGCCATTAACCTTGTCAGTCGTTGGTTGTATTGGTTAAATAACTTGTCATGTCAGGAGTTCAGAATTGAGGCTTTAGTTGGGTACTAACACCTGCACAATTTCGATCTGGGTTGGGAAGATTTAGAGCCTTTACATAGTCTATTACAAGTTTAAATAGTCCTGGTAAAGTGCAGAGTTTATCAACGATAGGGGAACAAGCACACCAGATGATAGGTTCGGCCTGCAGTAAATCTATAAATTCGGACTGAAGGTTCTTGATTTTGAGATCAAGGTTAGTATTACATGTTGTCAAGGATTGTAATAGATCAACTTGTAACTCCAGTTTATGTTATTGTCATTTAAGATCATTTATAGCAGCTGTGAGGGATGAGTTGATTGTTTCCAATGTGTTAGTTGTTACATGGGAGGAGGTTACTTTTCATGATTGCCTCTTCCAATTGACGTACTTAGGATTCCTTTAAGGTGAAGCCCCCCAGGCTAGTGACATTAATACAACTTTTGCTATCAGCAGAAGTGCGAGAAGGGAGCTGAGTTGACGATAATTCTATAACTTAGATTTCCCCATAGCCGTTGTTTGATTGGTGAACATCAGCAGTTACCACTAAATTAGTGCTTATTTCTGAAAAGGTCCTGATCTGTGGTTGACATTTGTGAGTTGTTGGGAGTGTTGGAGGGAGTTTTGTCAGAAGACCCCAAACTAAAGGTGCAGTCTGAGTTTTTTTTCCTTTAAAGAATAATCTGTAATATGTAATGAAAAACATGCAGTGAAATTCAAGTTTACATCATCTCTCAACCCAAGAAGTGGTTTAGGTATAGCAATGGCTTTTTTGGCAGACCTCTAAATTTACATAATACTGAACTTTGGGACACAGAGCTCCCGTTTGCCAGTACACGAATGCTTCTTAATGATGGTTTTTGCTCCGTCGTTATACAATGCAACCATAATGGCAAGCAGCTGACTGACTTCTAATCACTAGTAGGGATTTTAAAATAACAGCAGAACCGAGAAAATTTGTCAGGAGAAACCTAATTTCAAAAACAAAACGAAAGCAGCCACATCTTTTCATTTAAAAGGAAGCAAGTCCCCTCTTCTTACTATGCTCATGATACCATTGGCGATATTCAAAAAAGAAGCTGCCCTGGGCCCAATGCTTTTTCAAACCCAAACCTTTGCAAAAAAAAAAAAGCAGCGAGGGAGTGACGGAAGGAGCCTGCACAAGTACTGGAGACCAGCCGGGAGGAGGGGCCATCGCACGCTGTGCCAGGAGGAAGCATTGCGATGGCCAACCAGAAGGATCACTAAGTAAAATCGCCTGGGAGGGAACCAAGCCCCGAAGGAGGAACAATGCACCTATAACAAACCACCATTTCTGGCTGCCACAGATAACAACCAATGGCAGTTGGTGGGTGTGCCAAAAACACCACTGAAGAGATACAACAGGTCTTGCAGAGCTCGACCTAACAATGTACGTTGCTCCACTTACCTCCTCCCTTGAGTCTCACTAGATGGGCCGCCACCTCCACTCTCAACGAAAGTCTGCTATTTATGTTGGGACACACAAGACAATGTTGATAAGAAATTACATGAAGGTCTTCAAAGGGTCAATAACTCAGTAGACAAGAATTTGTGGGTAAAGAAAAGTTTGGGGGCGAAGATCACTGTAGAGTTACCAAGTTAAGCTCCATGTGTCAAGCGCTAGGCTGTTTAATGACGTAACCTAAGGAAGAGCCAAGTCAATTAAACCAGGTTAATTTAATCTCACCACTCGGGGTGCCTCCACTGTCCTGAACAGAAGTCTGAGTGGGAGCAGGAACCTTGAGCAATCCTTTGCAGACAACTCCTCAACTGCACGGGGTACATTCACTAGCACTTTACAAAAGCACCACATCGATGGCACTCCGGTGATTTACCCTGCTATCTTGTCTGGCAGCATGCACTCAGGTGGAAAAATGAATACTTAGAAACAATGAATGAGATGAAATAGAAGCTGGCTGGTGTGCCCGCAAGCTGCAGTACCTTCGGTGAATCAGCAAGCCTGCATTTGGGTGTGTGAGAGAGCATGCATCATTCTCCTGGGGATGAAGAAGTCCTGATACTCAGAAGCAAGGTAAGGAGGAGTTAATAGTAAGACTCTAGAGAACCTCAAACTCTACATGTAGCTGTAGATGTTTGTGGGTGCCCAATTTAACACTTTTCCTCGCAAAAGGGAAGGAAAAGAACAATTTAGTAGCTGAAACAGAAACCAGGTTCCCTTGAATAAAGCACTGTGCAGTGACCGCAAGGGGGAAATACATACTATCAACAATAAATCTCAATTGTATAATATATAGGTGAAAAAAGGAAAAATGCATTAAAAACCAAAGACAGTAAAAGGGCATTAAAAATGGAAACCTCAACCGAGGTAATGAGCAGGGAATGGATTGAAAGAAAGAAGAGGTAGAAATGAAAACAAAAATCAGAAAAATACACTTAGTACCCTCAAACACTAGAAACATGATCTCATCCTATCAATCTAGTTCCCATAAGGATGACCAAACCCTCTTCTCCTTGGTAGTCAGTGATCTTCAAGTGAATCCTTTATAGAACCACCAGCTTTTCTTCACAGAGCCAGAATGAGAGTCCAAATCCAGATGGAGTGTCAATTATATCATCCATCTGTGCCTTCACAGGGAGGAGGAATATCTTTAAATGCTTTATTTAATGATTAAAAAATATTTGGAAATAATTAATGTATTTGTGGATATCGAACATAAATCTATGAACATAATAGTTCTAATAAATAATTCATAGAATAATATTTTAGCCGCCTAACAGGTAACAAAGGACTCCATTACTTTTCTCAACTCATATTATTTCTCCAGGAACTTGCGTATATAATCTTTATCTTATTCAGTATAATGGATGCCTAGTACACACCTCTTTAAAAAAAATCCAGTAAGACTGATGTAAAAGAGTCTGTGTTTCTTTTTTACTCCTGTCAGCATTGCTGTAAAAAGACAGAAACTCATAAAATAAATATTCGTACTTGTGTCTTGTGACAGTGCAGTCCTGGGTTTTTTTCTTCATGAGTGATCATATATTTAGTGTTGTGTTAGCAGAAAGATCAGCCACTCCAGCTCGAATCAAGTATGTAGACCGTCACAAGCCAGCAATGTCATGAATTATTTACAATCTATTAGAGCAATCTGGTCTTATTTTGATCTTTCCTATTACTGCAAAGGATCTGGAAAGTGATAGGGTAATATGCTAACTGCAAACTGCTGAAATATTCTTCTATTTGCTCCTAAACCCAACCTCCAGATACATGTTGTAAATACTTTTCATGCACTGTGACATAAATACAATTTGTAATACCATTACTGTCTTTTTGAAATATCTTCAAAGATTGCTGGAGTAGAAACATGTTATTAGTAATGTCTCTACATTCAGTTATTTCACAAAATGTAAACAAAAAAAAACAGTATGAATGTCAGCAAATCAATGCTTATAATCCACCTTATACAATGAAGGCTTCAGTTTAAACACATTACTAGTGATTATTTGTAAGACGCATTTTGCACTGGGGAATCTTTTGAGTGGTAGCTGCATACTTGTGTTTCTTTGATAACCATGGATGTTATGAGGTGAGCAATAATTTTGTAGCTACATATCAATCTACAAAAATACTTGACAAATAAAACATTGTTGCCACAAAAACACCTAGTATGTACCAATGGCAATGGAAACTACAGTGCAAAGAAAGCACAAGTAACACAAGTAACACCACAAGTAACAGATTAATAATATGTATGTTATCCTACTAGATGGTTCATGCCAGTTGGAAAACTGTCTTCCGAATCACACCCAATGTGAAATAGACTGAAATAGACTCCCCTTTGGTTATTCTTATTTTTGGAGCAAATTGTCACTTCATACAATTTAGCACATTCTTGGAATAACTATGACCCTCTGCAACAGACATAAACAAACATGAATAGAAGAAGAAACAAACATTTTGCAAATCAGCATTTCAGGCTTGCAAAAATATTAGGCACTAATTACTTTACATTTTTAAAGTCTGCTGGCGGAAATTGTTTTGTGAAATAATCCCTTACTTTACATCCCCACCAATTTCAGAGGTGTCCCTTCTCATCCACTATTGTAACATAATGACTGCTACTCATTAAAGAAGTAAATTGGCAGCTGGTTCCAGGTGGAAAGCTACCTGCAGAAGGTTTGTAACTATCCACATCCTTTAACATTATTTAGATTTTTTGATGGTTGATCACTTTTGGAGGTGTCTGAATCAGAGAGCATCCACAATTAAACACTGAACCCTATTCAGAAATTAATTTGAGTGTGTTAGTCAAACCATATGCACAAATGGCTTCATTGCAAATGTGAACTTACATTCAGAAGCCCATTTACTCCCTTGTAATATCAGCCTACTATGGTATGGTCTTATCAATGGGTAAACTCTACTCTTGTGGCAGGGAGATGGTGCCCCTGTGTGGGGACTCCCTGGAAACTTTACGAACACCCACAAACTCAAGACCAATTCCTACCCTGTAAATGGTTGGATATTTGCACCTATCAAGGGCAGCAGAAAATCTCTATCCAAGATGGGAATGTGAGAGGACCATTCGCTAAATTATTGGTGGTATGGAGAGATAAAGCTTTCTCCATAGCATAATATATTTACCCATTGGAGAATATTGTTAAATCTATGTTAATTTCCATTATGCAATTGTACATCATTTACAAAAATAAATGAGAAATACATTCACTTAGAAAGAATTGAGGATTTGCTAAGAATTTAAAGGTGTGCCCATAGAAACCTGTGATTGTGGCAGGACTTAATATGTACTCTTGTAAACTTCTGTGAATTCTAGCAAGTTGTACATCTATATCCATGCAATGTTCCAAATCTGTGGTTGTAGATTTACAAATGTTTTTGTGAATGGCCCCCATTAGAGCTGATGAGATGCAATCATATGCAATCACACTTGCAATGAGACCATTTTGACATACTCATTTTATAAGAGCAAAATTCTACTAGTCTTCATTTGATGATTCAGAAACAAGATTTTGCCTTCATAAACGCTGCTATATGAGCACCTATGTTAAAGTTGATTGTACAAAAAGCTTTGGGAATTGGACCCTTTGAGCAGCCGCGGCCCGTGTAGGTAGGAGTGGTGGGGCGGATGGACTGGGTGGGGGGGATTTCGACAGACGGCGAAGAGGGAAAATTAATTATTTAATTTTCCCTTGTCATCGTCTGTCAAAATCCCCCTCCACCCGGCCCCACCACTCTTACCTGCATGGGCCGTGGCTGCCTTTGAGATTACAAACTTCAAGCTTTCATCACAATTGCACTGTGCCTTTGAAATGGAATAGCCCACTGTATGGCCTGAGTTAAATCGCTGCACTTCCCGGACACTCCGAAAACATAGTTAACTGAAAAGTCTTTGTCCAACTACCAGTCACATCTCTTTCTTCCCAGCTGCCCTTATTGATCAAAACACATTCAAAATAAATATATGAACTATATTGAGCCTTGGCTGATCAAGAGCTATAAAAACTCCTAAATAAAATGAAAACAAACTCTATTTGAATTTGTATAAAATAAGTAAGATTTACATGACAATTTCAATGTGTTACAATGGATAGACCTTCCAGTATGAAAGTGCGTGGTGGCTGTTACAATTGGGTTAGACAGTTGACTCCCTCAGTACTTAATTTTGGAATAAAAAATTATCAAAATGATGTTATATCTAAAAATAATTCACATTTCGAAGTATGCAAAAATGAAAATTTAAAACTCCCAAAAATGGTTACATTGATAACAGTGCTGCTGAACAGCACTCTAGTCTTTGATTGCATAAACTGGGTCTGCCACCATGGGCACGCGTTCTTCCCGCCCCGGAATAAATGGCCAAAGCGCTGCGTTTTTCAGAGAATAGTAATTTCAGCCTCTGGAGGAAAATTCAAAGAGACACTTTAAAGGCCATGATTGCTGAAAGCAAACAGAAGGGTCGGACCCTAAGTGTCTTGGGCACAGCAAGGCATATCAAAATGCAAATCAGCCGCGCAAACCTTGCAGCAGAGCCATTGATTTAGAAAATGACTGCTTGTGTTGTTCCTCATAAGCGAGGAACAGCTGCTTAGTCATAAACTGTAAACATTAACCTTGTGGCTCAAAGCTCACATTTAAAGGTCAGAGGGATGTTCATCCCGCTTGCAGTGTTTCTTTGCTGTAACTTTCCTTGGAGCCTTTTCTCTAATTTAATTTTGGATCCATGATTTGTTATTGCAATTCTGGCTTGTCTGTCATTAATGCTGTAAATGCACCTGCCATTAATAGCCATTATTCTGTGATTTGCTAATACAGATATCTTGGTCTAGGGCTTCGTTCCCTGGAAAGGGTAGGCATTTACTGCAGGTGGGTTGTCTCTACAGGGTCACTCATACAACTTCTCTGGCAATGTTTAGGAAATGCACAAGGCAATAAGAACAATTGCAAAGTTAAATGGAAAGCAGGCCTTCCACAAAAATCTTTGCAGTAAGGAAGTCACTTGCAAACTAGAAGTGGAAAAGGTGGTAATGGCTTTGTGCACGATGTTTGAGCTTCCACAGCACTCCAAGGAAGCTATCATAAACAGAAGTACTCCCAAGAGTAGCTAATGAATGATTTGCTCTCCTTTCAGTAGGAGGGCCGACCTAAAGGCTTAAACCCGCAGGAAGTGTTGAAGGATGGAAGGAATAGCAAACCTAATTCAAAACAGGTAATGGAGAGTGTAATGTCGTCCAGTCATGTAGATTCCACTAAAAATGGGTGTAAAAGGGATGAAATAAGTTTTACCTATCAATAGAAATAAATGATGGGGCCCTACATAAATCATCATTAGAGTGGCCAATTAAATTATGTGATGTTAGAAAAATATTCAGGCAAATCTAATTGCTGTTATAGGTCTATTTAGCGGGACCAAGATCAGGGGCCCAGACCAGTCAATAAGTTATCATGCATGCATTCTGAGAATTGATTATTCAGAATTCCAGTTGTTTACACCTCTTATCTGGTTGATCGCTCCTCATGGTGCTTTTCCCCTTCTCTACCTATATAGTTACTTGTAGGTATTACCCCAAAGCTCCCATATGGGTACCCTTTTGGTCACACTTTACATCATCTCCTCCAGTTTCTCTTATAAACCATACGACACTGATATGTAAATCATATTTATTTTTCATACTTCCCTCCTCCTCTAGTTTTGGATCTCTGACAGGCCTACTAAAATACTAAACAAAAGCCTCCAGTTTAAACTTTCAAATCACTTTTGCACCCTCTAACAACACAAAGTGATTAATGGCACAATCTACACCCCGATTCAGACACTACTGCCACATGTCCACTTCCTACTAAAAGGTGGATTGCTATCAAATACCCAGCTCTCGATAAATCAATCACTGTGATGTTCATCATGCTCCATCTGTTGCGTATAGCTAGCCAATGCTGCTCAGAAACTGCACTCTGCATTCAACCTCTTCTTAACTGTGCCCAAACTACACTTAGACCTAATGCACCCATCTACATTGAAATGCTCTCTCCTCCTGTGTGTAAGCAACAGCTTCACTCCAGTTAGTAAAAGTGCCATCAAAGTCTGTTTGACAGTTAACAAAACAGCTAAACCCTCCTCTTTTCATAGTCTGTGATACCCATCTGCTCCTGGAATCTGTTAATATGCAAATTGATAAAACATTCACCTATCAGGCACAAATAAAGACCTTCTGGGCCCAAATGTACCATATTCCATGTAATTGCAAATACCAAATGTTCATGGTGGATATTAGCTCAATTTCTGCGACTTATCAAACATGACACAAAATTACTCTTGATTATAAATCACCTTAATCATCAGGGTGTAAAAAAAATCAAACAGAAATTCGAATTGACAAGAATTACTATAAAAGCTGTTACCTGACTTGCAATCTCAGTTTCTGCGAGGGTCACTAGGTAAATCAGGAGTAATTCAATTTTAAGATTAGATATTCACATAATAATATATTAGAAATATAACAGCTGGCCTTTTTTCTCCTTCTCAACACATTTTGAGACGTTAGGTATGTTGCGGATTTGTTATAACTTAATTTAAGATGAATTTATATAGTTCAGCCTTTCCTGATGCCCAAGGTAATTTTGAACTTCTCGGATGCTTTTAGTTTTGACTCCCAAGTGTTAATTTCATCTTGTTATGAAACCGTTCTCTTGTGCTCTTTTCATTTTTCTTTGATTTCTGTTATAATCAAAGTTATATAATGTTATAGATAATTTAAAATGATATTTGTATTCTGTTTGATTTTACGTCCTAATTTGTTTACTTGATTGTTTTATCACTTTGTAATTCAACCGTTTCCAATTTCAGAGTTTGTATTGTACCACGCTTTCTCACCTCCTCTCCTCCCTCCTGCCCCCCGTGGTTATGTTGCACTTTATATTTTTAATACATAAATACATTTGATAAACAATTAAGGAAAACTGATTTCTCTTGGCGTGGAGCAGCTCAAGCGGTCCTTCAAAGAGGAATAAAAATTATTATTATTATCGTCATAGGACGTCGGGATCATTTGGTAGAGTAAAAATTAATAAAGTATGTGTGTGATTAATTCAGCTTTTATTATTTGTAAGGAAACGATTAAACGGACGTAACACTCAAGCTAATGCACAAAAACATATAGGGGAATCATGAAAAACATATTTTTATCCCAAATTTATTAATTGTTACTGGTGAGAACATGACATCCCAAACAAAGGAAACAACAGCAAAACAAAACGAATTTTGTTCTGAGGGATAGAGAACGGGTTCGCTACACACATACCTTTAATGGATAATATTAAATAGTACATTACCATTTCCTACCATGTGGGTACAGTGTTCAATGGATCACAGAGAAAACAATGATAGCAAACTGAACTAAATCTGCACTATGTTGTCACTCCACGTTTTAGTGTGGCAAGACACAACTTGATACATAGAGTTGACATTTCATAGCATTGCAAATACCAAGTGTGACTATTACCCAAGTCACTAATACTCAATTTATCAATCTTAGAAGGTGAGTTTGTATTGCCAGCGGTCAAACCTGTGTCATACATGTTGTGAAAACATCCCAGCAGCAAGTCATCAGCACAGGTGGCTATCTTACAGGATTATCAATGCCCTGTTACGTCATTTGAAATAGTGTACGGAATTACATAGTACAAATCACTGGATTTTACAATTAAATGTCAGAGACATATTATATTGTAGATCTGCTATTTTGAGACCTCGTTCCGGAGCTCTGAATTTCAATTTGGTATATAAATTGATTGTTTTAAGAATATGATAATATTTTGACCTAGAAATCCTGAAGAATAACCTGTTATTGCCCTCTGTCAAGGACATTAGCAACTATAAATTGCCCACCACATTATTATGGGCTCGAGCCTATGGTGAAGATCTAGAACAAGGGGAAGGGCAACTAATAACTGTTAATGCCCAGAAGAATATGAACCATAGGACTATCAGTAGTGTTTCCCAAACTCACCTCCTACAGAAGACATGCGTGCTAATCGTCCATGTCAGATTCATTTCTTTCCTTTATGACTAGAATGCACACAAGCATCTGTAGTTATGAATGTTTTTTTATGCCTTCTCAATGACTGAGCTAATCTCAACTTTGAACACAATGTTCGAATACCTAACTAGCTGATAGTACCAACAGAAATATAAACTTCAGTTATGAACATGTGGAGATAGCGATCTGTAATTTCTTAGAGCATCCCCCTTTCTCAAACTCCTCCAGACTTCCTAAACCCATTTAACCAACTAAAACAATCTCTTCTTCAACACAGTGACACATTTGAAGAGCCACTGGGATTGATATTTAACACTTTTCTAACAGGGAACTTTAGGTCTTGTACAAATCTTCACAGATTGATTTTTTGGAAGATTTGATTGTATTCCATTATTGGAAGTATTCAAAACTTCCAGGCCTTTAACACAGATTAATTTCTTAATGCTGTTTGAATTGCCTCTAGAATGATATGTTCTGTTGATAGCTTGATTTTTACTTCATACACCTCTCAATGTTGAGGAACTCTCTTTTGCTTGTCTATACTTTTTTTTAATAGACCCTCATCAAACTCTCAGTATAGGCTCATTGTACACGTTCAGTCACCCAATGCCACAAAAGGGGGAAATACCTGGAATATTTGAGCGTCACATTACACTGAAGTAAGTAGACACCATGTCACACCACCAGATTTCCAGGGGACCTTATGCAGAGTTTAAGTTTTAAGAGGTAGTTTCTATTGCTTTATTGAATACAGTTGAAGGTAATCAGTCTAGCATATGAGTAAGTCTAGAGTTCCTTCAGAAAAGATTTAATACAGCCCAGACACGTTTTTGTAAATGATGCCCAGTGTTCTAAATATTGGAGAAATATGTCATTGTGCACTGTCTCAAAAGTTTCAGAGAACAAGTAATACAAACATACCTTTGCAAATCCTCGTACTGCATGCATTAATTCATTGAGGATCAATAAGGTACTGGGTTCTGTGTTGAATCCTGGTCTAAAGCCAGAAAGGCCCTCATTATCGTTATGAAAAGAATTGGTGTAGTCATATCCTCAATAGTGGAGTTGATGTGTTATGGGGGGTAACTAACTGCCTGGCTCCACCTTGCAGTGTGGTCTCTTGCCTCCATCCAACACGGCTTTGGAGCACAGACAGATCTCTTTTCCTTTAGACAAGGAATGAGTGGGGTGGGACATTTTGAACTGATCAGGCCTACCCTGACAGCCATGTCCCCCTGCCACTGGTTCCATTTATGTTTGAGGAGACAAGCTTTGAAGTACTGCAAAAGCTTCTCAGGCAAAAACGGAGAACTGCAGTTCCAGATGACATGAGTAGGCTTGCTTCTTTCCCCCAGGGCTCAGAGAGGCATGCTATGACTGCAGGCATGGTGCCTGGCCCCAGGCAATCCCAGAGACACAGACTTGCCTTCCACTACCAATACTTCCACTCCACCTGTGTCCTCAAGGGGTGCCCGAGTGATCACAGGAAGTACTCATTGGATCACTAGTAACAAACATAAATGGAGGCCTTTTGGAACAACTCTGTCTGCCCGTGTAACGGCACATACATGTCAGATAGGCTTTTCCAAAGTTTATGTGTGTGGGGATGTAGTGGTGTGGGTCTTCCCTCCAAGTGGATTGTTTAGATCCTGGCTTTGAGACAGGGAAGCCATTATTCACCCTCCCTGCTCTTGGAGAGTCAGAGGATGTTTGTTGATATGCCTCTTTTGTACAGGAGACACTTTGGAGGGTTGCAGCTTTGGTTAACCCCAGAGGAGACGTAACCTACCAAACTAACAGATAATTCTCCTAGAAGGACTGCCTCACTAATTATGTTTGATATGTGCTATTGGAAGCTCCCACAAAGAAATGCCATACTTCTGTTCTCTCCTTGTGCTGATGCACTTGTGGCAGCCTAGCGCATACGCAGACACGCTTGTGCCATAATGCAAGGGTGCCTGCATTGTAGTCAGAATAGTTTTTGTGCAGGAAGGCATACCTCCCTGCACAAAAACTATTCTTAGAGGCTTATTCTTCTAGTAAATCTGGGTTTGTGTCAAATTCCATTGGTAGATGCAGGGGAACACGATGATCCACCCATGGAACGCATCCCAGCACAAAGTAAAGCAAGGAAGCACTATGCACTGCGTTGTGGTACTTAAAAAAAAATTGTAACTAAACCATGCAAAGCGAAGCAAATCGAGCTTTGCATGGGTTAGTAAATCCTGACATTTTACGTTGGGGCTACGTCATAAAAGTGACGCAAACCAGATGTAAGATGTTCATGAATTTGGGCCCAAATTTGTAACAGGAAAATAAATACAGAACTTGTAATTTCTTGCAAACACTCTTAAATGGTTTAATGTAAGTCACTTTAAACATAAACTTATGCTTTTCAATGAGTGGGTGGTATGGCACTATATCCCTGATTTACTGTATTGAACGATGCAGGGCAAACTGCTTTGGAGTGTGGCTTTTCAGGACTGGACATTCAGACGAAAGGGATCTCAAAATTTAATATTCCCTTTACATGTTTAAGTGGCATTTAAGTGTTGAACTCCCTTTCACACTGTCTGTGTGTTATAACTGGAAGCATTGTCAACTCAGCTGTGATCATCTATTACAGCACAGTAGCCATCTGAGATGATTATTACAGGTGATTAGTGATGTCACAACTCTCTTATGATAAGAAGCACAGTACATGGAAGCCTGCAACCGCTCTATAAAAGCTTGTATCTAGTTTCCTTATTACAATCGTGCTATGACATCTCTAGTCACCAGTAATAAGTAATGCCTTGGGGCTCAACTGTAATAAGTTTATTACAGTTGATATGTGACATCATAATGCCTGCTGTGAGAGTCAGCAGCTGAGGTGACATGCAGGTCCCAGAAAGAAAGGTACCATATCTCCCCCCACCAGCTATATGGAACACCGCACATTCAAGATATGCATCACAGCTGACAACTCCTTGGAAGGAACCCTCATACACACAACCAGGACGCCATACCAATTTCTCCAGTGGCATCAAGGACTTTTTAGCACCTCTCACTATCAGTGCTGCCACCTTCATCCTCCTTGGAAACCTTAACTTTCACCTAGAAGACTGCACCGACAATAAATCTACGGCCCTCCTAGAAACCCTCGTAAACACCTCTAGACGCCTATTGGACCAGATTTTCTGCTCAATCAGCAACATCACAGTCGACAAGCCAACAACTATGACCTGGACAAACCATGCCACTGACAATTTCATCATGCTCATCCCGCACCACCACCAACCTACCACCAGAGGAACTGGCCATCGCAGTTGGAAAAGCATCACAGAATAGGAGTGGGCTTCTGTTCTCTCCGCTCATCGGCCTGAGCACACCAGCAACTTGTCGAAAACCACCCAGAACCTCAACAGCTGGATCACCACATGCGCTGACACCCTGGCTCTCCTCAAGGCAACCCAATGGCAAGAGCTTGACCACAAGCCAGTTGGCACGCAGAAGACCTCAGGCTGATGATACGCCACTGCAAGCAACTGGAGCGCAAAGGGAGAACAACCACAAATAAAGACAAATTCAAATCAGCCCTACGACACCGCCATCAGTTGATACAAAGAATGCATCAATGCCAGCACTAACAGCAGCAAGGAAATCTTCGCCGTCACCAAAGATTTCACTGCACCTCTTGCCTCCTCCAGCAGCATCACTCCCTTACAAGACCTCTTGAATAAGCTCTCGGAATTCTTCTGTAACAAAATCACCTCCATATACAGTAACTTCGAGTCTCAACCAGACCCTGTCACCATCACAACTCAGTTCCCTATCAATGCTGAAGAATGAACTCTGACTTGTGGCCTGCTGTCACCATCATGAAAAATTGCTGCTACCATGGAGATTGTTGGACTTGGCCCTTTTTGCCGGGTTATCCCCAAACTTTTTGCTTCTTCCTCCTATTTTTTCCTGACCTGTTGTTGTTGGTTTTAGGACTCTGGGCACATTACCACTGCTGATCAGTGCCAAAGTGCATATGCTTTCTATGTAAATTGTTAATATGATTGGTTCTCCCTGATTGGTATATTTGATTTACTGGTCAGTCCCTAGTAAAGTGCACTGAGTGTGCCGGGGCTGGTAAATCAAATACTACTAGTGGGCCTGCAGCACTGATTGTACCATCCACATGAGTAGTTCTGAAACGGTAACTCAGACCTGCCACTGCAGTGTCAGTGCGCAGTTGTTAACTGCCATGTCGACTTGGCAAGTGCACCCACTTGCCAGGCCCTAACCTTCCCTTTTCTTACATATAGGACACCCCTATGGTAGGCCCAAGGTACCCCCCTGGGCAGGGTGCAGTGCATGTGAAAGGTAGGACATGTAGTGATGTGTGTAACATGTCCTGATAGTGAAATACTGTCAATTTCTTTTTTCACTGTTGAAAGGCTATCTTGCCCCATAGGACGAATGGGGAATGCTTTGTAACATTTTACAAGCATATCTTCCCATAGGGATAAGATTCAAAAATAAAGTTTAGGCTCTCTGAACTCAGAATTTAATAACACATCTTTTACTAAAGATGGTTTTTAAATTGTGTGTTTGAAAATGCCACTTTTAGAAAGTAGGCTTTTTCTTGTTTAACCATTCTGTGTGCCTCTGCCTGTTTGTGTATTGACTGTATGGTTTTGTAGTGACAGGGGCTGGGGAGGTGCATTCTGTCAGACAGCCACCGGGGGGGTTGATGTGTGTCCTGCCTTTCCTGAATGAGTCAGGGCTGGGCTGAATAGACCTGGGCGGCATTCAGAGTAGGGGGAGGAGTTCTCACTAGCACCTGAATAGGCCCGGTCTGCATTTAGAGTGGTGGGAGGAGATTTCCCTTGCACCTGAATAGGGCCTGTCTGCCTTACACAATGCTGTCTCCACCTCCTGCCGGGCAGCTGCACTAGAGAGGACAGAACTTTTTTGGACTGGGCTCAGAGACCCTTGCACAAAGAGAACAAAGACATTTTGGGGTATAAGTATTAGACCTAAAACCCCTGAACGTTAGACTACTTCTGGAATCAAGAGGAACCTTTGCCAAGGAGAAGAGCTGGAGAAACTGAGGAGAAGTACTGCCCTTGCTGTGTGTCTGGGGTTGGCCTGCAGTTGCTGTTTTCTGCCAAGGAAAGGAGAAGGATTTTGCTGTGTCCCCTGCTTGTGGAAAGTCTCCAAGGGCTTGAGTAGAGTTTGCCTCCTGTTTTGAAGTCTCAAGAACTCAAAGACTTCCCCCCCAGCTCCCCTGAACTTCCTTGCTGGGAGTTCTGACCTGCCAAGAAGTGCCTGTGACTGTGTGCGGCCTCTGGAGGTTGTTTCTGCTACTGGAAGCTGGAAAGCAACGCAACAACAAGAAAATCGATGCATCGCTCTTCTTGCGACAGGTTTTTCTGACGCAACGCCGCGGTGCGAGAAGAATCTCCCCGCACTGCCGCGCCGCTGCTGAAACCGACGTAGCGCCTGTCGCCGCTGCAAGAATCAACGCATCGAGGGATCGCGGCTGAAGAAACTGACGCAGCGCCGCTCTACGCCACCACATCGTTTGTCAAAGCATCCCGGATTTCCACGCATCGTCCCTGTGCGGCAAGTTTTGCCCGACGCATCACCCGCGGATCGGAGTCGTTTCAGAATCGAAGCATTGCTTCCTCCTACAGACTGGACCCGACGCATCGCTCCCCTGTGTGCAGCGGAACTGTCGCATCGCATCCCCGAAGGTCTCAGGAACTACGCATCTCTTTGTTTTTCAACGCTTCTCATCGTTGCGGCTGTTTGGCTTGGTGAATTTTGTCGCAATGACAGGTACATTGCAAGAAATCACGCATCCATAGTTTTCTATGGACTCAGTTGCTAAAACCTTTTGAAAGTCATTTTTCTTAATACTTGTATGTTGGATTTTTTGTTGTTTTGGTCTTGCTAAGTTTAGATAAAGATACATTATTTTTCTAAACCGGTGTGATGTCCATTTGTGGTGTTATCACTGTGTTACTGTGAGTGTTGGTACAAACACTTTACACATTGCCTTTGGGATAAGCCTGTCTGCTCGTGCCAAGCTACCAAGGGGGTGAGCAGGGGTTATCTAAAGTGTATATCCCCCTCACCCTGACTAGAAGCAAGGATCCCTATTTGGACAAAGGTACCTACCTCTGCCAACTAGAGACCCCCATTTCTAACAGAGATCATCAACTCGAGGGCCCCATCTGACCACTGCCCCCACACCTTCACCAAAGGACTCCTACTGATCAGTGAAGTACCAGCACCCATCCTGAACACCTCCGTCAACTCAGTCACATTCCCAAACACCTGGAAACATGCCACCGTCATGGCCCTACTCAAGAAACTATTCATTGATCCAGCCACACTTTACAACTACAGACTCATCTCCCTCCTACTATACATGGCAAAGCTCTTAGGGAAACTAACCAACTGATGCCTCACCGACCACCCCAGCAGCCACCAGCTCCTCAATGCCATGTAGTCTGGATTCAGGCCAAATCACAGCACAGAAACAGCAGTCACATATGCCACAAACATCATCTGTCTGATCCTATGACAAAGGAGACCCTGCAGCCCTCATTCTCCTAGACCTCTCTGTAGCATTTGACACAGTCTCAAACCCCATTATCATCAGGTGTCTGCACAAAACTGGCATCCAAGGCCCACTCTCCGCTGGATTTGCTCCTTAATGGATAGAACAGAAGCTGTCAGCCTGGCACATTACTCCTCAGAAGCCCACAAGCTCATTTGTGTAGTGCCTCAAGGTTCATTGCTCAGCCCAACCCTTTTCGATACATACATTATCCCTCTGGCCAACATCATCATCGCACATGACATCAACATCCTCTCCTATGCCGACAGCATTCAACTCAAACTCTCCCTCTCAGACAAGCCTCCCAACATAAGAAACAAGTTCACTGCCTTCATGAGCAAAATTGCTAACTGGATGAAAGCCAACTGTCTCAAGCTCAACACCAACAAGACAGAAGTAGTGATCTTCGGCAAGAGCACCTCACCATGAGACTCCAACTGGTGGCCAGCCGAACTCAGACCCACCTATGCCAGGAACCTCAGAATACTCATCGATAGCAAAACGGATGTGGCCGCACAAGTCAACACTGTCACTGCAACCTCCTTCCACATTGAAGATGCTGAGGAAGCTATTCAAATGGCCCCAGGCAACACTAGAAAAACTGTCACTCATACGCTAATCACCAGTAAGTTGGACTACAGGAGCACCCTGTACACTAGGACCAACAAGCAACAAACTAGAAGACTACTTACTATCACAAACTTGACAGCCAGACGCATCCTCTTCCTCCGGCACAGAACTCACATCACACCACACCACCGGCTCCCGATACACAAACATCTTCATTTCAAACTCCTCACACACATATTCAAGGCACTGCACAACTTAGGCCCCCCTGCCTGAACAGTCGCATCTTATTCCACCAACCACTCAGACACCTCCGCTCCACAGGACTCCTACTCACACACATCCCACACACACAGATCCAGATCTTATATAGCTCTTAAAGCATGGAATGTACTCCCACTCCACATCAAAGCCTCCTCCTCTCTTCTTGAATTCCTCAAAAAGCTGAAGACCTGGTTTTTCAATTAACGAACCTACTGTAATGCAGGGTTAGACATACACACCTGCTGAGCACAAGATACCCTCATGGACAATAGTGCACTTTACAAATACCCATAACAAAATACCCGTAACTTCATAATTACAGCCACAGTTTACACAAGGAAAAGGAGAAGTGTGCATTTTTGCTCTCCTGGTCTATATTTTCTATAAATGAACAGTGATTAGCAGAAAGGAGATATTTATGGCAACATGTTTCTTTTTTGCACGGTAGAAGAGAATCTATGTATGCTTCTGCACATTCTGAGTTACAGCGTTTTTAAATCTGATCTACATTAAACAGATTCGAATATATTATTGCAACAGATTACTAATTGATTTTGGTGTGTTTAATTTCACACTGCAGATCTCCCTTTTATTCATGTCTGCAACCATGCCATTTATTTGAAATGAACGAGCACGACTGTAAGAGTTTAAGCAGTTTGTGTGAAAGGTGATGGTGTGACCATATATTATGCAAAATAAAATACCGTCTGCCATTTGTTAAAAGGATATTGCAAGTCACCTCGGAGTTTCATCACCTTATAATGGAGCTCAGCCTTTGGTCTGGTTCCTCTGTACGGTCAAAGAACTCCTGAATGACTTGTAATATCCTTAACGTGTTCCATTATTCCATTTATATTGAAGAAAGATTTTTATACATGATTTGCAGTCTTCCACGTATTATAAAGTTTTATCCCTCGCCAAGGAAGGCCGCTCCTCACTTTATTAAGTAGCCGAAGTGCAATAAATAAGCATCTGGCTTGAAATCAATTCAGTGCACGAGGCACAAATGGAAGCAGAAGTAGCACAACAGGTCGATATAAATTGTATTTTAAATGTCTGTTTTGCCTTGAACAATGTTGACTCTTACAAAGCACCAGGGCTGCTGAAGCAAAAATAGAAATGATTTTATCGCGTTTGAAGCTGTCTGGTTATCACTTTCACAGGACATCTTTATTTAAACTCATAGGAGGGTGTAAAAGGAACACCATCACACGTCCCATGCGAGAAACACCTGCTGAAAAGGGTGGGCTGTGTTAGGAATGCCTCGCGGAACTATGGGATATAAAAAGCCCCAGTTACGGAGGCTCATTGTCACATTGAAGCTGGTGCTGAGCACAGCTGCCCAGGAAGTGCCGGCTCTGCTTAGTCGCCTGGTTTTCTAATGTGATGCTTACTCATTCAGTGTAAGTAGCACATCACTGGAGTGTTCCCTTTTAATCAGTCTTGTGATGTCACATGTGTGGGACATGCAGCAAGGGAAATGTGTTAGCAATGTGGTATGTGGTATTTCAACCATTTCAGTATAATAAACACAGACTTCGGGTCAGGATGTAGGAATACAAGTACATAAAATGATATTTTCATTGAAAATTCATTGTGTGATAAACTATGTTGTGAGTGAACATCCTGTTGATACCCGTGGCAGAATGTGATGAGGGGTCCCTGAGTCTCCATATATCAGAGATATTCATTGTCCTTGGGCTGATTGTGGGCCCCCTAAAGGGCTGGCCCCCTTGGTGAGTTCCCCCCTTAACCCGCCCACACCCCCCATCATGCTGAAGAGGGTACAGGTGCCTGCGTACGTCCCTGGTCGAGATGTTGTGTGGGGGTGGTTTGTTGCACTAGAAGAAAGCTAGAATCTCAGTTCAAGTCTCACGCTATCAGGAACGGTAAGCGTGCGCCTCGGAATCAGTGCCCAAAATGGGAACATATTAATCAGGAACAAACGTTATAGAAAATTGACCAGGATTCAGACTCCCTGTAAGTAACTAAATATCGAACAAAGAATACACATGTGGTTTGAGACATAGATAGCATAAAACTATCCCTTAGGTACATTATTACTTGACCAGGAACACACCCTAAAGCGATTACCACAAAAATCTTAGATTTTAAGATCCTTATCAAGGAAAAAATAGTATTTGTAAAAGACACGCACAATAATAAATGTTGCTCTTTTATCGAAATTAGTTGCTGGATCATCTTAATTTGCCCAATTAGAACTTTGGACCAAGTCAGGTGTGGTTGAGACATTTCTGAAAACTTTATAGAGATTAAAATAAGCATTGGCAATGCCAATAGTGCTGACTTAAAGACGAATATGCAACCCAACCTATTATTTTACTAATGCCATTCTATGTTGTTGGCTGAGCCAATTGCCTGAGGGTGTGGAGACATGTCAGGCCAGCTTGCCATCAGTTCCCCCAAAGTGGATTTCTCTGTTGGTGGCTGCTACTACTGCCTAAGAGTAGAGAGACCTGCCAGTTCTGCATGCAGTAATTCTCACAAGTGGTTTTCATGTTGTTTCTGGCTGCAACTACTGACTGAGAGGGTAGTGAGACCTGCCAGGCTGGCAACTGTCATGCCCTGCACTCTAGATGGGCTGTCAGTGTTCCCTATCTGGTTTGGCTACCACCCCCAGCTCTCCACAAAGCATTGCCTCTCAAAGGTAAGTGATTAGTTCTCCTCGACACACTCCATCCCAGTCTGAGCTATTCCCCTCCAATTCCTGCAGGCTTTTCAGTGGTGCCTTGCTCACAGCTTTGGCTCGCAGTCTCTCTCAAACTAGGCTGGTGTTACTCCTTCCCATGCTTGACTGTGTAAACCCCCTGTCAGTCTGAGCTATCACTTCTCCACAAGACAATCTGCCTTAGAGTGGGCTTCACTCCCCCTGGTGGGCAGTTTCCCCTTCCCCCCACTCAGTGGATGAACTCGCAGCACCCCCCCATCACAGGTAGGGCTCTTACTCCCTGCCAGGCCGTGCTGTTGGCACCTGGCAGTGAGGGACACGAAAAAAACAATAATAACCCCCACATCCTGGAAAGACACTCCCTGGGTGTAGGGGCATTTTAGTTTTTTTGCTTTTTAAAAACAAGCTTCCGCTTTTGGAGTTTGCTTTTGAAAAACAAAAAATAGTCAATTTTGGTGGATGACCGTCTGATCACAGAGATGTGCAGAGATGACTGCAGGGCCAACAGCAGTCTCTAAATTTGGTAGACAGATTACCCTTGGGATGGCAGAGGTAATATCCTCATCCACCAAACTCTAGATCAGGCAAAACAAAAATCTCAGATCACACAAATCCACTACACAATCATTCTCTGGAGCAGCCTCTCCTATCAGTGACTCTCAACTAGACACTGAAAGGTTTTATTTTGAAACGAAAATGTTAAAAATATACCTGTTCAAACTCTACCTTGATATAGTTGTTGTCACTTATATTTAGTCCTTCTCTCTATTAATTTCCAATACCTTTTCTTCCACTCATCTAGCCTCATATGGCTCTAACATTTTCTTCCTACCCTTACTCTGACTCTCCTCTATTTAAGTCAACCTCCATCCTCCCCCTCACTCATCCTTTGCTTTAAATCTTAGGCCTATTCACTCTGATATTGTTTTAGCACATCTTCTCCTTGTTGGCCATTTTGCCGTATGCAACCTTCCTTTAAAAATTCAGTACTTCATGTCCCATATTTCATGACTTCTGCTCTACATTGTGTTTCTGATGATGATGATGTGCTTAAACTGTTGAGAACAGGTTCTTCTTCAAGCATTGTTTGATGTATTTTTATAACCAATCTTAATTCCAGAAAGCCATATACTTAGGAAAGGATTGGCTCAACTATGCCATTAAGGCACTCATTTATGAGTACATTTAAAATTTTAGAAATTGCTGACCAATTGTCCTTGAGCAATACACCAGCATAGGGTAATTTTAGCACATCAACCACCAGGCTTTCTAATCCAATGTGTCATTCAACTCTGACAACATAGCTCCTTCTGTTATGCTCTTGTCATGTTGAATGACAACTTATTCTATGATTCAGTGGGAATGAAGAGTGGAGACCTAGCTCTTTCATTCTGAAAAACCCACCCACTGTTGAGGCTTTTGTGCGCGAGAAACTAGCTCAAATCTTGTTTGACACTGTTGACTCAGTGCCACCTATAAATATGATTTGCAAGTCTGTATAACTCTATTAAAAGATATGGTAATTATTGTGTTCCCTACCAAAAAGGGAAATGCAAAAATGTATTATTTAATATGAAAGAATAATCTTAAGATTTGGGATGATAGACATAGAAACTCCTGATGATGTCATGATGAGTAAGTAGACCATAGAAATAAGTCACAAAATTAATGTGTTTTTTTAGTTGGAAGACTAGGAAGGTGTGTTCAAGGTCCCTCTGTTTTCAAAGGAAAAGCCCAGTCATGTTCTGCACCACAGGTTGAAAGAAAATGACACAAGGTATCTTGGTGACAGAAAAGAACACATTTCAAGAGTTCTTTCAATCCCAGTACTAGTCAAAAACATTTCACCTGGATACATTTAGCAACTTTCCCTGCAGTCTGCACTCTTAAAAGCTTCTGAACATGACAAGGGTAAGGTGCATGGGCTAATTAGTACAGAGGAAATATTTGTCTTAATTAATTCACAAAGGTTAGTTGCAACATACAATGGTTGAATAACAAGCACAAAAATATCGTAGCCAGTATATTGGTTACTAATATTTTGAAGGTAAGTATATATAAGTACAGATTTACTGTTCATAAATCCTCATCTACATACATTGACTATATTAATATTGTCAAAGTGCATATATGTCGAAATAAGCATAGTAAAACTATTCTTTCCTATCTATACTTACTTTCATGAGATTTTTGTAGTCAGTATTCTTGCTTCAATGTTTTTGTGGCACATTATTTCAAATTCCGTATTGTGGTAGTAGACCCAAATTACAGGAACATGGAATTTCAAAGAAACAGCAGCTATTCCATTCCCAAAATTGGCAAGTACTTTCAAAGTTATGCCCGGCCAGTTTCCTATGTCAGTGTTGGATATATAAGCATCAAAAGAATCAAGACCGTTATGATAAAAATGTATTGGAGATAAAATATAATACAGCTGATAAACATAGCAAACATTTCAAAATAATAAGAGAATCTCATGTATGATGTTGAGTACAGATAAACAGAAAGCCTTTGACAACATTGTTTGGATTCATCCGAGGCTCACTCTGCAATATATACACTTTGATAAGGCATGTGATTGACTTGAAGGGTCTGTATGAAGTAGCTCATTGAGGTTGTGCACCAGTGGTTTACCTACAGATACCATAACAGCTTCAAACTGGTTGATGTCCTTTTTTCCCCCTCTCCATTTTACTCTAGGTATTGCCATAAGGCAGGGATCTCCAGAGTCTGTCCTGGAGGGCCGGATCCATGCCAGATTTTTAGCATATTCCAATTTAGATAAAAGCAGTTATCTTAGAAATCTGGCAAGGATCCGGCCCTCCAGGACCGACTTTGGAGAACCCTGCCATAAGTGATGGTAATAGGATCTCATACATCAAAATGGATGACTTAAAATGTAACTCTTGTATTTGGACTACATGATTTTAAAGCTATGCAAACCTTCAACCTTGTTACCAGCATTGTTTAAATGAAAAGATCCTTTTGGTAAACTGTTTGGTTTTAAGTAAATGGAATAAATCAATCATATCTCCATTATCTAGATGTACACATAAACAATATTAAGGGCCACATTTAATGTTCTGCAGCAAGGGAACTTGGTGCGTTGTGTTCTGTGACAGGGAGAGAGCAGAAATGTACCATATTTTAAACGATAAGGTGCACTTCTGCTCTCTCCTTGCGCTGGTGCACTTGTGGCAGCCCAACACCAAGCCAGGCACCCTAATGCCATGATGCACGGATGCCTGTGTTGTGATCAGATACCTTCCTGTACAAAAGCTATTCTTGGAGGGGTATTCCTCTTTATATGTGTGCTGTAGAATGCAGCACATATGCAAATAGGAAGTAACAAAGAGAAATAAAGATATTTTGTCTTGTTACACCTGACTCGGGTAGGCAGGCCATTGTGGCGCTCACCCACAATGGTAAATTTGGGTTTGCGTCAAAATACATCGATGGGTGCACGAGATTGCCCATGCCCGACCCATGTAATGCCTCCCTGGCGCGTAGTAACACAAGGCAGCACTATGCTCTGCTTTGCATTACTTTTTTTTATTTTTTACAAAGCATTTTGGGCTTTGCATCACTTTGTACATCCTGAAATGCATTTTCATTAAATCTGGACCTATATATCTTTTGAACATGCACACCATTTTTACTTTATATCTAGACACAAAGATGGCATGCATGAATCCTGATCTTCACAAATGCAAAAAGGTATCTGATTTGGAGTTGACACATTCAGAAATCTGGGTTCCCGCCAAGTTTGTCAGCGTTTTCCAGAATCTGATGTTAAGTTGTCCTATGGGTGGATGCAAGAAATTACCTAGTAACTTCATCCCTCTTTTCTAAAAATATCAAGTTATATTTGCATTGTCCAAGTTGCAAAGGAACACTGAGTAGACAGTGTTGCTAATCAGACATGGAGAAGTGCCACTAAGCCTTGATTTTATATGAAATAAGGAGTGTCATACATCTCTAAAAGTCAACAAGATCTTATTGAGTCTGTAAGAATTTAAAGCCAAATCAAACTATAGGAACATAAGCTACTTGAGGCTACATGGAAGTGTGGGTGCTTAACTGATGGAAGTGAACATTGGAAAATTACTAATTCAGAACTTTGCTATGAAAAGAAACTTTGTATTGGTTTTGAGAATGGAAACAACTGTTAACTTAATAATAAGGTTTCAAATTGAATGCACACTATTTAGGAGCTGCTGGTTAATATTGATATGCATCCCTTTACAATAGAGGTGGGCGAGCCACTGAAAGCTTGAGGCAGGCTCGAGCCTGAAGCCTGGCTCTGGCTCAGACCAAAGTCTTGTTGGAACCTCAAGCCCAAAACAAGCCGAGCTTTCATGTGGCTTCTGTCCGCCTTCCTCTACCCAGGATATGGTCATACGGTCCGAGCTGCTGACTGTGGAACTGGGTTTCAGTCTCTGCGTCGGCTCATCATCCTGTGATTCTGGGCAAATCACCTAATCTCTCCATGCCTATAAACAGTGCGTGTGACCTAGTGTAATGTAACTGATGCTCATGTAAAGCTCCCCGATTACCTTCGGGTTGAGTTTGTGCTATATTTTGAAATATCAATAAAACTCTTTTTTCTTCATTAATGTGTATGAAAGCACTTTCAAATATGTGAGCTCAGACTTCCAGTTGTCAAAAAATAACACTTTAAATAAATACTTGTCACTGAAGTGCTATAATGTACCCTATTAGTGTCAAAGCTTCTACATGTTCAAGAAATACACGTTTTCAAAATTTTTAAGAGACTTTATAATATTTTTCATCAAGTTTGTTGTATGATTTACACAGCAAGTATTTTCAGGGCTCAACTTGTTACTGGGCTCTAAGATCCAAACCAAACCCTTGGCGCGGCTCTGGCTTGGCTCTCCCTGTGAATTTGCTGGCTCTCACAGCTCTACTTTATAGAAATGAAATTAGAATTCATCCTAAGGCTATCTAAAATAAGATGTTCCCAAATTTGACTATGTCAATCAATCAATCAATCAATCAATCAGGAGTCTTAAAGTGCACTACTCACCCGCGAGGGTCTCAAGGCACTGGGGGTGGGGGTCGAGCAGCTCTGTTGGTCATTCGAAGAGCCAGGTCTTGAGCTCCTTTCTGAATTGGTGCAGTGTCGGGCTTCGTCGGATACGGTGGGGGAGTTCGTTCCAGGTCTTGGCCGTGAGATAGGAGAAGGATCTGCCACCTGCTCTGGTCCTGCGGATGCGGGGGACCGTGCCATCTAAAATACATTTGGCGTGTTCTGATGTTCTCCTAACTTCCTTGTTCTCAGTTCCTGAATAAAAGGGTTTCCAGTGTGCTGGCAATATATTAAAATATGTCCTATTTCAAGAAGAATGATCCAAGTCATTATATGACCTAGACTGGACAGTTGAGCCTAGTGAAGAGATGCCCGGTTAATTTACTATTCAAAACTGATTAAGTTAGGGGCAGATCTCACGCTTGGTATTGTATAGCAAAAGATCACTTGAAGAATGTATGCATCCATAGTTTGTATTTTGGTTACATGTCCTACAGTGTGTGGGTTTTTGGGTGAAATCTTATTTAGCACTAACATTATTGATGACACAGAAATCCAGAAACCAGATCATTCACTTTAATGGTATTACATTGTAGGGGATTAGGAAACAAGGGAAGAGAGCTTGAATGTTTAGGGCTTTAATCTCGAACAGAAACTCATATGTTGAATTCAAAGTGGAAATAGATGACTGATTATTTTGTGTCTGCAAGAACTCCCTGCTTTGTTCTTTATATAAATTCTTTAATTTTAAAGCAACAACACTCTGTGCACAGTCCCTTGACTTATGAGATGTGTTTCTGGATTTTTATGCAACTGATTTGTGATTACTGGTCAAGCGGTGATTCTGGGAGTATTACTGTTTTCTTTTCCTCTTCCTTTAAAGCTTATATTATAAAATGAGTACTACATGGATATTTCAGAGAAAGTTATTTTTAAAAGTATTTCCCTATATACTGTAAAGTTGCACTTGTTTGTAATTTTGAAATATATGATGATGGATTATGATAGGTCTACGTAATATATTTGTACTTATTTGTAATATTTACATAAAACATGGTTGAAAAAAAATTAGCCTTTGGGTTCCTTGGTTAGTGATCTACATTCTATATTGCTGATTTTTACCTGCGTTTAATAACTGTATGGGAGTATCATAGGCAAGAGAATGCAGGAGAATGCATCATTAAGAAGGCTGTCTATTGGTCACAAAGAAATCCGGAAACTATAGATTATGTGGTCAGGTACTGAGGACTTCTTCATGTGGCTAAGATGATCCGAAGGTTACCATTAGCTTTGTACAAATTTAAACACAATGGCATCATTCATTGCAAAACACTACAGAACAAACTTTAGACTGCATAGGATGATGACATCCTTTCATTGTAGCGCCTCTAATGGATGCTTGGAGATTTAAAATGTCTGTTTTTTCAGTAATTAATAGATGGTAGTTTACTGTCAGGCAGTATTGCAAATAATTCATTACTCTCATGGATCGAAAGATACACACTTTTTGCTGGCTGTGAAAAAAAGTTATTGCTTAGAATGTTTGCTCAGAGTTGTGAGTTGTGAATAGTTTTTTAAAGAATTTCCTTGATTGTGGCATGTACATTGGCCGTGCACTGACAATGTACATGTTACTATGGAATTATTATAAATTCTCAAGTTCCCATTCTCTTCTTCAGCCTTTTTGGCAATCTTGAGCTATTGAATGGAAAGGAAAGCTTTTGTTTTGTTCAATATTAAATCAATATGTTCTGGTTGAATGGAGAGGGATCTGATTCACAAAGGTGACAAAAACACACATAAAATATCATATGCATAATTTATGCTTACTCATCAAGGTACTGTATATGTGCTATAGAAATTCATGAACATAACTGAATTGTGCTTACTTAAAATATTCATGTCTTAATGTATGTGTGAAAAGGAGAGACTTTCATATTTGTGGCATGCTTCAACTTGTTTTATTTATTCCCTAGATGTGCATACTTTAACCAATTTGATATGATAAAATAATCTGAAACAAGACACTGGTCAGACTGGTGCACTGTTGCATATTTTCTACACTTTTTCACTTAAATGTTACAGTATCAGATGCTGGGCTGGCCTATTGGGGAACAATGAAAATCCCTGGCAGGCTGAGAAACAAGGTCTGCTTTTAGTGGCAGATAGATGGGGTGATCGTCATCTATCCAGCCTGACAAACAAACCTGAGAGAAGATACACAATTGTCCTGTAGACATGTACATAATTTGCCCCCCACAAAATCCAAAATCCTCCTAGAGCTCACTCTAGGCTGTACTCTAGATTGGACGCCACATGCCTAATAAAACAAATTTTCCAAGGCTGAATTGAGCTAGCAGTCCACCACTGTCAGTTAGGGTCACAGATCAGTCTGCTAAAAAGTCAAAGTGTTTGTGAATGCTGAGAACAAAATCACAAAGCATTTCTATAATTACTTCAATGGAAGTGAGTTTTAGATTGCTACTAACATGTTGACAATTTAAAATTAGAGATTCGTCTCCAGTGTGGCGAGAAACTAAAATTTACTTACACTGAATGAATCATACAAATCCATGTATTTAATTTATTCACTTGCCCTGGGTTTAAGGGGTGGCACTACTTTCCTAATTTGTACTCAGGAAATTGACATTATAAACAATGTATATAACTAAAATAGTAAACCCCAAGTTTTTTTCAGAAGAATTATTAATTAATAAATTTCAAATGTAATAATAATATAACCATAATCACCCAAACTTTGTGTAAGAATTCTTCATACTAATAATAAACTACACACCCTACATTCTCTAATGAATTACACAATCTATCTTTAGAAAATGTAGGAAATAAAAATTTAGTCAATGAACCCCGAAATGTTTTTGCAACATATTTCTTTTAAAATTAATTTAATAAAAATAATGTAAAAAGATTATTAAAGAAATGTATTGATTTATTTATATGTATAATAAGGAAAGTCCACCCAATACACAAACAAACCTCACAACCTGAAATAATTAACATAGAAAACATTTTTTGCAAGGTAAAAATATGTTGCTTTATTTACATGAAAAACAATAAACATCAATATAAATAAATTCATAATAATCATATAATAATTAATAAATATTCAAAATAAAATACTATTCACCCAATTTCCAGTACACCACACAACCCGACTAAAGTACCAAACATCAAAAACAATAATTTAACATATATTAACATATACAATTTTAACAAATGTACATAAAACAAATTGCATTAAAACAGTATTTTATACAACAGTATTTAAATCACTACATTTTAATAATTTTTATTAAACATAAAAAAACATATTCTTATCTTTAGTATTAGATCCCACAACATTTTGATATTTGGGATATTTTGACTATAATATTATGGTCAAACAATATTTTGGTGTTGATATTCAGTTGCCTCGCCAACCAGTGCCACACATGCAATTGATTAAGTTCCTGCACCACTGGCCAAGATTGCTGAAGCGCAAGTCACTTAGAAAGTCACTAGTGACAAGGTGTAAATGTGCACGTAATCGTAGACCATAACGGATCTACCTGCTTTGGTGTGCATGAATATGCATGAATAGTACTGTGACATAAGTCTGCTAAGTCAATGAGGAACTGGAAAAAAGCCTTAACTTGAGGTCAGTGTTTGTCTTATTAAATGATCCCCCATGGCAAATGAAGAGGGGAAATAAAAAAGTGGCAGGTAAAGCAAAACATAACATGCACATGACTAATCGAGTCACTTCAGAATTTTTTTTTATTCTGGAATATGGATTCAATATCTGTGCTGTTTTGCGATCTTAACTTTTCTCAGCTTGACATCTCAACAGTCTGAAAATGACAGACTTACTTTCTTTATGTTTTCCACCAGGTTATCACAGTCTTTTGTCTCAGTGGCCAGCAAATCTCAGTTGTCGGTTCTGCTTCTTAATCATGCCACTTAATCAATCTTGTTCTTCCTCTATGAATGGATCTTATATGATTAAACAACTTTGAGATAGTGTTTTCTGTTGTGAGGCTTGACTTGTGTGTTACAACTAGCCAATCATATCACTGGTACTAATAATATTAGCTATTCCACAGATTCATTTTTCTCTTCTATTGTTTCTTAGTCTTTGGTGTCTCCAATGCTAAATGTAGACAGTTGGAATAACCACTTGTCCTGACAACCAAGTTGGTGGTGCTGATTTGAGCAGCGGTGCCTCTAATGTGTAGGACTCATACTCCAATTGTGGTATCCACTAACTTTCAATGAAATGTTTTTGGAAGTGTCTATGATGCCGATGCTTGAATTCAGCTGGTACTGGTGGCAATCCTACTGACATGACAGATATGTACAAGTTATGTGTCCTGAAGTATCATGTGGAAATGCACATATGACTGCAAATTGCCATCTATTTTTATGGTTCATAGAGGTAACTTTAAACCTGTGCCGTAATGATGCAAATGTTACCATGCAATTTGGTGATACCCATGGCTTTTTATACTTTTCATGTAGCAGTACTTTGATACACATATTGTTGTGGCTCAGTGGGCTGCCATGCTAGGTTGACCAAAGATCATGCCGTACAAGCCAGCAAACATTTTTTCTTGTGCATATCTCTGTATGAATGAGCTTACATATTGGCGTCTTTGTCGGTAGTACACACTCTTGGAACTCATGTATGCATAGTTGATAATTACGTAGCACCACAAGTGCTTTTGGAAATGGAATGCATCCATCATGCCTCTGATGGCATGAATACTTTGCAAATATAACTCAGACACTCATGACACTTCACAACCTTGCTCTAGCTTCTGCTAGAACCCCTTTATCTCTTGGTCCAGTCGTGATGATACGAGTTGGAAGCTGGATACGCCTTCTACACTGTCAATAGTAATGTATAGTAATGTTTTATTATATTAGTACCTGATATGGGTTATCAGTTTCACATTGTATAAGCAATTCACCTGACAGTGACATGATTGTTTAATTATCATTTGCTGTTCCTAAGGTTGCTTATTTATACACATTGTAGGAGCCATGCCAAGGTTTGTTCCAGTTGCTCATGGAAGTGTGGACAGACACAGTTCAGGAGTTTGTTGTTGGCTAAATACAAAGCAAGAAGCCAGATGTTTCTGCAGTAAGGATGCTATAACTAATCTCCCATCACTAAGTAGCTGAATATGTAGATGCCATTTGTTACCTAAGGTAACTGGAAAATTCACTCATGATCTAACCATACCATAGCTGAGGATCTACTGTGAAATAAATCCTCATTCTGATGTAGCTGCTACAGTGCTAAGGATGTGTAAGTATGAAGTCAAATACAATAGGGAAAGTGCCATAGTATAGTATTGCTGTGCCACAGGTTGGTTGTTGTGTAGATATAATGAGATATTATGCCACATATAGTTTGCAATGCACCACACCCGCTGATACAGATATCTTGATTGGCTAAACAATGAAATAGCAGCTGTGGGGATAATAGACTTGTAGGCATCTGAGAGCACAGTCAGTGATGTGAGTTCATCCTCTCATTTCTTGACCATCCCTGAGATGAGATGTGGTGGGAACTGATGCTGCCCTAATACCTCTTCATCACCATTCAAAATGGCTGACCCCTAGATCTCATAGCCTTCTTGTCATTTTTCCACATCAAGCATCAGATCCATTACAACTTCGAATGGCTGCGCCTTCATCAGAAATGTTTGCTATTTTGTTTCATCAAATTGTATATGTTACACTGTCAGTGATTTCAATGAGTAGCAACAGACTGCTGTGTAGTTCATTGAGTGCCTCCTGTGTTGTGTATCAGCCCAGGTGCCCTTTGCCAATCTCAATTAGTTGTTGTGTACAATGATTAGCATTATCTGGATTTGGCAACTTTATGTTCCCTGCATTTCCACGCCCATTTTGCATATGTTTGGATGCACTACCCATGAAGAACCACATCTTCAATTCCATTTGCAGTCATAATGTTACATTGCGCATGTACATTACTTACGTTGCATACGTTATTTCAAGCTAGGCATACTAAACACATGCATAGATTAGACAAGTTGCTTTGTAGGAGTAAGTCACAAATCCACCCTAGAAAAGCTTTGTAAATTTCTGATGAACTGTTTGTAAGTTTTTAGATGGTTGTAGGCGTTAGCTCAATGCAGTAAAGGTCTGGAACTCGAATCAGTAATATAGTGGGGCGCAAAATAAATGCCACTGGCAGACACATAAGGCCCAAGTCCGTCATTAAAGGAGAAATCCCAATCTGTGATTGTTTTGGCCACTCTAGTAACTTTCACCTATGAACATATCTTACTCTAACATCCCTTAACCTCAGAGCTAATCATAACCAATAACAAATTAGTTGAAATCCTGAGCAAGACTGAAGAAGAAGAAGATTGGAGAAAATGATTTCACAAAGCACTACCAACACCTATTACACAACAATACACCCTGGTGCAGTATGTATACTTTGCTGGGTGGTAGTAATGCCAGGTTGGAGAGGGATTATTTGGAGTAATTCCTCTCTACTTGTGTAAGAAGGTAAAGGGAGAAGAAGACTGATTTCTAGCTCCTGACCAGTGTTCCTATTCCCAGAAATGACAGATAGAAATGCCTCTTCTGTCGGTTTCGGGGGTTTAGTTGATTCCCCTGAGATGCAAGCACTGGTGTGGCCCTCTCTATTATGATAGAAATGGCCTCCAAACGGGAACCAGAGTACTGCTTTCAACACAGCAATGCTACCTACAAGCAACTCCCACAATTCGACCAGCAGAAAATTGGTTTCAACTTTGGCTACGGAAACCCTCTTGAGTCAGTCAATATAATGCTGATTTGGCAATAGTTGTTGGTTTTGGGGACCCAGCCTCATTTGCCCAGTCTTTGCACCCATTGGAATGAGGGCTTACCCGCATTTCAAGCAGCACTGATGTGCTGCAACTCCCCTGTCTGTCAGTGCTACAGTTTGTTTATCGTGATGGACAGTTCTGCACAGTAGTAGCCCCACCTATCCAGTGCCAGATTACCAAATAGGCAAAGTAGGCACCGGCCTATGGGCCCCATTCCTTTCAGTGGCCCCGCAACAACAAATCAAAATAATATTGATTTGATCTTGAAAGAAAATTACAATCTTGCTTTCTTAAATATTGTTTCCAAAAGATAGAAAAAAATGAATCAGCTCAAAGAAACGAAAACTTTAGATTAAAGACTGTATAGAGAAAACACTGTATTAATGTAATGTACCCATTAACAACTTAAAGTACATAAACCAGAGACATCCCGTTCACATTTGTTGCTTGTTTCTTAAAAGCTCATCTTCTGGCAGCTGTCAGTTTGAAAGAAAAACGGTGCTTTGGGTATTAGGAGATAATTTGCATGGGGGGGGCCTATATTTCGACTGCCTAGGGGCCTTAATAGGATTTAATCCGTCACTGCACCTACCACTGGGTGAGAGTAAACACTTTTGCATAACTAAGGCTAAAAAAAAAAAAAAATGCTGGTACATTTTAGGATAAAAGGGGCAAGGATTCGGAAAATAGTAGTTTATCCGCGCGGGAATTGCAAAGTCTACCTTCAGTCTATGTAGCCTTTGGCATCTTTTTGACGTGAAGGCTTTTATGAAGTAAATCATGCTTCAAGATGTGTGCACAGGAGTAAGAGGCGAAAGCACATGCTGGGACGCTGTCATGCATATCAAATGCCTTTGAGCAGCAGCCTCGGATCCGCGCGCCGCAGCCACCCTCGCCAATAAAAGATCTGACTGCGCCAGGAGCAAAATGACTGTCAACATCTTTTATGCCCATTCCTCAATCCACCCGCAAGTATTCTGAAAGTGACTCACGACAGACCTTTACTGTGCATCAAGGAGATGCGCAGATTAATTGGCTTAATATCTTTTTCTTTTATCCTAAATATTTGACACCGAAGGAACAGTCAGATCTCTTCCTTTATGGAACACATACATTTCTTCAGTCAATGGCTGCAAGTGAGAGAGGACATTTTTTGGAACCTGTTGAACAGATATGGCAACATGATGGTAAAGCAAATACCATGAGTGTCACATATTTCTAACCATAGTTATAAGCAGTAGGAGTTTTTTGGGGGATTTCTGTGCAACATCTCATTTTTTTCCAACCAATTGGTATTGCTGCAGAGCAGAGTTTGTCTTTTCATGTATGGCTTGTCTGGGTATTACTAGGCCAATATTCTTTCAGGCAATCAATCCACTGTTATCGACCACAGTAAAACCAGTGAGGAAGAAAGGGCCATAAGCACTGAATTTTTTCCGACAAATTGAATCTAAGATTGTATAATTAACTGCTGTAGCTAACAGAGACATACTAATACTTTTGATTGATCTGTGTTTCATGTCAGCAACTATACACACCATGTTTAAGGAAGTTGTTTTCACATTTATCGATTAGAAAATGGCTTGCAAACAGTTTTCATTCTAGCCTTACTCTGAATGTTTAACACCTGAGCGAGTATGCCGCGCCAGTGCAGGGAATACAGTGTGGTTGTTCCTCAGGGACAATTTTTGAAAATTGCAGTTTACAGCACAATTTTTCAAATATAATTGGCAACAACTATGAGGATTTTAGGTAAAGCTGTTGGAAAGCTACAGAAATACCACAGTACTTCATGGTTTACCACACTACCCCAGATGCCGTGTTAGCTCTAAGTGGCCAAGGGTATGACCAGACATAGGTCCCTTGCTCGCTGTGCCACTGGATTCAGGTTAGCCTGGCTGATTAGGGGTGATACCCCAAAACCGGTCCCAGGATGCTTGTTTCCAGTCCAGGAGGATCTGGCCTGGCAGTTCGGGCTGGACTGTTCCTAAGAGGAGCTGGGTCAAGACTGACTTGCATATGTCTGGGACCAGACTGGGGTGACATAGTGAGCAACAGGACGATGGATTCAACTCAGATCTCTTGACTGGGGGTGAGTGGTTAAAAAGTTTCAGCACTCCGTCAATCATCTTGTTGTGTTTGCTATGTTCGCTCTAAGTAGCAAAGGGTATGCCCAGGCGTGGGGCCCTTGCTCGCTGTGCCACAGGATTCAGGCTAGCCTGGCTGATGAGGGGTGATACACCGAAACCGGTCCCAGGATGCTTGTTGCCGGTCCAGGAAGGATCTGGCCTGGCAGTTCAGGCTAGACTGTTCCCATGAGGAGCAGGGTCAAAACTGATTTTCATATGGCTGGGTCCAAACTGGGGTGGCGTAGTGGGCAAAAGAACGATGGATTTAAGCCAGATCTCTTGACTTGGGAAGAATGCTTGAATCATTCAGCATTCCATCCATCATTTGTTGCAGTTACACTTTTCGCCCTAAGTGGGATGGGTATGCCCAGACGTGGGTCCCTTACTCACTGTGCCACTGGATTCAAGCTAGCCTGGCTGATGAAGGGTGACATACCACGAAACCGGTCCCAGGATGCTTGTTTCCGGTCCATGGAGGACCTGGCTTGGCAGTTTGGTCTGGACTGTTCCCATGAGGCATAGGGTCAAGACTCATTTGCATATGGCTGGGTCCAAACTGGGGTGGCGTAGTGGGCAAAAGAACAATGGATTTAATCTAGATCTCTTGACTGGGGGAGAGTGTTTGAATCATTCAGCATTCCGTTCATCATTTGTTGCAGTTACACTTTTCACCCTAAGTGGGATGGGTATGCCCAGACGTGGGTCCCTTGCTCGCTGTGCCACTGGATTCAGGTTAGCCTGGCTGATTAGGGGTGATACCCCAAAACCGGTCCCAGGATGCTTGTTTCTGGTCCAGGAGGATCTGGCCTGGCAGTTCAGACTGGACTGTTCCCACGAGGAGCAGGGTCAAGACTGACTTGCATATCTCTGGGTCCAAACTGGGGTGACATAGTGAGCAACAGGACGATGGATTCAACTCAGATCTCTTGACTGGTGGCGAGTGGTTAAAAAGTTTCAGCACTTCGTCAATCATCTTGTTGTGTTTGATATGTTCGCTCTAAGTAGCAAAGGGTATGCCGAGACGTGGGGCCCTTGCTCGCTGTGCCACAGGATTCAGGCTAGCCTGGCTGATGACGGGTGATACACCGAAACCGGTCCCAGGATGCTTGTTTCCGGTCCAGGGAGGATCTGGCCTGGCAGTTCGGGCTAGACTGTTCCCATGAGGATCAGGGTCAAAACTGATTTTCATATGGCTGGGTCCAAACTGGGGTGGCTTAGTGAGCAAAAGAACGATGGATTAAACCCAGATCTCTTGTCTGGGGTGAGTGGTTGAAAAGTTTCAGCACTCCATCCATCATCTTGTTTTGTTTGCTGTGGAGATGTAGCGCCTAATGTATGAAGGTGTGTTTTTGGGACACGAAACAGTGATTTTTAAAGACTTTTTACTTTTATATCGTAAAATTTGATGTATTATGTGTTCCAGTAACCAAATATTATTTTCTTACTCTTTGCTACTTTTAAATTATGACTCCATATTTGCAATTCATTTTTAAAGTCAAATGATTGTGTGCACCACAGTTTCTGCGAATGATCACAACACAGAATTCATCAAACAATTTGAAAGGAAAGAACATTTCCACACAGGAGCCACATGAGAAAGTTTGCAGGAAAAGGAAAACAAAATGTTATGACAAGGAGTTGGAAATTTTTGTGGAGTGGTGTGTGGCACAGAATGAAAGGTAATTTGGGAAGTTCTCCTTACAGCTGCAGAAAATAAATCTAAAACTGAACACAAACCAGGATAAAAGCTGCCAATCAAAGCATGGAAGAGATAAGCAAAAGGTGTTATACAACCTATGGTTAAGAGCAAATGAAAAGATAAAAGCCCTTAGAGACTTGAGGCAGCTGCAGCAGGTCGCGGACCAAGCTCACATGAAACACCATCACCTTTGGAGCAATTTTTCGAGTCAACTCTCCAGTCTGAGGCAGTATCATGAGTTTAAAAAAATTGAGGGGCATATTTACAATAAAGTGGCGAAGCGTGTCGTTAAGCCAAGAAGGCTAACGACACGCTTCGTCACTTTAGAAACGCAGGGCTGCACCATATTTACTAGAATATGGTGCAGCCCTGTGTTTCCCCCTGCTCTGGTGCTAGCTTTTGCAGCCTAGCGCCAACACAGGTACCCTTGCACCATAGTGCAAGGATGCCTGTGTTGAGGGGAAGATTGTTTATGTGCAGGAAGGTCCCCCTTCCTGCACATAAACAATCTTTAAATGCTGTTTTGTAACTTCTATGTGTGCTGCTTAATGCGGCACACATAGAAGTTGCAAAATGGCATTTTTTTAAATCATTGTTTATGTGCAGGAAGGGGGACCGTCCTGCACATAAACAATCATAGGCAATTTGCTGTTTCTATGTGTGCTGCACAAGGCAGCACACATGGAAACAGCATAAACGAGGAGAAATAAAGCATTTCTTCTTGTTTCGCCTGTTTAAGACCAGGTTTTTCCTGGTCTTAATTTTGGCACTGCCTCCTATTTACGCTGCGCTTGTAAATAGGAGGCAGCGTCAAAATCAATGGGTGTTGCGGTGGAACGCCCACCGCAACACCCATTGCTCTTCCATTCACACTAAATATAGCGTGAAAGGGCGCCTTATTTACAAGGCAGCGTTAAGTGGCTTAACACTGCCTTGTAAATAAGGCGAGGCCCTTATCGCCATCACAACGTCACTGAAAGTGACATTGTAGTGGCGATAGGGGCTTGTTGTAAAACAAGAACCCATATCAATTTTTACAAAATCCTTTAAGCGATAATTATGGGAAATGCAGTCCATCATTTTTTTAGAAGATTAACTTAAAATTAAATAAAAAAATCAATGTATATAAAACTTAGACTGCAATTCAATATTAGAAATAAAATAATGATATAAGGATGTTACCCATAAATTTTAAACACAATATTTACAAAAGTCATATGTCCCCAAATGTATCCCCCTTCATAGATCAAACAGACGACACAAACATTAGATGAAATATCTGACATAAAAGGGATGGATGTTACTGAATAGGGGAATGTAGAAACTATGCCTAACACCAGAGATGATTAACTTATGGAAGAAATAGACACTATGTTGCCTACTAATAATGAGCCTGTAGCAGATGTGACTGATACACCTAACTGTGCCAATGTATTCCCTGTAGAAAGTGCTACATTTACTTCTAGACATCGGTCTATACTAATACAGGACAGAGCCTCTTGTAAGCAGGGTCTGCAATAGTTGCAAATACCAGTAGGGACTCCAACTGCATTTCATGCCTTTGAAACGTCAATGTTAACAAGTCAGAAAAACATGATAGGGCAGACTGTGAGCTTAGTCTGAGAGCAATACTGTAATCCGATCTGGTATGTCAGGTATTGCTCAGTCAGTTAGAGTTCGGTGTCATGAAATAACATCAGTGGCATATGCTACCAGGCATAGACACCTCAAGAACTACAGACCCATCTCCTTCCTCCCTTTCCCTGCCAAAGTCAGCGAGAAGATCGTCTACAACCAGCTCATGAACTTCATAGAATCCAACTCGATCCTCGACACTTCCCAATCCGGATTTCGCAGCAACCACAGCACCAAGACTGCCCTCCTAGCCGCCACGGATGACATCTGCACTCTCCTCGACCAAGGCCACACAGCAGCACTCATCCTACTGGACCTCTCAGCAGCCTTCAACACCGTCTCCCACAGCACACTAGCCACCAGACTCCATGACGCCGGCATACAGGGAACTGCCCTAGACTGGATCCGCTCCTTCCTCGCTGACCGAACTCAAAGAATCAGACTCCCGCCCTTCCTCTCCGAACCCACAGAGATGAGATGCGGAGTACCCCAAGGTTCCTCACTCAGCCCCACGCTGATGTAGATGGCCCCACTCGCAACCATCGTCAGAAAATACGGACTCAGCATAGCATCATCTTCCTCACCAAGGAACCCGACACCACCAGACACAGCTTCCAGGAAGGAAAGAAGGACGTTGCATCCTGGATGAGCAGCAGCTACCTGAAGCTCAGCTCAAAGAAGACAGAAGTCCTCATCCTCTGATACACCCCCTCCACGTGGGACGACGCCTGGTGGCCACGCGCCCTCGGCAACCCTCCCTCACCCACGGACCACGCCCACAACCTTGGCATCATACTTGACTCCTCCCTCACCATGAACCGACAGATCAACGCCGTATCTTTCACATGCTTCCACACCCTCCCCATACTCCGCAAGACCTTCAAGTGGATCCCCTCCGAAGCCAGGAAGACCATCACCCACGCACTCATAACCAGCAGACTGGACTATGGGAACGCCCTCTATGCCGGAATTAACAAATCTCTACTCCACAAACTCCAGACCGTCCAGAACGCCGCAGCCAGACTCGTCCTCAGCATCCCACGACAAGACCACATCACCCAGCACATACGAGACCTTCACTGGCTCCCCGTCGAAAAGAGAGTGACCTTCAAGCTGCTCACTCATGCCTACAAATCCCTCCACAACACTAGACTCCAATACCTCAATGAAAGAATCTCCTTCCACACCCCCAAGAGAAACCTCCGCTCTTCCGACCTCGCCCTGGCCGAAATCCCTCGCATCCGGAAAGCCAGAACAGGAGGAAGAGCTTTCTTCTACATTGCACCTAAGACCTGGAACGAACTACCCCTCAGCATCAGAAGAACCCCCACACTGCAAGCATTCAGGAAGAGCCTCAAGACCTGGCTTTTTGGTTGACGTGGATATCCTCCCCCTCTCCCCCAGCGCCTTGAGACCGTCACTGGTGAGTAGTGCGCTTCACAAATCCCTAATTGATTGATTGATTGATAGATAAAGACATAATGATATGGGCCTACAGACATAAAGTCATTCTGTTCTGTGAATGGTTGACTCTGCAATAACAACACATAGACACACCTCTACCATGCAAGTTACAATGGTACGTGAAGAACGGATGTAGCCAGAAGTCTGGCAAAAATTATGTATACACTTGGAGAAACATCTAATGTGTCTAACAGACCCAATATAACCCAAGAAGAAAGTGAAGTAATACCTCATGTTAGTAGGGGGTCTATTACGCATACACATTGTCTGACTAGAACAACTAGAATTCAAACTTTACATGGAGAATCCAGCTTAACATGATGTCCAGTTAATAAATCCACTTCTAGAGCTTCTAGATGTAAATAATTACATTTGTCAGAAAACAAATGAAAACTATTACACTAGTAAAAAATCCAGTTTAAAGTCATATTATGTATGTAGCCAAAGAAAATGGTATATTATGGGTTTTTGTTTATTTTAAAAATACATTTGCATTTCAAATATAATATAAAAACAATTAACCATCATTGCAATAATAAATAACCCTCAGTAATTGATAGTCAGTTCTGCATTGTCAACCTTCAGCAGCTCTACAAGTATCTTGTCCGGATGGAGTGGGAGCAGGGGAAGATCTAATCAGACTTTGGTCTGCATCATCAATTTTATCTGAGACTAATTCAGAAGGCATGTCTCTCCTAATTGCAATGTTGTGGGGCATGTACATGTGGCAACAATATTGCAACGTGTTGCAAAAGCACCACCAGACTTATGAAGATAGCAAATCCTCTCTTTCAATAACTGATTGTGTTTGTGTGCATTTTTGTACCTCCTCTCTCTAGTAAATCTTGGTTGAAAGCAAAAATTAAAAATCCAAAGCATTTCTTTCATTCTAGAAACCAAACAGGGGTGGAGTTTAAATCAACATTTCAATGCATGTGACATTCTCAGCATGCCCACCCCAACTCCTCCTGTCACCTACTTATACTCCTCATATTATCCTGGGCTGTAGTGGGTATTGTGGGCTGCTGGCCTCCGGCTATGCATACTTAGAGCTGCTGGCACGCCTAAAACAACTGGCCCATGTCGGCTGCTCAGTACCCAGCCGAAGAGTTATGAAACAGTACATAATTCCTTCTTTCTCTGTGGGAGTGCAGATCCTGCTCCTTCAGGGTGGATGAGTGGGCCACTAACTCCAGTCTCCTGCTCCACTCATCTAAGAATAAAACCTTCAATGCACATGTTCTATAGCACAGTTCTACAGAACTCTTGTTCTTCAGCCCAATAAGAACAGGATAAATGGAAAAGGATGTGCAGTTGGACATTCACGCAACTGTGGGTGCTGGCAGGGGATGCTGCTAGAATGGGACCGTAGGCACTTACAGGGCTGAATCATAGCAGCTCATTGCTGCCCAACCAGCCATGAACGAATTAGCTTAGCTTGCAGCTCACCAGGGGAGAAACCAGCGTGCCTGCTAGTCAGGTCTGCTCTGGTGACTAGGTGGTAAAAGTGGATCATTTGGTGTGCAGTTACACAGTTTGTGTATAGCACATGCCTACCAGTTACCAGTGGGTGATTGTTCTAGTGGCAGAGATGTGGTGCAAGCTGCTAGTTCCTTGTAGAGCTGTCCTTCAGCAGGGGTTAGACCTGGCATATTGGTTGGGTGTCCTGATTTTTCCTTAGATGTAAGTAGTACAAATGTTTTACGGATAACCAAGAACATGACATGCTTGCATGGGAAAAAGAAACTATAATTCAGGTATGCATTAAAAAGATCCATCATAATGTGTCAATCAGTATTGTCAAGAGCTGCTGTTCTTATCCCTACATTGTAGCCTTTGTTACTACAGTACCTTGGCGGGAAGCAGTAAAAGTCAGACAATTCTAAAAACAGATATCAAAGTTTCAAAGGTGTTTTTGTAAGGAATTCGCCCAAGAGATTTATGTAGTCAGGGCTGTCTATTAAGTAGAAATGAGTTCTCTTGCTGAAGAGAAGTAATGATTGCAAAGACTTGCCTTTAGGCCTTTCCTTAAGTGTCAAGGTTTTCTTGATTCTCTAAAAACGTAGACGCTGTCTTCAAAATAGCTCGCTCCTTTTTCGGGAAGAGGTGCACAATAAGATCACAGGCTGAATTTGACTTGGGCTTTTAGGATGAGGACAGGACTAAGAAGAGGCATGCTTGACAACAAAATGCATGTCTGGTCCAAGCGTTGTTATGGTATTTTTTGGTAGTGGATTTTTTATGGTGCACAATCTGCCAGTTATATGGTATTGCAGAGGTTTCAGTAGTTCTCAAATATCTTTTCTGCCAATGATATAGCATTGCAGCGCTTTTAGCAGTTCACGGATGATTTTTCTGCCAATTATATGGCAGCGAAAAGCTTTTAGTGGTGCACGAATGGTTTTCTGCCAATGATATGGCATTGCAGAGCTTTCAGTAGTACATATATTACTTTTCTGCTAATGATATGGCATTGCCAAGCCTTCAGTGGTGCACAGATGGCTTTTCTGCTAATGATATGGCATCACAGAGCTTTCAGTAGTTGGCAAATAACTTTTCGGCTAATGAAATGGCATCGGAGATCTTTCAGTAGTCCGTGAAAGACGTTTCTGCCAAAGATACGACACCGCAGAGCTTTCAGTAGTTGGCAGCTTACTTTTCTGCCAATTATATATGGCATCTCAGAGCTTTCCGGAGTCCGCAGGTGATTTTTCAACCCATTCTGAGGAGTCAATAACAGAGTGGAGACTCCTATCCATCCACTTGAAAGATCAGGGTGCTTCAGGGAGCAGACAATAATCCCCCCATGGAATGGCAACGAGCCCTCACTCCAGTGCTATTGATTCTTAGCAAGCAACACATCCTGGCATGGGGCCCGTTCAAGCCAAATATCCTCTCGTGAAGGGTGTCTTGGAAATGTGGAGCTGATCTTGAGACAAGCTATTTTTTTCAGAATCCTTTTTGCCCAAACAAAGGCTTTATTGGCTCTTGTGACAGGGTTTCGCTTTCTGGAGGCTCGTGCCGCATAATCTGGCATTCTGTGGAGGACTGGGTCTCTGCAATTGATTCATGCTTTAAGCCCCAGAAAAACTGTCTCATCCTAAGTGAAACAGAAAGAACCGCACGAGGTGAAATAGAACGAACAAGGCGCGACTGACCGATAAGAGAGGGCGCTGACTGGCCGAATTGTTGTCATTCAAAACCTTCTACCGTGATCTGAGGGAAGCATTCATGAGCCAGAGATGTAATTTCAGTTGTAACTGGTGCAAATTGAACTAGCAAAGGCACTGCTATATTATATTCTTATTTATGTATTTATTATGCTATTTATTTATTTACTAAATTGAGTATGCCTTGCAATCTGTTTGTTATGTAAAACAAAATATACTAGTGTTACTCTTTCAAATAATTCACTCCATTATCAGACCCATTCACCCTTTTTGAAAGATAGAAAATTATCTACATAACCTTACAACTGTGTCTATGACTTCCAGACTCATTTATATTATTTTATCCAATCTGGGGAGCTTAATTATATGCACTGTGTGTTTTTCTTTCACATTAACGTACAAAGTACAAGCTAACATGACTTGTAAACCAGATTCTTCTAAACATCTACCATACATGCAGTTTTTTATACCCTCGCCTAGTCGTCTCTGCTGCTCCATCTTACACATTTTATATGCACTCGACCAAATCTCAATATCAGCAATAAAAGGATATACTGTTTAGAAATTTAAGAATTTAAAGAGATGCAAAATGTGCCATTCGGTAGTCTGCATAAATTGACATTTTTGCTGGTGCACGGTAGCCCTTAGTTTTACCACACTCTCTTCGCAGCACCGCCTTATTGCTGCCTTTATTCTGTAAATGCACGTCACGCTTGCCTTTATTATTAAGAACCTCACATGAAAGTGATACAGATAATTCCTCCTGAAGCACAAAACGATCGTAGGCTAAGATGTTCTTGAGGTTCTCATAGATGTCCATTAGGACCTCGTACAGGAGTGAGGCCTTATTTAATAGGCAAGTTTAAATTTGTACATGTTTGAGACTCCAAAATCTGTATTTGTGCTCATGCTTAACTATAGCACGGGAAATGTTATTCCTGACATTTAAGGGTTCATGCCATAAGGTGTGCGAAACTTGCATAACTTTTTTGCGTATTTATGCGAAACTTCAGAAAAATTGCACAGCATTATACGAAATTAATTTCTGGCACTTGACTCTATATTGTAGTGTGCAATGCATCCAGGTATCTATTCTGGATGTGAGGGCTCATGTCAAGTTAAATAAAAGCACAAAAATCACAAGTGCCACTAAGAACAGCCACTCACATTCGGTTTGTTCGTGTAGTTCCCTTACCATTACAATCAGATTTTTATCCGAACAGACTTGATATTATACGACATGGTGTAGCGGCGTAAGTTCAGGAATTTTCCATAACGAGCTTCATGCAAAATGCCCAAAATTATGCAAGATTATGCTGTTGTTAACAAACATTTCACCCGGGCCTAATTTATACCCAAACCTATCCAAATCGTTGTTGTATCGTTTAGGAGTATTAGATCTTTCCCTAGCCAGATCTCCAAGCCATGCAGGGCACAGGTGACAAGTTTCTTCTGGTAAAATATTTTACGCTTAAGAAAATTGAACCAAAGAATCTATCAAGGGAAGTGCAGTGCCAGCCCAGAGGAATTTTCTTCCACAGAGTTAAGCCAGAGAAAGATTCATTACCTGATTCCTGTTGTTTATCTGAAATGTGTGTTCCTCTCAATTCAATTTAATGAGGGTTCAAGGCATGTTCTTGTTCAAAGTTTCTAGTTGTTGGTCTTCATGTGTGTCTTTTCACACCACAATCCATACTTCATCTGGTATTATATTGTTACTGTGTAAATCATAGAGCATAAAAAGACATTCTGCAATGGAGCAGAACCCTTCATTTGCACAGGGGCTTGGTCTCATGCACATGAGGAAACACTTTGCTTCTGCTCTTGTGCCTTATTAATGACAGTGGTAAAAAGGTAATCATGAGATGCACTCACTATGCACCACATTGAGGGGATGCAGTCATTGTGCCCCTCAAGGGCACCTTCTGGAAGAGAGGAAAGGTAGATCCAATGAACCCCCTCAGACAACCCCATGCAGGTGGGGTCTGCCTCCCTTTGAAAAGCAGGACATGTTGCTGACTGCTCAGTGAAAGGCGGACCAGCAGCTTCAAACAGGTGGTCTGCCTATCACTAATGTGCTGCCCTAAGGGCACAGACGAGTTTGTAGCTTCACTAGGGCTCAGCACATTTATTATGAGAGGGTGCACTGACCCAATCAGTACTCAGTTAAAGGTGCACAAGGGCGCAGATCTATAATATGGGAAACATCCTTTACCCCGCATGCGTTACTCCGCATGCCATTATCCTGCATTTTTTACACCACAAAATATTTTACAATGCAGGGCTTTACACCGCAAACTATTACAATGCATTCCCCAAAGTAACGCCCCGGTGGAGTTGGAATAGTAAATTTGGTTGTAATGGGGAATGCGTTGTAATGGATTGCGTTGTAAACACTGCTTTGTAAAAGATTTTGCGGTGTAAAAACTGCGGGGTAATGGCATGCGGAGTACAAATGTGTGGGGCAAAGTGTCCTTTTCCTATAATATCTGCCCTGGGCCCCATAGTCTGGTCCCTCTAGTGCTTACTATCATGTTTGCACCTGAAAGCATGGTCAGAGTCCCATTTTAACCCTATTTGCATACACAAACAAGCACCTCTGCCCCAACTGAGCTGGCCCTAATTTTCAAACAATTATATGATCTCGGCTAAATTAAATTGTCATTCTGTGCCTCAAGCTGTAGATAAGTGTAATGTATATATGTAAAGAAACTGCACAGCGAGCTATCTGGTACTTTTTCATTTACAAGTCCCCACTCTCTACATCCTTGTCACAATCTGGTGTCTGTAATCCATTGTTTAGTGATCCAAAAGCTCAGCAGCTCAGTGTGCAGGCTTTCCATATTTATCCTACAACATAAGTGCTTTCTATTGTGCAGTTCACAGCTCCTTGAAGCTAGGTCTGCGTTATATTAAAGCTCAAAAAAGGAAATGATCAAGTTTCAAACAGTTGTAATGGTACTCAAGCCTCTAATCTCATTTTCAGTTTGAAGATACGATCTCATGATTTTTGATGTAAGAATCTTAAATGTTATCGTTGAAGTTTTATTTCATAAAATAGAAAGAAACAACATCAGATGTTCCATATGTCTACAATTAAACACCCATTTCCTTTTTGACTCCTTATTGTAGAAGGCTACATCTGTTAAGCAACTTTAATCCTGCTTAATATTTCCTCTTTTATTTGACCTTGGGCAATGTTGAGTCTGTGCTAAGTGCCAACTGGGATGATACATGGACAACAGCAGATGAGGGCCATCTGGCCTTGCTGCTCCTGCTGGAATATGCTGACTTGTGCATTATGGGTCGTGAAACACTTTTGTATCAAGAATATCCAACGAGAAGCTAGGCTAGTGGCAGCTGGTGGATTTAAAAAAAGGTAGGGCAAAATGGTTTAACCCGAGTGTTAGACCTGGCACCATTGGCGTGGGTTTCCCATGTATTTTTGCCTTTTGCCTCCTGTGTTTATGCTGGGTGTTGGACTTCGTTTTGCTGATCTGGATGCTTTGGGCACTTTGCCACTGCTGATCAGTGCCAAAGTGCAAGTGCTCCCTTTGTAAATTGTTGTTATGGATTGGTGATTCCATTATTGGCATATTTGATTTACTAGTCAGACCCTAGTACAGTGCACTGTGTGTGCCCAGGGCCTATAAATCAAATGCTGCTAGTGGACTGCAGCACTGATTGTGCCACCCACATAAGCAGCCTGTAAATGTAAACTCTGGCCTGCCATTGCAGAGCCTGTGTGCAGTCTGGTACTGCCATGTCGCCTTGGCAAGTGCACACACTTGCCAGTCCCTAGCCTTCCCTTTTCTTACATGTTAGTCACCCCTATGGTAGGCCCAAGGTACTCCTGTGGGCAGGGTGCATTGTGTGTGAAAGGTAGGACATGACCTGATGTGTGTGGCATGTTCTGATATTGAAATACTGCCAATTTCGTTTTCACTATTGCAAGGCTACCTGCTCCCATAGGATAGAATGGGGAGTTTGTTTATAACATCTTATAAACATAACTGGCCCTGGGAACAAGGTAGGAAAATGAAGTTTAGTATGTCTGTACTCAGAATGTCAAAGTGCATCTTCTAGTGAGGGTGATTTTTACATTCTGTTTTTTAAAATACCACTTTTAGAAAGTAGGTATTTTCTTGCCTAACCATTAAGTGTGCCTCTGCTAGGTTTGTGTATTGCATGTCTGGCTTTGGAGTGTCAGGGGCTGGGGAGGAGCAGTGGCTCCAGAGAGCCTGATGAGTCAGGGATGGGCTGAAAAGGCCTGGTCTGCATTTGGAGTGGTGGGAGGAGTAGCACCTGCACCTGAATAGGGCTGTGCCTGCTTTCCACAATGATGGCTCTGCCCCCCTGTCGTGTGTCTGAAGCCAGGGCTCACACTGACAATGGAGGTTGTTGTGCAATTGCAAACTGCCCCACAGAACTGGTTTTGGCTGGGTACAGACACTCTCTGCCTTCAGAGAACAAAGGAGTTTTGGGTATAAAAAGAGGGCCCAGACCCCAGACTTTTAGATCACTTGTGGGAAATCAAGAGGAATCTTTGCCAAGGAGAAGAGCCGGAGAAGCTGAGGAGGAATACTGCCCCTGTGCTGTTTGCTGTCTGGGGTTGGCCTGCAGTGGCTACTTGGTGCCAAGGAAAGGAGAAAAGGACTTTGCTGTTTGCTGTGTCCCCTGCTTGAGGAAGATCTCCAAGGGCTTGAAACTGAGCTTGCCTCCTGTTCTGAAGTCTCAGGGACACAAAGACTTCACTACCAGCTCCCCTGAACTTCCTTGTTGGGAGTTCTGACCTGCAAAGAGGTGCCTGCTGTTGTTTTGGACCTCTAGAGACTGTTTTCCACTGGGAGCTGGAAGAATCCACGCATCGTCCCGGATCGTCGCATCGCATCGAGACGCCAAGTTTGTTGCATCGTTGGGGGACGCAGTAAGAAACTGACGCATCACCTCCCCACGCAGTAAGAAACCGACGCATCACCTCCTCTCCGGTAAGGAACCGACGCATCACCTCCCCTGCGCAGCAGTAAGGAACCGATGCATCACCTCCCCCAGAGCAAGGAACCGACGCATCACCTTCCCTGAGTGTAAGGAACTGACGCATCACCTTCCCTGCGGCCCGTTTTGTGTGGTTGCGTGACGCATCCCAGGTACTTTGTGTGAAAGGTGTCGCATCTGCAATTTGCTTTGAACTGGACTATTCCTACCATCTGAAAGTCATATTTTTATTACTGTATTGTGGATTTTTGTCGTTTGGTCTTGTTTTGGTTTAGATAAAGATTACTTATTTTTCTAAACTGGTGTGGTGTCCATTTGTAGTGTTTTCACTGTATTACTGTCTGTGTTCACAAATGCTTTACACACTGCCTCTGAGATAAGCCTGTCTGCTCGTGCCAAGCTACCAAGGGGGTGAGCAGGGGTTATTTTAGGAGTGTATCCCCTTTACCTTGACTAGAAGCAAGGGTCCCTATTTGGAGAAAGGTACCTACCTCTGCCAACTAGAGACCCCATTTCTAACACCGAGTATAACACACTAGCTAATGCAAGCCTGAGTTGAAAGAGGAGGTGCAAGGGAGTTCTATCTCCTGATGGAAATTGTGTAATTTTACTTAATATATTTTGAGAAAACTCACTACAAATTATTGAAAAAAATAAGAGTGCAAACGGTACCCTCCTTCATTCATCATGCTGCACACAGAGACCAAAAATTCACCCTGTACTCACACAGGTTTACAGCTCTCTCTACCCTTACTCAGGTGCACGGTTCACCCTGCACTCACCCTGCTCTCACACAGCAGCACTACTCTCTGCACTCACACAAAAAATTCTCAATAAGAGCATGAAAACAGCATCATATTGAATTCCTTGAAATAAAAATATTTTTAGACAACAATATTTTATAAAATATTCTTTCCGCAAAGGAAACTATACTTTTGCTGAAGCCCAAAAGCCTGTTTTGTACAAGCATTGGTAAAGCCAATTGGTTTGCTTCGCCAATGCTTGTTTGCTGCCACTATTGGCTTTGCCAATGCTTGTAGATTTGCGACACAAACATTGGCAAAACCAATAATGGCAGGTGGTGATTTTGTAATGTTATTTTATATACTTCCCAGATAGCTGTCACATTGCATCCAGATGCAATTTAACAAGCCTTTTGTATTCTATTCTAGAAGATTATTTTGGCTTGCTGAATATTGTAATCATAGATGAATAAGTAAGATTGTCTCCTAAACTTTGTCCAAAATATTTAGGGCCTGATTTAGACTTTGGCAGACAGAGGTAAATCCGTTGGTATTGCAGAGTACTTCACTCTTGCCATGCGAAGGGCCCTTGGCGTGCCAAATCTAGAGATCTCTGCCGACCCAGTGGACATCTCTTAACATTGGCAGGAACCGCTGTGACAGCTCTTCCTGTCAATGTAACAAAAGTTTGACGGACGGTGCCATCAAAATGACTGTACCATTCATCAAACTTTTGACACATCTTTGTATTTTCAAAAACTAAATTCCAGAGCAGGATTTTGTTTTTGAAAATACAAAGCGTAATGACCCCCACAGCAGGGGAGTGATTTCCCCTTGTGTGGGGAACATTTGACTGCCAACCAAATTGATGGTTCTTACTTTGTCAAAGGAGTATATCAGTGACAAAGATGAAGTAGTCTCCGCAATGGAGTACCTTCACCAACCAACTCTAAATCAGCCCCAGAGTGTCCCTTATATTTTGTTTATATATTTTTATTTGGCTGTTTTTCATTACTTTCTGTGGGATGAGGCAGAAAGGAATGAAGTGTGGTTCTGACTAATCCTCTGGTATAAGTCTCTTGTATCTGTAGGACACTTTATGTTACAACTATAAGGTGCAGGATACACCCTTTCACATACAAAGCTGTGTCAGCTCATTACTCAGTGGTTTGAGTGCTTTATGGTGTTGCCCATATAAAATTGAAATTCTCTTAAAGATAGGTTTGTTGTTGAGAAATGATTCACATATAGGAAGGTTTCCTTCAGCCTCCGAGTCACTGAACAACTTCTCAGTCTACCTAAAAGACACTTCATCACCGGAGAAGAGCAGCAATCCAAATAGAATACAAGCAATTGATACTGTCTATGGTTTCAATGTGAAGCAATTTGCATAATGCATGACTGACAAAAGTCATGTGAAAGAGAGCTCTACCTAAAAAGAAAGAACTTGGCATATTTTGTTGACAACACATGTGCAAAGTTCATACCAGTTACACCCAGTACAAAAATGTACCTGTCGGACCAGTACATAGGTTCTTCAATGCCCAACCATTAAGGTACAGATACCCATGTGTGCTATGGTATGCTCTTACAATATCTGAGAGAAGTACAAGCATGCACTTCTATGAAAAACCACTAACTTACAATTGGCAGGAGGTATCAGGCTCTATGAGGGTGGCGTACCACCACATGATCACTAACAATTTTTAAGCCAACTTGATTAATATGGAAAGAGCTGCTAGGGCTCAACCCAAAGGAAATAAGGACCAACAAGTGCAGAAACATTGTGGTTCAGATTTAGCTCTAGGTGGAAAACATGTTTTTTACAAGACCACAAATCACTTAAATAGACCAGAATTCAGCTTGCCCTTGAGTGCACTCTATATCAGAAGAATCATCACACAGACTAAAAAAAGAAGTTCACTGGTTGCCCCAAGTCTGTCTGCACATTGCACTCAGTGGCGTGGCTAGACCTTTAGCCACCCGTGGCGGTCACTGCGTTTGCCGTCCCGCAGTGGCCGCATGTAAGAGCTGGGGGGTGCTGGCAATTCCTGCATTTGCCGCCCCACGATGGCCGCTGGTAAGGGGGGGCGACACCCCCAAAACTCATGCCGCCCAGGGCGGACCGCCCCACCCCCCATGCCACCCGTGCTACACCACTGATTGCATTCAAACACCCTTAAGGCTAAACCTGAAGGCTGTGTTGAATGTGGGTTCAATAGGAGTGTGCACCTACCCTCATCGGGCTTTCAAAAACTCCACCTGAAGGGAAAGTTTGCAGGGTACCCCTTGGCAAATACTGATAATGGGGCTCCGAAGAAGGGAGCATGAATGGCGTGGTGAGCATGAATGGCATGGTCTTTTTTTTTACACCTCCTAATAATAGGGTTCATGGAGGATCCCAATCACTCTCTGTGCAGTTGGGTAGCCTACTTTAGAGCATCCCACAAGCATCACTGCACTTCCAGAAACTCCATTTGTGTGTAAAATGGCTCACAGTTTGCTGGTTGAGGTACACAAAATGCTTCAAGCCTTTTAGAGCTTTAAAACATAGGTTTGTTTTAGATTATGATACATTTTATTGGAAAAATGCAAATAATCTTCAGATGCTTAATATACAAACAGGCTTCTTGGAAGTAATATTAATAATGTATTTCTCGATACTGCTTCATACCACACTTCGGCCATTTTTACACACTATAGATAAAAGTATTACTGTTACCAAATGTAATGATACTCAATTTGCTAATCTGGATACCTTGAGTTGACCTTGCTCAAATTCAACCTTGTGACCGCAAGATCACAATCGACATTAGCTGAGAGTGTTCAATCATTGAGATAGTAGTGATGTTCCAGGAAAACTAGCACTAAACATAGACATGCTAGGCACTGACTAGGCTTGAAATCCAATGGTAAAGATGCAGGTTTTGTTGCATCTGGTTTTGATATGGTAGGCATGGCAATAAGATAACTAACATCAGGCATCCTCGCAAACAAATGGGATGGAGAAGATCGTTAAGAAGTCGTCCTAGTATTACCTCCCTATCGTAGATTTGCACACAATGAAAAATGGACTAGAAGGCTCTGTGAGAGGAGCAAATTACTCCTACTCAATTGAGCGATCTATCCTCTAGAGATGAACCTTCTTAAAATATTTTCATATCTAGAGGAAAGGTTGCTTGATGGGGTAGGAGTAATGTACTCCGTTCATGGAGCCTCCTAGTCCATTTGTTTACGTAACTATCATTAGTTCTGGAGGTGCAATGGCAGTAAGGTTCAGAGATATGAGGTGCCAGTGCACCTTAATCTTTAATGTCTTTTACTACCTATCCTGGTATGAGGAAGTCAAATTTCCTTGACTGCATTAGGGTCCATAATGCCCCTGCTACATCACTGCAGCTCCACAGCCTTCTAGATGTGCGGCACAGTGTGGCAAAGCATGGACATTAGAAGGGAAAGACCGATAATATGGAGACTAAAGAGGGGGAGAACGTGGGGGAAGAACAAGTGGGGAGGCAGTAGATGGGTGGGGAAAAGAAAGGAAATACAATGATATGGAGAGCAGGGCATAATCATGACGTCGGGAGTAGACGACAGAGAGCTAAACTTAGAGACTGGGGGAACACAGAGAAAGGGCGGGGTGGAGCAAAGCAGGGACAACCATGTGTGCAGGGTAATAGTGGAAGGGGATCATACATTATAACTGATGTTGCTGTCTCCTCCATGGCATACAAATGTCAACCACAGGTGAATGGCTGCAGCAGAAAATCTGCAGATTTTGTGCAGGATTCATTCGCATTACCTAGAACACATTGTTTATTTTTATATCTTGTTGAGGTACAAAGCGTTTGCATTAAAAAAATTATCTTGTTGAGAAACAAACATAATAAAGTGAAGGCAACTAGCACTGCGCCTCTCCAGTGCTTAATTTGTGCGGGTGGTCGCAGGTGATGGGTACCCACTCTCATTTCTTGGGGATCAGGACATATTTCATTTTCAGACAATTACTCTAATCAAGAGAGAGGCGGAAAGGTGAGAAAGATATGAAAACATTGGCTAAGAAAACAAGCATTGGTAAAGACAATAGGGCGCGCTTTTATCATTTATGAGCCAATCCTTTGGCTTTGTCAATGCTTGTTGGTGAACTATTGTTTAAAAAAGGTGAGAGAAAAAAAAACATTTAATATTACTGGAGGAAAATTAGACATATTTTAAAGTATCTGGAAACTGTAAATTCAATGTAATATGTTCAATTATAATAAATGGAATGGCTTGTTTCTCTTACACTTTTCACTCATGAAACTCTGAACAGAATTTAAAAAGAATAAGCAAGTGTCAGGATTTAAATGAACATTCTTGCTATGGCCTTAACTTACTTTTCACAGGACTCACAATTATAACGAGCGCTAGAACCATTTAATTTACTGCATTAGCCCAAGGAGCAGACTTTTGTGCCTCCAGAAGAGGCATTTCCTTTTGGCCCCTCCCTCGGTACCATAATTGCAACCTTCGTGTGATGAGCCCTGTGTTTTCATGCATTTTGTGCAATGCAGGAGATCAAACAAAAACAGCCCTTAAAAACTGCTCTTTAGCCATATGCAAGCAAATGTATCCCTGTTGCTGTGCTTTTACAAACAAGCTGAGAGCGCAGGGGCAGGTAGGTGTCTGAGGCAGAAAGCACAAACGAGGAAAAGAGCAATACAACATATGCACTCTCATGGAGTGCTGAATAAGAAAATAAGAAATAGTGTCCTGAATGTGAGCAGTGGAAGGATATAAGTCGTCCAATCCAAAGGTTATTAAAGAAGCTACGCTCCAGGGGAGGGACAAACACAAGAGGAGGAAGTAAAACCATTGAGTACGAAATAAGCAAATGTAGAGTGGTGGAAGAAATAAGCATGATGTACAATCAAGACTAGGCATTTGTAGTATTCGGCAATGTCAGCATCAGGCAAGGCTTGTGACAGGCCTCTTTAAAATATTTTATACTTTGTACTTTTTTTTCAATTTTTTTTTTTACAAAGTTTGTACTACACCTCAAGCCATTACATTTTCTAAAATATTCTGAATTTCACAGTTCTCTTTGTATAAAGCATTCATTGAGGGAGGATTTTAGATAGTAAAAATCTTTGGGCAGCTCTGGTACAGTATGGCTTAAAAATCTATATTTTATTGTAAAGTATTCTTTAGAATACTTCTTTATCGCACACCGCACTTTTTTGTACTTTCCGTAATAATTGTCCCATCATTGCAGGCGCCACATCCCTCGGGACATAATTCTTCTTCCATTTATTTCAGGTGCTTTTGATATAACCTGATTGAGCATTTTCCGTGGCCAGTCTGAATTCCTTTTTAATCAAGTGCATTTGTTCCTCTCGGCATTCCCTTTCATGTTGGAAAATTGTATTAATAGGATCATGTCTGGAAATGTGCCTGTTTTGGGGGGAAAAACGATATTTCAAGCTGGGTAATGGTTTCTAGGCCGGGTCACTTAAAGTTTTCACATTTTTACTTTGCTGCAACAATGCAAGAATGGGCGAAGTAATATAATATTTATTATTTTTATACGGTCACGTTTTAAACTATAACCTTGCAGTGACTGAACACTGTTCATAATTACTTTTTTGGTATGTTGGTTTTCGGGAAACATTGGATTTTTTCAAAACACGTGTTCTCTTAAGAGCATATTTTTTATTCAGTATGGAAATGGAAAGAGTGCGTTTCATGGTGAAATTTGCAAGTTAATATAGTCTCTCATCTGCTCATTTTAGCATGTATTTTAAAGTGCAGATCATCAATGACATAACTTTAATAATTTGAGAGAAGTGCTTGACGTCACAGAAAAGGCCCCACCAAATGTGAAGGTGGCTGGGGTAATATAGAGGGACCCCTGCTCAGACAGAGTCAGGGCGAGGGTCCTTCAAAACTATAAGCTTACTTCATATGTAAATGATGTGGTCATTGGTCACATAGACGTCTACAAATCTCACAAAACTCCAAGAGGACGGTAAATTCAGGCTCTGGAAGGAGCCAAAGCTTTCTTACAAATAATATCTTTAACATGGCGCTTGCCATGAAGCTTTGTTTTTCATTTTGTAGTGCTGTTATCCAACTCGTAACTTACCGACATGGCCAGGATGAGATATTAGGACAACGTCGGCCTTGTGCCTTGTAAGTTATATAGTGATCTCAGCAGCATGCGATTAAATCACTCAGGGTCTAGCATTTAACAATTTGTTTTTATCTAAATACTGTTTTACCTTCATTAAATTCTGAACAAAGAGAAAAGCGATATAATATCTTGCTAACTATATCATTCGTTCATTGAAAAGTGTAATCAAGACCTATAGAAATCCGAAATATTTATGAATGCAATCATGAGTCTGCTTGACATCCTTTTATTTTTCATTGTCCCTACCTTGTGTGAAGAGACACACTTGTAATTGGTCCTTTATGACAGGGAAGGTACCATTTCATGCCTCTAGTTCTCGACAATCATCCAGAATTCGCGATTCAGGGTGACCTATCGTGGGGCAGATGAAGGAGTTTTAAAGCAGTGACCCATTCCTGGCACATTGGCTCAGATCTTCCCGACAGCACGGTACAGTCCATTTAGTCAAGTCATGCATGGGGTATTTTGGTCTAGACATGGGCTCCATATCATGGTAATCCTCTTTAAATGAGAGGAAATGTCAACCGCACAGATTAAGCGAGTGTTGCCTTTTTTCCTTTTCCCAGATATTACTCCGCAGGCATAGTTGGGCATTTGGACAGAAAAGCCCAATGAGCTGAATAAATAGCATGGACCTGCTGTCCTGCAGTTCCTGTTAGGATGATCAGCTCCAAACCATAGGAGATACAAATGCCCTGAATTTATTGCATATGAGATATTTTTTCAGATATATCATGCTTCTTTTGATGCAAACCTCCAAGTGTGAATGTTCCATTTAATAGTTTACCTCAATAGCGGTGAACTTGTTACTCTCAACATGGTCCCACATTGTTGATCAGATTGGGTCAGTCAGTCCAACTGAGAGGTCTGGACAGGCAGCACTCTTTCGGCTGAAATCCAAAATAGCTTGCAGACACTCCAGACATGAATAGGGCATTTTGAACACTATCCTATGTGTTCCTGGCCGTTTTGACTATCCTCCTATACAGGAAGAACCATCGCTCGGTACCACACAATCTTCCCATATCTTGCCTATTGCTTTTACTGTTTCCCTTAAAAAGGGTTTTTCACCTGTATGGCCAAAAAAACATTTCTGGGAAGAGCCGGCCTTTCCTCAGATAGCACCCCAGGCAAAGACAAATTTGATGCTGCTCCTAATCCTCCTATCCTGTCCCCATGCCCCCCACATGCAAGAGGGGCCTTAACACTAGCACCTTTACTAAGGGGTGTGAGTCAAGGAAGGGGGCGATGGAGCAGAGGAAGCAGAGGCAGACTAAGGGAAGGGAACATGAAGATTTATAGAGAACCTGGGGATAATGAACAGGTACAGAAGTCTAGAATATAAAAAAGTTAACAGTAGCTTGCTAGGTCAGCTCTTTTTGCACCCCGCTGAATCTAGAGACTCTGGGCCTGAGACAAGCTTGCCCGTACCTACGGCTGGCCCTCCTGCCCAGTCATCCTCATAATATCATGACATGGCTTTCAGAGTTACTGATTGTAGTGACGTGTTGTGTCTGTGTATGCATCTGGTTTGTTCTATGTGTAAGGAAAAGGGATGACATAGTATTGGGATGTGTCTTTGTATGCATGGGCTAAGCAGGCATGCTGTAGAATCTCCCTGACAGGACTTAGCTGCTGTGACTGTAACCTAAAGGCATAACATGGAATAAAGAACTTAACTTCTAATGGAATGGCTCCTGGCTCTTGTATGAAGACCCTGCACTCCAAACGCAACACTGATCCAACCAGAATGGCTGCATGGAGGCAAAGACATCAGGGTGCATCAAATCTCCTACATGCTTACCTAACTTCTGCTATCTCTATTGTGATATGTCTGTGCATCCTACTATAAAGCAACAGAGGTTCCATCATTTACAGAGTGCATTTTATCCCAGAATAGTACTTTTTCTGCATTAGCCTCCATGTTCCTCCATAACACCACATTCTCTACCTGCATTAAAATGTCTGAAAGTACTATATCCGTGAGCCCCATACCGAGAGTCTGAAAGATCATGGCCCAGCGAGGATCTATATATAATAAAACATCATCAGAGTGCAACAGTCTTTCTCAGGGACCTCAAGCAAAGGTTTACCAATCATCTTAATTCCTGCATCTCTCCATGTAATTACGTACATGCATTTATGTTGCATTTGTTGAACACAAGCCAGAGTCACACAAAGAATGCAAAATGAAAATGCTTTCCTTGGTGGGAGAGGGCTGTTAAATCAGAGAGGCAAAGGGGCTGTCCATGGTGCTGAGATGTGATGTTGTTTGAAGTTGTGTGTTGTTAGATCTTTTCTGAATTGAAAGTGTGATAGGGCAGTCCTTTCAGATCCTGGAGGGTGGCATGTGGTTTGTCCTTCCAGATCATGGGTGCATAGATGGAGAAGGACTATTTCCTGTTCGTTCTTCGCTGCATTCCTTCGTCTCCAGTCAGGTGATGTCCTAACTACTGGTGAGCTGAGAGTCTCTGGAGGTGGTGAGCTTGTCAGCCATAGATGTAGGTTTGCCCTTCATGATACCCTGGTACATAACAAAGCTGGTCTTGAATGTGAAGCAGGCTGGTTGGGTGAGCGAGCGGCCTTCCATCAGGGTGGGGTTGTAAGTGTAAGTGTTATGTCTCAGTAATTCAACTTCATAGTGCTATATCCCCACACCTAGCCTTGGTGCCCACATTAGTTCATCACCCCTTCTCACGGCACATTGGCACATAACATCTCTGCTTAACAATCCTTTAAATGGAACACTTTTAAATTCTGAGACGAGTCTGAGTGTGTATCCGAATAACAATAGCATTAGACGACATCAAATGGGATTGAGGGCAGCCACAGACGTTGTATAGTGAAAGCCAGGGGCTACAGATGCTCCCTTCAGCCTGCACTTTGGTGCATCTTGCACCACCCTTGCTACCCCTGCTTTCGGGGGCGTCTAAGCACCCTCTTTACTTTCTGTTGTTCCCATTCTGGTTCATAGCTGCTCAACATCAAATAAGAGGCTTTGATGGTCAAAGGGTAGTTCAAGGAGTCAACCTTTTAACGCCACTGGGGGCGGGGTTAAAGTTAGTGTGTCACGTCCGCCTCTCCTGGCATTTAGGTGAATCATCATGAATGAGGCCAGTGTTTCAAAATACAAGGAGGTCATTTGCTGTGTCCACGGACCATCTATCATTCGCAGTCAGTGGGTCGTCAGCTGGATTGCCTTGACTCCATTGCAGCAGCGTTCAAGGCGTGGGAGATTCGATTAGCTGACTTCAGCCTAATCAACCAATCAAATTGCTTACGCTCCTATTATTTCCAGTTCAGCAGTTGCTACTATTGGCCGGAAGCGGGTTAGAGCAGAAAATTCTAAAGCAGGAGATGTGTTCATCAAGGCGCGAGGATCAGATTTCTTTGCATTTTGAGTCAGTCAAACAAGTTCACATCTTTGCACAATCACTTCTTCGCTAACCTGCTACTCTCTTCAAAACAAATTTGTTCTTGTGTTTCTTTTACTTTCTATTTTACTGTATGATAAGACGGAAACCTGACTTTCAAGTTGCCTTCGACCAAAAGGCAATAATTAGTCATCTGAAGAAAGCGCCATGTTTGATAAATATTTTTCTACTATATGTGTAAAAAGTAAAGGAAATAAAATATGTGAAGTAACATGCTTAGTAAAGTTCTTCCTGTTTCACGTAGTATGCTTCAACTCCCCTTGAAGCTCCCTTCCCACAAAGTTCTCAAGTTTGCATGCGTTAGGAGGGGCAGCAGTCCGGATTCAAGCTATGCATTCTGGTATTAGTAGTCCTGAATCTATAATGACATAAACAGAACTCCAAGTACCCGAATGCATTGAAAGATCTTGAGTAAGCTACTTTGTCTCTTAACCTTAAGGTTGACCCACGAAAATTCCAGAAACAATCATCTTACTCTGTACGAAAACAATAAATACAATAAAATACTAACTGTAGACAAAAACCCATATATTAGAAGTGTTCTTGAAAATGGTTGTACCGTCTCTTCAAAACGAAATTTCAATTGTGAGATCCACCCACTGCTGTTTATAACATTTTCATTTATTGGGAGCGGATACAATGTATGAGAATGTTGAGCTGCGTAACTTTAATATTATATAGCGCTCTTAGGAAAATGTTAAATGTGCTTTAAAAATAGGATAGGACTTAGCGCAAATTTTGAATCTCTACTACGTGAATTAGGTGAAAATGGGAGGGCTGAGAGGAGTACAAAAAAATAATTATTGCCTGCAATTACAAGGCTGCCATTTCCTAGTACCATGACATATCAGTTGTAATCTACGTATTAGCCGTGGTAGGATGAAATGCTCAGATTGCCCTGCCGGATTTGAAGTGATGGCTGCTTGTGTTGCCATTTGGAAGGCGGGCCAAATGGCATTTCAAGCTAGACTGACTTTTTTACTTGGGTCTAGCCTAATTTCTGCATAATTAGTCTGCCTTTGCAATGGTTCAGATGAGCCATAAAACGATGGAATTGAATGTTTTTAGAGTAATTACTAGTGGTTCACGCTTACTGAATGATTTTCGTCCATCACCTTGTGCTGTTGAACTCACGAACAGCAAGACACAAAAATGCTACCAGCAAGAGCTTATCTCACTGAGATATTTTTCTAGCTGCACTTAACCCACGGATCCATCTTGTAGGTTGTCGGTGCGATTGTGCCGAAAAGACAGCGTGACAGAGAAAGTTTGTAAGGAGAAATTCATGATGCTTTGCAAGGGTCCAGAGTACATGGAAGCATTGGATGGTGCCTCCGATATCAACTTCCTTTGTATCCCATGATCACTGAGTGAAAATTGCTGAACTCCATGGAAAGGAATGACTGTAGTAAGTTGTTCATTGTTTGATTTAACGTTGAAGCTTTGATGTGCGACAGCTGATGCAAAACTGAAATGTCCTCCTCTGCAAAGTATACTGTTGGCTTAAAATGCATAAGATAGCTCAGCGGGTGAATGCAGCAGCTCTGCTCTCAGTTCACAAGTTTGAATTCCAGCTAGATTAAGTCAGGCATTGACACGCTTTAATGTAAAAAGAAAGAAGGGAAAACATTCAAGCATAAAAATACCATAAAATACAGGGAAATCTAGAATTACTTTAGAGATCAGGCAGGAAACTGGCCAACTTAATTTCTAAATTAAAAAAGTGTCACTTTCCACGAAGAGATCCTAGATAAGCTGTTGGATGCAGTGAGGTTAGGTGAGCTATTGTTAGCACAGAGAATCGTCTATGCACCTAGCAAATATCCTAACAGCAATTATGATAAGGATGAGGCGAGGAGTCAACCATGTGGTGTCATCAGTCAAAGGCAACATCATGTTACTTCCTGGTGTTCTGGCTCATTGGCATACATTGACATAGGAAGTATTGCTAGGAAGTGCTGTATGGAAGAGTGCTTGAACAATTTTTAAAGTCAAACATCTCAATCATGAGCCATCTTGTTCCAGAGAAGGAGACGGGCTCCCAGATGATCACATTATGTTTCCAGAGATGGCAGACAACAGTCATTCATTGTTATCTTTTGTTCTGCTTCTTCCGAAGCAACCCATGCCGCGGTGACATCTAGTCATTATTGTATAGCATTCTGTGCCCAGCGATTGGTTAGACGTTCTTTAATTGGCCCCTTAAATCATGTCTTTTCCTCTTCAAGTCATTCAGCCTGGCAATCTTTCAAAGCATCCACCACTGATTCAGTTAATGGTCTTTCCTTAGCAATCCTAAGCAATGATACAGCTAGATGAGGCAGCGGCTCTCAATGTTTGCGTTTTACAGCCGTCCTGTTGTGGCTGCAATGTGTTATTGTCTGTCAGAAGGAACTGAGTAATAATGAATAGCCTTCCCATGGTATCAACAAACAAAAACACATATCTAAGATCCCTATAATGATAATAATAATAACGGGCTGTGATGACAAGAATTAGCTTTCTAATACACTTGCCAGATAACACCCACTCTGTTAGGTAGTGTACTATGGACCTGCAAAGCATCTGAGGTTGACCGGTTCAGTGGAAGGCTGGTATGGCGGATTCAGGTGATCAAGGTGCCTTTGCTGCAATGGCTTATGGGCTAAAAGTGAGGCCTCCTCATGGTTGACTGACATCCGTCACAATACATGTACATGAATTTCTCTTCTTGATTCGACCTCAACCTGATTTCACTGCTCCACCCCTGAAATAACCTGAGATATGTAGTAAAACAAGTTATTAATTTAAGCCGGTGGTTGTAGTTGTGCCCCACCGGCACTCATTTCTGGAGACCACCATCATGAGACTTTGACACATAGAAAGACAGAAAAGGAATACAGCAGGAGGAAGAGAAATATAGGACTATAGTGACAACAGGAGAAAGCAGGGATGAAGAGAACCTGCAAGGGTGAGATAAAAACAAACAAGTATGGGGGTAGAAGAAGAGGTATGAGGGGCAATCAAGACTAAGCAGCCTTGGCATTAGGCAACAGCACCACTGACGGTGTACTCCTAAGACAAACTTTGAGTGTCCGCATTTATTTTTCTACATTTAAGAACTGAGTAAAATGGCAACGAAGATTCTCATATAGTAGTCTGGGTGACACACTCCCCTTTTTTTTTCAACATGTTCCTCTATACAGAGTGGACCAAAGTGACCATCTTCCAGTGGCATGGAGATCAACATACATCTGGGCCAGCCGCGGTCCGTGCAGGTAACAGCGGTGGGGCGGTGGGGCCAGGTAAGGGGGTATTTCGAGGGACGATGCCGAGGGAAAATTAATTATTTATTTAATTTTCTCTCGGCATTGTCCCTTGAAATGCCCCCTTAAGCGGCCCCACCGCTGTTAACTGCACGGACCACGGCTGATCTGGGCACAAGACAGGGAAAGTGGCAATTAAGATGACTGAGGCAGGGTTTACAGCAATCATTCACATCGCCTGCATTATTCACTCCACATTCAGCTTAGCGCTACTTGTCGACCTGCTCTTCCTGCCGAAAGCTTCCTTCTCGTGGCCTCCTCCATCGCAAACGGAACTCTTCATACCGGGCTTTAGAAGGTCACTCTTTAGCAGGGCTAACCTTGTCCCTTTATCTGACCCACCTTATTGCATTTAGCCTGAACTTGTGACTTTCACATGTCTAGCATGACCAGATTACCGCAAGTTGCGCTTTCTGCTTCATGTCGCTATTTTCACAAACAAATTTCAAATTAAGTATCTCCGGTTCTACTGAGATTTAATTTTTCTAATTCAGGTATCATTTTATTTGTTAAAATGTACTCTATTTTTTAAATCGGTTTAATATTTTTCTTGTGATGTGTTTTCACTTTATTACTGTTTGTGTACTGCATAAATACTTTACACATTGCCTCTATGTAACCCTGACTGCTTTTGTGCCAAGCTACCAGAGGGTTAAGCACAGGTCATTTTAATGACTTTTGTGGCTCACCCTGTCAAGGATTGTGGTTCTTGTCTGAGTGGGCCTTCCCCTTTCCAACCAATAACCCAATTTCATACAAGCTTCATAGAAGAAAACTTTGGTGGCATGCACATGCGCCTGAGGTAAAGTTTAACTTCCACCTTACTTTACATGGAGGAGGATCAGGTAATGATCTCCCATAGACATAAGTGAATAGAAATGCCAGATTAGAACCCACAAATGAGCAGAAATGCTGTTATTTTCATTAAGGAAAATCTTAATCAAAGCATTCTTGTGTGTCCATGCAGCAGCATCTTCTGTTTATGTTCTTCCTCCAAATTTCTGGAATGCTACACTGGTAAGAAAATTTTGATCGGTAAAATAATGAGCCCCTTGGGGACCTTTCCACCTGAAACCAAAACTTTGACAAATTCTCAATCTTTCGCAGAAGAGATTTTAAATCCAAAATTGGAAAATGGTTCGATAATAACTTTAGATAACAACGTTGTTAACGCCATGTAAAGCATGGGTACTCAGAAAAATGTATATTACTGGGACAGATAACACGAGTTTTATAGAAGGCCACAAGGTAAACGAAATGGGATGAACAAAAGCCACTGAAAATGCAAGGCAAACATATTTAAAAAGCTAGTTTTAAAGTTTGCTTTTTCAAGATTGTCTGGTCGACAGATTTTCATATAATGAAGTAGGTTTCGATGGTTTTTGTAGGCCACCTTCCACTTGCCATAATGAATATATTCACTTTTTAAGATATTTCCTTGTTTATTGTTCAGTGTTTGTTAAGATAGTTCATAGGGCACTGTTTGTCATCCTTTGATTTCTTCACACTACAAAAGATAAATCAGTATCTATACAAACTTGTTACTGTAAAAGTAGTTAGAGTCCAATCGATTATGAGTAGTCATCAATCTGACATCTTTAATTCCAATCTCTAGTAGCATAAAATTCAATAGTAGGTTATTCAGAGCACTGCAGTTTCAGGCCTATTGTAAAACACATGTAGTTAGGCTCCTCTCTCAAGGATGGATTAAATGCATTCTGCAGACCAGGACTGTGGCTCCACAAACCTCTGCCACCTTGTTCGATCTGATTGAAGACTTACTGAGTAGTCCAGGGTATCGGTGTCCAGCATTGAGTCTTTTTGGGCATGTAGTAAGGTTTATGTTTTTTGTAGGGCACCACCTACGTCTAATTCTTAGCTGTCCCTATGCATTATCTCAGCCTTTCTATCAATGCATGCTGCAATATCAAATGTTTTCAATGGAGGCTTATGTTTTGAGTCTGTGAAGAAGACAGTATTCAGTTTCAGGTGTTCTCCATAGGAAATTCTTGTTTGCCTGGAGTGTCGACATTTGATGGATTGGACTTTGTTGTCATAATCTCTCTAAGAGATTTTCTCTTCTGTATCCCCTTCCAGCTTTTGTTTAGGAGGCTCTGTATTCACTTTTTACTTCATTTAATGATTGACGAAAAGACATATTTTATGCTCTCTCAATCTGCACAGTTTCCATTCTGCTTTATTTCACAATATAGTCTGATCAGACAATTCCAGTCAAAACATCAGGATTGTGTCTGTTGAATCATTCACACATGTTGTGACCTGTGGCTTATCCCACGGATCTTCCCTTTGTACTCCTTTTTAGGTCTGCGCTGCTCTGCGAGAAATTTAGTGAGTGGCTTTTGAAAGTGCTACCACAGGCTTTTCCTGGCCTTAAGCTTGCGTTCACGCGAGCGTGCACGCGCGCAGCCGCCATGTGGGTTTCTGTCAAGGCTCATTAAGCCTTGCGTGCCTCTCTCCGCCTTGCTTGCTTGCTCTTCAATTCCCTCCCCCTCCCCAAACGCTGCTCCCTGCACCACATTGCCATTCAGGGGCTTTTATTCGTATTTATTTATTATGTTGGTGCATTTATGTAGCGCAAACAAGACCCGAAGGTATTGGAGAGCTTCACGTGAGCACCACTTACATTTCACAGGGACACTCAGTGACCCACCAACCCCTTCTGTTGTTTTGAATGACCCCTTCCTTTTAACTCACCACATCCTCTTTCTTGCTTTCGCGACCTTCCTCGTCACACCCACTCTCATGTCCTTTCAGGCACTTTGATTTTTATTTAATTACCTTTTTTGCAGCATTTATGTAGCGCAAACTCGATCTCGAAGGTATTGGAGTGCTTTACATAAGCACCACTTAAAACATGTTGCACAGTGGTGCTAGCTACTTTACAACATGGATTGCAGTTTACGGCTAAATCTTTTTATTGATAAAGACAAAAATGCAACGAAACAATACAGTGCCATCTGGGGAAAGCCAAGCAAGGTGTGCAAGACAATAAGGCAAAAAACAACAAGCATTGTAATAGCCAATAGGTCTCGCTTTTGGGACCTTATAAGTATTTAGTTATGCAACTGTTGCATGGCTAAACACTTATAAGGTCCCAAAGGCGAGACCTATTGGCTATGCCAATGCTTGTTTCAATATCTACCTGCATCTCTAGGCTTTAACTGCTTGAGCATTACTATGCAAACTATCCATAGTTCACATATCACATGCAAGCCCATTTCCAAATACACAATCAAGCCATTACACAACCACCACCACCACAGCATGCCTGAATCATGTGGCTTTTGGGTGAAGGAGAGCTTTTGATGCATAGACGGAGCAAACATCAATACCGTAGCTTTGAGCGCAGCCAATTCTAACTCAGTATCCTTTGAGGGGTCCTCAGCTCTTGGAACCCCTCCTGTAGCTTTCCTGAATGTAAGGGACCTCAAGGTACTCTACGTGTCTGAAGTTTTGATTGCTCTGCAAATCAATGTATAAACCCTAGCTATACTTCTTCCAAAAAAGATTGCCTCTACTGCAAACCGATCACAGAGTTGAACTAACAAGAGCATTGGAATTGCAACATCATCTGCACTGGCATCCCAAAAACCTTCCTGCCAGGCTACAAAGGCAACAGAACCACACAGCAAGAGTGTGGCTAAACATGCACAAAAGCAGCCACATTAAACCTGCATTGAAAGCACTCCTATGGATCTCTGGGGAAGTGAGGTCAAATTTGAGATTCTGTGTGCCGTCCACAAAACCCACTGGAATAAAAGATTACAGAGCTTGGTACCTCACTACGCCCCAGCCAAGACTCTCCATTCAGCGTCTACCCCCTCCTCCATGAACCAATATTCCTTTGAGAGGATGAAATAAAGTAGTCAGTCCCTGAATGTGAAAAGGACTAAACGGTGGATTACCCTGAACCTTAATTTGATAACTTAATCAAATCCAAGGTATTCGTGGTTCAGGGAAAATTTGAAAACTGAAAACTTTAATCCTTCAACTGAACTTCACCCTTCTTCTGGGGGAGTTGAGAGCACGACCTCAAGAAATCTTTGTAAAGGTCAATGCTAACTGGATAGAATGGGAAGAGAACGATTCAAGGGCGAGTTATGATGTTGGAATATTAATAAAACAGATGATGATGATGATGATAATAATAATAACATAACATAAAATAAGATGTGTATTTGTAAAGCGCACATTCAGCCGAAGGCCTCTTGGCGCTGAATAACAGAGGTTTATTTTTACCCAACTCAGTGGTACTCATGTTATCATTATTATTAATAAAAATAATAATACCAATAATAGTAGAATCAGAATAATTTGTCTTTACACAGGGTTTCATAAAAAACTACGACTTCTGTGCACTACATTCTGTGCTGCCCTCAGAAGAGGTTATCACCTCATTTATAGACCATCATGTTGTTAACTGTATTCCCTAATTTGCACGAGCAAACCCCGTGCACAAAAAGAACTCTCTCCTTGAACCTGCTGGCCAAATCAATAGGGATTACAGAAGAATCAGTAAAGTACTACCTGTCTTGTAAATTGCACTAGATACACAAAAAGTGATTATGGTGGATTTTACAGTCTGCTCTTTCATCACAAAAAGTGTGGAGCCCTCTATACCTGAGATGAACTGAATGCCCCCCTGGTCTGGGCACAAAAACGTAAAATAAATGCATGACTTGGGGGGTGGGGGAGGGAGAGGAGGAAGGGAAAAGCAACATCTAGTGGTTCTTTAAGCCAATTTCAAGATAGCAGTTAGTTCTGTTCTCAGCCTTTTCTTTGTCTACAGCTGGTAATTAGTCATACAGTGTGACTACAGTCTGTGCCAGGCATTGTATTGTCTTGAAGTACATTGGCTTTTCTCAGAACGCTGCTTTCAAGATTGCAGACTATTGAAACTCCAATGCATTAAGATACCATTGTTATCATCAGATTAGTGTTCCATTGCTTTTTGTGTCTGGTTGAAAGGAATGTCTGGTTTGCTTTCTGGATATCGTTCTGCGCTTTGTTTAACAATGGGAATATATGGTTGTATGTAAATAAGCAATATTTTAGGTCTTTAACTCCACTGGATGCAGGATGCCTGAATCTGCACTCATCCCTCAGGTTTGAGGCACCATATTTTCGAGGTTCCACTGTGCCCCTCTGCTTCTTGCTTGTTTCCTCTGAAAACTCGACAAACTGAGTTCGCTGTCTTGCCCTCAAAGCACAGGTACCAAGATCCTCTCTCTACAAGGATGCTCATTGCAAAGCACGGAGCAGTGAATGGGATGTGGTATTTACTCTGATGCTTCCCTAAATTGGCCATTGAGATTCACATCTTATCTGCTCATTAAGCACCAAAGTGCAACAAACTATACCGTAATGGAAGAAATAATTGAAATAATTGCAGTCATTTTCAGTGGGTGTGCACAGTTGCTTGCATTCCTGTACAGAGGAGACCTGGCCTGGCAGTTTGGCATTGGCTATTCCTACTGGAGCAGACCCAAGGCTAATCTGCATATGTCTGGTTCCTGTCTGAGATGTCCATGTGTGCAAAAAATACAGAGGACTGGAATGTGGCCCTGAGTAATCAATCCCCAGTGACTGATATTTATCGAAACACTCTACCAATCACTTTTTTGTTGTTCTCAGTCAGCTGCAGGGGCCTCTGCATCATAGTGCCTGCTTTATTTTTCACCTTCATGGGCAATGACAATGTCACCCCTCTGGCTCCCAATTGAATCAATATAAATTTTTAAAATTCTGTGCCTAGTCTTAAAACGTTTGCATGGCTACTCCCCAGGGTACTTACCCAAAATCTTCTAGCTTTGCTCAATACTAACGCACCTAAGGTCAACTACACTGATTCTCCTAGCCATTCGCCAATCCACTCAAAAGTTGTAGCTGTGGAGTTTTTCTCATCTTAGGTTCCTTTCACTGGAATGTGTCCCATACTTACGAGATCTAAGCATAACATTTAACGATGTCGATCTATGTAGACTCGTCTCTTCAGTGCTGCAAACCATTGAATCCTCATTTACCTTTATTAAGACGATCAGCATCTGGCTTGAACACCCACCCGATAATCAGTCATGCATCTAAAGATTGTCTCTACAACTATGACTCCTAATCAATGCTTTTCCTTCTTTCATGGCTTCTCCGGATTTTGGATTCAAGGATCCTTCACTTTACCTCCACTGCCTGAGATGTAGCCTTGTTTTTCTTATCCTTGCAACCCAACTCCAAATAAATACAATAATTAATATACTATTGGAAGTATTTGGGATTTGTAGTTCCTTAGCTCATTTGGAAATGTGAGCTAATGTCTTGCTTGTATTTAACTGATTTACAGTTGTGGTGGTTCATTAGTGTTTTCAGATTTTATGGGCATCGACAAAAACCGTGATATTGCGACAGATATGGCCTCATTTGGGGCCAGATGTACAACCCTTTTTTTCATGCACAAACTGGTTTGCGACCCGTTTGCGCATGCAAAAAACAAATGGGCCATGTAATAACCCTATTTAGCGAGTCACAAATGATTTGCGACTCGCTAAATAGGATTAGCGACGCGCTATTAGGAAGGGGCGTTCCAAGGGCGTCCCTTCCTAATAGCGAGTCTGAGCCCTATGTAAGACTGTTTTGCAACCGCAATTGCGGTCACAAAACAGTCGCAGTTTACCACTCTTCTCAGAGGGGTGGTAAAGCACTCGCAAACGGGACTTTGTGAATGCAGGGGAAAGTATTTTTTAGGGGCAGGCAGTGGTCCCAGGGACCACTACATGCCCTTAAAAAATGAAACAAAAACGTTTAATTTTTCTTTTTTTAAATGCATCCCGTTTTTTTTAAGGAAACAGGCTGCATCTTTAAAAAAAACTGCTTTATTTAAAAGCAGTCCGCGACATGGAGGTCTGCTGAGCCCAGCAGGCCACCATACCTGGGAGGGCCAGCCATTCCTAATGGGGTCCCAAATTGCGAGTGCCTCATTAATATGTATGAGGCATGCAATTTGCAACCCCATTAGGAATCGCTAACAGTGTCTCTGACACTGTTGTACATTGATGTTTGCGACTCGCAAATTGCAACTCGCAATTTAATGCAATTTGCAAGTCGCAAACATCAATGGTCGTACATCTGGCCCTTAGTGTGCTTCACGAATTTCTAGGAAAAATGTGTGGGGACAAGATTAATGATATGGAAAAACATTTTTGGAGTGAAGTGCTAAATTCACTTTCTTGATATGATTTTATTTCTCTCTAATAATACCACACAACAGCACAACAGGAACATCTGTGTGTGTTACCACCAGCACAAAGTATAACTCTAGGTGTAACATTGCTCAAAAATATGTAGAATGTATGTTTTCTCCAGCTATTCCTTCCATAATATTGCTAAATCAGGGGTGGGTGGGTGAAACCTTATTTCCACTTCTAGTTTTTACCTCAAATGACCCTCTAAATCAGCTATATTCTGAGCATAACTTCCAAACAACCTATGGAATCCCCTGCAATCTGTATTCTGGTGATTCCCCTCTATGGACACAGCCTCCACACAGGTGTTCATCTTTCCTGTATCCATATACTCCCAACCTTTCGGTTCCATTCTGTACCATCAACCAGATCATAATGCTTGCCACACTTGCCTTTTTCACTAACACAGAGCCGTAACTTGACTAATTTTACTCTTTCCTGACATGTTTTTCTCTGTTTTGTCTCCAAATTTCAGTCCAAATTTCTCCTTTCTTCTTTGGCACCACCTGCTTCTGTGATACAATTTCCTCAAATGCCATTTTTTTACCACATAGTAACCAAAGACAAACAGATCTTCTGATTCGTACCCTTCGCCTTGCACCACGAATCAGTGATTACATCACAGCAATCTGACACTAGATGGCTCAGCTTTCCACATGCTTACCTTACACAAAATTCAAATTATACTATTGCCAGCATTATTTCTCCTTCAAACTATGCGTATGTTTTTTTCCCATTCCAAAACAATGTCTTCATCACCAGATGTCAGTGTAACTCCATCCCTCATCACTTCCTTCTACTCAACGTTCAAGGGGTCTGCCACATCTCTCCTTTTACATTGACAAATCATTGATCAAGCCTACTCATAGTCCTAAGCAAAATGTACTACTGCAAGAGCTAACAAGTTGGCCTAATACAGTCAGCCATTCTTATTGATTGATGAAACAATGAACTCTTCCTCCATGCAAACATACAATTTGACACTCACCCACTTCCCCTTATCACCCCAAGCCCAATGGCCTAGGAGAAATACAAGCCTCTCATTAAAGTCCCAGTCCATGTCTTCAATGCAGTATATAACAATTTATTGACATTCCTTTTGCATCATCTTTCACAATACCTCCCGATTTAGGACCTAGATTTTACAAACATCTAGTCCAGAATTCTCCAAAGTCAGTCTTTGAGGGTTGGATCCATGTCAGGTTTTTAAAATAACTACATTTATCTAGATGTGGATATGGTAAAAATCTGGCATGGACACGGCCCTCCAGGGTCGACTTTGGAGAACCCTGATCTAGTCCTTGGCTACTCTCAGGTCACCCTCTGCCTTATGCAATTTCTGATCCTTCAAACTACTGGTACCCCCTCCTCTAGAATGCCCACCTCTTTGATCTTCAGGGTGGACTAACAAAGATGCTTTCAAAGCTCACCTCTCAAGACTCAACAACCAACATAGATGATCCATCTTGGTCATTACTACCCGATTCACCTAGTGTCCTTAAAGCCGACTGTAGTCAGGTGAACATCAAACTGAATTGAAATGTTTTTTTCCTATTATTTTGATTATTTAAATTGTTTTAATTCAGTGTGTTCCAGACCCTAACCAAGTCGACCTTGCAGCAAGGAACAAACCAACAAAAGATGCTATACCAACGCAAGTGAATTTATAGTTAGACATTAAGGGACTTTTATACGTTTTTGGGTCGCATCATGTATAAGTGCATTTACAGATGCACTTAGATCAGGCATAGGTTGTTCCTCCATTGATCTGGGGAACATTGAGAGAGTGGACTGCTTGTGCCATGCGTATACTCATCCATGTACAGACAAACACACATACATAAGGACATCTTCGTCAGATCCAGAAATAAATTGTCCTCATCCACTTTAAAGTAAAAAGCAGCTCAGATATATTCTTTCTGGTTCTGACCTCCCATAAGTAACTTCATAAATATTTACCACTTTATGTGTAGAGATTGTTCATTCAAAGTGAGCCATATTCCACTGAAACATCATTGCTGGCACTAACAGATGCTAAGGAAACAAACGAGCCGCTGAAGCCTACTCTGGGGAGAGTAAAAGAACTGGAATGAAATAATGCCACATTCACTTGAAAAACACACAGTTTCAAATATAATTCGTCAAATTTCAAAGGCCATGGAGAGACATATTAGACAAGAAGATGGGAAATTATGCAAATTGAGCTATACTGTAAAAAAAAAATCAGTTTTAAATACCAATTTTTAGATATAAAGCCAAAATCTGAATCTGAGCAAATTATACATGTCACTGGGAAGAATCACTTTTAATTTGTCTAATCTGATTTACGGAGGCCACTTAGCAAGGCATTGCCTTGATTTATTGTAAGTAGAACCTGTGCTTTGGCCATTGTCTTGGGTCTGACTTTGGAAAAAAATGGTTTCATTTTCCAAAGGATCTGCAGTTGATATTGTGTTTGCCTTTGTTGCTGCTGGGGATAAAATTCCTATTGTCTGCTGGAAAGTAATCCTGCTTAGTGTGCAGGGGATTTCCTGCAACAGAGATAACAGTAAAAACTCAGGCCAAGATTTACTAAACTTTCACTCAATGCAGCAAGGGAACTTCCTGCGCTGTGTTGCATGAATGGGAGAGAGCAGAAATGCGAAATGTTTACTGAGATATTGCGCACTTCTCCTCTCCTTGCGCTGGCACACTTATGGCAGACTATCACCAACACAGACACCCTTGTGCCACGATGCAAGGGGTGCCTGTGTTGTGGTCAAAACAGCTTTTGTGCAGGAAGGAATGCATAAAAACTATTCTTAGAGGCTTTTTCCTCTTTGTAAGGAGGATGTAACAAGTTAAGATAATTATTTTTGTTATGTCAGTCTCAGGTAGGAGCACCATTTTGGAGCAAACCTAGGTGTACAGACTTTAGTAAATCTGGGTTTATGTCAAAATACACGGGTGGATGCAGGGAACGCCCATGCTCCATCCATGTAACACCTACCCAATGCAAGGTAATACATGACAGCATTACTTTTTTTGCAAAGCTATACAAAATCAAGCAAATCATGCTTTGCAAATCCCGAAATACATTTTGCGTTGAAGTTATGCAAAAAAAAGTGGCGCACCCATGACGCAAAATATTAGTAAGTCTGGGCCTCAGTGTTGTAAAAATGGAGACTCAATTGAAGTTGGTGGCTCTCTCTATTTCTCTCTATGTGTCATATTTCCTTTTCACTGCAATTCCTAGGGCTGGTCTTACTGTCTGCCTTTGGGAACCATTTCTTCGATTTGTAGACTTCAAGTAGCTACCACTGTGTTTTTGTGATTTCTAAGTGCCAGCCCCATGGAGAAGAAGAAGCCAACATGTCAGGTAGACACCCTTTAGCCAAATTGATTAAAGCGCCTGACTTAAAATGGACAGCACTTGAACTCAGTGCCATACCAGGCTGGACAAAATCAAATCTCAAATTCCCCTCTTAGTAAATGCTATTGCAAACGTTTTGTGTTTACTTACAGTAAGGCAGAAATGCAGTTGTGCTCGGCAGTAAATATGATTGCCATGGCAACTAATCTGTGTTTACACACCTGTACTTTTCCCCAGCTTTTCTCATGCCACAAATCAATAATGCACTTCCTTAGTGCTTTTCAAATGCAATATCTTTGGGATACTGTCTACTTTGCAAAGCTTACCAGAACATGGTCGAGCATCTTTCATTGAAGGATATGCACACATTCAAAGCAAATGGTGAATTTTAACTAGGAGATATGAACATATTCATAGTTTAATGTATGGGTCAGCTGTTTTGCTAGCAGTACGGGCTGAAATGTGGCTATTGGAGCAGGACCATGACTAATGTGCGTATGTGGGGTCTCTGGCTGGAGTGGCATGGTGGGCGAACAATGGTGGACCCGATTGCAACTCGAGAGATCACCAGTGGTTGATATTAATTCAAGCATTCCTTCCATCGCCTTGTTGTTCGCTGCGTACTACTGATGCAACCACATGGGCACAAAGGCCTTCATGGGTTACCTTAACAATGAGCCGCCACACGAGGAGGTAACTGATATTTAATGGGAAATATGACAGAAGACAAGAGATTGATAAATGTCTAGAGGTAAATAAGAGAAAAATATATAGAGAAAGTATTTATCAATCTGTCTAACTGCACAGGGTCCACGTGGACATAAGTAAGTAACAATCATAGCTTAAGTAACATGTTTGGTAAAATCAGTTCTAATGAATATGTACTTCCAGAAAGATAACAATTTATCCACATTGTTCCACATAATCATTGAATTATAGTTTTGTTTTGGAAACAATAAATTTATCAAGAGAACAAAGTGTAGAGCTAACACGTGTCAACTCTATGGCACTTTGCTCCTGGCCTTCCTCGCGGCTTTTTAATTGGGGCTGAGTAATACATGTGATTGCTGTTGTCGATCTGCATATTGTCGTCTTTAGTCCTATCTGTCGATGTGTTTGGGTCCGTTTCTACTGCTTGTGTGGTTTAAAAGTAGCAAACAAGATGGGTAATTTGTTAACCTGCTTGAACTCGATATGTACTAGAACTGATTTTGCAAAACTTTGAGAATTTATTCAAGCAACAATTGTTACTTATGATATATAAAACACTATTTTCACTACTTAGTTGTGCGTGAATTTAAATATCTCAGGGACGTAACTCAGGCCCCCGCAGCCCCCGCGGTGCGGCGGGCCCCCGAGCTGCAGGGGGCCCCCTGAGCACAGGACTCAGACCTGATAGCTCCGGATTAAATCTAGAGCGGGGGACCCTATGTGTACCTTGCAGTAGGGCCCCTTCAACTTTCGTTACGCCACTGAAATATCCTTTTCCTTTCATTAAGTGCTACTATGTGCTTTCTGGAGTTCTGAGTTCCTAATGCACACCACCTCAGTTAGTAATCCTTCAATACCTCTGACTCACTCAAGTGCTAAATGTTTAAACTTAGTGCTCAGTTTGTAGGCGCAATAGTAGGACGGCCCCAGGACACCAGAGGTAGAATACTTCACTTATCAGAATTAGAGCCCAGACACCCCTGATTTCCCTGCCCCCTTCATTGAACCATTTCCCACATTACCACATGAACTGCAATGGGGGTGCATTGTTATCGCCCAGTGCACCAGAAGAAGCCAGTCTATCTCTCCCAGTACCCCTTCCTGGGCACTAAAGGCTCCAACAGCCCCATTGCTGTTTGCCTGTGAAAAAAGCAATAGCGCATCATGTCATGTATGTCAGAAGCAGCAGGGCGGTACAGCGCAGACAGCCATGCTGTAGGTTCCCTACTCATAGTTGTAAATTGTAAATTGCATTTATATAGCGCTTACTACACTTGGTAAGGCGTCGAAGCACTTGCCGGCGAGTAGCGCACTACTCCGGAACCCAAAAAGGAATAGTGACGAATTAGTATAGGAAAATAGGGAATTAATTTGAGCGGTGGACATATGAGTCTGTTATTTGGGTTGAAAAGGATAGTGGAGGGATAGAAGAGGGAGGGGTTTGCATTTATAAAGTGCTTGGTACCCCTGATGAGGCATCAAAGCACTTTTTGACGAGTAGCTCCGGAACCCTAACAGGATTAGTGTTAAATTAGTATAGGGAAATATGAAATTAATTTGAGCGGTGGACATGTGAGTCTGTTAGTTGGATTGAAAAGGATAGTGGAGGGATAGAGTAGGGAGGGGTCTAGAATGTGTTTATTTGGAGATCATATCAGCAGGAGGGGTAGAGGAAGTAAGACTCTAGAAAGGGTTATTTTGGGAATCATAGTAAGGGTAGAGTAGGGAAGAGTCTAGAAAGGTTTATTTATGGGGATCATAGTAGTCAGAGAGCAGAGGTAGAGGATATATTGAGAGAGGTATAGAGTGAGAAATAGGGTAGTGCATTGGAGAGAGTAGTGGATTGAGGTTTGGGATGAGTCAGAGAGTTGAGAAAGAGGATATATTGAGAGAGGTATAGGGTGAGATATAGGGTAGTTCATTGGAGATATTGAATTAGGAGTAAAGTAATAAATATAAATATACATAACTACATGGAAGGTAAGTATGTATAGGTAAGGTAATATATCTACATTTAAGTTGTATTAAATAAATTCAGACTTTCAAGTGTTGCTGGACTTTAAGAATCTAATTTATTTGTTTTTATTTATATATATGTATATATATATATATATACCCCCAGTAGTAAGCTAATTGTAGGTGAATAGTTATAATAAAAATTTATTTATCTATGCAGTGACCCGTCTACATCTTGAAACATAGAAAAATATAACCATAAGTAATATGTACATTTGTTAAGCAGAACTAATGAAAATCTATATATTTATAAACAAGATTATTATACACATTTATACAAAGGAATGCACATATCTAGGTACACAAATATAATTCAAATAACTGCTTATATACACTGGGATATGCTCTATATTTATGTTTGAGTATGGTGGTTATGTGGGGAAGACCCAAGTCTTGAGTAGTCTTCTGAAGATAAGGTAGTTATCCGTGGATCTTATGTTTGGGGGTAAAGAGTTACATAGTTTGGCTGCTTGAACAGAGAAGGATGTGCCACCTATGGTTTTTTTTTTTTGTATGGTGGGATTTTGACGTGAGGTACAAATCTAGAGTGGAGGTTCCTTTGTTGAATATATTTTGTGATTTTATTCCTGATGAAGAGCGGCCCTGTTCCATGTATAATAGAGCATTCACGTCCAAACTTGATGATGCAGCAGTCCATGGAGTGGGATGCTGGCTGGTACATGTTGCAGTAAAATAATTGTCAAACCAATTCGGTGTGCTCCCTTCTTCCAAGGCCACTTCCACCTCAACCCATTAGATAATGGCTGCAGTGGGAGGAGTCCTATCCTGCACCATAATAGTTTATCTACAGCAAAAGTGGGGCACTCGTCATTGAATGAGCAAGTATGTGTTCCTCGACACATGGGCAGTATAGTCAACCTCCCTAGTGGTAAACCAGCTTCTCTTGTCAAGCTCACTACACCGCACAACAACCCATGTGCATGAAGAACACTTCAACTCACAAGCACTCTAAGTGTGCACACATGCAGTGGAGGTGGACTGTCTTCAGGGTTGGTGCACTGGGAGAGCAGCTGCTAGAAACTGCTGTGGAACTCTTCATGTCTGGCTGGAGACCGAGTCTCGAGCAGAAGATGAGCGTCTGCAAGCATCAAGAGATCTGTCGGCAAGTGGCCGCAACTGTGTTCACTGGTGTCACTGATGTCTAGTGACAACAGCATACACAATTCTTTGTCCGCATGATGTGCTGTTCAGTAATTCATGCAGGGGGAGGAGTGGTACAGTGGGGAAGTTTGCCAGTAATCATTGAGAAGGGCTCTTGTGAGTAAATACATTCGTTTTAATGCCCCATTCATTCTTTGTGCAGTATGGAAAGCAGACAGCCAAGGCTCATAAGTGGAGAAAGTTGAATAGGTTTTGAAACAATTGCTGCAGCATTGTTTCAAGAGTACCACTTGTTCATTGTAAACCAATGAACAGTGAGCCTTCAGTCATGGATTCAGTGAAAACACAAGGGGAACCTTGAAAGCCCTTAATTTAGAATAGTAAGATACCTAATTATCTGCACTCTCACAGGCTAGTAGTCGTCCTCTCTCAAACCTATTAAAGAGTGCTAGTCGCACACTGTTGTAAGCATTTTTATGCACCTTAGATACTAGGATTCTCACATTACCAAGAACCCTTTCACACCCATCAGAGTAACAGTCACATTTTACCAGAAGCACTCTCACAACCCTCTCTGACAATTAGGCATACACAAGGCCACTGGAATTATGTGGCAGTGGAGGACCAACTCATGCAGCAGGACTGGCTAAATTATGTGGCAAGAAAAGACAAATTATGTTTTCCAGTGCCGCTTATTTTGTGGTAGCATTACGTAATTATTTTGCCATTTTTACACATGGTAACACTGTCTGGGCAAGGATTTCACCGTATTAGTACCAGTTTAACACCCAAAAAAAGCAACAAGAAATTTAGATATGACCAGTCAACCTTTGCAAAGGATTGTACTACTGTGTGGGAACACAAGTTGCCATAATTTTTTAACTTTTGGTCCTTTGAGCTAGAAGCAAAATGTGTTCAAATCTGCAGATTATGCAGCAATGATGGATTAAGTGGCCAATGCAGAAAATGCTGCAGTCACAAAATCACATGATTCCAGTGGCCGTGGTTGCACACTACTGACTGCCCACACTACCCCCACTGTGTACATCTGGTACTACAAACATCATTCTCGGACTACTCGCAGACTACTAGCCTTATATTAGCAACAACACTTTCACACCTTTCAGAAACTGGGAAACACACAATACCAGAAGCCCTCACTCAACAAACACAAACTAGCTGCAAAGACAACAGGTTTGAACGATAACTGAGAGTTCCTCTTCACTGATTGGCGAGTTTGTGGGTGGTGCTGTTGATGTGCAAATGAGTGAATGCAAGAATGAGTCATTGGTTTGGTAAATAGATGCATGGGTGCCAAGATGAATGACTGAGTGTATAGATGATGAGGACTGAATACATAAGAGAGCCAAAACCGAATCCATACAAGTTCTGCATGCATTTCTAGCATCTTAAGAGGCCTTCCTTGGAAGAATGCACTCTTTGAGAGTCATTTGAGACATGTAGATCGCTGGACCCTCATAAGAGGGGTTCATATAACATTTTTAAATCAATAATACTATCCTTGGGCAGAAGGATGAAATCTTTGCCTGTCTTAGGTCAGCTTTCTTTTTCCAGCATAGTCTAAGCAGGCTGGCTGTAGGGTGATGCGACAGGTGCAGCCACACCTGGCGCTGACAGCAGGGGGGTTGGGAGGGGGGTGATGTGTTCGGAAATAATAGAAATAATTTACAGGTTTAAAAGCACCTGCTGCAGAGTTCCTTGTGTGTCCAGCAAGTTTTCAGGCAACAACAAAATGTTCCTGCTGGTGAGAGATCGGAGTGTTGTCTAATGGGAGTCTTGACTTATCATAAAGTAGCAACGAGGGTTGTTACTGTGCCTGCTGCAAAGAATGTGTACCATGCAGAACTGTATTTTATATGGATAGCTCAGTGAGTTGCTGCTTTTGTTTACTTGCAGTTCATAAATTGCAATCCTAGTGTAGCACAGTGACCTATGAACTGTCATCAAAGAGCTGCATGCAAACTGTATGGAATAGGTTAGGTTATGTTTGTTTCCCCAGTCTTTCATTATCCCAATGATGCTAAAAAGGTTAGTTTGGGTAGAAATATATTGTCACAACTGTGGTACATTTTAAATCCCGAGTTTGTGCCTCTCCAGACCAATCACTCTTAAAATATACAGCCTATTAGTATGGATAACATGTGATTCTACACCTTGTAATCCTCATTGTGTTATGTAACATTTCCCATAGACTGATTTACACACGCATTATTCATCGTCACTATATAACGTGTGTGTGATGTAAAGTGCTCTGACACCCACACTGGTATGAGCAGCGCTATAAAACAAATTAAATGCATGTGAGAGAGGAGCTATGGAGAGAGAAGGGGCACTGTTGGAGGGTGGCAGTGAGGTAAACCGAAGAGAAAAATATCATGGTGGGGCGCTAAATGCTAAAAAAGATAACTAGCTAAAGCGGCTCTGAGTCTAAGTGAAAGCTTTGGTAAAAAATAAAGGCTGTTCCATATTATATAAAACACTGAACACCTGCTCAGTCCCAATGAATATGCTTCTGCCTTTGCTAATTTCTTTGTAATTGCAGACTGCCCTCGGGCTGTTGCCAGCACAGCTCCACGGGGACAGACTTCTTTCTGCACCTCTGCAGCTTTCTAGTGACTTTATAAAGCTCCTAATTCTGTGATAATTAAACAAAATGTTCCTCTTCTTTCTCAATATTATTCATTAACAGAGTACGCTCGGTTCGAGGCGAAGATCCATGACCTGCGCGAGCAGATGATGAACCACAGCATGAGTTCCGGCTCTGGGTCCCTGAGAACCAATCAGAAACGCTCGCTTTATGTGCGGTAGGTCTGCTCCTTGCTTGCCCCATTAAAAACAGCTTAAAACAGTATGTGCTCCATTTTATGTATAATGGCTGTTTATGATAATACAGCTAGCAAATGGCGGCTGTGGATTAGCATATGTGCTTTCAGGGCCAGTGGGGCTGATCTGCTACAGAGGCAAGCCTTCCTACCTTAAGCACTGGTTTGGGGATGATTTCAAATCCATAATGGGGTACTTAGCATTTTACTAAAGCATTTCATCTACTGAGATTTAGCATAGGGGACTCAGAAATCTTTGGATCAACATATGAACATGGAGCAGAAGATAGTTTCTGCAGAAAAGGTAGCTAGATAGATAGATAGATAGATAGACAGACAGACAGACAGGCAGGCAGGCAGGCAGGCAGGCAGACAGACAGACAGACAGACAGACAGACAGACAGACAGACAGAAAGATAGATAGATAGATAGATAGATAGATAGATAGATAGATAGATAGATAGATAGATAGATAGATAGATAGATAGATAGATAGATAGATAGATAGATAGATAGATAGATAGATAGATAGATGGAGAGAGAGAGAGAGAGATAGATAGATAGATATTACATATTGGTGGTCGCTCCTGTGTGGTCATAGTTAGGTCAGAGTTTCCATAAGCAGAGCGGTTATCAGTAATGATAACAGATGAACATGGAGCAGATGATAGTTTCTGCAGAATAGATAGACAGACAGACAGACAGACAGACAGACAGATAGATAGATAGATAGATAGATAGATAGATAGATAGATAGATAGATAGATAGATAGATAGATAGATAGATAGATAGATAGATAGATAGATCACAAATTACTGATACCGGCACTGTTGGCAATTCCGGCTGCAAGAATACCGCATCAGTATTCCCAGTGACCTGAGAATTTGGTGTAAACACATTGTGGTATGTCTTCAGTCAGTCCATGGGATTTCAGTTCATTGTCAAATGAATGCAGTTTTTTTGATTGATTGTATTCTGTTCTTCCTCAATATATGGCTCATTTCTTGGAGCACAGACTTCAGACGACTTGAACCCTTTTTTTTTTTCCCTGTCAAAGTACAAGTGCAGTCATTACTGTAGTTCCAGCCACAAGCTTTCAGATTGTGATTTTTGATGGTGTCTATAAAACACACATGCTAATAATGCAACGAGAGACATTGCATCTTACTGGCAAAATGTACTGCATAACAAGTCAAAGACAATAACATCAATTTTAACCGTTTAAAGTTAACGATTGAATGTCCACTTAGTTGAATATTTTCTACCAGGTGAAATGTAAGGCGCACAGTGCAATACTGAGCCTCAGGTTCCATGCAAACATAATGCTCCTGGCACCTTGATGGAGAGGCCACAGGTCAGGCAGGTGCAATCTTTATGGTACGTGTGTCCGATGCCTTCACCTCTGCATTGCTTAATTTGAGCCGATGGTTTCCGGTGCTCAGCACCAGCACTTAATTGTCAACACCGGCATTTAAGACAGTCTGCCACAAGGTGGCCCTGTTTGCCTAATTTAGAGATGAGTACAGCAGTTGTTCATTAGTTCAATATACATTCAAAAGGACTAATACCTGCCAAAATAGCCTGAATTTTCACATTTGCAGGAGTGCGATAGTTAGTAGTTATGTTGATACTGTCATTGGCAGCATTGGCTGAGGCAATGGGTGGTGCAAGCTGCAGTGGCCTGATTAAGTTCTGATATTCAGCACCACCATTATTCATTTCTACACTGTAAGAGAAGTACTGACCAACAAGATGGCCCCCATTCATTGCGGGTTTGGGGGGGACGGGTATTAAATACCCCAATAGTGGGAGGAGCATTCAGGAAGTGTAGCCCACTTAGCAGAAGCCTCCAATCTCTCACAGATTTTTGTCTCATTACCACCTTAAGGCATTTGTGTAAAACAATACAAACCCACACGGAATATCAGAGCACTGCAAAAGTTCCAAGGGTCGCCTCAAGGATTCACTGTTTCACTGTTGGATGAAGTCCAGCAATATATCCCTAGCCCCATTGCGTACAACACCGACCTGATTCTCCCCAAGTCGCCTTCCTCCAGCCCAATTCACACTCCCATCAGGCTCCCACCGGCCTCCAGTGGTCTCTATCCATCATTCCCCTCCTCCCCTATCCTACCCATCCTCCAGAGCTTGCAGCACCACTTCCCAGAATCCCTCCCCTTTGGGCACATTCAGTCGCCTACTGCCCTACCTTCCCCCGACCTCACTAGCTCCTCCCCTTCCATACCCATTCCGAGCGTGCAGCTCCACTGCCCAGAATCTTTTCCCGCTGGGCTCATCCAGTTGCCTACCGCCCTTCTTTCCCCTGACCTTACTAGCTCCTCCCCTAGCTTATCCATTCCGAGCGGGCAGCTCCAGTGTCCAGAATCTCTTCCCGCTGGACACATGCAGTCTCCACCCGCCCTACTCTCCCCCGATTTCTCTAGCTCTCTCCCGCTCCAGGATCCCGGGGATGGTGCCTCCCAATCCCATCCACACACCTCACTGGAAGGCCGCCTGAGCGAGATAGCACTCTGCCTTCAACAACTTAAGACAGAGGTCCACAGTCAACTTCACATCACTAAGGCCTTGTCTGCAAACTCCAGTCCAAGCTGCACCACCACGAAAAAATCACCATCTCCACTCGCTCCCTGATCGCGGGCGTTCCGGGCTCCCTCCCCCCCTTGACGCACGGAGGTCACCGTCTCATGTCTCCCACATACCTCATAGGTGGGCCTCCGCTCCGCTCCCTAATGACCCTGCGCGCCCCTCCAGATGCAGAGCCTCCCTGTCCGATACAGATATTCATTCTCTCCTACATTCTTATGCTCCAGCTCACTCACCCTCCATAGCAAACTTGCAACAAATTGAATCCATCCCCACGGATCCCTTCAGGGAACCTAGGCCTAACACCAGAACCTTAAATGAGAACAACCTCACGCGAGTCACCACCACGCTTCCCGCTCCAACAGATGCCATCATTAGTCTCAAATGCGTGCTCCTAAATTGTAGATCGGCAGCTAAACACGCTGCGGACATTGCCGACCTCACCCTGGCGCAGGATCTTGACCTTGTAATGCTGACGGAAACCTGGCTTAATGACTCAGCTACCCCCTTCCTGGACCTCTTAATACCTCCCAACTATGATATCATTAGGTTGGACAGATCATTAGGGCAAGGTGGAGGTATTGCATGTTTACATCGGAGCAATCTTACAGTGAAGGTACTACAGACTGACCTTCTGCCGTCCTGTGAATACCTATGCATTGAAGTGACTGGGGGCAACAATCACTCCTGCAAACTGCACACATTTCACCACCCCCCTCGCGACAACCTTCTCTTCACAGAACAGATCATGGACATTATTTCAGCCAATGTGGACTTCCACGGCTCCCAAATCTTCCTGGGAGATTTCAACCTCCATTGGAATAATGTAAACGATGTGGTGGTCAATAGCCTTAAATCCTTCCTTCTTGACCTCAACCTAATCCAAATCTGTGACAGCCCCACACATATCAAAGGAGCTACCTTAGATCTCGTCATTGGTAGGCCCAACTCCATCCTCCTGGATTCTATCCTCCCGTGTGATTGGACAGATCACTATTGCATCACCTTCTGTATCCTGGATTTGATAAGAACAAGTAAAGCCCAGCCCAAGAACCCAAAACAGTTGAAAAGATGCCTGCGGAACATCAACCTGCAGGATCTGACTGCTCTCTGTGATAACATCCTGCCCCCACCACCGAACATGTCGGATGTCCACGACCTTACGGCCCATTATAATCACGCAATGCTGAATGTACTAGACTTGTTCGCTCCACTACAGCTCAAAAGAATCTCCTCTAAACTCTCCAAACCATGGTTTACCGATAGTCTTAATTCAGAAAGAAGAAACCTAAGACTTGCTGAAAGGCTGTGGCGGTCCAATCCATCCCTTGAGCATCTCTACCACCTAAGATCCCTGAGAAGCACCTATAATAAACGCATCAGATGCTCGAAGGCCACCTTTTTCAGAACTCAGTTAGACCAAGCAAAAAACCGTCCAAAAAAACTGTTCGAACTCATCAAGTCCCAAGCCAATAGTCATCCAAACTCCGCATCACTGGGTCAAGGGACATTGCCCAACTGCAAAGAATTCGCAAATTTCTTCACAGATAAGACCAGTAAGATTGAAACTGAACTACAATCGGCCTGTAACGGCCTGTCGATCAGTCCACTAACCCCCCTATGCCCACCTGGTAGGGATTTCATGGTCACCACACCTCCCCAAAAACAATGCCTCCTGGAGTCTCTTCCAAACCTTGGATGAATGCGCTATACGCAAAACGCTGTAGACTCTGAAACCTTCCAACCACTACAATGACCCGTTGCCATCGAACCTTTTCCCGGAAGTTAGATCCTCCCTACTAACATTGTGGACTACGATAGTCAATGCATCACTGCGGCAAGGTGCTATTCCAGATTGCCTAAAAATGGGTCAAGTCACTCCGATTTTAAAGAAACCTACTGCGGCTCCCTCGGACCTTCATAACTTCCGCCCAATCTCCAACATCCCCACCTTAGCAAAGCTCCTGGAGAAATGTGTGCTTGCCCAACTCTGCAACCATATCGACCATTTCCAACTCCTGGACCAATGCAAATCTGGTTTCCGCTCGGCCCATAGCACAGAGTCGGCCCTAACGCACATTGTCGATGACGCGTTAAGAATGCTGGACCACAATGAGTCGTGCCTACTGATCCTTCTTGACCTTTCGTCAGCATTTGACACTGTCAAACATGATACTCTAATTGACCTCCTGGAACACAGGATGGGGTTGTCTGGGCCTGTGTTTAATTGGTTCTCTTCGTTCCTCCTGAATAGATCCCAACGCTTCAAGGTGAACCAATCCCTGTCCCATCCTGCACCGGTTTTGCTGGGGGTTCCCCAAGGTTCAGCACTCTCTCCCACGCTCTTTAACTTGTTCATGGAGCCTCTAACAGAAATGCTGAAATCATCCAGCATTCACTATCACATGTATGCAGACGATACTCAATTATACCTGAAGATCGCCTCCCCTGAGGACATTCAGTCCCTCAACTCAGTCCTACTGGAAACACAAAGCTGGCTGACACGTAACCACCTGAAACTAAATGCTCTAAAACAAAATTTCTCCTTATCTCACCCCATAAGAAATCACCGGTCATTGAACAATGGTTGAATCAGCTTACGGATCTTAACTGCAGACCTCACCTCGTGGACCCGGCATCCTCGCTTGGTATCATACTAGACAAGAGTCTGAACATGCAAAAACACATCAGTTCCCTCACCAAAGGAGCGAACTTCCAACTCAGCATCCTTAGGAAGCTCAAACCCTATCTCCCTGCTCATGACCTAAAGGTTGCAGTGCAAGCATTGGTGATCGCAAAGTTGGACTATGGAAGTGCTACGCTGTGTGGCCTGCCCAGAGTGAAAACGGCTCCCCTTAGGGTGACCTTCAATGCTGCGGCCAGGCTCGTAACGGGCACAAAAAAATTCAACCACATCTCTCCGGACCTGCTAGTTCTGAAATGGCTCCCTTATGAAGCTCGGATACAGCTGAAAATCCCATGCATGACACACAAAGCCATCCAGCTCAAGACCCCGATGTACCTCGCTCAGAAACTGGAGCTCTCATGTGGTTCAAGAGCCTCCAGAAGTGCCAGCACCCTCTTACACAAACCACAAAAATTCAAGAAAAAAAAGACCTATAATCGAACATTTTCAGGTATGGCGCCAAGGATCTGGAACTCTCTTCCCCCCGAAGTCAGGGTGATCCCTTCCTCTGTCCTCTTCAAATCAGAAGTTAAAGAGCTCTTGATGAAGAAATATCTGCCTCAGTCTGCCTTCCCCACTTGACTCCTGGGCCATTCAACGCTGTTTTGTGTCCTAGATGCTAGGCTCTTGAGAATGTTGGACATTCTAGGTCTATGTACTTGTCGATATGTCGATTATTTGTGTTTGCATGTACTCGTCCTACTGCACAATTTGTAAAGTGCTCTGATACCCTCGGTGGTCATGTTCGTGCTATATAAAACTTTCTAAATAAAATTTAAAAAAATCTTCATTATAAAAGGGGGGGGTTGTGTTGTTAAAAAGTGCTGCAAATTCCTGTTTGTTAAATTGTTTTCATACATTTCTAAACATGTAATGCAGTCCAGAATTGTTAGAAGGCTAGTAAAATAACCCTTTCGAAAGTCGGAGACTTTATCGGTGATGTTGTCTGGTTGCATTTAATATTAAAGCTACGACTGGATGAAAAACGACATCATGCAATCAAATGAGGAAAGAAAACTGACAGTGAGAAGAGCTCAATGGTGCCACACTTGATCGGCACAACTGAAAGACCAGCCAAACTTCCTTACCCTGAGAAGATCTCCTCCCAGATATCCCATGCCCTACCAAGCGCCTATTTCTTGACCTAATACTGACTTTATTTCTTTTAAAACAAAGAAACCACCTATTGGGTGCATCATCTCGAAGGTATGAGTGTGACATTGTACAGTGTTCATTGATTCACATATAAAGTGTGCTTCCTAAAAGCTATGAAGCTTGGCTGCTGAACACGTTTACTGATATTAGGTCCTAGGAGTTTTTTTTTACCCATGATGTTATTTGAAAGCTGCTTAGGAGTTTCTCTATATCTGCTTTGACCTGTTACAGGTTTGGATGGTGTTCTGATGATTTGTGTTTGGTAACTTATGAAACAAGTATTGGCAAAGCCAGTAGGTCTTGCAGTGAAACCGACTGGCTTAGATAGCTTTCACAAACGCATGTGTATCTGGGGCAGTCATCTTGGAACAGATTGTAAGACATTACAAATATATTAAAAGATGGACAGTGTGGATTAATGCCCATCCCCGGTGGTCATCTTTGAATGCATTTTGGTTTATTTTAATAAATCCCATCCAAGTAAATGGCCACCATGGATGTGACCACATCTGTGATGGACATCTCCTTGATCTATTAAAATCAAACAAAAGCAAAACCATACATGCCATGCCTGCGTGGGTGGCCATTTTTAAATGGTCAAAATACATTTGAAGATGTCTGCCTGCTGATTGAGTGAAAAATGGCAAAAAGCAAAAAAAGTTACAAAAAACAAAACAAAAGGATTGAGGGGGACAAAGAGATCCTGGCTTGTAGTTTGAGAAAGAGGGTAGAGTGGAAGATAAGGACCAGAAAGGGAGAAAAACAGTACGTAGCAGCTCTAGAAAAAAAATTCTGACACCAGCAGGAGAAATGGAAATCAGATAACTGGTGGAAGTGCTAAATATGAAAGAGTAAAACCTTCAAAATATGGACAGTACAGTAGAGAAATTTCCCCTTGTGTAGTCTACATACGATTTTAGCACATCCTCTAGAACCTGGAGGATTTTTCCTTAACACCCATCTCTAAATCATGCATTATGGGCCCAATTCACAGAGTTTGCTGTGAATGAGCATACATTACTCTTGTAGTACTCTTGCCTCACTACAGGATCTAGGAGAAAGCAATGATTACTCTTAGTGTGCTCATGCCTTACTTCTAGAATGTATGAGTAAGTCAGGAGTCCTATATAAGTAAGTCACAAAAATTCTTTGTAAGTCAGATCCTATGGGCCAGAATTAAAAAGACTGGTTACTTTTGTAGTACTCCTGGGTCACTCATTCATTTCAGAAGTAGGCCAGGTGAACTGCTGTCTTACTACTGGTCTGCTCCTTTAATTCAGGAGAACCACAAGAGTAAGTCATAGCAGATCTTGGTGAATTTCTTTTCTCTGCCTATTAGATATGTCTTTCACAATAACAAGACTGTTATGACCAGGCACAAGCATTGTCGGGAACATCTGTTTGGAATGATAGAAAAACATCTAAGCATGATAGGCTTGTTCTCTGAAAAGAAAGTACTGCATAATTTAGCAGGAGGTATTCTAGGAAAATGGCATTTGCGTGCCTCCACGTGGAAGCAAATTAAGATTTAATAAATATCACTAAAAATGTGATGGCACACAGAATAAATCTGTATGGTCTATGGAGAAAAAGTTTATAGAATGAATGGGGTCGCCCGTTTCAGTTTAAATATACATATTGATTCTGAGCTAGGAAAATGTAATGCTAGAATATATTACAGTCTCATAAACGTGTATTGGTTCCACTAAATGTAAAACTGTGTCCATACATTTGCCAGCAGAAAGAAAGAAATGATGTGTGGGTATTCCAATGTTGTTAACTCAGTACCAAATTGTAAAAAATATCACCTGAGAAAAAACAACAGATTTGTATCTGCCATCTCCTGACATTTTGAGAAAGGTGCCTTTATGCTAAGTCATTCAGTCCAAAGTTCGATACTTACTTTTTCTGGAATATGACTATTTAGCAAGTCCTGTCTCTTAGCAAAGAGAAGAGTGATTGACTGACCACATACAAAATAATTATATAAAGTTACAAACTAACTAAATTAAAAGCTTATATTTTCTAACAATGCTGCTGTTGAAGCCAGACTACACTAAATCCAGTCTAACCAAATTTATAGAAAGTTGCATTATCCCAATTCAGGAGTTCTTTTGAGGTAGTAAGACCCAAATAAGAACATAAGTAAAATATTTAATTTGTTTCCTGCAGCCCTCTGCAGTGAACCAAGAAACTTTAGATGCCACAAACAAATGTTTCTGAAGACTTTCAGTCACCATGAAGAATGGTTACCTATCTTGCATCAGAATTGTTATTATCAAAATCAGACACTCATTGTTTCTCTATGTATCTCTCTGTCTGTATCTCCTTCTCTCTCTCTCACACACACACACACACCACACACACACACACACACACACACGCACAATAAAATGGCTGCTTGAAGTCCCTATTGCTCAACAGTTTGACAGATTCCTGAGCTCAAGGTTTGCCCTGCACACAGTAAAATCCCAGAGACCACAAGATCTCAAGAGGGCTATTTTGCACAGTTCACGATAAACATACTGCCCTCCTCCGCAATCCATGAAAATGACAACTAACAACTCATGCAATGAGATGAGAGGACATATCACAGCAACTGTCATCACCCATTCTTTGTACTGTTGTCCAGTACAACATGAAACAGCCCTAGATGGTCTCTTCCAGCCTTCAGGTTCTCAACAGTGTGAATTGTTACGTGTATATAAAGTGGTTGCTCACACAATACAACTCTTGTTTGGATCTTGGCTTTGTTAACTAGACATTTATGTCTACTGTGTTCTCCCCCTAATAAATTCTTTCGTGAGGGAGTTGTAGAGGACATTATCCGATTTATTGAAGTGTTTTGGCCTCAATCTTATTTACTTAAGTAGCTTGTGCCAATTTCCGAGAATGCCTTTCATCAGCAATCTGCTAGAAAAAAAGGTGTAGCCCTGCATATTCAAAATCATTTAGATATGGGTGACCTGCTAAGTCCTTGCCATATTTTGCCTCTCAAATAAATATTAGTGAAAATATTTTAGAGGCAATTCTTTAAGGGCTGATGTCTTTGCTTGTTCTCTTAAACATCTCTGTGGGAATCAATAAAGCGGATCATTCCACAGTAATACTAAAATGTGAACTAATAGGTGTAAGCAACCTGATTTTCCTCTTGTTTTAGATAAAATGTTTAAATAATCATTATCCTGGTGTCTGAGTGTAGACATTTGTCCACCACTCAATAAAACTGTATGTTCATTATAAATAGTAATCTGTTTTCAGCCTCAATAGAACCTATTGACTCCATATTCATCACTTCGCTGACAGTTTAAAGGTCATCTTCAAACGCAAGGCCTGGCACAACTAGAAGATCAAATTTAGCTCACCTGTGTTGGATGTACAAAATAGATGCATGATAGCAGGCTACAGTAAATTCAGTGTAGCTGGTGGCTACCTTATCCTGCACCAGGGATTAAATTACAACTTCCTGCTGTTAAATGTATTGCCTGTTTCTAAGACTAACAATTAATGCCAGCCCATCAGGGCACAAACCCTGAGGTCTACATAGTAGAGACCTCTCCATTGAACTCCACAGATCTTCTGTGGCAAGAGAAGACACCACACACTTGTTGCTCAAAGCAAACTTAATTGGATTCATGCCAGGATAACAATAATGTTCAACTGTGTGTGTTTTATTAACAAATGCCTGGTATAGTCCACTATTTTGCATTTAAAAGAGGCATTTGTCACTACTAGTTTTATATCCCCTAGGTGAAGAAGAAAATCCCTTGGAACATCACCAACCTTATGGTTTGACTTTTAAGGCAGTGCAGCATTTTCTTACAGCCAAACCTCGGAAGTGGAACAGACTGCCTGAACACATGCACTTAGCACCTTTCCTTTCTCGATTGTTTTTTCTAATAAAGCCTAGTTTTTTTCACCCTACGACTCGTCACTTAGAGATAGCAGGTTATTTCATAGCACTGCGCTTAGAGACGGCCCACAATACAATGCTATAGTAATGTGTTTGCTCATTGACTCATATGTTGTGGAGTCCACATAAAATAACACAAGTCCATTCAAACATTTAAGGATTACAACACTGTTTAGTGGGGTAGAGTATATACAGTACATCATTGTACATATATTTTTTACAATAACCTAACCAATTTAAGAATAAAACAATCAGGACTAAATGTGATGGAATTGGCTTGAATGTGTTCAGAAAAAAGCACTAACTACCTTACCTGGAGTATCAAAGTATAGCATCAATAATTATTTTATTGCATTATTCTTTCTATTTTCAATAGTTGCACTCTGACCACAGCATCTCCCTCATGTTAAATTTTGATATCTACACACACTACCCAATGGTCAGTTGGTAAATTGTTTGTTCAACCTTGAGTTTAAAACACATATAAGTTCTAGGACACTCTCCCCCTCAGCTGTCGTTGTTGGTGAAAATTCAAGGAAGCAAGGAGAATTTTAGGAATTCTTGAGGGAATGGAATCACCGTAGTCCATCCTGGAGAGAATCAGTGATTGAACTACATCTTTAATGTCTTGCTGTTTATTTAGAGGTTTTCATTTAAACTGAGTCTAAGCTAATCGTTGTCAGTTTTGGCCATGACATTTATGTTTTGGAAAGTTAATGGGGGTGGAATTACAATTCAGGAGGTGTGATGTCATCAAAGACTGGACATTGCCTAGCATTTTACGTAAAAGTGAGATGTCATCCATGGAGGAGATCTTATCAAAGAGTTGGGTCTAATCCATTTATTATTAACATAATACATCAGAGTATTTGAGAATGTCTCAGCTTTAGGATACAGGTTAAAGTGTGCAGTTGTTACTAAATAGTCCAAAGGATTTCCTCAAAGAAAATTAAATTTATTAGTGAGGTAGGAATCCAACCAATTTACAACTTTGTCAACAAAGCCCCTGGAGTTTTTCCAAGGTCATTAAATCAAGTCATTGTTTACGTTGTCATAGATGGACAATAGATGAAAAAGAACCAAAAGTCAAGAATCACCATTATCAAGAATGCATAAGGCAGTGCTGATGATTCAGACTGAATATTTTTCAGAATATTATTTTTGCTGACAAACTAGTGTGGTTGGTTGTTACTTTAACTTGCGAGACACTTTACTGGGAAAGGAGGCCAGATCAAGGACGTGGGTTATAAGGCTGTTGGAACCTTTAGGAGAGTAGAGAGACTTTTCCTATCCTTGAATAGTCTAGGAACACCTCCTGTGAAAGTGAGAAGTTATTAAAATGGTTCCAATGGGGCATTAAATGAGTACTCAGATTTTTGGCTAAGTTAGCGGGTATCAGATCTAAAGGCATTAATAGAGGGTTTGGCTTGGAGATAGCATTTATACATTCAGCCTGGGCCATCCCCGAGAGTAGACATTCACGAATGCTATTGAAGGGTGTTGTCACCAGATGGGTTTTGTACTTCTAAGATTTTTATTTTATGTTATGTTACGAGATTTGTAAAGCACATTGCTGCCCCAGCAACGGGTGTCCCAGGTCCTTAGCATACCAAGGGCAGATTATTTGCTCTTTTGTCTTTTCTCCTTCAAAGGGGCAAAAATATTTGCATTTTCCAACATAGTATAATTTAGTTGTTGGTGGCATCATTAATAACAAGATCAGCCGCTGGGGGAAGATGGCAGGATGAAATACAGGAGGCTACTTGTCAGGGAGGTTAAGAATATTAGTATCACAAACCCATACTTTCTGTTTTTTGGGTTTGCAATGGTCATCAGTTTGGAGAAAGATATAGTAAAACTATTTTATGAATATGCCGCCCATCATACAGAAAATCCTCAACCGTTAGCTAATCCTTGTTAGCAATAATCAGATCAAGGCTAGCACCTTTAATATGTGTGGACTCAAACAGTGAAGAATGAAGTCACGATTAAGCAAAAAGGAGAGAAAAGAGAGAATGGGGAATGTGAAAAATGTTCCCAGTTGAAGATGCGAACACCAACAAATATGTTATTGGTTGACTGAATAAATTTGGGAGGTGATTTGATACATGCATTTTTTAATGAAGGAATTATTATCACCTGGCACGAAATAAATAATGTTGATTTTGGTAGTAGTGGATGAAATGGACTAAATTTCTTCTTTCAGACATGGAAAGTGGGAAAAGATTCAAAGTGCCTGCAGTAGATAGAGTTTTTGAACATCACAGCTATGCCACCTTCCACCTTGTTTTCTCGAACAAAGTGAATAATTGAATCCTCGAGATGTATTAGTAGGTCCATGAAGGGTTGGAAGGAATCTCACTTGCAAGGAAGGTGTCAGATAGTTTAGATTTTAAATTGTGCTTAATATTGCAGTGTTGAATTTTCAAAGCATTGCAATTAACACGTAATATCACCCAAAGCAAAATAAATTATGTTTTAAGTATCAAAGGATGAGTCAGTTCTGCCACGATTCAAACCTGAGACTTGCTGTTTGCTCACATGCCATAGCTGTGATTACTTGCCTCACTGAGCCATTTTACCAGCCTAAAAAATCAAATGTGAGGAGAAATCTCTAAAATACAAACTGTTTTCACTGAATCTTGAAGCCATAGCAATGCAGCATGGAGAGATCTCATTGATACATTACATCCTAATTTGACCCCACCATTTACATTTTCATGAAAGGTGGGCAATAACGCAATCAGTTATGAGCATCAAACCTACCAACATTTTGTGGAACCAGGGCTGGATTGGCCATTCTGCCACTCTAGCATTTTCCCAACAGATTGAGACTTAGGGTCTTCTTCCAGAGCAGGGTGACCCAAGCACGCCTCAATGCCACATTCCATTCATAACCTCTTGCAAAGTGGAGCTGGGTCGAACACTTTTGCTAGGGCTCATTTTGGTTACCAGTCCTACCCTGCTAGACACTCCTTTCTTCCAGACCTCCATAAATTCTCCCAACTCTGATGGAAACCTTAATTCATATGAGGTAATACATCTAGGTTAATCTAGAAAGCACTTGAATACATTTATTTTCTGAAAGGCCATGCGTTGATTGCTGCTTACACCTGTCATCATGATGTCTTGGTAGTTAGAATCACTATAAATTCTCTGAATCTCTTCAACCCATTTTTCATGACCTTCAAAAAGTGACTAGTTGGGATGCCTGGCATGAATTATGTTTTGTCTTTTACAGCATTTGATTCAAAGGGCATTTTTGATTTCCTTAATGTATAACTTCTCTGCAATCAGTGGAATTATGTTCACTCATTCTATTGTATAGAATGAATGAGACAGAGGAGGATATTTACTAAGGTTTTGCACGAGTGCACACATGGCATAAAGCAAAGCAAAGCATTATGTCAATTTACTTACAATAATAAAAGTATGCAGGAGTAGTGTTGAATTGTGCAGTACCACACAAGTGACAATGCAACCCTTAGTTAATATAGGTCGTTGTGAAGAGAAGGAGGATGCCACTGTCTGTTGTAAGCTCTAAATTGCAAATTATAATGATACAGATATTTCAGAGACATGAATACACAGGACTCAATATCAAATTGATATTTCAGTTAATGAGATACAGCACTCATTCCTTTGCTGCTGGAATATACAGACATTTTCTTTTGTGCCTGGCTTTGTATGCCATTAGAAGCTGCTGCTTTGTCAGCCTTTTATAATCAATTAAAGATGACATATCCAGTGGTAATAAGCACCTAGAGCAGATCATGTTACTTAGGGTGATATTTGAAAGTCTCTGTGCTCTGCGTGAAATTATTCAAGGTCATTACTCCTTGTGATTTCCAGCATAAAGATTGTTCCTTTGAGGATGGTTGGTTAATGAACTCCTTTGCCCTTATTTAATCATCTTACAGAAGTATGTGTAATCAGTCTCTGTTGTGGAAAAAGACCATGTCTGAGCTTCAAGTCCTTCATCATTGGACGTATAAGTTAATAGGATCAATAAACGTAAAAAATACTTTGACATATGTATAAAAGAACATAATTAAAACTGAAATAATGGTGATATTTACTCCCTGCACCACATTTTGATTAATTTTGTTTGCTGTGAATAATACTCTTTGTCTCTCTTTGTGGCTTACCAGAGGCATTACCACCGTATTAAGCATTTCATATTAAAAACTAATGTGTGATATGACTTTATCTTAAGTTATGCTTCTCATAACCTTTATCATGGATGAATACATTACAAATATGATTTTTTATTTTATTATGATTTCTATACTTCTTAAATGTAATAGGGTTGGAATGATGCTAGTAATTTGCTGACACTATTAGATAATACTCGAAGACTGCCTCCTTACCTTGATACTTAAAGCACCTTTTGGGTAGAAATAACTCTAATTAAAAAATGTATATGTTTCCATATGATGTCATTTTCATGTGAAACATTTGTTGGCTCCTTCACGATTCTGAAGGGTGACTACAGTCTGGTTTGAGCATCAATAAAGACTAAAAGGGTCTGCGACTCGGGTGATCTGGGGGCTGAAGTCCCTTTTACAAGTATATAGTGTGTCCCACATTTTGGAGATGTAGCATGTGTACAGCATCATCATTAAGATGCCCCTGCTCTCAACATTTCACTGAAATCCATGTGAGATGCAACATCCACAGAGGAACAGTACCCTAAGCCAAATTTGATATCAGTCTTCCCTTCTTATCACAGTTTGCGCCTGCAAGTATCTTCTGCATCACACATGATAGGAGGAAATGTCACCTTACACGACTCCAATAGTCTTGCCCTTATGGTGCTTGTCGTTCTCTGACCCAGTGAATGTTTGCTGTTGAGGAAATCAGTATTTCCCCTTTTTTGCTGCAAAAAAGTAATTATATCTGTGAGAAATTGTGTTTTTGGTTGAGGGTGAGAAACCCTACTCAAGCAACAACTGCAATTCTTGTAATTGTCAAACACAAGCAGTTCCCAAATTAATCTGTGCTTAACCGTCTGGTAGTTTAGCACAAAGCAGTTAGGCTTAACTTAGAGGCAATGTGTAAAGTATTTATGCAGCACTTCAAACAGTAATCAAGTAAAAACACAACACAAGAAAAATCCCAAACCAAGCTAGAAAAATAGATTAAACTTTAGTAAATAATTTAAGACCAAAACAACAAAATTCCAATTAGTAGAACTATAGATATGCAATTTTAAATGGTTTGAAGTAAAGTAGCACTAAGAAGCACCAATTGAGGTTATCTGGTTGTGGTGGTCCGGATCCAAGTAACAAAGTCAAACCGAATGTGATAGATCACGGGCCGGATACCGGACTGAGTTCAGTCCGCTGTTAAAAGTACTTTGTGTCCTGGATGTCGAGATGCAAAGCTTTGCCTTGGCCTGCACCAATGTTGAGGAGCTATTGATGGGAGCTTGCGGTGCGAGGTCCTGTGTTAAGAGGTGTCGTGCTGCGTCGGAGCTGGTGAAGCTGCCGATCAGAGGCTGTGATGTGGGCGTCGAGGTGTGTCACACTGCATCGAGGCCATCGAAGCCACTGGTGCCACGAGTACTTGCTTTGAGATGCATCGCGCTGAGTCGAGATGCGTTGAGCTAGCCAGGTGTGCTTGCGAAGGCTCTAAACAGAAGCTGCACTGCGTGGGCCTGGGTCGAGTTGCGTCGAGATGTGTCAAGCTGGGCCGTTTGTCGGCATTGAGCTATGTCGCGCTGGGTTGATACTTGCAAAGCTGCCGAACAGAAGCATGTGATGCGCAGTCCTGCATCAAGATGTGTTGAGTTGCGCAATAAGCTAGAGTGAAGTCCTTTGTGTGTGAGCTGAGCCAGTGCCTTTTGAAGTGCAAGTGCGGTAGGTGACAGCTCCACTCCCCCATCCTGCCAGAGGTGTCCCATTCTTCCAACATCCAGACCCTCTATAGGGATGCTGTCTAGGAAGAATACACAAGGGCCAACTGACAACTACACCTAGGCATGTGACCTAGGACAGGCTGCAGCCACCAAATTATTCGGACAAGAAAATGGCAACTTTTGAAAAGTGGCATTTTCAGAATTGTGACTTAAAATCTGACTTTACCATTAAAGGGTATTAAATTATTATTCAGACACCAAACATGACTTTCCTACCTGTTCCAAATCAAAAGCTATCATTAAATGTAATAAGGTAACCCAATGTTATCCTATGAGAGAGGTAGGTTTTTCAGTAGTGAAAAACAAATTTTAAAGTTTTTCACTACCAGGACAAGTAAACTTAAAAGTACATGTCCACACTTTTAAATACACTGCACCCTGTCCTATGGGCTGTTTAGGGCCTACGCTAAGGATAACTTATATATAATCAAAAGAAAGAGTTAGGCCTGGCAAACGTTTTATTTCGACAGGCCGAAATGGCAGTTTAAAAGTGCACACACAGGCTGCAAGGGCAGGCCTGAGACAGGTTTAAAGGGCTACTTAAGTGGGTGGCCAAGTCAGTGCGGCAGGTCCACTAGTATTATTTAATTTACAGGCCCTGGGTACATGTAGTATCACTTCACTAGGGACTTACAAGTAAATTAAATGTATTGATTGGGTGTAAGCCAGTTTCACCAAGTTTGAAAGAGTGAGCACAAGCACTTTAGCGCTGGTTAGCTGTGGCAAAGTGCACAGAATCCTAAAAGCCAAAAAAACAAGTTCAGAAAGCAGGAGAGTGAAGGCAAAATGTGTTGGGGTGACCTTGGAGAGAGGGCCAGGCGATCAATTTCTATATAACTTTAACCTGATTCATTGGCAATAGGAAACTCACCATCTATGGTTATTTCAAAGGCAGGTTCTATCTGTTGAATGTGTTTTACTTAGCTCATTTTACTCAATCTAATGTTGCCATAATCTTTAGGCCTTTTTCTGCCCAAAGAATTATGTTTATGACTTGTTGTGGTAATACTTATATATTCCCAACCAAAAAACGAGTTGTGTTGTATCGAAGATATATCAAAATGAGGCTTTGTTTGTGGCCCCTCTGCCTGTCTACACCTCAATCAAATTTAAACACAAAGGACTAATAACAAAACAACAACCAAAACTACTAGTTATTTTTGTTTCAAATTTCTCATATACACAGAGTTGAACTTGGTCTCCAGCTATTCACTAAAGGCTCACTTGCTGGGTATTTAGGGACAGATGTACAAACAATAGTAATAGCGACTACAGAATAGCAATTTTTTGTGAATCACTATTTGGTAATTGCTATTTCTAATGTACAAAGGGGTTATTTGTCCCCTATTCCATAAATAGCATTTCGTAGTGGGTTGCAAAAGATCTACCTCATGAATATTAATGAGTCAGGTCGCAATTTGTCACCCACTACGATTGGCTGCCATCACAGGGTCGGCGGCCTGCTGGAGTCAGCAGACCACCATATCTGTGATTGCTTTAAAATAAAGCAATCTTTTTTTTAAACGCAGACCGTTTTTCTCAAAGGAAAATGGGATGCATTTAAAAAGATAAAAATTAAACATTTAAGTTTAATTTTTTAAGAGCAGGCAGTGGTCCCTTGGATCACTGCCTGCTCTTAAAAATATTTTTCAACCATTCTCAAAGGGCAAGGGGCCCCCAAGGGACCCCTTCCCATTTGCAAATGGGTTACCACCAACTTTGAGTTGGCGGTAAAGTGTGAATGTTTTGCAACTGCATTTTGGTCACAAAACATTTGCACATACCAATACAAATCGGTACTTGGAAGGGGCGCCCTAAACACGCCCCTTCCGAATACCAATTCGCAAACCCAAATTGCGATTCAGTAACAGGCTGCCGAATCGCAATTAGGGCTTTGTACATTTGGAAATGCCTTTTTGCGTTCGTAAAGGCTTTGTAGTGCTAGCCCTCAGTTCTTTAAGCAGGAGGCTCTTCTCCAGAGACGGCTTCTTTGTGGAGCATCGCCCCACAGGAAAAATATAGTGATAATAATGATGTTATTATCATGTTATTTTTCATTATTTGCTATGTAAAGGTGCGGGTGGGGTGGGGCTGTGCTTCCCCCAGAGCAGGGGGAGGAATGGTGACACTCTCTTAAGTGTGCATGATGGTTTGGCCAGTCGTCTTGGGCCAGCCAAACCGTCATGTGGACTTCGCATGTTCTCTACCGGGGTGTGTTGTACAGCCTGGGTGGAGAACATGCACAGCCTGCCAGTCCCTCTCTGAGCGCTGAACCATGGCGCTCAGACCAATCACAATGCTGCTGTAAGGCAGCGTCGTGATTGGCTAGGGGAGTCAGGAACCTGGGTCATTCCTGCTTCGTTGACCGAAGACGATGGAAGAGTGTATTTTTATTTTAGTTTTTAATTTTCCCCTTTCCTTTTTTTTTACCCCCTCACCACTAATGCCCTGTAGCAGCCGCTACTGCTCTTCTCTTGTAAAATTGAGTAAAGTGAGCAGAAACTGTCACATTGGTACAATATCTTGTTTCAATGAGCCTAATTTGCCAGACACATCAAACAATTAACAATTGGTGACTGAGGCAACAGAAAGAACCGCACCTATCACAATCCCATATTACCATAACAAAAGGGAAGTAATCACACACATTGAAAGGGAGTGCACAAGTATGGGAGACCTGTCGCATATACTCTCTAACCGGAGATAAATTCCAGATTTCCAGAATCAATACAAAATGACGCTGCACTCAAATCAATCAAAAACTTTCCATTAACCGTAATGACAATTTCAATTAGCCAAATATTGCATAATGCATAATATCCAATATTTATCCTTGTATAGGAAAAACACGAAATAGTCCAGAGTCCATAATCCATTCTTCTTTATTTTTCAATCTTCTCCTCAAATATTTAAAATTCAACTGTAGCCAAAGCCAACGCGTTTCGTCCACTTAACTCAATCAATCAGTAGATTTGTAGAGTGCTTCTTGTCACCCATGAGGGTATCCAGGCATTGGCAGCGTCCAGTTTATAAGCTGACTAGCCAGGTGTTCAGGGACTTTCAGAACTCTGAAAGAGATGGGGAGGTTCGGAGATGAAAGGGTTGGTTGTTCCATGTCTTCGCTGCTAGGTAGGAGAAGAAGCAACCTCTGCATCTGCTACATCGGATGTGGGGGGGTCAGAGTTAGCGAAACGGAAGTGGAGTGGAGTGGAGGTGGCAGGTGGGCTGATAGAAGTTCAGCGGTGGTTCAAGTAGATAGTTCCTCAATACTGTTGTGTAGAGGCTTGTATGCATTGGTCAGGAGCTTGAACTCACATCTTTTCTGTACAGGGACCCAGTGGAGTTCCCTGAGGTGGGGGTGATGTGGGTTTGTCTAAGGAGATCCAGGACGAGTCTAGCTGCGGCATTCTGTATGGTCTGTAGTCATTGGAGGAGGGGAGCTGCGATCCATGCATAGAGAGTGTTGTTGTAGTCCAGTCGGCTGGAGATGAGGGCCTAGGTGATGGTGCGTCTTTGGGGTAGCCATTTGAATATCTTTAGAAGCATGCAGAGGATGAACTAGCAGAAGGAGGAGATGGAGTTGACCTGAGTCCTCATGGTTAGCTTGTTGTCCAGAATGATGCCAAGTATCCTAGCATTGTCAGTTGGGGTAGGAGTTCTGAGGGCCATTAGGATGCATCCCATGGGGAGCTTTAGTTTCTGATGATCAATACCTCTGTCTTATCCGTGTTGAGCTTCAGGCAGTTGTCTTTCATCAAGTAGGCAATGTCTGTCATGCAGTTGTGGAAGTTGGTCTTGGTGTTGGTGGTGTCTTCGGATAGGGAGAGGATGAGTTGTGTGTCATCAGCATAGGATATGATGTTGAGTCTAAGTGTTTTGACAATGCTGGCCAGAGGTGTTATATAAGTGTTGAAGAGGGTGGGGCTGAGCGAGGATCCTTGGGGTACCCCACAGATGATTTCTGATTTCCAGAGGTGAAGGGGGGAAGCAAGACTTTTTGCGTTCTTCCGGCGAGGAAAGAGGCAATCCATCTGAGAGTGGCTCCTTGGTTGCCTATGTTGTGCAGCCTTGTGATGAGTGTGTGGTGGGGGAGACTGTATTGAAGGCTGCCGAGAGATCTAGGAGGATCAAAGCTGCAGTCTCTCCTCAGTCAAGTAGGGCTCGGATGTCGTCGGTAGCTGCGATGAGGGCTGTCTCAGTGGTGGGGTTGCTGCAGAATATAGATTGGGAGGAGTCGAGTCGAGTAGGAGGTTCCATTCCAGATTTGGTGGAGAGTTACTGGTTCATGGCTTTTTCTAATACTTTGGCCGGGAACAAAAGCAGGGAGATCGGTGGGTAGTTGTTGAGTTTTCTGGGGTCTAGTAGGGCATTGACCTGTGAGTGTTTCAAGTCCTTGGGGAAGGTGGCCTTGGCAATTGAGGTGTTTAATGAGGTGGTGAGTATTTGGCTGATTCTGGCTTCACTAGGTTGAAGATGTGTTGAGGGCATGAGTCGGTTGGGGCTCCTGAGTGGGCCATGTTCATGATGAAGGCTTTGTCCTGTGGGGTGAGCTGGCTCCATTTGGTTAGTCGGATGTCTGTGGTGGTAGCAGGGTTGTTGTGTTGCTTGAAGAAGTCAGTGGCCTTGGGTTGGGATTTGAAGTTTCTGTAGATGTTGGCAATCTTGTCATGGAAGAAGTTTGCAAGGTTGTCGCAGAGTTCCTGTGAGGGAGTAATGTTGTTTGTTGCAGCTGAGGGGTTGGAGAATTCTTTGACGACGTTGAAGAGTTCTTTGCTGTTATTGGAGCTTGATTTGATGTGTGAAGCTAAGGCCTTTTTCTTCGATGCTCTCAACTGTCTGTTGTAGAGGTTGAGGGCTGTCTTGAAGGCGGTCTTGTCAGTCGTGTCCTTGCTGTTACACTATCTCCTTTCCAGTTGTTTACAGTATTATTTAGAAGTTCTGAGGTCTTCAGTGTACCAGCTACCCTGCTTGGTGGACCTTCTGCGGGTGTTGTTGCCGATGGGAGTAATGCTGTTTGCGCAGTTGGTGATCCAATTGTTGAAGTTTCTGATGTTCTGGTCTAGGTTGTTGGAGGAGATGGGGTGGGTGGTGTTGAGGGCGTTGATACATGTGTTCTTTGAGACTTTGCTTCAGCTGTGGCTAGAGGCATTGGGCAGACTGGGGGCAGAGGTCCCTGAGCTGGTGATGTTGAAGTGGACAATGGAGTGGTCGGTCCAGATGAGTTCCGTGGTGTGGCTGTACCTGATGCGGTTGCTGGAGGTGAAGATGGGGTCTAACGTGTGGCCTGCTGTGTGTGTAGGGTTGTGGAAGAGGTGGGTGAGTCTGATGTTGTTCATGCTGTCAAGGAGGTTGGTCGTGTTGACCTTATTGTGGTCATCGAGATGGAGGTTGAGGTCGTCAAGGAAAATGTCGTTGTTGGAGTTTATGGCTAGGGGGTCGATGAAGTCGTTGATGAAGTTGCAGAAAGCTGGACGTGGTCCTGAAGGCCGGTAGGCATGGGTGCCCTGATGGAGGACTAGCTGTCTGTTTGGAGTCCAAAGTTGAGGTGTTCCATGGCTGGGCTGATGTCCTCATTTGTGCTGGTGCACTGGATGGATTCCGTCCTCCGCCAGGCTTTTTGATGCGGTTGGGTGGGTGATCTTGTATCCTTCAGATATTGCGGTGGCGATGTAGGGCACGGAAATGGGGTTGAGCCAGGTCTCAATGACGAATAGCAATCACACAGAAGGGGGCCCCTGAGAGGATACCTAGGCAGAGGAACAGGGGAAAACATAAATATCAATCAAGAACAAACCCACTGCCTGCAAGTAATTTATAAATAAGCTGTATGTCAAGGATAAAAGGAAAGAGAACTACATTATCCCATCCCCATAGGGCAAAACACAGTGTGCAACAAAAAGGAGGTAAAAACCTGTACAACTACACCATGAAACAATTATTTTAGGGCATATGTCTTGAATTTATTTTACCCATTCTTGGAGTATCAAAATATCAAAATTACATTTAATAAATATTATAATAAATACAATACCAAATCAGAAAACAGTTGTACATACTTGTGGTGCCCAGGCGCAACAACATACAAATCACCAACACCATACTACCAACAGAACCATACTCATTCACTCACACAACACATGCACAATGGCGACCCACTGCATCAGACACAATAACCTCAGCAAGAGATGGTACAAGATGTCATAAAGAGAATTACAAACAGAAAACTTCGTAATTGTTCCATTAAGTCCAATAACCACAATTTAGCAATTTTTATCCAATGAATAGTTAATACATATTCTTTGAGAACTTCGATGTAGACCACAAGAAGATACAAAATGATGATTATACTGAGGGAGACGTGCCGATCGGTGGGGACCTGCCACTTACGAAGAGGACATCAAGTGTAAGTGTGGAGATGAGGAACCAAATCCTATGCATTTGTGCTGCAGCCTGCATTAAGTAGGGCCTGGGGTGGGTGGGGTTTCTGTTGGTGGGAAGACCGCTGACCGGGCTAACCCAAGCGGGAAAACTCAGGCAGCGGCTGTGTCCCTTGGTCAAGCGGCAGCAACTGGATCATGCTGGAACAAGCAGGAACCACAGGCAAGTGGCAGGCAAGGAGCTCCTGAACACTTTAGGGCTCATACATGTGCGCATAAGATGCCATGAGCAGGACGTCATCATATCTCCAAAATAATCGAATATTTAGCAATAAATCAGTTTCAATTCAATCCTCATATTCACTCGTCCTGATATATCGTGTGTAAAATGTCATCATATAATCGAATATTTAGTATTTAGTTCAGCTCGATTCAGTCCGTAAATATTTCGTTCAGTCCACCAACTAGGGAAGTTGGGCAGCGTGCTCTCAGCGTTCTACTTACACATCATGTTGAGAACCTTTGCCAGACACATCACACTATGCAAAACTTAGAGTCTGCTCTGTTTGGATCATTTTCAGCCAGTGCTAAGAGACCCCAAATAGGTAGTGAGAGCTGTATAAGTGAATTCAGTCAGATGTGGGACCAGGTACTACAAAGTTGCTTTGTCTTACAATGCACTGCTTTACAAAACAATGAAATAAAGGACAAAAAAGCTGACTGCAAGTGAGCAGTGACTTTGAGGTTAAGAGAAAGCCTAACTGAAAAGTATGTTTTTCAGGGCCTTCCAAATTGGTAAAAATTATGCAATTTCTCTTAAATCATGCATGCAGATATTCTGGTGTCTTATGTCATATACAGCTTTTTAATCCCAAACTTTTACATCAATGTAAATGATTATATGAAAATTGTGGATCCCTATAGCTTTTTAATCAAACACTCAAATTGCATGTTGCCGTAGCTGGCAAATGAAGCACTAGAATAATTTTTATTATTGAATAAAATAACATGGTAAAGGCACAAATACTTATCTGCTTTGTAAAGGCATGCATGATAAAGACTGTGTGTTAAAGGCGCATGGTAAAGGCATGTGTTGTAGTGCCATACACCCCTATGATAATACTAATGGTTATGACAACAACAACAGTTATATTATTAATGATATAACTGTATTTACTTATATTAAAAGATGATAGGTCTAAAATGTAAATAATGTTTTTTGATCTGCTCACATAGGAAGACGTTTACAAACCGTGATGATGACTTGTTGTGCTAATCAACTCATGGAAAATTAGGAAAATGAATAAAGCTGAAGGGGAAAATGCAACACATCACTGCTGAGATCAGACCATAAAGAAGAGCATTAGCCACAGATGAGAGAAGATGCTCTCTGTTAGAGAAAATTAAGAAAATATACATTTCGAGCACATTTGGTTAGCCTCGGGAGATGTGAAAATGTGTTTTCTCAAGTAAACAAATTGGAAGTGGCATAATTCTTAAGATAGCATCCATGAAATACTGCTTCCTACTAAACATATGATTGTTAAATTAGGCCTTTTGAAACTGTAAATTGGCTCTGTGAAGTTTATTGTGTGCTATTAGTTCCTTTATTTCCATTCTGAACATCGAAGAACAGATTGTGTTAGAAAAAATCTGCAGGATATGGGAATAAATGAATGCAGTGCTTTCTTGCTACTTTCCAAAATATATTCCTTTTAAAACAGCTATGCGCTGCACTCAGCTGAAACAATTTAATCATTTTGACAATTTGACTATACACTGGGATTGCATGCATCGTCTATTTGTAAATACTAGAAGCTTGAACCAGCATAATATTTGAGAGGGAACACCATTCCAAACAGATTGACTCCCATTACAAAAAACTGCAAATATCAACCTCACACCTCTCAGATTGTCCAAAACCACATACTCCATTTTACATTATTACTGCTGACTCAAACTAGGTGTATTCCAAGCTTATTGTGTGCCTGTGGTTGCTCGTGGTGGGCGTCGGATAAGAGCGTGAGAGAGAAAGACAGAAAAGGGAGAAAGAAGGAGGAAGAGAAAGAGAGGAAAAGAGTGAAAAATGGAGAAAGCAGAGATGAAAAAGAGGCTGCTGGAAGTGTATGGTGGCATGAAGAGGAATCAAAACTAGGCAGCCTTGGTATTCACCAACCCCAGCATTTAGCAGCACTGGTAGCAGTCATCTTAGAAAAAGATTGGGCCCATGCACTTATATATATTTTTTTTACAAATTAAGCCCTGGCAGTATTATGGATCTCCCTCACTTCAATAAAGTCCATGCATTCATGCACGTCATCACAGTTCGCAATAACAAAAAATACATGAAATAATGTACTGCAGTAAAAATCTAGACTACTTCGCAACGAACCCCCACTAACCCCTCACTGTAAATGACTTCCTACACCACCAAGCACCTGCCTTCCAGCTTCCGTTCATCCATTAAGCCATCAATTTGTTCAGTACCTATCTTCTTCATTCGACCATATCATATTTCTTCTCATTATAAAGCTCTTCACGACCATCTGTGTTCGTAGCTCTGATGTTGTAAATGGCTGGACCACCTTAAAGAAATGGCACCCAGGCTCGGATACAGAACATCAAAGAAACTCAGTGAGCACCATAAAGAGTGCCACCCAATGACACGCATGGTGCTCGGGAAAAGAAAATGGCGCTACGTGATTATCTTCATTCCTCTGCATCTAAAGGATCCTCATCTCAGTCCTTACCTTAGCATAAGAAGTCCTCACCCTAGAGGCAAGAAAGTAGGTCTCTTAAGACCTCAAAAAGCCCTTTAGAAATGTAATGCTCTGCTTAGCGTTTTTCCTCTTTCTGTAAAGTATGAAGCTTTATTATGAAAAATAAGAGACTGATAGAGATCGCTGGTCGGGGTGTTTGACTATGATTTGAAAGACTTTAGTTGGTGCATAATTCATCCATTACTACCCCGTGCATCTTTCTCATCACAGTACTTTCTCTAGCCATATGTGATCACCTAAATAGCTCTCAATCATGTCTTTGTTTCCTTATGGCCGGCAACCAGTAGTGCAGTGCTATATGCAGAACAAAGGTACAACACCTATTAGATGAGTGTGAGGCCTACTGTCAAGCAGTTTGATTTTATTATGGGCTACATATGTGAACAGCCATGCACTAGGCTACTACCCACTATATCAGTAACCCAATAAACAGATATGTTGCAAGGAAACCTATCTACACACATCAGCTGCGAGCCATTTTCAACTAGCTGCATATTAGTTAACCCATCACCTTCACTCTTTTTGCTTTTTCTTTTATTGAAAAACTATTTTCTTTTAAAATCCTCTTTCACAAAACCTTTTTAACTGTTATATCAGTACATTTTATACAAAATTTCTTTACAGTGATAACTTTTTAGCACATTTAAAACAAAGTACAAGTCCCGTGAATAGTTTTTGATACTCTGATACAGTCATAGCCAACACATGTTTCGCGGCTCACCAAGCACTTCCTCAGGGCTGTGAAAAGTGAGCATACAAAGCACAATATATATCACTTATTATTTACAGCATTCAAATTTGAATAAAAATACCACATAACATTCAAAAAGATAATTGTGTAGCTAGATACAATAAACACCTGCTCAGTTCTTTTAAACCTGAAAAATGTTTACCTCAAATCTAAATAGAGTGTTAAACCTCAAAACATTATTCTCTATTGTATTACAAAAGGATTTTCAAACTCTAAATAGCATAAATTTGTTTCCATGTTCCAATTGTACATACATTTATAGGTCCCACTGGGCTTCACTGTATTTATAAACTGTTTAAGGCTCCCCTCAATTATCGCTATATATTGAAATTTTACTATCTTTCTGGGAGGACTAGTACTAAGCAGACAACATATCCTGATTATCTGCTCCCTGACCTCATGTGAGGAAAGTGAAAAGAAAAGTAATTAGCGGGTTCAAAAAATAAGATGCTTCTGAGTAGGTCTCATAATCAGAGCATTATAGATTGTGTAGATGTGTCTTTTATCATTCATGAGTTGCTGTCATAGTAGTTCCGTACTAAGATGGTCTACAAAACATGAAAATTAGGGACTCTTTCAACGATATGAAATTCTAAGAGTAAGCAGAATCCCTACAACAACCATGTCTTACCTTTTAGTGCAAAATGACTGCCAATTCCATATAATTATATCATCTCCACATCATATTACGGTCCTGCAATCTAACTCATGGTTATAAATTGCACCTTGAATCTGCAAGAACCCAAAACACCATATGTATTGTTTCTAAAGAAATCCAGAATAGTTGCAAAAACAAAACATCTTGCAATCTAATAACCAAATGGGCCTTTTAATATGCTTTAAATGTTGAGAAACACTTAAAAGTAAAGAAAAACACAACTAGGCAGTAATTCATATCACCCAAATACCTTAAGAAATCACACTAGACGAGTCTAAAGCACACCTAGAATACTGAAAACTTGCATCTAAATTTATGGAGTTCAATTAAATCAACAACAATCCAATAACAATAAGTTCTCTCGATAAACACAGTCTAATGACTACCAAAATCACTCCTGTGCATTCATGTTCTTACCCGCATGACGTGGCTCTCAACCTCCCATTCCAAGAAACCAAAAGGTTCCTGCACTTCATCATCGTGCTTAAATACTCTCTTTCAATTACATAATTTCCTGTGCACCAAAAAATTTGAAATTGGATATTCCTGAAAGCCGAACTGGATTACGTACATTCGTGCTACCAAGAGTTCAGTAAAAAAAATTAACAAATATAGAGACTCCGATTTCCCTAGCTTTGTGCAGTGGCGTAGCTAGGGGGCGATGGGGGCGGACCGCCCCAAAGCGGCACAAGTTTTGAGGCGGCAGCCGGCCCCCTTCCCCGCTCTTACCTGCGGCCGCTACCACCCCCCGCTCTTCAATAGTTTTGCCGAGGGCGGCAAACGCAGGGGCCGCCACGGGCAGCCTAAGGCCTAGCTACGCCCCTGGCTTTGTGTGACTAGTTATTGCCTAAATCCGGGTACAAATTTATAAAGCTCAATCCTAAAATACTTGAAATCAACATCCGAATGTCTCATTGAAAAAACAAAATTAAAAACCTCAAACTAGAACATAGAGCTATCACCACCAGATCATATCTGTGCTGATCCGAACCCCTGATGTCTTACCAGTAACGGTCAATATTATCTACACTCAAGCCATTGTGCTAACACAGAGGCTTGTAGCTGCTGCTCATAAGCCTATTTGAAATAGCACGAGTTAAGCTATCTTTCAATGTTCCAATGCCTCTCTATCAGAATAACCAACCAACAATTTAAAACCATGATAGAGATTGGACATGGATTTGGAGAAGGACAATAATATGACGTGGAGATGATATAATTAAATGGAATCGGTAGCTATTTTGTGCTGAAAGGAGGAGATTCTGCTTACTCTTAGAATTTGATATAATAAAAAATAGTTCCTAATTTTCCTGTTTTTTAGATCATGTTGGTATGGAACTGCTATGACAGCAATTTATCGATCATAAAAGACACATCTACACAATCTATCATGCTCTGATTATGAGACCTACTTGGAAGCATCTTATTTTTTTAACCCGCTAATTACTTTACTCTTCACTTTCCTAATATGAGGTAAGAGAGCATATAATAAAGATATGTTGTCTCCTTATTACTAGTCCTCCCAGAAAGAATGTGAGATTCAATACAAAAGCCATGATTGGTAGGAACCTTAAACAGTTTATAAATACAGTGAAGCCCAGTGGGGCCTATAAATGACTGTGGAATGGGAACATGAGAAAATAATTCATGCAGATAAGAGTTTGAAAATCCTTTTGTAATACAATAGAGAAGTTTTTAGGTTTAGCACTCTATTTATATTTCAGGTATTTTTTTCGGGTTTAAATGATCTGTGAACATGTGTTTATTGTATCTAGCTACACACAGATCTTTTTGTCTGTTATGTGGTGTTTTTATAAAAGTTGACTTCTGTAAATAAGAATTGATATTTATTATGCTTTGTATGCTCATTTTTCACAGCCCTGAAGAAGTAGTTGGTGAGCCACGAAACACGTGTTGGCTTTCACTATATCAGAGTAGCAAGAATTATTCATGAGACTTGTACTCTGTTTTAAATGTGATTAAAAAAATTATCATTTTATAGACATTTTGAATAAAATGTACTGATATAAGAATGAAAAAGGTTACTTAAAAGAGGATTTTCAAAGAAAATTGTTTTCAATAAAAGAAAAAGAGAAAAGAGTGAAGGTGTATGGGTTAATTAATATGTAGCTAGTTGAAAATGGCTCCCGCTTACGTGTGTGTGTGTGTGTGTGATCAAGGCCGTGGCAACACGGCCGAAACGCGTCATGCTGGTTTGCACGTAATAAAGAACACTGCATAATTACTTCTTGGCACGTTGTGGTCTGTACCTGCATCCGAAGATTTGGAGTTGACAGGACTGTGGTGCTGCTCATATATATATATATATATATATATATTGGTGTCTTACAGTGTTGTTTTACCATCTTGACCAGTGTAAGACAGTTTTAGAACCTACCGTATGCCTTCTGCCCTCTGTGGTCGATGCTAATTCCTGTCAATGTAAATGACTGTGTGACGATCAAATGATCCTCAGCCATAAAAGGCTGTGAATGGAATTTTACCACTATCCCAGGACCAAGTAGTTAGCCAACCTTGACCTGGGCTTGCAAAACTGTACCTGCTAATACGTTGATAGCTGGACGTTCTACCTGAGCATGGGAATGGCTGTAACTTGACAAAGTAAGCTGTACTTGGTAGAATATGCCTGTCGATGGGTATGTTTGACTTTACCTGGCAATATTACACTGTTCTTGGACATGCAATGGCTGTTACTGAGTGTGTAATGCTGTAATTATAAAGTGTCTGCACCTGACACATTTCAGCAGTTTCCAATCATTTATGACTACACCTAGGAACATGTGGTTATTCTTTTGCAAATGGTGTCTGTAGGTTTCAAACTGTACTTTGGCATATGGTGGCTGCAACTGAGCAGAAGATACTGGTCCTTAGCATCCTTTCCTAGGCATATGATACAGCACACAGAATATTAAGGCAGTATATAAGGCTGCATATGGGCATGTAAGGCTGCATTTTAGCATATGGTAACTGTGAGAATTTGTATAGGGTAAAAGAGAAACACCTTTTTAGCCTGCATAAACTCATGTCTGGATCCAGTACAGTCTCCTACTGGCAGGGATTTGGTTGGGGTGGGGCGAAGGAGCATGGACACTGATATGCTGTACCTACACCTGATGATCATTGACAGAAATTACACTGGAGTGCATGTATACTTCCCCTGAATTGAAGGTTTGCTATTCCACCCCTATAAGAGATGAGCAATCCCTCGCAGCAAAGTATTTCTCTTTATTGGAACTGCCCTGGGTGCCCTCCACTCCCACTCCTGGCCCAAATCCATATCCCTCCTAAATCCAAACCAGCAAACAAAGTTTACCCCACTTGAGGAGCATGCTCAGGATATTGTCCCTAATCTTGAACCACATCTAGCAAGCAGGAATCGTTTTATCATTTAAAAATAAATGAAAACGTAAAGCTGCCCCCGGTCTGACCCACCCATGGAGAATAGTGAGATTCCTGTGTGTTAGCGTTAAGGGGAGTTGCCACACATTATACTTCATACCAGTGTTTTGACTACCCATAGAGACCAGGGTTGGTTTTTAATAGAAATGGAAAACAACACAAGAAATGTATCCTTGTGGCCTGAAGCCTGTGTCCCAGTGATCCCGAACCAACATACGTCCATTTATCCACCCTGGAGAGCTCAGATTTGTGCTCACCAGTGGGTCTGACTGGGTGGTTCATGCACAGTACCCAACCGATATTTACTCCTCACTGCCATTGTTTTTGTATTGGGAGTTCATCGTGATTACTAATAAAATACCTACAGACATATTTATTTTAAACAAAATTTTATTGTTTTCATATAACATAAAACAATAGCTGCCAGGACATAGTACATCAAAAGTAGACAATTGTTCACGTACTGTAGTAGTACAGTGTAAACAAGGTTAATGATGTCATTCTAACATGTACAGTCTGCGTGCATAACCTATTGTAACATACCAATGGGTCCTCTTCAGCTAGCAAATAACAAACCCCATCACCCAACTCCCCCATCTTCAGTCACCCCTTGCCAGGCTGTCATGAGTTCCATAATGGCCAGTAAGATCTTGAGTTCTCCCCTGTGGTTCCAAATCCCTCCCAGGGTGCCCCGTGGGAGGTCGGGGGTGCTCAGTTGTTTCCACCCTCTGTATCCTCCACTGAATGGGACACCAATTCAGATGATCTTGGAGTTTAGGGAGGTAGGAGTGTCATTAAAAACAAGGCATGTTACAGTGGTGTTTTAATGATCCTCAATACATTACACATTTTGCAGATTCAGTGTGGCGTGTGTAAACACATCTTTCCACATGTTTGTCTGAACAAAAAAAAAACAGAACAGCCTAATACACCACTGGCCACACCATCACACGTCATCACCCTCCTCTCATTGACACAATACTCTGTACTGCATGCATTACAAAGGATGTGGGGTAAGGCATCGCTGGAATTAAAGGCATGTTCATTATGGTTTGGAATAAAAATATAATCCACATCAGGGGGAGAATTGGGCCTTGTTTCTAATATAAGAGTAGACTACACCCAGGAAAATCTAGCAACAAAGTACATTTCTGGAAAGCAGATGAATTATTGCATCCGGGCTAGGGTGAAAGTGGTATGATACTGTGTCCATACCATAATACACAAATTAATGTATTTTGTTACCATCCATAAACTAAAATAGCAACAAAAATATCCTATGGTTCTGTGTGTTCCAATTGGTCTATGGTTGATGCATTATGCAAAGCATTTATCGATTCCCTTTTGATTTCGTGTTGAGGTGTAGAAACGTCTGGGAATGAAGACGTCCCCTGAAAATGGCGGGCAGTGGTACTGCCCCCGCTACAATTCTGAAAAAATATTTATGGGAAAGTTAGGGTACGATCACTTGTTTTCCTCTCGCCCAGGATTTCTTTCTCAACTAGACCCTATATGGCGTAATGCACTAGTCTCCGGGTCTGGGAAACAGGGCCAGGTCCAGAAAATGAAGAAAGCTCTTTGATTTTCACTCCATGCTCCGTATTTTACTAGTTGCCTTTTCCCCTCAGAAGTAATATGAAGACATTGGAGGTCTAAGGGTGACCCAAGGGATAAATTGTGTGGTGTGAATGTGGTCAAAGTTTGCATGATCGTACGTTTGTCCCCTCCGCCATTTTAGTGAATTGACACCCATGCTTTCTTTTTACACAACCAAACAGACACATGTGTTGTGTCTGTGCAAACATATTTCAGAATAAGGCTTTTTTAAGGCATGTTAAGTGATCTCGCTGACTCGCCTTCAGCTGTGTTGTGGTTACTGGCATCCTTGTTCAGATATTTTTTTAAATTTTTTGCTAAAGTAATAATTTGCTAGGGTTCATGACAAACCGTTCTTGTGAAGTAAAATGTTGTGACCCTCATTCCCAAACTTATGAATCAGCTGGCGGAACTGGAAGCTAACCATTCCCTTATGTATTCTTCTGTGGACAACTGTGTTATTCTGCTCGACACTTACCTTCCAAATGATGGAGTATTACACAAAGCAGAAAGTCCCGCCGGAGACGCAATAGCCGACAAATATACGATCTAAAAATTGGCTCAGGCAGCATCTGTAATAAATATACAGCGTATCCAATTTTTTTGTGCAAAGTTAGTTATTTTTAGTCCCGTTCATAATGTGCTGAAATTGCATGAGAAAAAAAGATGGAAACACGTGGGGATGGATGGAAAGTGGTCTAAAGAGTAGGCCTCTGCGGTTGCATGACACTCCATCGAGGTCAATAACATCGACCTACAAGGATATTGCATTCACTACATCACCTACCACCACATCATTAGGGTAAGAGTAATATTACTGTTTGTAGATCCACATTGTCTACCTAACGCATTTTTCTTCTACATTCCCCTGCTATACATACATACCTATGCTTAACTTGCAATATAGTATTTAGGTTGGTGACCTCTAATGCATGTGATATTATTATCATGTAATATAATCTATGTGATATATTGTGGTAAACCATCTTGGAACTTGGGATCAGGAGAGCTGCATTCTAATAGTTACTTTATCACTGGTTCAAAACATTGTGTGATTCTGGGCAGTTTACTTCATCTCACTGTCCTGTCATTATAAATAAGTGTAATGCTATGTAGATATGTGTCATTGTATTAATGTGTAATATGTAAAGTACATGTACACTGTGGTTTCTAGTAATGTCTCAAGTGCATCTATGTTATGTGGCCTTCTTTTATTTGCATCCTTCAAAACCCAATGGCGCCAAACCCCAAAGATATCCAGGCACTCTTTTCTGCAGAAACACCAAATTAAGGGCCATTTTGCAGTCACAAACACTAGAGTTTGCAAGATCACACGGTTTGCAAGTGGCATATATTTTTTGTACAAGGTACTAAACCTCTTTTGTGACTCAGAAAAAGACTCTGAATTACAAAGGGGTTTTGTGACTCATTTCAAATCATAATTAGAAGGGAGCATGGAAGGGGTGTTTTATTCTATTTGTGATTTGCCATGAAATATATCATTGGTTTGCTGCCACAATTGTAGTTGAAAACCATTGAAAAGTTACCCACTCCTCAAAGGTGGTGGTAAGTCATTGACAAATTATGACGCGGCCCCTGTTGGACAGCTTCCTCTTTGGGATCTGTGATGGTTGGCCTCAGAGGAATCAAGCAGTGGCTCAAGGGAGCATATTGCAAGTCTCAGAGACATTCGTTTGACCTACCATATACCACACTGAAATCAAATTAATAGGGCGGTGATGCTACATTCTATCAGTTATGTATCCATTCTGGAATATCCAGTCTCCAGCGAAGGGTTATCAAACCATCCATCCTGTGCTACCTAGCTTCCTGTTCTGTGTTCCCCACTCTGCCTATTGCCTCCCACATATATCCACCATTTGGTCAGCGTAAGACATTGGGGTTGTTGGTTCACTGGGGTGTGAGCTCTGGTCAAGAAGCAACCACAGTCCTTGTCAGGGTGAGCCACAAGTCAACCCTAAATTAACCTGTGCTCAACCCTCTGGTGGCTTGGCACAGAGCAGTCAGGCTTAACTTAGAGGCAAATTATAAAGTATTTGTGCATCACTTCAAATAGTTAAAAAGTGTAAAACACCACACAAATAGGATTCCATACCAAGTAAGAAAAATAGAGTTGTTTTTAAAAAATATAACAAAATCAAAATTACAAAATTCCAATCAGTAGAACCAGAGATAAGCAATTTTAAAGATTTCAATGAAAATAGCGACAAAAAGCACAAAGCGCCAACTGTGGATATTTGGTCGCCTCAGACAGGGACAAAGTCAAAGTTAAGCCCAACCGCCATGGAGCGCTGGATGGCTACAGAGACCCAGTTGGGACTGCTGAACAAAGTACCTTAAATCCTGGCTAGTGGAACGTTACGAGGATCTGAGTTGAAGACGCATTGTGCAGTCGAAGTGATGCGTCAGTTCCAAGGTGCGGCGAGGCTACAATGCAAGGTCCTGCGTCATCGTCAAGGATCCCGTTGAGGAGGGCTCGCGATGCATAGTCTGGTGTTGGGGTGCACAGCGTAGGTGGGTTGATGCGTCGGTTCGGAGGAGCTGCAAAGTTGCGATGTGGTGTCTGCCATCGTCGCCGAGGCTGCCATCAACGAAGAATGCGAGGGCCTGTGCCAAGGATGCATTGCGCAGCGGTGGTCACGAAGAGGCTGCGGAGACAATGCAGGTCTTTGAGACATGTCCAATCCACGCATCAGTGGTGATGCATTGGTTCTGCTCAGGGTTGTGCCGCACAGCAGATGAGATGCATCAGTTCCGATGGATCCACAGAGGTCGTCAGAGCACCTTATACCCAGTTCCAAGGGTCCAGGACTGGGGTGGCACCACTTGGCAGGGTAGACTCATTGATGGCAGAGTCCAGGTGCTGGAGTCGAAGTTTGGGGAGCCTTTTGTCCCTGAGGCGCAAGTCAGGAGGCCAGCCAACTAACCCTTGGAGTCACTCTGGGGTCCAGGAATCAACAGATGTAGGTGCAGTCCTTCTCACCCAGGCAGCAGGTCAGCACAGCAGCACATCTGTCCTTCAGAGCAGCAATCCAGCAGAGTGACAGTTTTTTCAGAAGCACAGCAGTCCTTCTTCCTGGCAGTGTAGCCACAGGTCCAGAAGTGTACTGAAGAGTTGGGGTCTGAGGTCCAATATTTATACCCAATTGTGCCTTTGAAGTGGGGAGAAGCTTCTAGAGGCATGCCTTTGAAGTGCACAGTGTCCTGCCTTCCTGGCCCTGTCTCTAGACTAACCACAGGGGGTATGCAGCCCTTTGTGTGGAGGCAGAGCTCAGCCTATACAAGTGTAAGTGGGGCTGGGCCCAGCTCCTCCCTCCCCCCATCCTGCCAGTGATGGCCCATCCAGGCACACCTAAGCTCCCTATTGTGTGTGGCTGTCTAGGAGGAATACACAAAGCTCATCTGGCAGTTTTACCCAGTCATGTGACTCAGAGGCAGGCTACAGGTAATAAATAGCTAAGGCAGGAAAATGCCAGCTTTTTAAAAGAGGCATTTTCAAAATTGTAATTTAAAATCTAACTTTACCTTGAAAGAGAATTTTTCATTACAATTCTAAAGACACCAAACATTAACTGGATACCTGTTTTCATTTAGAAATTACAGATTATTAAACGTAATAAGGTAACTTCAATGCTATCCTATTAGAAAGGTAGGCCTTGCAGCAGTGAAAACAACTTTAGGAGTTTTTCAGTACCAGGACATGTAAAACTTGAAAGTGCATGTCCAACTTTTTAAATACACTGCACTCTGGTCTATCTAGGGCCTACCCTAGGGGTGACGTATATGTATTAAAAAGGACGGTGGGCCTGGCAAAAGGTGTGTTTTGCCAGGTCAAAATGGCACTTCAAAAGTGCATGTACCGGCTGCAATGACTGGCCTGGGACATGTTTAAAGTGCTACTTAAGAGGGTGGGTGGCACAACCAGTGCTGCAATCCCACTAGTAGCATTTAATTTACAGGCCCTGGGTACAGATAGTGTCACTTTACTAGGGACTTACAAGTAACTTAAATATGCCAATTAGGTATAGGCAAATTCTACCATGTTTTAAGGAGAGAGCAGACATGCTTTATCACCGGTTAGGAGTGGTAAAGTGTTCAGAGTCCTAAAAGCCAACAAAAGCGGGTTCAGATAGCAGGAGGGTGAAGGTAGAAAGTTTAGAGATGACCCTGCAGAAAGGGCCAAGTCCAACAGTCAGAATGTCTGTTAGTTGGCCTCAGAGCCCCACATCTCTTTTATCATCACATTTACCCATACATTGTACTAATAAATTGTTTATGGGCCCACAGTGTTTCTTAGATGTCCACCACTGGTGCTGCCAAATGCCAAGGGTCTCTAGCTTGATTCCACCTCACCCCTCTGCCTTTCACTTCCCTACACTTCCTCTCTCTTTATCTCACTCTTGCTCATTCTTTTCCATTCCTGCTTTCTCCCTATGTCGCCCTTTTCCTATATTGCTCTTCTTCCTTCCTTTACTCTGTTCTGCCTTTCTCTCTCTTGCTGTGGGATAAAGTCTGATGATAAAAATAAAGTCCAGCTCCTCAAACATGAGTGCTGGAGCCTACCCCCTGTAACAGTGGCGTAACAGTGGCACACATTAAGTACTCAAACCAAGAACCTGAGTCATCCCATTAACCTAATTGAGCAGTGGATTTGAGTTGTGATTGCAACATGTATGTTATGATTTATTCCGATCTGCCTTATTTCTTTCTACCTTTAAGTGAGGAATTTTTATATATTTCAGCAATGTTTCTAGGTAATTTTTCAAGTGTTCTAGTTTTGTAAGTTTAATTTTTCACATTAACTGCACAGTTTCAATGTATTCTCTGGTTTCACCTTACTGTTGTTGGTTGGTGTGGAAGTAGCTACCCTAGATTCCGGTTGATTTGGCGTGTGCAGTACAGTGCACAGTTACTCATTTACCCCTGGGGCACCACCACCAAACTATTATCAGATGTGTACTCTGGAGGCCCATCTCTATCAAGATCTCATTTACCCATCAATTGAGACTGGTGGCAAAAGACTGGGAAATCTCACCTCAGCTATAGGAAGCCATGGAATCAAATAGTGTGGAAAACAAGTCCAGATTGGGGAATTCCAATGGTAATATAAGCATAACACGGCAAAAATATTTGTGAGTTGTAGACTCGGTGCACAAAGAGGGCGACAAACAAAAGAAAACATGTGATGTATTTAGTCTTTGGTAAAGCATTTAGTATTCTTCTTCACAGAATTCCCTTTGACACATTGAGCCTCCTTGGTAAACTTGATTTGCAGCTTATTGAGTGAATAATAGCAAAGCGATATGTGATATAAAAGAGCGTATGGACTGCATGAAACCTGGCTTTCGAAATACCCTAATTTATGCTGGCTTGGAGGAAGACAAACTGAGTGTACTGGAGCATTTAGCACCCTAATTGGAAAAAAAGCAGAGTAGTGTTTCTGGGGGCTTCTGAACACTTTGAGGCACATCTCTTTGAGGGCTGCCAGTGGGGCAAAACATTCTCCTGAGCAAGTTTTATGGACTGTACGGGTCACCAGGCAGTTTCTCTAGACTGAGGACAAACCTTTGTCTGCTACCAGGGTAACTGGCTATCAAAGAACTGTGGGCACCTTCCAGGGCAGAAAATGACACTGTTGCTATTAGTCTGTGAAATGCTATCGGAAAAGTGCCTGTGCCTTCTAGGAACTGTAGGCCATGTTGAGTGCCCACTGCCTTAAGTTTACATTGTGCCTGAAGCATTTGTTGGTGTTAGGTGTGATCCTCATACTCACAGGGCATACGTGCCTTTTTGTTTTTGAGTTGTCTGATAGAATACCTTTTCTTAACTCCACATCTACGTACCTTGACAATAATATATCTATATATCTATGATATATATATATATATATATATTCACTGAAAAAACCATAGGTTTCAGACACGTTATAGTTACAAATTAGCATTTAAAAAACCTTTGAAATTCACTGAAAAAACCATAGGTTTCAGACACGTTATAGTTACAAATTAGCATTTAAAAAACCTTTGAAATTCACTGAAAAAACCATAGGTTTTAGGGACAGTTATAGTTACTTGGACATTGCACTCGTACAAAACCCGTGAAATTCCCCGTTATAGTTAGTTCAGCTAACTATAACTCGCGCCCTCATAATGCACTGCTGATGACGTCACATATTACATCACTCATGACATGGTCAGTGACATCACTGATGACATCACTGATGACATCTCAAATGACATCACTGATGACATCATCCAGTGACTGTGTGTTTCTGTAAAGTTTAAATATTTTTAATATATATAGGAAAAGACGTATTGAAGAATGAGTGGGTGTGTAAGTGTCTGTATGGATGATTTAGTAGGTGCGTGACTGACTCTATAAGTGAGTGATTTAACGTATCTTACTGAATGCATGGGTTAGTGACTAAACTGGGTGAATGTCTGTATCCGTCTGTCTGTTGCTGTGTAAGTGGCTGCATGTGTTTGTGAATAGCTAAATGAGTGTCTATATGAGTTATTGAATGCTTGTCTGAGTATCTGTATGGGTGCCTGAGTGTTTGTGTGGGAGGGGTGTGTGCAACTCTGTGCATAGATGTGTGAGTGTGTGATTCACTGGGTGGATGGTTTCAAGAGTGCATCTGTGATAGACTGTATGGGTGGGTAAGTGTGTGTAAGAGTGTGTTAGTGAGTGAATGTATGTCCCAGTGGTACATGTGTGAGTAACTACATATGTGAAAGGCAGTATATATGTGTGTTGGAGTATATAAATAGCTATAAGCAAGAGTGAGTGATTGTGATAGTGGCTGTATGGATGAGTGTGTGCTTGTATCAGTGATTGTATAAGAGCGTAACAATGTGCTACTATTTGTATGAGTAAGTGAGCTGGTGTGTGTATAACTGTATAGGTGAGTAAATGGCAGTGTGTTTAATTATTTGCATGACTGACTAGGTGTCTGAGTATCTCTATGGATGAGTGGCGTTGTTTGAGTGTCTATATAGGAGTAAGAGTGCATATGATAGTCCTGTACTGAGTGACCGTAAGTATGAGTGACTGTACGGGTGAGTGAGTGGATGTGTGTGTGTAGACCTAAGAATCAGTGAGTGGGTATGTGGTTATTGGTGTTGGAGTGTCTATGGTTTTGCGAATGGCAGTCTGTAATTTAGAGTGGGTGTATCAAAGATTATATTAGGGTGTGAGGAGGTGCATCAGATTATCACGTGGATGATGTCATCAGTGATGTCATTTGAGATGTCATCAGTGATGTCATCAGTGATGTCACTGACCATGTCATGAGTGATGTAATATGTGACGTCATCAGCAGTGCATTGCGGGTGCGCGAGTTATAGTTAGCTGAACTAACTATAACGGGGAATTTCACGGGTTTTGTACGAGTGCAATGTCCAAGTAACTATAACTGTCCCTAAAACCTATGGTTTTTCAGTGAATTTCAAAGGTTTTTAAATGCTAATTTGTAACTATAACGTGTCTGAAACCTATGGTTTTTCAGTGAATTTCAAAGGTTTTTAAATGCTAATTTGTAACTATAACGTGTCTGAAACCTATGGTTTTTTCAGTGAATTTCAAAGGTTTTTAAATGCTAATTTCTAACTATAACGTGCCTGATACCTACGGTTTTTCAGTGAATTTCAAAGGTTTTGTAAATGACAATTTTTAAATGTATTAATTGTTATATTAATTTTTTTCATACTGATTTACTACATTTTTAGAAACAATTTTTTTTACATATTTTATTTTTTAAATTACATTGTAATTACATTATACATTACATTACAAAAAATACTTTCTCAGAATGAATTACTTTAGTTTAAATACTTTGCACATAGGCAATAGACTTTTAAGTACAGTAGTTACAGTTGTTGCAATGGGCAACACATTTTCAAACACAATGCAACATTCAGCTCAATGTGAATTTCTAGTTAAATGCAATTAGTTACTTTATGGATTACTTTTCTAACCACAGGACTGGATCCTAGATTCAGTCCTGGTACATCTCCTGTAAACAGTTGAGTAAAGCGTTTTGGTTACAGTCGTGATTTTTAAGGAATATTATTGTATTTTAAAAGTTGACACTTAGAAACTTTTTCTCATAGAATCACCAATGTTATCCTATGGAAGGAAATTCACTTAGCAGGTAAAAACTGATATCATTACTTTTTCTTACTCAGTGTTGGATCCTGGATCCAGCACTGGTGCATCTCCTGTAAACAGTTGAAAGAATGCGTTTAAGTCATACAGGTGATTTTTAAGGAATATTTGTAGTTTGTAAAAATCAACACTTTGAAACTTTTTGCTGAAAACCAGACAATGGATTCCTATGGAAGAAAATATAAGTTACTGGTAAGTACGGTTAAAATTACTTTTCACGGTCAGTGCTGGGCTGAAAGATGCAGCACTGGATTCTCTCCTGATAACAGGTGAGTAAATTGGTATTCGTACTTTGGTTGATTTTAGAGGAATATTATAAAGTTCCAAAACTCCACACTTAGAAGAATTTCCAAGTGAAACCAGTCAATGTTAGCCTATGAAGGTAATTCAAGTTACCGGTAAAGTACGGTTAAAATTACTTTTCAGGACCAGTACTGGGCTGAAAGATGCAGCACTGAGGTCTCTCCTGATAACAGGTGAGTAAATCAGAATTCGTATTTCGGCTGATTTTAGAGGAATATTTGTATGTTTCAAAAATCAACACTTAGAAACTTTTTCAGCAAAAAGCAGGCAATGATATCCTATGGAAGGAAATTCAAGTTACTGGTAAGTACGGTTAAAATTACTTTTGAGGATCAGTACTGGGCTGAAAGATGCAGCACTGAGGTCTCTCCTGATAACAGGTGAGTAAATCGGAATTCGTATTTCGGCTGATTTTAGAGGAATATTTTAAAGTTCCAAAACTCCACACATAGAAGAATTTCCAACTGAAACCAGTCAATGTTAGCCTATGAAGGAAATTCAAGTTACCGGTAAGTACGGTTAAAATTACTTTTCAGGACCAGTACTGGGCTGAAAGATACAGCACTGAGGTCTCTCCTTATAACAGGTGAGTAAATCGGAATTCGTATTTCGGCTGATTTTAGAGGAATATTTGTATGTTTCAAAAATCAACACTTAGAAGAATTTCCAAGTGAAACCAGTCAATGTTAGCCTATGAAGGAAATTCAAGTTACTGGTAAGTACGGTTAAAATTACTTTTCAGGATTAGTACTGGGCTGAAAGATGCAGCACTGAGGTCTCTCCTGATAACAGGTGAGTAAATCGGAATTCGTATTTCGGCTGATTTTAGAGGAATATTTTAAAGTTCCAAAACTCCACACTTAGAAGAATTTCCAAGTGAAACCAGTCAATGTTAGCCTATGGAAGGAAATTCAAGTTACTGGTAAGTACGGTTAAAATTACTTTTCAGGACCAGTACTGGGCTGAAAGATACAGCACTGAGGTCTCTCCTTATAACAGGTGAGTAAATCGGAATTCGTATTTCGGCTGATTTTAGAGGAATATTTGTATGTTTCAAAAATCAACACTTAGAAACTTTTTCAGCAAAAAGCAGGCAATGATATCCTATGGAAGGAAATTCAAGTTACTGGTAAGTACGGTTAAAATTACTTTTGAGGATCAGTACTGGGCTGAAAGATGCAGCACTGAGGTCTCTCCTGATAACAGGTGAGTAAATCGGAATTCGTATTTCGGCTGATTTTAGAGGAATATTTTAAAGTTCCAAAACTCCACACTTAGAAGAATTTCCAAGTGAAACCAGTCAATGTTAGCCTATGAAGGAAATTCAAGTTACCGGTAAGTACGGTTAAAATTACTTTTCAGGACCAGTACTGGGCTGAAAGATGCAGCACTGAGGTCTCTCCTGATAACAGGTGAGTAAATCGGAATTCGTATTTCGGCTGATTTTAGAGGAATATTTTAAAGTTCCAAAACTCCACACTTAGAAGAATTTCCAAGTGAAACCAGTCAATGTTAGCCTATGGAAGGAAATTCAAGTTACTGGTAAGTACGGTTAAAATTACTTTTCAGGACCAGTACTGGGCTGAAAGATACAGCACTGAGGTCTCTCCTGATAACAGGTGAGTAAATCGGAATTCGTATTTCGGATGATTTTAGAAGAATATTTGCACAATGGTGAAGGGAGGGGCGGGGCCTGAGGTGACATCTGTGCAAACGCGCCCCGTGGCGCGTTTTAAGTTGGGGATTAAGTCCCCTTGAATCCTGAGGGTCCCTAGGGGCCAACTAGCCCACCAGGAACCTCCAATATGCGCCAGAGGCTGCGTTGCAGAGACGTGTAGAGAGGCCACACCCCTTTTACACCTCTCTGCAACGCAGCTCTGTGGCGCTTTCTGGATGTACCTGTTGGGCTAGTTGGCCCCAGGACCCTCAGGATGAAGAGGATTTAATTCCCATCTTAAAGCGCGCCACGGGGCCTGTTTGCACACATGTCACCTGAAGCCCCGCCCCCTCCCTTCACCACTGTGCTAAGCGCGCCCGTGGCGCGTTTTAAGTTGGGGATTAAGTCCCCTTGAATCCTGAGGGTCCCCGGAGGTCCAACTAGCCCACCATATACCTCCAAAGCGCCACAGAGCTGCGTTGCAGAGAGGTGTAAAGGGGTGTGGCCTCTCTACACGTCTCTGCAACGCAGCCCCTAGCGCATATTGGAGGTTCCTGGTGGGCTAGTTGGCTCCAGGGACCCCCAGTATTCAAGGGAATTCGTTCCCCTCTGCAAACGCGCCAGGGCGCGTTTGCAAGTGGTGAAGGAAGGGCGGGGCCTGCGGGCCCGATCGTTTTAAAAATTTAATAATTTTGTCCCCTGAAGGGGGGCTGTGTGGCCCCCTTCCTTTTCCTGTTTTTGGGCCCTGGGGACCCCATCCCCCAGGGCCTTACCCTACTTTAATTTAATTTAAAAAAAAAAAAAACGGGGAAGGGGCCGCGTGGCCCCCTTCCCTGGGCCTGTATTGGCCCGGGGACCCCATCCCCGGGGCATGGCCTTTTTATTTTCTTGGGAGGGGCTGCGTGGCCCCCCTCCTCAGGCCATTAAGGCCCGGGGACCCCATCCCCCAGGGCCGGCCTTTCCATTTTTTTTTATTTTTTTTTTGGGGAGGGGCCGCGTGGCCCCATCCTGGGCCACTACTTGCCCGGGGACCCCATCCCCGGGGCTGGCCCTCTCCGTTGGGGACTGTGGGGGGTCCCCAATCCCCCACAGTCCCGCCGGCTCCCACGTCCCTTGGGAGCCGGCATTGCTGTTCCACATGGGGAGCAGCTGACATGCTGCTCCCCATGTGGAAAAGCAATCGGCTTTGGATATTGGAAGAGAGGCAGGTTTCCTGCTCTCTCTTCCAATATCCAAAGCAGTTTGCTATGGCAGGACGGGAGCCGCGAGGCTCCGTCCTGCCATAGCAAACTACAGTGTCCCGAGGGTAGGCACCCGGGACACTGCAGGAGCCGGCCCTGGGGGTGGCGGTCCCCAGGGCCATCAAGGGCTCCAGGAGGGGGCCGCGCGGCCCCCTCCCTACATCAGCACAGCCCGGGGAGGTGGTGGTCCCCGGGGCTTCGGAGGTCCAAACGGACCCCCATTTTAATTGTTAGTGCCCCGGGAGGTGGCGGTCCCCGGGGCGTGTGGGAGGCTGGAGCCCCCACACAGGGTTGTTTAATTTTTTTAAAAAGCCCGGGGAGGTGGTGGTCCCGGGGCTGCGGGAGGGCTCAGAGCCCTCCCGCACCATTACAAAAAAGCCCGGGGGGTGGCGGTCCCCGGGGCTTGAGGAGCCCTTTGAGGCCCCCACATAAAGTTAAACCCCCACCATGCCCCCGGGACTTGGGCCACCCGGGGCAAAATACAATCGAGCGCGGGAGACAGCGCTTCGATTTTCGGCAGGATTCGCGCACCCTGAGCGCATCCTGCCGATTTTAAAAATATATTTTTTTTTGCCCAGGGGGTCCTTGTGGGACCCCTGAGCAAACCTAGGGGTCAGGGTGTTTCTACCCTGCCCCTTTGTGCGCTTTGCGCACTTGTTTCTGTCCCTCGGTTCTACCGAGGGACAAAATAACTGCCAACATTTCCTGAATCGGAATGTTGACAGCCAGCTGACAGCCAATTAACATGCAGCTCGTGATCGGGACGGTGCGCGCAGGGTGCGCTCAGGGTGCGTGAATCCTCCGTGCCCATAGATATATATGTACTTTTACTTTTGATTTTCTCAGCAACTACTGAGCGGATTTACACCATTTAACAAAAGGGTTCTTTCTGAACCAAGAACTACCTCTTTGCCAAATTTGGTGTAATTCCGTTCAACAGTTCAGGCTGTAGCCGTGTCTAAAGTTTCCTATGGAAAAATGCATGGGGAAAACGCGTTTTGGGACCCCCTTTTTCTCGGCCCCCGCTTGCGTATCACCCGAGACTTTCAGGGTAGGAGCGGACCGGAGCGCCCACAAAGTTTGAAAATTTCGCGAAGATACGTCAACCGGCAAGAGAGTTATTTCAAATAGAATGTCGCGGATTTCCTATGGATAATAGGTTGTAACTATAACTATCTACTGGCGACCGCCAGTAGATATATATATATATATATATATATATATATATATATATCCTACTGGCGGTCGCCAGTAGGTAGTTATAGTTAGGACCTCGTTTCTATTCAAAAAGCGTTTTTTGTTTTCCCAATAACTTTGGCGCCGGTTGACGAATCTTCGCAAAATTTTCAAAACTAGTGGGGCGCTCCGGTCAGCTCATGTCTTGAAAGTTTCAGGAGATTCGTCAGCGGGGCCGAGAAAAAGGGGTCCAAAACGCGTTTTCCCCATGTAATTTTCCATAGGAAGCTTTAGACAAAGCTACAGCCCGAACTGCTGAACGGAATTACACCAAATTTTGCAAAAGGTAGGTCTTGGTTCAGAAAGATCCCTTTTGTTAAATGGTGTAAATACGTTCAGTAATTGCTGAGAAATTAGAAAAAGAAAAATATCGATATCTGTGGGCGCGGTGGGTTCGCGAACCCTCCGAGCACGAGCTTCATTCTCATTGGCTGCCAACACTCCAAACCAGGAAGTGTTGGCAGCCATCTTGTGACTCGGTAGAACCGAGTCACAAGAAAACAGTAAAACAAAGTGAAAAATGAAGAAAAGGGAGCAGTGTAGAAACACCCTGACCCCCTAGGCCTGCTCAGGGGGTCCCACAAGGACCCCCAGGGACAAAAAAAGCATTTTTTAAAAATAATTTCGGCGGAATTCGCATTGGGGTCGCGAATCCCGCCGAAATTATAAAAGAAAATGAAGCGCGGGCTCCTGAGCTTCATTTTAATGAGGCCCCCGGGTGGGCCAGGTCCCGGGGGCATTGTAAAAAAATAATAGCTGGGGCCCGCGGGGGCCCCCGCAGCCCCGGGGACCGCCACCTCCCCGGGGCTTATTAATTATAGCAGGCGGCAGAGAGCGGCAGGGAGCGGGGGCGGGCAGCTGGCTGCGAGGGATTAAACAGGCTTTGGCTCCGCTGGCAGCGGGCGCCCTGTGTGGATTTGGAGCGCGTTTCACGGCGTGCCTCTCACCCGAGGGCTTAGAGAAAAACCATTAAAACGTATGGCTGAAATGCAAGTGCTTTTTAAGTATAAAATACTTTTACTTTATCACTGTTATAAGGCGACGGTACCGTGCACTTTTTAACAGGTGGCTTGGATAGCTATGCACCAGAAGCCAGTGTAACACCACACTCCTTACCAACAAGCGACAGGACACTGAAGTTTGGCCCCGCCCGCCCTACGCTCGTTAACGCTATTTAGCAACAGAGTGCAATTGCAGTGCTCGTTGGTGCACAAGGTATTTTCTATACTGCATTTCTCAGGTGCATTCATTCAGAACATTCCTCGTCCTAAACAAAGCGGATTCACCCGAGCCCTGCTGTGCCTGAATCGTTGCAGCGTGAGTATCCCTCCGCCCTGACTCAGCGCCGCTCCGGCCTCCCCGGGGCCTGAGGACGGAAGGGGCTGCAGTCGAGCCCGGCGTCTGCAGTGTCCTGTTTACACAGCTACGAGGCCTGCCTGCAACAGGGCCGGTGTCGCCCGTGTGACGATTGGAATGTCACTGCTTTGGCGAGTAAAACAACAATATGTTGCAAACCTCGCTCAGTGGCCCTGATGACGAAGTGGGCGGTGAAGGTATTTACTGCTCTCTGTATATACCGATTCCTCAGGGCGCGGTAATTACAGAGTACATAAATGGCTCATATTCTGAGTTTTCAGCTGGAAAGTGAGAAATTACAAGTGGAAGCTCAGTTTTCCTGTGCTGAATTCCGCATTTAACATAACTTATTGCACATTTCCCTGCAGTATATTTCAGCAGGATTGACCTGCCTGAGTTTGCCTGTGGCAGATGTTTGGGGGTGCTGTCACTTCCGCATTGTCCAGAATTCCAGTCCATAGCGCGCCCTTGTTTGCGCGGGGTTTGGAATTTACGCCAACGTCATAATAGGGGACCAGGTCCTCACCCACACTGGTTCCAGTCCTTGTTTTTAAACCCACCATAATTGCTTTCATGTGTTTAAGGCTAATTGGTTTAATGGCAGCAAACTAAGACTACAACTCCCAGAATGCATTTGAGACTAAGGCTACAAACAGTGTCCATGATGATGTGTGGTCTCCCCCCTTCAAAAACAGTGTGCACCTACATAGCTGTTAGAACGACAGTGCGCTGTTCATATAGGAAGGGGACAGAACAGGAACATAAGCAAAGTGCCAGGAGCTTGACTCTGGAGCCAATACAACTCTGTGTCTCAGACTTTGGATGTCGTTCCACTTTTTCGAAAGTCTAACACTTGCAGGCCTAAAATGCTGGCAACATAAAATTTCCATGATAAAAAAACGGAATCCAATATCTTGGTGACCGTTAGGCAGACCTCCTGCCGTGAGCCTGAGCAGTCAGTGATGCTTGTAGGAGTCCCTTTCTGGGCGAGAGGGGCTGTTTGAGGGCCCAGGGGGACATTGAAGAGGAAGATATTAGTGGCCTGCCACTTTAAGAATACTTGTGACGAGACTTCGAATCTGGGAGTTGTAGTTTAAAAACAATACAGTTTGACTTCTTATCACATATTTGTTTTTTAACTGAAACACTATTTTTAGGAGGGACAGGTTCCAGCCATGATGGTGTACAGTAAGTAGGGAGGTGGGAGCAGGAAACCCCTGACATCTGGAGGATCCATATTGATAACTGATCCTGGTGTGCTCTGAAACAAATGATTTTCTGCTCCTTTCTGAACTGTAGGAGTGGCGGCTGAGGCTGATATTACTGAGGAGGATGTTATAGAACTTGATGCACACAGCAAGAGGGCACGCCTCCTGCTATTTGCTTTCTTTTGTTTCTCGATTGTGAGTCTGGACATTTCATGGCTCCCTGTTTCATTGGGTGTCTGAGGTACTTCGTGTTTCGGCCATGCGTGCCCTCGTGCTGCCTGTTCCTGCTTTAACAGGTAAATCACTGCTCGATAGCGGACATGTGCACCGACAGAGGGATAGGAGAGACCCCATGCAGGACACACAAATAGAGCCTTTACCAGCGGCTTTAGAAATGCCCTCAGCTCCGATGCGAAAGGCTGCACTCAATCCTTAGCGAGGGCTCGGCGCATAATGAGGAGCAGCATCCAGGCCGCCGCGCCCTCCTTTCTACGGTCTGAGAAATGTAAAGTAACACAGGGGGGTGCTCAGAAAGGTGGAAGGGGAGATTTAAAGGGCCCGATGAAAACCACACCTCTTCAATTGTATAGCGCAGATAAGTCCAGCATTGTATTATACCTGAGTGTAATATTAAACGTGTTTGTGCCCGAGCCTTCCGGCTCCCCTGAGCATCGTGGCAATATCTACAGTATATATGTATACCAAACGGAGCAGTTAACGACTGGTGGGAACTGTGGGCACTGCACGCACGCACACACACACGTGTGCACACTACTGTGCTCCTTTATACTTACATTCTCGTAAAGTTGTGCTGTCCGCCCAAGTTTTCTCCAAGTGCTCCCAGTATGAGTCAGGCAGGCTTCAGGTCTTGATGTCCCACAAGGGGCACGCGACTCCTCTTGTCTGCTAAGTGATCTCTGCTGCTGTCAGCTCGTGCGAGCAGTGAGTCTGGCACACGCCCGGCCTTAGACACCTTATATACTCTGTAAAACAATAGCCCCCGGGTCCCCCCTGCCCGGGACGGTGCATGAATGCAGGCCTCAGGTCTGCCCCATGCTGCCCTCTACGCATTTGCATAATGCGTGTCTATGCCCTCCTGGGAGCATGGCTGTAATTACCCTCTGCCAATGGCAACGCGGGGCCCGTGTAGGCACGTGAGCTATCACAGAGCTAAGCCTACTTGTTTGAGCTTTATTAGTCTATTAAAGGAGGAAAAAAAGGGGCCACGACGTGACGAGCCTTGGAGCAGAGGCACACTCCCAAAAAAGACATTCGGGGGTGGGAGTGTTGAAGATCCTGGAGCAGCTTAAAGCTCAATGATCCGCAACTTAGGAGAACGGCGGCGGCACGCACAGTGGGGCCCTCTTTTATGTTTTACACAAGCTTTCTGGAAGATATCGCTCTCAGAGGTGAACCGCAGAATGCAAGATGTAGACTCGAGAGCTGCAGGCGCACGCCGCACACCCGCTCTGCACCCTGGAGTAACAAGGGCACACGTGCTCGGCACTACAGAGCCACTACTGCACACATGCTGTGCACCTCAGAGTCACTACTGCACACATGCTGCGCACCTCAGAGTCACTACTGCACACACGCTGTGCACCTCAGAGTCACTACTGTACACACGCTGTGCACCTCAGAGTCACTACTGCACACACGCTGTGCACCTTGGAATACAGGTGCACACACGCTCTGAACCTCAGAGTTACAGGCGCATTCCCGCTCTCCACCCGCGAGTTACAAGTGCACACGCTGCACACCTCAGAGTCACTACTGCACACACGCTGTGCACTTCAGAGTCACTACTGCACACACGCTGTGCAACTCAGAGTTACAAGTGCATACACGCTGTGCACCTCGGAATACAGGTGCACACACGCTCTGAACCTCAGAGTTACAGGCGCATACCCGCTCTCCACCCACGAGTTACAAGCGCACACGCTGCGCACCCCGGAGTAACGAGGGCACACGCGTTCTGCACCCCAGAGTAACAAGGGCACACGATCTCTACACTGCGCACACACTGTGCACCTCAGAGTTACAAGTGCACACACGCACTGAACCTCAGAGTTACAGGCGCATACCCGCTCTTTACCCGGGAGTTACAAGCACACTCACTGTGCACCCCGGAGTAACAAGGGCACACGATCTCTGCACTGCGTACACGCTCTGCACCTAAGAGTTACAAGCGCACACGCTGTGCACCTCGGAATACAGGTGTACACACGCTCTGCACCTCAGACTTACAAGCACACACGCTGTGCACCGCCGAATTACGGGTGCACACACACACTCTGCACCTTAGAGTTAGCAGAGCTCACACGTTCTGAATCTCAGAGGTACAAGAGACACACAGTCTACACCCCAGGAGTTACTAGTGGCACACGTGCTGCACCCTGGAGTTACAGGCACGGACATCATATACACATCAAAGCAATGTGATGAGTAGCAAGTGCATGCAGCTTCGCTAGCTGGGGGGCCTTATTATGCAGACCTCTACTCGCTCAGTGAAAAGTTCTGCACCTTTTTAGTTTTTGAGGTGTCTAAAGTTCACACCTATAACTCGGAATTTCTGAGCTAATGCATGAATGCAAACAGCGCAGGTTGGAAACATTGAGCATAAACAAATTTTTTCAGCTTCTAACACGTTCAGCCCCTGGAAGCTACCCTTTTACATGCAGGAGCTATCATTGTCCACATACTCTGAATATCAGAACTGCACTACATGGATCATGATCCCGTTCTCTGGGCTGCGCCATCTTGGAAAGGGTCTGCGCATTTCCTTTTACCATCATCAGCGCATACATTATCTGTAAAACTCATAAATTATTTATTGCATTGGGAGCATGGGCAGTAATTCCCTCTTCATATTTCCGAGCTCTGTTGTCAGAAAGCATATGCACCAACTCGAAGACTTTTAGATATGAATAGATCCTCTGAAGACGGAAAAGCGCAGACCTCTCCTACATCAGCAGCACAAAGAATGGGATCATGACACATCCCCAGGTGCACACAAGATCTACATCTCAGAGGAACAGGTGCACACACGCTGTTTTAATCCCCCTGCCCTATTATGTACTAGGGCCTTACAGGGGGGGTCATGCGAATCACAGGGGTACCACAACCCATAGTGTTCCATAGTGTATGTAGGTGTTTTCACTGTATTCTAAGTGTCTTTTAGCATAGCACTGGCTCTAGACCTGGTTAGTCAGTCAGTTACCACCAGTACAGTCAGCACAAAGTTGGGGGCACAGGTTGACTTTGCAACAAGGCCTCTTTCTGCACCTCTGTTGGTTCTTTGTGCACATCTCTTGCTTCTTTCTGCACCTTTCTTCGTCTTTCTGGACTTCTGTTGCCTCTATCTGCATTTCTCTTGCTTCGTTCTGTGCCTTTCTTCCTTTTTCTGCACATGTCCTACCTCTGTAGGCATGGTTAGAAATCAGCATTTAAAAAACCTTTGAAATTCACTGAAAAAAACATAGGTTTCAGGGACTTTATAGTTAGAAATTAGCATTTAAAAAACCTTAGAAATTCACTGAAAAAACCACAGGTTTCAGGGACGTTATAGTTAGAAATTAACATTTAAAAAACCTTCGAAATTCACTGAAAAAACCACAGGTTTCAGGGACGTTATAGTTAGTTGGACATTTCACTCGTACAAAACCAGAGAAATTCGTCCGTTATAGTTAGTTCAGCTAACTATAACTCGCGCCCCACTAATGCACTGCTGATGACGTCACATATTACATCATTCATGACATGGTCAGTCGTTTTTTAATGCTAATTACTAACTATAACGTCCCTGAAACCTATGGTTTTGTCAGTGAATATATATATATATATATATATATATATATATATATATATATATATATATATATATATTGTGAAGGTACATATATCTGGAGTTAATTACAGTAAAACTTTGCTTACCCATAGAAACTTACCTTCATGATATTTTTGTCCTCAATATTCTTGACACGATATTTAGCCCACATAATATTTTTGACCCGATATTTTATCCAAACACCTTCTTTTTGTGATCGCAAAGCGAAGGGATCATACCACTGCAGGCTCTGCAACGACAAGATCCAAATGCACAAGGTACTAGACTTATATTATGAGCCGCAAATCTATTTGCAACTTGCAATGTACTTATTGCCAATCCTTGGAATTTGCAAGAAGGAGGAGGCTTGAAAGGAGCTTTGTTCTGTAACCAGAGACTTTTTATACTTCTAGTGGCTGGCCAGGATTATAGGAGTTACAGTCTGACCTAGAGAGAACATGTGCTTTATTTAAAGGTTGGGGTTGCAGGCTATCCGTCAAAAACCTTTGGATGACCTGTCGCCCTATTTAGGATGCATAGAATGCACTGAAACACTGAAAATAGTGTGGATGGGACATAAGGCCCTAAGTGTTCCTACTTTGCCCTAGTGCACACATCATTACACGGAAAAAGAGAAAGAAAAAGAACCTAACAGCTAGAAGCAATTCTGAGGAGATAATGTGGGAGAACCATAGCTTCAGTGAGTGTGACTATGAACAAAATACTGCCGCAGAGTCTGTGCATTGATGAGCCACCAGAAACAAATACATAAAGACCATAGACATGTTTGAACAAACTGAGATGATTTCATGCTAGAATAACTGTAATGTAGAACTGGGTGGCAATGGAAAATCATCTCTGTTCTCAAGGGACAGCTAAATCCTGATGGGGATCTGTAGATGGAAGATGGATCCATCATGGGTGTTGTATGGTGAGGGACATTACACATGTAAATTATGCTCCTAATTTAGGATTTACTCCAGAGATCTGATTACTTTATATTTCCACCCAACTTGAAATTGGACACCAAGTTTATATGGAAAACAGTTCAATGGGTACATCTAATCACTTCCTTCAGATGCCTTATGAGCAATCACTCTCAACATTTCATATTCTCAAAAAGACAACCTCTCACTCTTCCTGGTTGAGTCTTGGAATCCAGTTTGCCATCCATGCCACAATATCCTCCAGATGGGATTTTCTCTAAAAGTGGCTTTGTTAAATGTGTTTGCATGAACGGCTTTGCTTACTTTTCTTTTTAAACTTTAAAGCAATGATTTTTATGGGTAATCAATTTTGTCAAGCTTGCAAATTATATATCGAGCAGCGCTGACATGTAGGCATGGCAGACAAGGTCAAAACACTTCCACTGCTGAAAGAAAGACATTGAGGATAACTGATTATATTTGTGTGCCTTTAAATCTTTGTCAAGAACAGGCAGCTCATCTTTCATATTCCGTTATGAAGAAATCTGACTTCTGCCACTTGATGACTTGAGCACCGTATGAATAACTTTGTAACTGAATTAACATGCCAATACCCTACCATCACTCTATCTATCAATTATATTTTTGACTTCATGACACATAGTAGCTAATAGAATTTCAGGATAATTTATTCCATAGTAATATTCTGAGATGTTTAGATAATTTATGGCAGAGAGACTAGAGCATATTTTCATAAACATGCATACAGGGTACCAGCACAAGTCATGCCAAGCTGTGATTGCAGACCGAGCCAGATTCACAAAGCTATTTGCCAACTTAAGTTTGCAAAGAACCTTTATTGGGGTGTAAATCCACTTTTGGAATTCACAAAAGGTATTTTTACACTTGTAACTGTTCTTTACATACATATACAATCTCGTGTAAATAATTATTCTTCAAGGGGCAGGGGAGTTGGGCTTTCAGGGTTAGACTGCCGGAAACCTTGTGCATACCCAAAAGCAAGGTGGTAAGTATACAGAAGCTCCTCTAGGACTCAATACCTCCCTGAAAAATACAAGCGATTTACTACTGTCAAGAAAAGAACCACTCCCTTTCCAAGGTGCAAAGGAAGTGCCGCTGAAATAGCCTAGGGTGCAGGGGAAGGTGTTTTTCTACTTGGAATAATCTTCTCAACATAGGTGGGAAATATTTGCCCATGGAGACAAAACACGCCATTGTGCAAAAGGGATGGCAATTTCCCATGCACATTTGAGCACATTGTTTAATTGAATATGCGGAAATGCTTCTACACAGTATCAGTTGCAAATTCAGGAGTTAAGACTGTTTCAGGTCTCCAGGCATAACCAGGGAAAGCTTAGTGTATTCACAAAATGCTACCTCAGAGACCTTCTGGTGTATAGCTGCACTGTTAGAAATTGGGTTGTTAGTTGACTGGGGTGTGAGCCCTGGTCAAGCAGCAACCACACTCCTAGTCAGGGTAAGGCACAAGCATCCCCCAAATTAACCTGTGCTCATCTCCTGGTAGGTTGGCACAGAGCAGTCAGGCTTAATTTAAAGGCAATGTGTAAAGAATTTGTACAACACTTCAAATAGTAAAACTGTGAAAACAACACACAAAAAGAACCCTCACCAGGTTAGGAAAAAATAATTTAATTTAATACATAAAACAAGACCAAAGCGACAAAAATTCAATCAGTAGAAGCAGAGTATTGACATTTTAAAGAATAAACTGTAATATAGCCCCTAAAGCGCCTACCGCAGCTATCTGGTCAAACTGGACCGGGTCAAAGTCAAAAGGTTCAAGCTGACCGCGATGGAGCGCAGGTCAGATACAGTGCCAGATTAGTCCTGCTGAAGGTTTACCTTCTCAAGTTTTGTGTCAAGAGTCTCGTTTATGTTGAAGAAGGTTGCTAGGAGTAAGGAGAGTGGTCGACGTGGCGCGGGGAGCAGGCCGGGTGGACAGGCGGGCTGGTACTTTCCGTTGGTAGTCTTCCACGGGTGATCAAAGCTTGCTGGGTGAAGAGAGGGGCTTGCAGCAGCTCGCACTGATTTTCGGTGCAAGCAGTGTAGTTCCGGTGTGAACGGATGTGTTTGCGGTCACAACGAGCCCAAAGGTTTGAATTTAAGAGCTCAATAGCCATACTAAGGGTCTGGGATCTGAGAGGAACCTCTTGGGGTTCACGAACTTGCTGAAGATGGGTCCAAGAGCTGTTGGGGAGCCTGTTATGTCCCCGAGGCTCAGATCAGGAGGCCTGCAGACAAGCCCTTTGAGTCACTCTGGGGTCCTGGGTTCAATATTGGTTCCAAGTCCAGTCTTCCTCCCCGGGCAAGAGGGCAGCACATCAGCACAGCAAGGCAGCAGCTCCTTCAGAGTAGCAGTCTAGCAGAATGGCAGTCCTTGTGGCAGCACAGCAGTCCTTCTTCCTGGCAGAATATCCACAGGTCCAGACGGGTACTAAAGTGGTGATGTCTGAGGTCCTTCTCTTATACATAGTTGTGCCTTTGAAGTGGAGAATAGCTTCTAGAGACATGCCTGTGAAGTGCACAGATGCTATGCCTTCCCTCCCCTGGCTCCAGACAAACTAGAGGGGGTATACAGACTTTTGTGTGAAGTCAGGACACAGCCTATTGAGGTGTAAGTGAGGCTGGACCCAGCTCCTCCCTCCCATCCTGCCAGTGATGGCCCATCCAGTCACACCTAAGCTCCCATTGTGTGTGGGTGTCTAGGAGGAATACACAAAGCCCAGCTGCCAACTACACCCAATTATGTGAACAGAGACAGGTTGCAGGCACCAAATAGCTAAGGCAAAACAATTTTAATTTAAAATTGTAATTTAAAATCCAACTTCACCATAAAGTACAATTTTAAATTAGGATTCTAACAACACCAAACACGAACCACTTAACTCTTCCCATTTGGAACTGACACTTATAATAGGTAATAAGGCAACTCCAGTGTTATCCTATAGGAGAGATAGGCCTTGCAGCAGCAAAACATTATCTTAAGAGTTTTTCACTGCCAGGACATGTAAAACTTAAAAACACATGTCCTACATTTTAAATACACTGCACCCTGCCTGCTGGGCTGTCCAGGGTCTAGCCTAGGGGTAACTCAGATATTTTAAAAAGGAAGGTTTGTGCCTGGCAAAAGATCTATTGTGCCAGTTTGAAATGGCGGTTTAAGCTGCACACAGGCTCTGCAGTGGCATGCCTGAGAAATATTTAAAGGGTACTTAAGTGGGTGGCAGAACCAGTGCTGCAGTCCCACTAATAGCATTTAATTTACAGGCCCTGGGTATGTGTAGTACCACTTTACTGGGAGCTTATACGTTAATTAAAGATCCTAAGGTCAACAGAAACAAGAGGTCTGAAGGCAAAAATGTTAGGGGGAAACCACACCAAGGAGGCCAGGGCTAACATGCTCCTTTTTAAAGCATTGGGGCTACAATATATGATTCCCAAGTTACCCAGTGTATCAGCCAAAATAGAGATGTATCCAGAAGATTATTGATTTTTACTGACTGAGCAAATTAGGGCAGTTGTTCGTGTGGTTTTGTTCTTATAAATGCTGCTTGTTCCATTTGTGCTTTTCAATCACATATGCTGCCATGATTAAGTGGGTACAAGGGATGGACACTGTGTCACTGGCATGTTTCCCTGTGTAAACTGCATGCATTAGCGTGGTTAATTCATTTGCATAAAATCACAAATTTGATATTTGTTGTAAATGATGTATGTTACTGATTCTAATATTTTATCTGCTTGCACTTGCATGGTTTGACATAGGGGGCAAGCTGAGCCAATTTTTCTCTCTGGTTATTCCCCAGTAACTATGTTTGAGGTTCCTTTTACAAATGTATTTGCACTTTCTAGACTGCATTACCCAGCTAGCGGTTGTGTTATTATTACTGCCTAATAGTGCCAGCCATTTTGGGTCTACTGATGTGCTAGCTCTTCTTTTCAGCTGCTCACATGTGGAGGGGCTGGTATATAAGGCAATCCGCAGCATGCCTCCTGCTCAAGTAACTGGAAGTTCACTTTGCTAATTTTATTTTGCCATTTTGTGACTTTTTATAGTCTGACTTGACAGCGCATCTGTCACCAGACAATAATGTGATCATCACTAGAGAGGGGCTTTGGCTCCGTGCGCATGTTGGGAGCCAGGAGTACATGTTTTGATTGGGCAGACATTTTGTGCTTCCATAAAGAGTGCTTGCCCTCCATGCAGCTGTGATCATTTTGTTTATCTATCAAGCTACCAGAGCTTAAACTTTCAGGGGCGCAAACGTGACATTGAAATGTTATTAAAGTATCTTAGATAGCTAGATACGTTATGTTGTTTTTCTCTGGCAGCAGCACAGATGGGAGGAGGGCAGTCATTAACCTATATGGATGTTTAGGTCTGGCTTGACAGTGCAACTGCCACATGACCTTTTAACCATCACCAATTTTATTCTAAAGTTCATTGCTCCAACACTATTATTTATCCATTCCCTTGCTATTTACTTGTCAAGCTTCAGATTACCACACAACATTTCTTAAAAACCAGACCTATTGGCATTGCCAGTGCTTGTTTCCTACTTTAGCAGATTTAACCTTTTTAACTTGTTTGAAAAGTGCTTCGGCTGAGTCATTTTTTCTCTCAGGATATTGTACAATAACTCTGGTCACGGTTTCTGTTAAGATTGTGTTTGCCCTTTCTAAATTTCATCACCCGACTAGCCGGTCTGCCATTTTTACTGTGATTTCTGTGCCCAATAGCGACAGACATTTCGGGTCTGCTAAGGCGCCAGCTGTTCTTGCGGCTTCTTACATGTACATGGTTGACTATATAAGACACCAGCAGCACTGTGGGCACACTGAAAGCATGCCAAAGGCAAGTCCATCTGCACTCCGACTATGCCCAGTGCCAACGTGATACTGCTAGACTAGTGATTTTCTCTGTGATAAGTGCCTCCCCTTTCTGCAATACACCCAGGACCATTTGCTTTATTTATTTTCTCCTTTTTATTGCCTTGACTAACATCTCTTATTGTTTGCAAGCACCTTTTTGCCGCTATCACTTGATCTTTTCTTTCCCCTTTTTCTGTTCCTTCCATAGCACTAGTCTATTAATGGGGGTTCTTATCAAAGTCAGATCAGCAGTCAATAACTGCTTCAATATTAAAGATTTAGTGGTAGACGACTTTGTTGATATTGCTTGCCTGGCTGAAAAATGGCTTGCAGACAGTAAGCATTCTTAGGCTATCTTAATTACAATATGCAAGTATTGCATCATTCCTGAAAGGAAGGCGCAAGCCTTGCTTTTCTTCTTAAGAGCAATTCGAAATTTACAAAACTGGATTATTGCAGTACTCTGGTCTTAGAGGTTCTATGGCTAAACATGTCAGACACGTTTTGGAACACATTGGTTATTTGTTCTTATTTCTAGACCTCTGCGTGGAGTAATCGAAAGCTGTTGTCTTAGGTTCTGTTCTTGCCCCTTTAAAAAACCTGGACTTCCCTCTAACCTGTGAATGTAATGAATCGATTTGTTTTGTTTAACTTGGAACATTTCTCTCCCTACTCATCGTTTAGGCCCCGCCTTTGATATCGTTTGTACTAACACGCTGCTCGGCCAACCATACTTTCCCTCTCCTCTACTGTGGAATATCCACTATGGCATCCCTTTGCCTGCGGTATAGGATCACCCCCTGCCCGATTATGAATATCACATTTGGAAGAAGGTGTCAGCAGAGGCTTTGTCTCAGCGTCTGTCCAAGGAGTCTGCTTTTACAAGCCTTCACTCTGAGACTCTGGTGAACATCTTTTATGCGTGTATGAATTGCTCGCTTGACGGAATAGCTCCCAAAAGGAAAGCCATGGGCAAGTACTCTTGTCCTTCTGGTGGGTGGTTCTTGGAAGATGTGGCAGAACTTCAATGCTTTCTGCCTTTAATTGTCAGAAAGATTACAAATGTGCCCTAAAAACTGAATGACCTAGCTGAATCACATCTACAAAGTTTCTGTTAAAAAATAAAGGCAGATTTTTTCTCCCAGAATTTTTTAATTCACCCAATATGACTAAAGCTATTTTCTCCATTATTAAAGAAATTAGGAACCTGGTGAGTGAACACATTTCCGCTATTTCATTACCTTTGGCGACCATCTGATATCAGCTGGATCCTTTAGCTTTTCCTGCCATTGTACTTCCCCTGCCAACCTCTTGACTGCATGGATAGCTCTTGATACTGAGAGGTTTCTGTCCATCGTTGAGGTCAGTAAATCTTCCGGGTCATGTCCTTCGACCCTCTTCCAGCTAAGATTGAGAGGGATCTGTTATTGCTGTAACCCTCTTAGCTGTAACCCTCTTAGCATCCGCCATTTGTGGTATTTTTTGTCTTCTGGAAAGGTCCCTAGTTGTTTTACGCATGGAGTCGTATTCTAAAAAACATCTGTGGATCCTGACATCATGGAAAACCATAGGCCCTTATCTTAGCTTCCATATTTGTACAAACGGTTAGAGTGTACATTCTTTCAGCAGCTCCCAAATTCCTTACTGTGAATTCTATTCATCATCCCTCTCAATTGGGCATTTTGCTGTTTCAATCCTGGATTGGCTGTAATGTTGGGATTCGATGAGCTGCATTTCTGCACCAGTCGTATATTTCCTGGCACACTTTTATACCTATCCATAGCCTTTGATATGGTCTTCCATCCAAATTCTTTTCAATAGGCTCTTGAAACTAGGGATCAATAGCATTGGGATTACAAGCTTTTCAATTTTGTGGTCTGAAACATTGTTTGAGGTCTCGGTCACCGCTTTAACATTTACAGTCAGATCCCTGGATTGAGGTGTTCCACAGGGATCTAGTCCACCTCCTTTATTATTTAATCTGTATATTATCCCTCTGGCCCATCCTATCTGCCCCATTCATTCTCAGCTGCATACTCTGAAACTCATCCTGTCTCGGTTTACCTTTTCCCCTAAGGGGCGTAGTGTAGTAAATTGATCCATTTCTGTGTGCCTTGACTACTACAATCCCACCTGCCTCAGTCTGGTTCACTATTTGATTCACAAATTACAACTGATTCAAAACTATGCCACTAGACTGGCGCTACGACTCAAGTTAAAAGACCACATTTCTCCAGCTTTGGCTTCATTACACATTCTATTCAAATCATTATATCAAGTGAAGAAAACCATGTTTTCTCCGAGCCATTCCCAATGGACGTCATTTAGGGGTCGCGAGGGGTCGCAGCTGCGACCCCTGGCTCGCTCTTTGCTACTCTTAGCACTGCTTTTGCGACCCCCTGACTTCAGAGGTGGCAAATTCAGTGCCAGGAACACAGCTGGGGCTCCACTTTCTTTATTGTCTGTCAATTTTGTAATACACTAATAGTAAATAAATAAAATATATTATTCACTAACAGTGTAATAAAAATGGATTACATTTAGCTTGAATATCCTCTTCCATGGCAGCTGAGGTAAGTAAAAAATGCTTTTAAATGAATGTTGTGTGTGTGCTTGTGGGTGAGAGTGTGTTTATGTGTGAGAGAGTGCACATGTGTGAATTTGTGTGTATGTGTAAGTATGTGTGTGTGAGTGACCCTCAGGATTGAAGAGGATTTAATTCCCCATCTTAAAACGCGCCACGGGGCCTGTTTGCACACATGTCACCTGAAGCCACGCCCCCTCCCTTCACCACTGTGTAAACGCGCCCCGTGGCGCGTTTTAAGTTGAGGATTAAGTCCCCTTGAATACTGAGGGTCCCTGGAGTCCAACTAGCCCACCATGTACCTCCAAAAGCGCCACAGAGCTGCGTTGCAGAGAGGTGTAAAAGGGCGTGGCCTCTGTACACCTCTCTGCAACGCAGCCCCTGGCGCATACCGGAGGTTCCTGGTGGGCTAGTTGGCCCCATGGACCCCCAGTATTCAAGGGGAATTACTTCCCTTTCTTAAAACGCGCCAGGGCGCGTTTGCAGACTGCTGCAGGGAGGGGGCGGGGCTTTTTTTCTTTGCTTTTTTCTGCCAAGGGGGTCCTTCTGGGACCCCCTGAGCAGACCTATGGGGTCAGGGTGTTTCTACCCTGCCCCCTTTGTGCGTTTTGCGCACTTGTTTCTTGTGTGTTTTTTTTTAAATCGGCGGGATCCGCGCACCCTAAGCGCATCCGGCCGATTTTTTTTTTAAAATGCTTTTTCTGCCCAGGGGTCCTTGTGGGACCCCCTGAGCAGACCTAGAGGGTCAGGGTGTTTCTACCCTGCCCCCTTTTGCGTTTTGCGCACTTGTTTTACTGCTTTTTTGTTCCTCGGTTCTACCGAGGAACAAGATGGCTGCCAACACTTCCTGGTTTGGAGTGTTGACAGCCAATTAGCATGTAGCTCGTGGTCGGGAGGGTGCGCGGATCCACCGCGGCCATAGATATCGAAACTTTTATTTTGGATTTTCTCAGCAACTATTGAACGGATTTACACCATTTTTAAAAAGGGTGCTTTCTGAACCAAGCACTACCTTTTTGCCAAATTTGGTGTAATTCCGTTCAGCAGTTTTTGCTGTAGCCTTGCATAAAGTTTCCTATGGGAAATTGATTTTTTCACTCTTTTTTTTAATTTCTCCGCAACTACTGAACGGATTTACACCATTTAAAAAAGGTCGCTTTCTGAACCAAGCGCTACCTTTTTGCCAAATTTAGTGTAATTCCGTTCAGCAGTTCGGGCTGTAGCCGTGGCTAAAATTTCCTATGGGAATTAACATGGAGAAAACACGTTTTGGGACCCCCCTTTTTTCTCGGCCCCCGCTTGATGAATCACCCCGAAACTTTCAAGACAGGAGCGGACCGGAGCGCCCCACTAGTTTTGAAAATGTTGCGATGATTCGTCAAACGACGCCAAAGTTATTGGGAATAGAATGTTACGGATTTCCTATGGATAATAGGTCCTAACTATAACTATCTACTGGCGACCGCCAGTAGATAATATATATATATATATATAAAGCCAACAACAGTACTAGGGACGAGTGTCGTCCAGCAGTAACTATTTCCAGTACCCTGCCTATCAATACCATCAGTGATAACATCTTGAAGGAAGTTGAACCTGTTAACAATATTAGACTGATAACCACCTATAGTAAACAGGAAAGACAAGTACGCAAAATTTTATATAAAAACTGGCCGATTATACGGTCTGACATTACATTATCGCAAATTCTACCTGAGCTCCCATTACTAACGTTTAGAAGAGCTCCATCAATGAGAGACGCACTTGTGAAAACAAGTCCTGAAGTAATTACATCTAGGGCTTGGCTAGCAGCAAGATCAGGATTTTTCAAATGTGGTTCGTGTCGCGCTTGCAAATTTGGTAAAAATGTTTCTGAGTATGTCACTGCTTTTAGTCCTCAACCAATCAAAATACAAGGTCATTTCACCTGTAGGACTGATTTTGCGGTGTATGTTTTGGAATGTACCTGTAATTTACTCTATGTTGGAAGCACCAAATTGCAAGTGTTTAACAGAATTCTTCAACATTTAAGAGCGGTAGTGAATTCAGATCCTAACTACCCAGTGGCACGTCATTTGAAGTTAGTCCACAATAATAATCTCAAAGACCTAAGTTATTTTGTTATAGGTTCTGTACCTAAAAGTAGCAGGGGTGGCAATAGAGAGAAAAAATTAAGACAGCTGGAATCTGAATTTATCATGCTGCTTGACACCAAGATGCCAAACGGTCTTAATACTAGCGACGACTTACATAATTTTTTATAACTTTGTATTCTTATTATTCGTGCTATGTGATATATTGTGGGTTTTTAGATACAATTTAACTAGTTTTTATTTCTGCTTATGCTTGGTTTTAATCTAGGTTTACCTAGTTTTACCAGGTTTTGGCGGGGATTTTTTCTGGTTTCTTTGGTTCTTCTAACCTTTTTACATTTTTCACAATATATACCGTTTAGGCATCAATGATTTGTTTCCCTTCTAAACAGCACTATGATCCCTCATTCATTTTATATAGGCTTTTTCTGTCTGATTTCACTGTAATTGAGGCCATAATGCATATGCATCATGGTGGCTTTCACCTGGTTTTTTTCTTCGTTTTACTTGGTTTTACCTGGTCTTACCTGGTTTTACTTGGTTTTATGGAGTATTTTACCGGTTTTTAGCCCCTTGGTTCATGTGTTTAGAAAGTTATAATAGACAATGATCTTACTTATTATACTGCCTTTATTTATAATGATGAGTTACACTACATTTTTTGATTTTTATACATTTTTGGAACTTTATTGAGCTTGGTGTATATGTTTATATGAATTGAATACTTTCAAATATATTTAACATATTAATGATCGAACTTCTGCGCTCAGCTTATATGTTTTATATGCATTTGCGCTTTACTTCGAAATTTCATTGAGGGTATCTGTAATGCTGCTAATTATTTATGATATTTATTTCTGACACTTAGCACTTTTTCTATTGCACTTTTTGCACATGTATTATAGCAAATGTAATTTATTTATATGCCAGGTCATTGACATCAACATGTCCAGTACTGTTGATGTTTTTTACCGCATGGTCGATGTTTTTTGAGCACTATGCTTTTATGACCAATCTCATTTCGAGTTATTTGTATATTCTGTTGCAACTACAAATAAGGAAATTGTTGGTGTAGTCCTTTTTATAACAAAACAAATGTATTTAGACAAATAGTTGTTTGTTTATATAATATTGTGCTAATACTTGACGATATGACCGTCACCGTGTATGCAACTTTAAGACCTTTTTTATCTCGATTACTGGCATTAATTTATTTGCATTTTTTCATCACGTGGTTTTGGGTGTCACTATATATGTGGTCTGTTAGGTCCAGTGCGTCATGTGAACAAGACCGTGGAAACGCGGTCGAAACGCGTCAGGCTGGGCACTTGCTTGATTTATTTCTATGTAAACTGCAAATAAAGAAGATTTACGAATTTCCACTCAGTGGTCCGTTTGGTTGCTGGAGGAAGGAACCTACCACAGGACTGTGGTCATCATATATATATATATTCAATCTATATATAGAATATGTGTGTATGTGTATATATATATATATATATATATCCATATATCTATATCTATATTTTTATAAATATAGATATATATATATATGTATGTATGTATAGATGTATTCACTGGAAAAAACCAAGGTTAAAGTAACATTATAGTTAGGTGAATATGTCAGTGACAACATCAATGTTTTGTACTCAAAAAACCACAGAAATTCACCAGTTATAGTTAGCAGAGCTAACTATAACTTGTGCCTCTGCCATGCACTGCTTACGACCTCACATATAACATCACTCATGACATGTTCTATGACATCATTTATGACATCCTAAATGACATAATTGATGACATGACTGATGATTTTTTTTCCCAGTGAATGTGTAGGTTTTTTAATGGAAAGTAATATTTTATTACTATACCTAAAGCCAAACTCCCACCACGCACAGCCTTTGGCGAGGGTCCGCTTTACATATGGTAAGGCCAGGCCGGTCAGCAAACTCCCGCAGGCAGCCAACCCCATGCTGCTCACGGCATTCGGCCATGCACAGCAAGGGGTTGGCAACAGGGCCTGGTCAACCCACCCGGAGGCAGCCACACCCTATAGGCAGACAACACCATGCTGCGTGCCGCCTTTCGTCACACTCTGCATCCAACTTCCGCAGGCAGCCACCCAGAGGCAGCCAACCCCATGCCACGCACAGCCTTTGGTTATGCGTGGGGGTAAGCCGAATGGACCTGTCTTGCAGCCAGGCCCTGCTTCCGACTCCCAGCAAGCAGCTAACCCCATGATGCGTACAGCCTTTGGCCGTGGCAGTGGGGAGTTGGACACAGGACTTGGCCTGCCATCAGGCCCTGTTGCCAAACACCCAGCAGGCTGCCAACCCCACACCGCACACAGCCTTTGGCGTGTGCATCATAGAGATGGCTTTCGGGCCCAGGGACCCCCATTCCCTTGGACCAAACCATATATATTAAGGAAAGGGGCAAGCAACCCCCTCTACAACCCTTAATTAGCCGCGGGTTCCCCACTCCCCTGGGCCAGTTCTAATAAAAAAAGGGAGGGAGCCATGTGGCCCCCTCCCCAAGCCTTAAAAGGCCTGGGGACCCTATCCCCCTGTGCCAAATACAATTAAACAGAGGGGGAGGGCGTGGGAACCCCTTCCTGAGCCTTAATAGGCCCGGGGAACCCATCTCTGGCGCTAAACCAATAAAAAAGGGGAGAGGGACTGCATGGCCCCCTGCAAGCTCCGGGTACCCCATCCCCTGGGGCCAAACCAACAAAAAGGGGAGGGGTCTGCAGGGCCCCCATCCCCAAGCCATATCAGGCCCTGGGGCCAAAGCCAATTAAAAAGGGGAGGGGAGTGTGTGGCCCCCCTCCTCGAGCCTTCTTGGGCCGCTGAGACCTCATCCCCTGAGGCAATAAATTGATAAAAAAGGGTAGAATACTTGCAGCCCCCCTCCCAGAGCCTTATTAGGCCCCGGGGACCCTATCCCATAGGGCTGAGTAATTAATAAAGGGAGGAGGGTGGGCGCCCCCCTCCCTGAACCTAATTAAGCCCTGGGGATCCCATTCACTGGGTCGAATTGTAAATAAAAGGGGGTCTGGGCGGCCCCCATCCACAAACTTGTATAGGCCCCGGGGACCACATCCCCTGCGGCCAAATACAATAAAAAAGAGGAGGGGGGCTGTGCGGCCATCCTCACCAAGCCTTCGTGGTACCCAGAAACCCCATCCCCGGGACCAAACCAGTGAAAATGGGGAGGGGGCTGCATGGCTCCCCTCCCCGTGCCTTATCAGGCTCTGAGGACCCCATCTCCTGGGGCCAAATAAATAAAAAAGGGGAGGGGCAGAACGGTCCCCATTCCCGAGCCTTATCAGGGTCCGGGTCCCCCACCCCCATGGTCCAAAGCCAATTAAAAAGGGGAGGGGAGGGGGTGTGCTGCCCCCTCCCCTAGCCTTCTTGGGCCCCTGGGACCCCATCCCCCGGGACCAGAACATTCCCTCTGGATCCCCCCATGGGTCAAGAGGGTCAGGGTATCCCTACCCTGCCCCCATATATAGTATTTTTTAAAGTTCTGGACAGGGGACTAAGTCTCCGAGGCCAGTAATGGATGCCAGCAACATTTTTCTCATGTTGCTGGCAGCCAATCAGAAGCGCTCTCTCCTGCAGGAGTCAGACTTCCGCAGGAGCGAGATGGCCCAAATGAAAACAAGCTCAGTGAGCTATTCAGAGTGCTCTATTTTTAAATTTGAGCTCCTGCAAAACTCTTGAGCTCCTCTCGCTGACCCAACCATCCAGATATACAACTATTTTTTAACTTTAATTTCTCAAAAACTACAGAACGGATTTACACCCTTTCATAAAAAACACAATCTGCGGACCCAGATCTAGCTTCCTGCCAAATTTTGTGTAATTTAGAGGTGGTAGGAATGTTTTGCTCCATCCGCAGAATTGGCGGAATTTTGGTCACTCTGCATTACTCTTTAACACAGAGTTCTGACTAAATTCCACCAATCGCTGTGTGGCGGAATTTTTCTCCCGAAAGTTTCCAGAAAATGCAAGCTAATGAGTGGGAGTGAGATTTGGCATTCCCTTGCAAGATTTTCTAACGCTGACGGTCGTTGTCACATGGCTGCCGTTCGAGTAGATTTGCTGCTGCTCAAGTCGATATTCTACTTGAAAGTAAGAAAAATCAACTTGATTACGTGTGCTCTTGCGCAACACCTGGTGCTGTTCATCCTGATTTTCAGCGCTGCTCGCGTTACCGGTGCTTAATTGCAGCGCAAGCTGCATATTTTCCGCCCGTTAGCGGAACTCCACAGAATCCTGTGGAATTTTTATGTAACTCCACGGAATTCCACAGAGTGACAGGCTGCAAGTTCCACCCACCCCTAGTGTAATTCCGTTCAGCAGTTTTTGCGGTAGCTCTTCTTAAAAAAGTCTATGGAAAATGGATGGGGATTTTGCATTTTGAGCCCCCCCCTTTTTTCTTGGTACCTGCTTGACTGATCACCCTAAAACTTTCCATGCACAAGCTAGGCAAAAAAGAGCACTTTTTGGGAAAGTTACGTCAAATGGTGCAAAAGGTATTAGCAACACAAAAACGCATTTCCTATGTAAACACTGACCTAACTAGAACTACCCAGTGGCAACCGCCACAGGTGTTTTATATGTATATATTCACCATGTTCTCCCAAACAATCATCTGATCTGCTCTAAATTAGAAATAAAATATAGGACAGAAAAAAACCACACAAACATAGTTGCGAATTTCTAAAAATATGTGGGGCGTATATGAAAATGTATTGGCACACATCTGCAATTTCACTGGTGATTAATCTTGCACAGCTATTATATGTTCGAATTACTTTTGCTGCAGGTGTGCTTATTATGCTTGGCTCATTGAAAAAACGGATCTTACATATTATCTTGCTCCATCTAAATCTAGAGTCCGTAGTGTGGATATTTGTTTCTGCTCTCTTCAGATACACCCAAAAGATACAGCTTTATTCTCGTACATTGAACTGCAGTTATTTGAGGCACATGCCTTATGCAATTCGGTGTTCTCAATATGTACACTTCCACCCCAGCAGTATGGTAATATAGAGATTATGAAGGTAACTAAAGGCATCAAACAATTAAATTCTCTCATATTTGACGTGTACTCTGTACCAAATGATATTCTCAGTAAAGTTTCAAAAAATGTCAACATTATTTTTGTTTTGTCATAAACTTGCATCTTCATATGTACACTGATTTATTTGATACTCTATACATATGAGGTTTAAGGGTAATTGAATTGTTTTGCTGTCTTTTATCAGTCGAACATCTTAGAGCAAGGCAAAAATTATATCTTCAGGACACCCTGCCACTACATAACCTGGCTCTCTATAGAAATCTATTTAATTCATTAATTCATAAGATGAAAAGATAATATGGTGCAATAGTGAACACAGAAGGAGCGTCTATTTACATATGTACCTACATTTTTGGGAATACTTTCAAATAGAAAAAGCACTTTTAGGTCGAAACCTACCAGACAGTGCAGCTGTCTGGTTTGCTAACGACATCTTGGGGGCATTTGGAAACCTTCCCTGGGAATGCATTGCGCCAATTACGTACAATTGGCTTTGTGGTTTGTAATTCACATTTGCTTGCTTTCTATCTGCTGGCTTTATTTGTTTTAGGCTGTCCAGCTTGAGTTTGTCCCTTACGTTGCCCAGATCCTATTTACTGTATTCTTCTACCAGTTGTGAATTTCTGTAAACAGGTCTTTAAATCTTGTTCTTATCTTGTCACATTTGTCATGCATTCAAAGACAGAGGTCAAATGTCAGGCTCTGTCTTCCAGGGAGCTTGGTGTTTACTTTTCTTTCTCTGATTTCAAAGTGAGAGGATTTATGTGACAATCATGCTGGCTATTCAGGGTGTGATGTACGATGTTATTTTTTTCTAGCACAAAACATTTCAATGTTTGTTAATGAACTGTGCAGAAATTTCCAAAGATATCAGAATAAGGAATGCACAAAAGAAGCAACTTTTGGGTAATTCTGAAGTGTGGTGGATACAAATATTTTAATACTATCAAAACAATTCAATTTATTAGGTGATGACGTTCCACATCTTTTGTGCGCTGTATACTTTTATCAGTAAATCTGTATGTCTGTGCAAATGTAATGGTCATTTCAATTGAAGATGGGTTATCTGTAATGGCAGTGCGCTACCATATACTATATACTTCACTTTACCCCACTCCACTCTACTCTGCACCACTCCATGCCACTGCACTCAACTCTGCACCACTCTACACAATGCCACTCCACACTGGGTCACTGCACTATATTGTGCACCACTCCACTCTACGTCTCTCTACGCCAATGCACTCTACCCCACACTACTCTACTATGCACCACTGCACTCTTCACCACTGCACTCTATGCGAGTGCACTTTAAGCCACTCTAATCTACAGTGCACCATTGCACACTATGACCCTGCACTCTAAACCACTTCACTCTACTTTGAAACAATCTACTCTACGCTGATGAACTCTGTGCCACTCTATTCTACTCTGTGCCATTCGACTCTACACCATGCCACTGCAATCTACCCTGAGCCACTCCACTCTACGCCACTGCACTCTACACCACTTTACTCAAACCAATACACTCTACGCCACTGCACTCTACGCTAATCTAATCTGCACCACTATACTCTACAAAACTCTACTCTATGGCACTGCACTTTATGCCACTCTATTTTACTCCATTGCACTCTACGTAGCTTTACTCTGCAACACTCTATGCCACTGCAATCTACACCAATACACTCTATGCCACCCTACTCTGCAACACTGTGCTCTCTGCCACTGAACTCTATTCCACTGCACTCTATGCCACTCTGCTCTGCAACACTGTGCTCTCTGCCACTGAACTCTATGCCACTGCACTCTGTGCTACTGCACTCTACTCTGCACCACTCTACTCTGTACCACTCTACTCTATGCCACTGTATGCCAATGCACTCTACACCACTACAGCCTATGCCAATCCACTCTATGCCACTCTAATTTAATGTGCACCACTGCACTCTAACACTGCACTCTATGCCACTTCACTCTATGCCTCGCTACTCTACACCACTCTACTCTATGCCAGTGCACTCTACCACACTCTACTATGCACCACTACACTCTTCAAGACTGCACCACTTTACACCATTTCACTGTATGACACTGAACTCTACAACACTGCACTTTACAGCACTCTACTCTGCAAGACTGCACTCTTCACCACTGAACTCAGTGCCACCCTACTCTGCACCAGTGCACTCTATGCCACTGCACTCTATTCCAGTGCACTCTATTCCAGTGCACTCTATGCCACTCTAATCTATGTCACTGCACTTTATACCTCTGCACTTTATCCTGCACCACTCCACTCTACCCTGCACCACTCCACGACTCTTCACTGTACGCCACTCCACGTCACAGCAATCTACTCTGCATCACTCTAGTCTATGTCACTGCACTCTACACCAATGGACTCTACACCACGTTACTCAAACCTGTGCACTCTATGTCATTCTACTCTGTACCACTGTACTTTACACCACTTCACTCTTCGACTCTACTCCACTCTACGTCACTTCACTCGACGACACTGCACTCCACGATGCGCCACTTTATGACTCTACTCCATTAAACTCTACTCCACTCTACAACACTCTACTCCACTCATTACCACGCTACAACCCTGCTCCACTACCACACCTCTCATTCTACGCTACACCACTTTACGCCACTCCATTACTGTCTACACTACTCCATAACACCCCACTCTACTCCACCTTACGATACTTCGCTCCACTCTTCTTTACCCCACAAATTTTGAGCCATGCTGGTGTATAACATGGCTAAAACATATTGGCAAAGCCAATAGCTCTTTCACAGGCGAGACCTATTGGCTTTGGCAATGTTTGTTTAGATTTTACCTTTGAGGCAGTTTTAGCTGTCTCGCCAGACTATTGTTTTTCCAAAACAATCAAACATTAAGCACATAGAGAGAGATTGTTTGGTTATTCATCGGTTAGTTAAATTAATATTCACAGTATACATCCTCCCGCCACAGTGCACAGCATTAGTCAACAACTACAGGCTTACTACCTAGAATGGGTCAAGATTTCCACACTTCTGGAACTAACAAAATTTTTAAGTGTCCGCCTAGAAAAACATTGGTGAATTCAAACCTTTGATAATGTACAGGCCTTTCTGCTTGTGTGATTATACATAGTGTACAATTGCACATGATCAGTTCATAACAATAGGGCTGTTGCTTGTTCATAACAACAGGGCTGTTGCTTGGTGAAGGACAAGACTGAAGATTGTGTGTTTTTTTGAGAGGGCAGTTCAACTACGCATGCCTGGGCGAGTTCCCACCCACCTAATGAAAAAAAGCTAGGGCTCTTATCTGAATGGTGGTGCATGTCTGCATTGTGCTGCCTTTGAAAATATCTTTCCTGGGGTGCTGAGTGCTCTGTCCCAGACTGGAGTCAGTACTGTAGCTATGAGAGCTCTGCGCAGCCGTCCACGGAGTGTGAGAGTGGGTGTCAGTAGCTAGGACTGTGTTGGCGTGGGCTCCAGTCATGGTTTGTTTATAATACTAACTAATGCAAGCCCTGAAATAATGTTCCTGCCAGTCTCCTCTCTGGGCCCTGCCAGCATCCAAACAGGAATTGAGGTTGGATATTGGGAGGGACTTCTTGACTTGGGATCAGTGAGTTAATCGTGTATGCCACCTTTGACTGTTCCTGTCATTCAGTGCCATGATAGCGAAGACTTCTGCAATGGTTACAACGGATGGTTATTTCTTTATATACCTAACTTTATGGATGCAAACGTCCTTCACTTGTTTCAGCTGCATCTTAGTTCCTTTTTCTGCCAAATTGTGAAAAGCAGAGATGTTTACCTCTATCACGGCTCAGTCAGTTACATGCTGGCTGTACAGCTATCTATGTAAACTGCAATGATTACATTATTTTAGCAGTGTGGAACAAACAGCAGGAAAGTATTTTGGGTGGGGTTTGGGGAACCCTGGACCTATCAGTGGCTGTCCTTTCCCAGGGCATCAATGGACAGAAAAGCTGCAGGTCTGCAGCCGAGACTCTTTTGCAATCACTGGCTCCTCCTGGAAGAAGAGAATGCGTGGTAGCCTTATCGTCCTGCACTCCACACACGGCACTAGCTGGTTTTTAGACATGATGATTAGTCCAATTAGTCGGGCTGTAGCCAAGCTTGAAGGAAGGGAAGCACTTCTGTGCCACCCAGTGCTAAGGGGCTGTCTTTATTCAGCAGCACCAGTGGCGGCTGGTAGGGAACGGAGGCAGGGGGCTATAGAAAAAAAAAAGACTTACCTTGTCGTCGCCGGTCTCCAGCCATCGCCTCTCCTCCGATGCAGGAACAGGAAGAGGAAGTACCCAGGCTCCCAGGCTCCTCTAGCCAATCACGACACTGCCTTACAGCAGCGTCATGATTGGTCTGAGCACCGGGGTTCAGTGCTCAGACTGGGACTGGGAGGCTGTGCATGTTTTCCATCCAGGCTGTACTATATAGCTATTGGAGAACATGCAAAGTGTGCATGACGGTTTGGCCGGCCCAAGACGGCAGGCCAAACCGTCATACGCACTTAACGTGCAGCAGCAACCGCTCCTCTTCCCTCTCCAAGGCTGTGACAAGCCCAGCCACACCCCGCCCTAACCCGACTGGCTCCTCACAGAAGGAGAAAATGATAATAACGCAATGTTATTAACGTTGATGAAGAGTCACTGTGAGCGACTCTTCATCTGGAGAAATCAGTTTTCTTCAACCAACCGCCTTCTCACCTGAGGCTCTGGGCCTTATAGGGGCTGTTGTTCCTCCACGCCACTTTCAGGGCCAGGCTGGGACCTAAAAGCAGCCCTGGCAAAAATGTTCCAATCATCCTCTCTTCCTTCCTCTCTCTTGCAATACTCTCTTTGTCTCTCATGCTCTCTCTAGTTCTCTTTCGTAATCAACCTTCTCTCTCCCTTCTTTTATCCCCCCACTGCACCTGCTGCCACTATCCCCTGTGAGCCGAAGACAGTAGCATTTTCCATTAAACTTCAAAACCGGGCTCCAGGCCTCAGGGGAAATGCCCGATAGGTGAATGTCCAGTCCGACGCGGAGTCTGCCTTCTCTAGAAAGGGTTGTGGTGATCTGAGGGCAGCTAGGGTGGGTCTGGTGCTAGACTTGTGTCGAATGACTCTTTCTGCTGTTCTTCTCTTTGAGCTAGCGCCTAGACACTCTCAGGTATTAGATGCGCTCTATAAATCTCATTTTCATTTCATTTAATTTCAACATACCAGGGCTGGGAAGTAGTTAATTTTTTAGTCCACTTGTTCAAAAGACTAGTAGTACTAAGGAAAGAGTCAGTCATGTCAGACACGTGCAGGAGTTGTCAACCCAAGCAAAGGGTGGGTGCAGCAGCTGGGTTATTGGGTGAGGGTGTGGGTCACACACACACGAACTGTGGGGCTGGCCTGCATGTCTCCGCTGACTAAGACACTGGCCTTCGGGTTTTTGAGTAACAGTCACTGGGCCTTTATTCTTTAATGGTCGTCTCTTGATGGCCGGCTTGTGAGATGCGGAAATTGCGGTGATCTGAAGGTCACGTTTCATCCTTGTAAGGTCGGTAAATTGAGCACCGTAAATTAGGTGATAGTACTATCTTCTGTTTAAAGCGCCCAGAAACTGCAGAAATGCGGAATGAGTGGCCAAAATACAAAAGAAGTTAATGTGGAGTGCTTCCTGATGCAGAAATAAGTCATCACAAATCATTTCCAAAGTGCCTCTCTTTAATACAGTACAGTGAGCCAGATGCATTTGTGGACTGAATCACTATCAGTTGTCACTACATGCTCACCCATCTTTTGTCCCAGCACAGATGGGATTTTTAAAGCACCAACCGCTGGGATTTGATATGACAGGGCAAGGAGTTGTAAAACGAGTCTGTTCGGGGTAGATGACAACTTCAGTAAAGCCTACACTGATGGTTCAGCCAGACAGACTAGGTTTTCTGCGAAGGCTTCGAAATGCTCCAAACTAATGGGGAAAAAACATGAAAACTGTTTTCTAGTTTAATTTTGGCGTCTATGAACTTGGATTCTACCTCTGTGGTAATGTTGGGCACGCAGTACTGATAGTGCCTTCTCTCCAGAGTGTAAAGTTTGGGAGTTTGTGCCTAAAGTCACCAGTAAGACGCTTCTGTCAGTCAGGCACCAGCGTCCCTCTGTTCCATTAACAGAGATGGGAGGAGGGGGTCTGAGTAAAAGTACTAAGGGTTTTCACTACAGGGCACACTCAGGCCACAGTACATCAGTAAACCTGTGCAGTTATCACAATGCAAGGGCCTGCACTGCATTGCAGTACAGTGGACTCAGAGAGTGCATAGGAATCAGGCTGAAGTGGTTTCACCAACAGGCTGTTGTGATGCTGGGCTATAATAAAAGTCCATCTGGTTTTGAGCATTCAAACTTCAGCTGTCCGGTTTTTATTGCTTGCTAACTCTCACTTGTTATGAATGTGAGGCGGGGGAGGGACGTAGAGGTAATGTCCTAACTCCATACCGGTAATTACATTACTCTGACTCCTTCTCCCTTGCCTTCAATTCATAGATCCCTCACGCCATCGCAGGCCAGAACAACTGAGTTGTTTTTGTTCTATGGTCTGAGCTTTAAGATTAACAAGGGGGGGTGTATTTATGGGGTAGTATTGCAAATGGTGTCTGGAGAGGCAGGAACTGCCTCCCTTGTTATGAATGTAAGGTGAGGGAGTAGGACTGGGAAACATGCATATACCAGTAAGTAATTAGGGCAGTACTGCTACTACGGTCCGACCAATGAATGACCACAATACATTTTGTGCAGACTCACAAAGGTGTGCATTCGATATTCCATGCAGGGTCTCAGTAATGAGATATCACAGGACTCCAGATGAGTATTAAGATGTGTGGACAGTACATGAGGTGAAGTCTATCAAATTGATCTCCGATTAATTCACTGTAATTTAGGGGACAGATCTGTCACGAATCTATGAAACATTCATACTCTAGCACCTGGGATAATATGCACAGCTGCAGAATAATTGGCCTGTGAGTAGTTGAATATTTCAAGACCACCTCTTCAGAAATGCAATTAACACCTAGATTTTTGTCATATATCTTTGGCAAAATGTAATGTAAAATGCACCATTTTGCCATCTATTTTTCAAAAATTTCTCAAGATGGCCCCCGCCCCCGAACTCTGCTGGAAACTTTGTACTCCCAAGCTTCTCTCACTCAGTGCAATTGGAAGATGTCTTCCCTGAACCACTTTCAGATTTAACCAGCCGCCATTGAAAAACAGATCTCAGGCATAAGAGGCAAAATCATACGATTTACTCCAGGATGTTTTCTTTACCATTTGGTGAACTTTTCTATACTCAAACTATCTTGTTATGTTAGCCTCTGGTTAATTATATTCAGACCCTGCACATTTTGTAAGTCTTGGTGATCCATAAAGCCAGCTAAGTAAATACCATAGAAAATATTAAGACAGAGGGGATAGCTTGGCAGCATGGATGGGGCCAGTTACTGCTTATTCAGAAAGGAATATCAGATGCCTGGCCATTAAGATAGTGTCAATCAGGGCTGCTGATCAGGTAGTTTTCTTATCCCTCTGCTAAGCGCACATCCCACCTTTTCTGCTTTTAAACATAAGGGGCCTGGTTTAGAGATGGTTTGCTCTGTCACAAGTGTGACAGATGTGATGGATATCCCGTCAACCTTACAACGTGTCATAGGAGGTAATGCACTTGAAATAATGCAGACAGGATATTTGACAATTTTGTGACAGAGTAACCAGTCCGCAAAACTGTAAATCATGCCCAAAGTCCCCATCTTCATATCAAGTTTATTTGCATAGTTAATTAAAACCGTTGCTATACAAAAATAGTTTCAATTTAAAAACCAAATATACATGTAAAAGAATTCACAATTCATATATCTTATATTTATAATTCTTTAAATCTATGTTGTAATCAAACAAAGTGTAAAGCAAATTTCCCAACCAAGTTATTTTTGAATTTGCACATATCATTTGAAGGTACTTAGTTCCAGTACATTCTTCCCTTCAGTACTTATGTCGGAAATCAGTAAAAGTGCAAAGAGGTGCTTTAGACTTCAATAAAGTGCTTTAGTGCCAAGACAGAGTAAATGGTAGGGAGAATCCTCTTCAAATCATCGTATTAGACTTTCACTTGTTGCAGACGACTAAAATAGTTAGTAGCTATTATGCTAGCATTTTCTTTTCGCATAGCCTCAGGACCTTTGCTAGACAGCAGTTCAGTCGTAGGTCATTAGGTGCAACATACTTAGTTCCAGTCCATACTTCCCATCAATACTTATCCCAGAATTCAGAGAAGTGCTTTGGATTTGTATAAAGTGCATTAGTGCCAAGAGTAGAGTAAATGGTGGGGAGCATCCTCTTCGGGCCTCCGTACTGGGCTTACAGCTTGTTCTAGACGACTAAAGATGATTAGTGACTACTGTGCTGGCATTTTCTTTTCGCATGACCTCAGGAACCTTACTAGATGGCAGTTCAGTTGTGGATCGTCAGGTGCAAAACATGCCAGCACTGCTTGTCTCCTGGTGCGTACCCTTCGCTGATTAAAGTGGCATTTTAGTAGTTGTTCTCGTTCTTGTGAGAGTTCTTTATATAGACATAGCAGGTGCAGCAGGTCTTCTGGCACTGAGCCGCATAAGCGGAAGGTAGTGCCCACTTTCTCCTTTTGCCAAGGTGGAAGGTGCTGTATACAGGGTAGCAGAACAAGTCTGTACTTCAAGAACTTGATTTTTGTGGTTTTAGCATAGCCCAGATCAAAGTAATTTTGGGCAGCAGGCGCCGTATAGGTATTCAAAGTCATCCATCCATGTGCCCTTTTCGAGAGGGATGCCTTATCCTCCACTCATGTAAGGTATTTGACCGTCTTCCAGACCAGCTTTTTAAATGAGGCGGTAGTTGTAGGTGTTTCCCAGAGCTGATTCAGCTCCATATTATGCAGGCTGCTTTTTAGATATTTGGCAGCGGGTGAGGCGATTTGTTGTTGTAACTCCTTCCATAGATGTTCGTTTAAAGTTCCTTGAGTGGCTTTCCGCACTTTGTCCCAGGTGATAATATATGCCCCTTGTCTTGCAAAAGATTGTTTCTGTATGCCAAACTCTAGCCTGATTTGCGCAGGCGAGGTGTATTTGGGCAGACCAAAGATGACCCTATAAGCAGCTGTTACTGTAGTATCAAGTATTTTAGCATCTCTTCCTCTCTGTGCCTCGTTGCCATAGGTAATTGTTGGTAGAATTTTAGCGCGGGCAACCTGTACCAAGGGCAGAATCGATGGGCCGTTTAGTTTGATGTTTAGCGCTTTTAAAGAGATCGCCAGGATAAGACCTTTATGCCTGATGCTGTTTTTTTGTGCTAAGAATCGGCCGCCTTTATCTATCTTCACGCCAAGATATTTATATTCCAAAGCGTCCTCAATTCGGGTCTTTCCCCGGAACCAAGCTGCATATTTTTTCCTTTTTTTGCTGACTGTCATAGTTCTTGTTTTTTCCAAATTTATCGTAAGACCATTTGCTTTGGAATAGTCCTGCGTCACGTTTAAAAGATGTTGTAAGCCTACTTGCGTTTGGCTGATTAGGACTATGTCGTCCGCATATAGAAGACATGGCAATGTTAGGACACCTAGTTTTGGGGTGCGTGTGGTGCAATTGTTTAGAAGCAGTACAAGGTTTGCTAAAAATAAATTAAATAATGTGGGTGCTAAAACACATCCTTGTTTAAGCCCTTTTTCGTTGGTATCCGCCTTGACAGGAGCAACCCATCACCCAGCTTTATCTGAACCCATGTGTCCGTGTGCAAATTGATCAGCAGATTTAATAGGGGCTGCGGCAACATCCAGCTGTGCAATTTGGACCATAGGCTGTTACGATTTACATGGTTGAAAGCTGCCTTCTAATCTATAAAGCATAGGTGTAGGGGCATCTTTGCAGATTCTGCCTTATCCATTAGCAATGCCATCAATAGTATGTTCGTTGTTGTCCCAACTGATTTTGCAAAGCCAGTCTGATTTAGTGGGATTATGGATTTCTCATTGGCCCATGCCTGCAGCTCCTCTAGTAGCATTCCGGCAAATAATTTTACCTCATTATCTATTAGGGCCACTAGCCGATAGTTTTGTGGTAGCGTCTTTTCGCCTGTTTTAAAAATTGGTGAAATATTTGATCCTCTCCAGGAGCACGGCAGTATGTTCGACATCCTTATTTCTGTGAAGAGCGGTTCCAGCGATGCAGCCCATGCATTTGCCTCTTGTTTGTAAAGTGCTGGTGGTATACCGTTTGGGTCTGGGGCCCCTTCTCTCCTCCCTTTCCCTATTGGCGTTTGATGCTACTTATTTGGCTCCTTAGAGTGTCCTCTGGTGGTAGGTCTCCCTCTAGTTTTCCAAATGCTATTTGGTTACTTACAGCCCAGGCGATGTTGGTTGTTACGCCTTCTGAGACAGTTTGAGTTCCTTGGCCCCCAGCCTTGAGCTCAGTATCTTGGTGGAAGTGGGACCTGAGATAGGTTACCCAGGTTTCTTCTGAGATATTAGAAGAGATACCCTCATGTGCAGGATGGATAAATTGGTTTATAGTTCTCCAGAATCTTGCGCTATTGCTCTGTTTTATGTCAGCATGTAGTTTTGCCCAGAGGTCGTCCTCCGCAGATCTATTAGAGTCCCTTTTTTGTTTCCTCAGCAGCACCTTTTGCTTTCGTAGAAGTTGTAATTGTAATTTGTCATCAGGCTTGCGGCGAAGTTGTCTCAAAGTGCGATAAATAGAATGTTTGGCAAGCTTGATTTCTTTTTTGGCAGTTTGTGAGATAGAATTCACGCTACTAAATCTCTGTTGAGTTGATGGCTTAATCCTAGTTGCGTATGCTGCCATATTTGTTGTAAAGTTCTCCCACTTCCCAACTTCACTTGATCCGACTCTCGATTCGAAGTTCTGCTTTGCAATTTCCAACATCCTGCTATCTGAGGCTTGCATGAACTTAATTCTTTTGAGATTGGTGGTAAATTCCGATCCTTGAAGAACCGAAGACCGTTCAAACATTGGGGTTATTTTTTTATTTATTTATTGTATAAGTTAATTAAAACCTTTACAATATTCGCTCGACGACATAATTCATAAAAATAAAACCACAATTTTATCGTAATTAGTTTCCAACAGTAAAAGGCTATGGTACAATTTATGTTATCTACGCAACGTATTCCATTCTAACTAATTTGTACAGTACTTCTGCGGAATATCTGTTCATTCAATATGCATTAGGCGGTCCTTCTTTTCCCGGTTTTAACAGCCTCGGAAAGTGCCTGGTGCATTGTGCGTGAAGAAAAAGGTACCATTGGATTGCATATATTGTAAAATAACTAAAAAGTTTTTATTTTGTTTTTATTTTTTTATTTCATTAAAAGGTTTTGACCTGATGTGTCTGCCTTGTCGTTGGAGTTATGACGGAATAAGTACCGCAGTTCCATAAAGTGCCTGATGCCCGGTACTTGATGAGAAGTTGTTTTTGATCTATTAATAAGGAAGACTACCATGCCTTAAACACGACTTTTTGCGTTGTGCGTTTCCTGTTAGAGGGTGCCGTTTCCGGGAAATGGCGAGCATTCATTCGAAAAGCTGCTTATTATGCGCTAGATCTCTTCATTTTTTCCTCTGCCATCCCCATGAATTGTACGAACCGGCACGCCAGCTGTACATCTCCTCCTCCAAGGCATGCCTTCACTGCTTGTCTGCAGGATCTTATCCTCCTGTTGTTAAAGATAGATTTCAGAAGCAGTCGTCGTTAATCAAGATCCAATTCTCGACAGATGCATAGTAGATGAATGATGCTCTCTTCTGCTTTCCTGCATAGACGGCACTTGGTTGATTCCGATAATCGCTTCCATGGTGGGAGGTGCGGGAGGACTGGAAGGATACCCATTCGGGACCATAAATATTTTTCCTTTGTTTTCCTATTGAAGCCGACGCCTAGATAGTTTTGCGGGAGGGGTCTTGTGTAACTCTGCAGCATGCACCATCCATGGGCCCTTTCCCTGAGCGTTTCTTTGTCCTCTACTACTGACAGCCTTGGGGGTGATTGTTCCAAGCACGATTTCTTGAGGCCGGTGGTCACTATCAGCTTTGTCGCCCAGCTTGAACGAAGATATCCGATGAAACAAGTTTAGGGAAATGAAGGTGTAATCTAGTATTGTATTCATTTTTATTGAGCTGTATGTTGATGCGGGAGGGTTATCCTCAGCAGATCTACCATTTATTGCTCTGAGGTCAAGATGTTCCAATTCCTCCAGAACCCACTGTCCGATCTTAGTTTGTTTGCCTGTTTTCGGTTTCCCTTGCGGTGGAATGTTCCAGAATGTGTTTTGGAGTAGCACTTCTTCACCCGAGGAGGAGCCCATTAGATTGAGATTTAGATCCCCAGTAAGAATAAGATCCGTTGTGGGCCCTTCTCCTATACATACTTCCAGAAAGTTGCACAGTTCCTTTGCTGCCTTAGTTTTCTGTTTTGGTTGAATATAAGCATTAATTATCATCATGTCGGTGCGCCTTGCATTTGATAGTGATGATGGGGTAAGTAGCTTCACTGCCAGGGTCGCTGGAGATGTTGGCCTGACTTCATGGGCTGTTGATATGCTTGTATTCGAGACATACGTTACCAGTCCTCTTTGCAGGTGACCATATTTTGCCCCTTTAAGTGCACTAGTGAAAAAAAAAGCAGAAATCCCTGCAGATGCGGTGGGTCAATTTGCCAAGTCTCTTGTATTGCTATGATGTCAAATGCCCTAATGTAGGTGACGAAATCTGGGTCTGTCAGTTTGCTAGCTAATCCGTTTACATTCCAAGAGCATATTCGTAAAAATCCATTTGTGCTGACCCTTCGCAACGGACAGAGATGTTGGCAAATCTTTTTGGTTATTTATTGTTCTCGAGATCCATCTTAGGTCCGTTTCCCAATTCTGTGGCGTTGTAGGATCCTGGCAGTTTCTGGGCTTTACTAATGGAGGTTCCCTGTTCATTTGACAGTACCCCACAGCTCTTCTCAGAACTAATGTTACTGGTCTGTTTGCAGTTACTTCACCTGCCCCTATGTTTTCTGGGCTTAGCAAATCGGGGTATCCTGGCTTGATGTATAGAGTGATGTTTATCCCCCAGTTCTTGAAAGTATTACCTTCTAGGAGTATTTTTTGTGCGGTTGATGTCAGTGTCCATGTTGTTTTTGTTTTTTCTCCTTCCACGGCGTCCTTGCATCTAACAAATTCTATTGAATCTAAGTCCGACGTCTTCACCTCTTTCAGGGTTGGTATGTGGGACAGTAGACGCAATATGTTGCCTCGATTCATGATATCGTGCCATCCTTTGGATCTATACTCTGGTGTAAACCATAGGATGTTTGTTTCCTTCCCACTTATACCCGGATGTCCGGCTTCCCGATTTCTTGGGGACTGAGAGGTGACCTCATTATATAATAGTCCTGATCCTGGCAGATGCCTGGAGTGCTCCATGTTCCCTTCTTTGCTTTTCAACTGTGTACTTTGTATTAATCCTGACGGTTGTCCTACACTTCCTTGCCGGAGTGGTCCCAGGCTGATTCGGTTTTCTTTGGGAAACACCTGAGTTTCCTGTCCCCGTGGGTACTCCATTTTTTCGAAGGGGATTTTTTCTTGTATGTCAACCGAACTCTTGTGATGATTTTGACTGATCCTAGAATCTTCTGATACCCTGTTGTCTATACATTTGGTGTTTTGATTTTCCAAACTTTCCATTTCCTTGATTGCACTTGGCGGCATAGTATTTTGTATGCGGTATTGAAGAATTGCTAGGTAGCGAGTAATCCTGATTTAAATCAGGCGATTGGGTTCTCGTTGTTGTTCCTCCTGCTGTCTCCTTTTTATTCTTACGAGAGTTATTGATGTTTCCTTTTGATTGAGGCTGGGGTAGTTCTTTATCCACTACCTCCCCAGCATACTTAATAATTTTTACATCTTGCATACCGCTAGGTGAGGATTGACTTGATCCTGTCATAGTTTCTATGTTCTTTTTGTTTATTCCTCCTAGGTCGGATTTATTTTCTTGGTTTGTTTCTTTTTGCAGTGGTGTTGTCCCAAAGAGGCGCAAAAATCCGTCATGATTGGTTTTTAATTTTTGATTCCGGCCTTTCTGTTTTTGTGCGCATCTTTGTCTTGCGTTTGTCTTGTTTTCCTCTTTATCTATTACAAGAGGATCAGGCAGTTGGCTTGGTGTTATTGCTTTTTTCACCACTCTCGTTTCTTATTTTGTTATGTTTTGATTCTGTCTTAGTGGATGAGTGCTCTTCCATGGCGATTGAAGTCAGACGAGTTGCCATAGCTCCTTGATTTCCATTTAAGGGGTGATCATCTGGAGGCTGTATATGTGCACGTTGTGAGGCCTTTTTGATCTGCGAGCATAAATCACTCAGCATTAGCAGGAGAGAGGCTAGTTTGTCAACAATTGGGCCCCATCCACAGGTTAGGTTATTAGCTTGTGCGTAATCCTGTATATTTTGCAGAACAGTGTTTAACATGCCTAGCTTGCCGTCGATTGCAACCACAAAGTCTGCCAGAGTGTTCAGCAAGGTTAACTGTGTGCCCATTTTGTCAGATTGATATTGCAGGGCCTCTACCAGGAGTTGCACTGTTTTTAGCCAACATGTCCAGGCATTCCCATGATCTGTTCATTGCGTGTCTACTTGTTTGTCACCTGTTGCACCGCTTGTGTTTTTAGGCGAGTTCTGTTCCCCTTGTGTCTCCCCAGCTGCCTTGAGTTCCTGGTGCCCCTCAATTTGTGAAATTACAGGAGGGTCATTCCTGCACTTGTCCTGAGAGTAGGTTGCCAGGAGGCCCTCCCACTCCTCTTTGTCTAGGTATGAAAATTGTTCTTCCTGGTCTTCCTGGTCTTCCGTCTCACAGATTTGGGACATCTCCAACTTAGTTTGTATTGGTGATAGAGTAATCAGTGTTTTATGCTCTAAGCCCAGATCTTTCCCTGAGGTTGGAGAAGGTACTAGTCTGGTTTTTATGTCTTTCCTATCCTTCGTGGGTACGTATATTGTATTTCTTGGCTGTAGCATTTCTTTAGGACTGTCCAGCTCACATATGGTTAGTGCCTCAGTTGTAACACAGTTACCTCCCTTGTATTTGCTATGGGGTATAGCTCCGGACGTTGGTGTCTTTTGTGTATCTAGCGCATGGAAATTGCAGTTACCTAGTCCTTCTGATCGTTCTATGGAGTTTTTCAGTAGTTACTCAATCCTGTACTCTCCAGTTGTCTCTTGAGTTGTCTCTATGTCAGCTACAGTAAATTTTACCAGGGTCTGACTCTGGGGCCCAGAGAGAGTTGGGCACTGTGGGGCTGATGTTGAATGGACTAACCTGGAGTTCTCCACCCCAGTGCTTAAACTATCCTTACCTTTTTTGTTGTCACTATCCGATTTACAAGTAGGCCGAAGGGGTGTCCGAAGGCCTGGTAGTACTGTGGGGCATGAGAGGAGAGTATCACCCGCATTTTTAAAAAAAACAAATTTTGTGTCTATTTTAGGCTGGAAGAGGCAGTGTTTTAGGGTTTTACTTTTTTCCGGTTTTAGAATAGTATTGCTTGACACATCTGTGTCAGAGATTATCTCAATTATTGTGTCAACTCGCTGTGAATCGGGTCTGGTCTTTGCCTGCGGTTCACCCACTGAGCCATCAGATGTTTTAAATTTCCTTTTGCGCCTGGTTGTGTTATTTGTAAGCATAGGCCCTCCACGCACACGTCCTGACCTCATGGTATATTATGCTTGACTGTCCTTTGTATCCCTTTGTGAGTCGGGAATAGGTTTCTTGGTCTGCCCTTAGTGTCCCTTATGGCCTTACCACTTTATGTCCTTATATGACCTTATGTGACCTTATGGCCATGTTTCCTTGTATCCTTGTGTCCATAGGTCGTCAGGGTTTATGGGGGCCTTCCCACTGATGGCTGCTGCTGCGACTTCAATTTCACAGTGGTCCTAAAAATTTGATTCAAAATATATTTTATTTGTATTTATTGTATTGTTTGTATTAATTGTTTTGTACAATGATTTACTAAAAAGGCATTTAGTCCTTGGCTGGATGCAGCAGAATTTTGACGTCCCCACTGAACTCTACTGCTTGACTACTGTTCCTTATAATCCTGGTTTGTCCTTTGTTGTCCTTTTCTCTGTAGAATCTCTGTAGGGATAGGTGCGTCTGATAGGTAGTTTTTAGAGGATGTAAGTCAAGACTTTATACAAGAGAATTCAGAAATTCCGAAATTCGAAGAGAATTCCGAAATCTCTCCTTTAATGAGGACTCACTGTTGCCCTCACTGTTGCCCTCCTATTGCCTGTCTGCCTGACAGACCCCCCCTCCCGTGAGTGGGGCCTCCTGGTGTCCTCCTGGTGTCACCACAGGCCGCACCCACACCTAGATGGGCCGCCTCTGTGGAGTCACAGGGACAAGCTCTCCGCAGCCACCCACTGATGGTGGCTGCACTCACTAGCACTCACTGTGCGCCGGAATTGTGCCGCCACCCTCAAAGGTAATGCTTATAGTCCCTCGGGGGGTGCTTTCGGGGGGTGTGGGGTTGGTGAGCAGTTCTATGTGCTGCTAAATACTCAGCGCGGCACAACTAAACAGCTCTTACCACATGTGCCACGCCGCACCGCGCCGCTGAGCCACACACTACCCCGAGCAGACACACTGCCCAGCACACTGCCCAGCTACCGGTGTTGCAGTCTCGGCTCGGCTCAGGTCGGCTCAGGCTCAGGTTCAACCTGGCTTACGGGTGCCTGAACCGGGTCCACGTCCGGCGCCTCTCCGTACACTTCGTCGTCAGCGCTGCCTCGCAGCCACGCCCCGCCTCCTTGCTCAGGCACGAACAATCAAAAGCAGAGAGTCCCTCTTCGCTGCCTAAGGGGACTTTCCCTCCAGAGGCCTCTCCGCTGGAGGACAGAATATTAGACGGCCACCTTCCCGAGAAAACCATCTCCCTGATTTACAAAAAGTTAATTAACAACATGGAGAGTCCCCTTCAATCACTCCGTGAGAAATGGACGCAGGATGGGGTGGAGGTGGATGATGAGGACTGGCAGATGGCGGTGTCTTCCCCCAGAGAGGTCGCTATCCCGGCACGTTTGAGGCTGGTCCAGCTTAAAATCCTCCACAGAATTTATATGACAGGACCCCGTTTGGTACACATGGGATGGTCAGATAGTGGGAACTGTAGGCGGCGATGTGGTCACGTGGGGACATTCATACACATAATTTGGGAGTGCGAACATATCATATCCTTCTGGCTCAAGATCCATGACACTATTAATGCGGTACTACAGGTTCACCTCCGCCCAGAGGCAAGACGATGCCTCCTCAATTTGTGGGAACCTACGGATCTCAACACAAATCAGACTCGGTGGGCTACACTGGGGTTCATGTTGGCAAAACGCAACATTGCTCAACTATGGGGGGCCACACTATCACCCACACTGGCAGCATGGGAGAAGAACCTTGACTGGTGCATGTTTCGGGAGAAAACAGTCTACCTGGCAAGAGGGTGCCCCAAAAAATGGTCCCGGATATGGAGCCCCTGGAATACCTACCGGGGAGAGATCTGTGTGCCTCCTGATTGTCACGAACAAAATGACCCCCACACCCTGTAACATTCCTCTATCATGTAGAAATCCGACGTATTTCCTCCTGTACCGACTGTAATGTATGATTTGGCTAACCCTCTGTAATGTTTATTGGAACCGATGTATGTTTAATAAAAAGAATTATAAAAAAAAAAAAAGCAGAGAGTCCCCATCTTGGGTGAGCTCCTTCCCTCCTGGTGAACACAGAGGCTCTTATCTGCTGTGATTGACACACAACCCTCTCGCTGGCATTTTCAAAAGTTTATATTGACTTTGGGATGAGCTTAATCTAGTTTGATCTATTACTGAGTCTAAACTAGTCTTTTTGTCTCTATATCAGATCACTATTTTTTCAGTTACTTTTGCCGCAGACCTTAATTCTTGGGTGCAAAAGAAACACTAAGCTGGCAAACCCATATTTGGTCTTTCCAAATACACTTCACTAGAGACCCCACCATACAATCAAGATGCAGCCATGACGACCAACAGAAGCAGGTCAAGTGTTAAATTTAAAACAAGTGTATCTATCATTGTTAGTTCTAATAAAGAAAGACAATGTTTAAAAAAAGTATTTCAGTGAGTGGGCATTACAGCTACAGCTTTCTTTTTATTGAATCTCATGTACACCATTGCAAAATGTGTGCTACATCACAAAGGGGCATTGATATGGCAATCCATTTTAGATAACTGTTGGGTTTTTGATATTTCTATTCATGAGTAAATCAAGCATGAAGGTGACAGGTATTTGGAAATGCTATATATAGGATATTTCAATGTGATAAGTAAATGAGGAACAGTCACACAGTTATAAATAACAGCAGGGCCTTTTATGATATATTAAATCTTTATCTGCTACAATGACTGCGACAAAAGAAATTATTTCAGGACTGACAATTTTCAACATGTACCAGAGGTCTGTGGTCTGAACTCAGCATTGGGAAAATGAAGAAGAGGTGACTTGCCAACAGAAAGCATGACAGCTTTAAGTAGAGTTAAGACACAAAGATAACTACATCAGCCTAGTGAAATCTACCTCATCTACCTTCAGTGCTTAATTTGAGCTGGTGGTTTCCGGTGCACCGCACTTAATTGCCAGAACCTGCACTTATGACAGCTGCCACATGATGGCGCTGTTTGTGTAATTTAAAGATGAGCAGAAAAACAGTTGTTTGTTAATTCAATATATATTAAAAACAACCAATACCTGCCACCCAAGCCATTCTTAAAGCTTTGGCGGCCTCGAATAGTCTGAATTGTCACACTTGTAGCAGTGTGATGGTTAGTAGTTGTGTAAGTACAGTGGCAATGTGTGGTGCAAACAGCGGTGGCCTCCTGAGGGCCCGGCACTTATTTCTTTACAAATTAATCACTGTCTAACTTTGCTGTTAGGTCTCCATTCAAGCGCTTCACAAGTCCAGCCATTAGAAATACTCTCCCTGCCCTTCCCTTATGCCCTCCCCATATTTCAACCAATAATGGGGAAGCAGCAGTTCTCACTGAAGATAATCAGTGCCCCTTCTTTGTACTGAAATGTGCTATGTGCCATTGCATGATGCATTGCACATGGACACTCTCTGATGCTGATAAAAGAAACAATAGTATTAATGGCACATAACTACTTCAAGGTGATAAATCATTCTATTTTGATCCTTCTGATGAGTGAATTGTTAATGTATTTTTTTTTACAGTAGGCAGTACATCAATGTTTAAAATCGCCATGTTGTAATTGGTCACCTCAATTTAATGCACTTTAAATGGAAGAGGAGGGAATAAAATGGCTCAGTGACTCAATGGGTTTGGGAGTAAGTGATTTTGGACTCTATGTGAAATAACAGAACCAAAATATTGTTATGGGTGGGGTTCTCCCTAACCTAGGGTGACACAGGATACAACACAATGATCCAATTAACTATGATCTTTATTGTTTTAAAGCTATGAATAATCCGTATTTTTTTATTTAACTCATCTGCGTGCTCTATGGCAACATCAATCACATTATGAAGTTTGTTGCAGAGCTGAATTTGTAAAAATGCCATGTTTACCGTGATCAGTCACCAATACAATTCACTCCATGTGCCTTTAATGGCACATAAAAGTCATGACTTGTAACATATTTATCAAAACGAATCCAGATTTTCACATAGAATTTAAAATATTGCAGGGAAGCAATAATAAACTATTTTTGCACATCATACATCATTATTTGAATTTTTCCACCTATCAAGCATTGACGTATTTATAACTCTTCAATTATTTGTTATAATTGGTTTAACAATAAAGATTGAAGATACATTCTCTATGTCTAATTTCCTTAATGTGATTTTCATTGCCCCCATTAATGCAAGAGCTGGTATACCAAGAACATATTTGCATTAAAGTGAAATGAGCCATAGCACCATCTCTTTGCTCCAATTACTGTTAGGAGGTAGCTTGACATCCTCCTATTTTAGCGTTATTGGCCTCTGCTGAAGGCATTAACCCACTCTGACCTATTGTGGACCCAAACAGAAGGCACAGGTGCATAATGGGGAAAAGGGAACATTAGTAGCTGTTACTGCCAAACAGCGTGTGACAAAAAGGCTATTAGCACCTGCCCCTAATCTCACCCTCTCCTTTCTGTTCCATACACTTTACTCCAATTCTCCCTTACTCATATCAGTAGTTATTTCAGTGAGGATGTTCCTCCTTCAGTCTGACACCCTCCTCAAGAGCAGTATTTTTAATCGAAAATGTTCTCATGATTTACTCATGTGCCTTACTTATGCCTCACTCCCTGAAAGGCAGGGTCAGCAGGGGCTCTTCCTGCTAATATGCAAGTCTCCACATAAGGTCACAAAGGAATACCCTCTGGGAGGGAGGGAGCACACGTAATACCTGGGGTGAGGAAGGTAGAACAGGAGTATTAAACATTACTGGTATGTACTCCAGCCATTGCTTTCTGATCTCTTTAACCACCTGATTGCTTACTTCTCTAAAGTTGTATCCAAGCTGCATCTCTTTCGCTGAGCAAAGACACATTGGCTGGCATCAATTATGCCACACCGTAAACTTCAATGCGGCATCCTCACATTGTGCGTAATTTACAAAGTAGGTCAAGCCTTCTTGAGTGTTGGCACAATCCTAGGCATGAAAGTCAACTCTTCAAACATCTGGAATGGTAGCACACCCAAACCTCATCCAAAACACCTCAAGTCGACCATCTCTGAACCTGATTGTGAAGTGACAAACCAGCTGACCATAAGTCAGAGAGATTTCATATCCTTTTTGCCAACTAGAAAGTTGATAAACAAATGTCACTTTTGTTGATCTCCATAGATTTGTGAAGGTAGATCTGCAGCAATTTAACCACACAAGGCAAGTGTGAAAAAAGCGTTTGTATCAACAAATAGAGTTGAGAGACAAGGGTAGAACAAATGCCTACTCACTACGAATAAACAAGTTGATCTTCTGTAGGAAATGGGGTACGATTCCAGAACCATGAGATAAAAAAAAATGTATGTACCACTGCCCACTGGAATTGAGCATAGCCACTAACCTCTGAAGAAAGGAGGAAGGTGTCTTACAGTGAGCTTGGTCATCACCACAGTTCTCAACCGGACTTCCCCACATCAAAGAAGCATTGAATCCATCCTCGCCCAGTCTTAATGACAGACACAGGAAGCAACAGGAAGCGTCACTTGTGAGTCCGCCTCTTTACAGAGCATGAAGTGGTGGAGCATATGTATGGGAAAATTAGTAAAATTTAAGAATTATGTTTTGGAGTTTCGAATTGCTTTTCAGTTTATGCCAGTCTAGAGGAGGCAAATCTGTCTCAGATGCTCTGCGCTCACATAAGGAATGGGAGGAGTAAAGACGTGAGTAGGTAATGTCAGCATTGTAAGAACTGTGACTGGTTGAGCCAATCCCAGCATACCACACAGGATGTTCTGCAAAAAGCACACGTGGACTACAGACACTCGGTCAAAACATTCGGCATTTGATTTTTGGGTCTAATAATTATGTTTTATAAAATCCCCCTTCTACCTGTTCGGCCTAAGCAAATAATCCGGGCTATCTAGAAATGCTTAGTTTGCGTGATGGGTCATGAACCTTTTTAAAAATTTCCAGCTAATATGATATGCCTGACCTCATACCCGTACTTTCACTTCATCTTGTCTTGTAAGAAACTCTTAAAAATGCAGTTTGCTGACCACACAAAGACTGGATTTTTTTACAGCCTAGATAAGGAAATTGCAATCGAGTTTGTTAATTGCAAAATCACCACCTACGGTTCTATAAGACAAAACGAGGCCGACAATTTAGTGATTAGGTTCTGAGTGGTGTGAGTCAGGGATTCACATAAGGATACAATTAGGTCGGAATGAAAAAGAGGATTTGGAATTAATTTGTCATTTGTGCGGCTACTGCCTGTCTCCCAAAGATTAAGCGGATTCTGCATAAGGTTACCAATTCACCCGCCCCTTGCTGAGTTTTTTGAGATGCAGTGTAGGCTAGTCAAGTTTGAATGATACAGTGTTTAATATTCGTCCTGGGGCGATATAAACAGAAAATGTGCTCTTTTAAACCAATTTTTACCATTTGTACTGTTTGTGTATTATGGAATGGTGCAAATGGGATTTGCATCGCAATAAAAAGGACACAGACTGATTTCACATTGTGTTTGGACTTGATAAGAAATATATATTTGAAGGAAAATGTTTTTAATTTGACTATGCCATTACAAACAAGGGCAAACCATATGGAAATCTGGCATGGCCCTGTGGCAAACAGCACTGTTTGGCACAAATTGCATGGCCACCTCTCCTCTGAATGGGAAACAAGCAACCTCGAAGGATGACCAAATTTTGAAAAACAAAAACTTAGAAATTCCACAAACGTAGAAGTAGGACAAAAAATGTGCATCAGCTGAGGGGCACATAATTACTTAATTGGTAGCACTCACCAACATTGAAGACACGATGAGTCACTAAGGGCCCGATTACGACTTTGGCGGTGCGGCGGCGGGCCCGCCCCACCGCCGCACCACCAAAGCCGTGGTCAGACAGCCCACCAGATTAGAAGTTTCATTCTGTCTGGCGGGCTGGTTTTTGGCGTTCCCTCTAAAAATGGGCACCGCAATGGGAACGCAAAAGCAGTTCCTGCACAGCATGGACCGAAAAGTCCATGCCGTGCAGGAACTGGGGCGCATGCACACAGATGGGCACATGTTGTGCCCCCCCTGTTTGCATCCCCATGGGGAGGAGGCACAGGGGGCACTGCAGGGCCCCCTTTGTTTCCTCTCCACCACAGTGCTTATGGAGGAGGAACCTCCATGACACCCCGGTGGAGAGGAAACTCGTAACATGTTTGGTAGGACCTCTGTGGTCCCACCAAGCATATTGCGGCCTCCTCACCACCGCAACACTGCCAGGGAGCGATGGTTCCCTGGTGGCTGTGGCAGGGCTGTGGCAGTCTGACCATCCAAATCGTAATAGGGCGGTTGGGAGACCGCCACCACCGTGCCCCTGCGAGTCAACTCGTAATCGGGGCCTAAGTAAAATAATAATATGCAGCTTTTAAACACAGTGTCATTCATGTCCCTAATCCTGCACTGAAAAACATGAAAACATGCCTTTCTGTTCAGTCAACCCTCTCTGAAAGTCCGAATGTACTACCACCCATATCTGATAATACCATTCCTATTCAGTTATAAAATACAAAAAGTCATGGGTGGAATACTTTAATTAATCTCAAACACTGGTAATCTCTCAAGGCCACTTTCCAGTCCTCTGGTTATTAGCTGTCTCTGTCATTTAAACAGGGGCCAACCTTATATAAATCAAGCTTAAGCCCAGTACTAAAAGGTCTAGTCCAGCCTGTGCAGCTAGGCAAGCTCCCCTCTGAATAGGAAAACAAACAATTCCAAACCAGTTTCGGCCTTCGTAGACCTCGTCAGCGAGAGCCATCGACACAGCGAGCTCAGGACTCCCCTACACCCTCAATTAGCGCAGAAACTGTAGACAGAACACCCCAGAAACACAGAGCGCTGCTGGTGCATGTGCTGCAGAAAGATCGATTTATTTTGAATATGGCATATGAATCTGTTCTGTTTCAGTGCGCAGGTGCACTGCACCAAATGCAGGTCATCTGCATTTGACACTGTCAAACATGACAATCTACTTAGCCTTTTGGAATGCAGGATGGGGCTCTCAGGCACTGTACTAAAATGGTTCGCCTCTTTTCTCAACAACAGAACTCAGAGAATCAAATCCAATCAAACTCTATCCAACCCCAGTCCCTGCACACTGGGTGTGCCCCAAGAGTCCTCGCTCTCCCCCACGCTCTTCAACCTTTTCATTGAACCACTTACTGTAATCCTCAAAACTTCAAACATCCAATATCATATGTATGCGGATGACACCCAACTGTACATGAAAATCTTGTCCCCTGAGGACATCAAGTCACTCAACGGGACCCTGCACAAAACACTAAATTGGCTAACCTCTAACCACCTCAAACTAAACGCCCTTAAAACGGAATTCCTCCTCATTTCACCCACTAGGCAAACCCCCATTGTTGAGAAATATCTAACAAACCTCTCAGCTCTCAACTGTACACCACACATCATTGACTCCACGAAATCACTAGGAATTGTGCTAGATAAGAACCTAAACATGCAGGATCACATCAGAGCATCTACCAAAGGAGCGAACTACCAACTGAGCATCCTAAAAAAACTCAAACCCTACCTTCCCCATGATGACTTCAAATCTGCTGTGCAAGCACTAGTCATCTCAAGACTAGAATATGGCAGTGCTACTCTATGCGGGCTTCCGAAACTCAGCTTAGCCCCCCTTAGAGCTTCTCTGAATGCTGCGACAAGACTCATCACTGGCTCTAAGAAAACCAACCACATCTCTCCGGACCTGAAATCGCTCAACTGGCTTCCGTTTGAATCAAGGATCCAGTTAAAAATTGCATGTATGACTCACAGAGCACTACACTTCAACATTCCTCTTTACCTGGCAAATAAGCTCAAATTATGAGGAGGCTCCCGGCCCTCTAAGAGCACCAGCACACTGCTGCTCAAGCCGAAGAAATTTAAAAAAATGAAAACCTACAATCGTACATTCTTGGGTATTGCCCCGAGAATATGTAACTCCCTACCTGTGGAACCCAGACTTATTCCCTCAACATTTGCCTTCAAAAGGGAAGTGAAAGCCCTACTGATGAACACTGCACTGAACTAGAAGTGTCTCTCCCTCTGTCCCCTATCCTGTTTAGCCGATTAATCTGCTACCTATGCTTTTGCTACGGCCACAGATAAATGTCAACCGCTAATATGTCAGTATGTTCCGTATGTATATTTTTCTACTTTGTCTCCCACAGCGATCTAACTATGTCTTCCACAACTCGTATGCAAAGCGCTCTGATACCCGCTTGGGTCATGTTCGCGCTGTACAAAACTTTAAATAAAAAATAAATAAATAAATAAAGGTGCGAAACGTTTCTAAGGTACTGCACTGGCACCATAGCAGAACAGCATCTTTGGCTTGCATTCATAGTCAAGAACAGCCGCGGCCCGTGCAGGTAAGAGCGGTGGGGCAGGGTGGAGGGTATTTCAACATACGACCGCGAGTGAAAATTAAATAAATAATTGACTTTCCCTCGTGGTCGTATGTCGAAATCCCCCCCACCGGGCTCACCGCTCTTACCTGCACGGGCCGCGGCTGGTCAAGAACGGACAGAAACACTTGCAATGTCACTCCAAACGTCTTCTGGATTTTCCCCATTGCAGAGCTTTTTCAAGTAACCTAACAAAGGTTATGAACTATAAATGGAAGTGGATAAGTGTATCAGTTTTTAGAAACAAAACTGAATACATCTATAGCTTCAGGTTTCTAAAACTTCCGGCTTCCAAATCCCCCAGGAGGCTCCAGAATCAGAAATGTGAGAGGGCATGGGAGAGAAAACACGAGCAGAGACTGAGGACACGCCGGCAGACCGAAAAATAAGACGCCACCCTCCTCCTAATGCAGAGATGGCTGCAAGAGGAAGGCAGGGGCGATTCTGTCACCTAGAGTCTGCCTGAAAGGATGAGATGAGCAGAGGAAACATGATGTGCTCAAATTAATAATGTATAGCTAAACCAGCTTCATATGGGCTGATGCATGATTTGGTGATGATGACTGGGTTGTAGTCCAAAGATTTTGTTGCAGAAATAATTTGTGAAGGATTCAGTGCAGAGCTGTTGATGCCCTCCGTATTACAGAGTTCAGCTTGATTCACAAGGGTAGCTTACATTTTTTAGTAAGGTTTGCAACTTTTCGGTGTTTATAAACTTCAAACGGAAATTTACTACAAAAGTGTAAATTACATATCTCCAACCCCGTAATATAGCAATGCGCTTACTCTTGTATGGGTGGCTGACGTCCCTGCCTAAAGCCCTCTTACTCCTCCCTAATCCCATCCCTTTTTGGAGTAAATCTGCCCCATTTAAAAGCCCCTCCCCTACATCCCACTCATATTTACTACTAAAACGTATACTTAGGTGTGCAGAGAACTCCACACACATTAGTATAGGTCATTGCAAAGGCATAAACTCCAAGCGAAGTTTGTGAGTAGCGTTTTGTAGTACGTTTTGTAGTGCTACGAAATGTACTAAAAAGCGTAGTTTGTGAGTCAGGCCACGCAGTCAAGCAGAAAGCAAATATTATTGCCACTGTGTTGTACATGGAGCTCTTTTAAATGCAACAAAAATACGAAATTAGCACCAAAGTGCTTTTGCCATTTTTGTATTCGTTTTGTTTTTGAGCTTGCGGCAGTTAAAATTGAATAGCAAAGCACAAGGCGTCGTTACCAGGGCCCCGGTAAATTGTTGTAGTAATAATGCACTGGGAATGTTTCCGGGTTCTACAAGTTATTCTGTGTGATGAGACTCATTCTGAGGTACGAAACCCATGGTATTTCACTTTCCTCTCACAAATTTCACCCGGTTTTACTTGGCAAAATATGTGAGGGAAATTACAAAATGTAATGTCAATTCAAGTGAAAAACTATTTTCTGCCCAATTCAGGATTGAAACAAGGGTCTTTGTCTCACTTTTTTAAAACTGTTATGGTGTTTGCATGTGCTCAATTTGTTTAAGTACTTTTTTTCTTCTAGTTTCGGGTATGATGGTTCTTGGGTAGATGAGTGAACATTTTTGTGACTGTTCCGACTTGTTGTGTGAGGTTTGATTGCACCTGGTTTGCAAATAAAAAGAGTTCCATACTCTTGGTCATGCTACTCAGTGCAGTCCTGTCTTTTTGTGAAGGTTCCCCTTTCTGTTAGTATGTAGATAAGACGACCTGGATTGTGTAAAGATGGTCAATTACTGCTGAACAATAACTGCAGCTATCATCTGGCCTGATCAATAGCTCAAAATGTACTGTGTACCACTTTTGAGTAGGGCACTTCCCTGACAAGTTTCTTGTGCCAGTACAGCACACTGGGTAGGTGAGACTGCATTTGCACTGGGGGGTGCTCCAGGTAACGATGACCCAAACCATTGGCTCTTCAGGTGGTGTCATGCAATTACAGTTACATAATGGGGCATTATGCTGTACTAATTCAGAGACTTTTTCAGTTGTCTGTATGACCTATTGTTACCAATTCTTTAAAATATACATAGCGTGGGTTTTGGCTCTGTCTAGGGGAGTATTTCTCTCTCACGTTATTCTGCTGACTGTTTGGTGCATCATTTCTCCTCCTATAGAGTGCTTGCATTGCAATGCAGGAGAGACTATTTGACAACTCAAAATTACCGTGAATTGTCACACATTAAATTCTTTGTCATAGATGCATTCCACACAAAAAGTGATTTTTTTAAAATTGTATTTTTTCACTGTGACAGAACTTTTTAATATGTACCCCAAGACTCAAAATGCAAGCCGGATCTATTGGCGTTGAATTGCTTGCTTTCAGAGGCTCCAACAGGTCTTCCTGGGACCCATAAGTGTTTACAGAGTATTTTGCACATCTCTCCCATCCAGGTAAACGGGCCATAACACTCCTGCTCTCCAGGATATTGCATATCCCCCTCCGCCCATTAGTGTACTTTCCACCTGTCCCTCCAGTGGAGCACAAGATATAAATAACCCAAAACAATGATAGAATGTCCAGTATTTGTAAATGTCCAGTATTTGTAAAGCGCACAGCTACCTCCGGAGAGGTGTCCCGGTGCTGGGGGCCGTCGGGAAGATTAAGCGAGCTATTGCCCAGAGTCACATGGTGCTGGGCTGACTTGCCACCGGCGCCGGGGATCGAACCGTGAGCCCCAGGATCCGGAGTCAGTGGCCCTGGCCGCTGCGCCACACCTCTTCCCAATGAGTCTGTTTTACCACTCAAGTGTGTCCACCCACACCACCCTATTGGTAAACTTTGTGCTAGCCTGGGTGAATTACTAACTACATTTCTTCTGGAGTTTCAAGTAGTAGAGAGTGTTTGGGATAACTTGGTCTATTCGCGTTTCTGTGATCCACTGAGGTTTGTTCTTAGGCTGTGAGGAGATGCAGAGAAGATCTAGAATTAATGATAAGCAAACTGATGTACATTTTAATGTGTAGTGTTTTTTTAACAAGCAATTTTATTTGGTATATAATCTGGCACAGAACATTCATTAGCATTTGACTTCAATACTCACTGATGTATATTAGAAGTGAAATACACACATTACATGCCACCTCACCTTGGTGTCCGCCGGTAAAGATTTGTGTATCAAACCCAGAATGATTTATTTTGGTGCTCACACTACTGCCCCTCTCCCACAAGATCCCTCTAAATCTCTAAGCCAATGGAGCACATCCAGCACCCCTATCATTTCTAGTCCTTTTGAGGTTATCCCCTGGCTTTGTATATTCAGATCTCAAGGAACATACCATGGTCCATGCTCTGCTCCTCATCAGTCAGACTCATTGGGTCTGGACTACGCCAGCGCCAAAATACCTTTTAGCCATAACAAGGTCTAATCGGAGAAGGGCCAGTTGGTATCTGTTGGTTTCCATCTTGGTGCGAACATTGCACAGAGTGAGCAGCTGTGTTACTTCAGTCTGTCACCCCATGACTTCCTTAAGGGTCTGAACTACTTTCTGCCGAAAGAGTTGTATTATAGGGCAGGATCTTGCACTGTGTAAGAAGTCTACAAAGGGGTCCCGGCATCGCAGGCACTTGGGGAACTGTATTCAGTCACAGTGCAAAGGTTTCTGTCCGATGTTGTGAACTCTGTGTAGGTTGTTGAATTGAATTGCTCTAAATTGTGTAGACATGGCTGCTTCCCGAGCGACCATGAGCACCTCCTGCCATTCTTCATCTGTAAATATACCTACATATTTTTTATATGTGTGTCTTAGTGCAACAAATATGTTGGGTGAGTTTATGATCACAGAGTGGTAAAGCAGATATATCTTGCATTTCCCTATATCTTCCATTGGTAGTTTTGCCTCAAATGGGTTAAAGCCAGGGATATCAGTCAGGTCATCCATATATGGAAACATGGCATTTTTTAGTTCGGTATCTGAGCAATTAATGCATGTTGCATTCGACTTGGAACTCACAATTGAGCAGAGGATACTGCAGGATACCACATCCCCCAGCCTTGATATCCCACAGATGTCCAGTCCCATGAGGCCCTGCCAGCCTATCACCCGTAATGCCTCATGCCGTAGGTGCAACACATTGACTCTGTTGGGGGAGCGGACCACCTGGATCTTCCTCCATACAGTAATGGCAGTGGATGTGTGTCATTCAATGCTCACATCTCAGTTATGAAAATAGAGTCTTGAGTTGACTCTTTCAGCTGTTTGTTTACAGTAATTAGATGTGAGGCCCAATAGTACAAAATAATGGCTGGAGCACCCATTTGTTCTATTCTGCCATGGTCACCCAGGGGGAGCTGCTATGCTATAGAAATCCACAGATTAGGAAGTTAAGGCCAGTACAAAAAAGCCTAAGGAATTTTATATGGGTAATTTTTGGTTGGAAGGAAACCATCTTAACAGTGACCGCTCAACTGTCAGAACTCGAGGTAGTGGAATATATGACGCTACTTAGCATGCTATTACTACGCATGCTTTTAGTGCGATCTTTTTACATCGCAACTACCATTACTCCGCATATTTTTAATGCGCAAACCATTACTACGCAAAACCTTTTAAAATATAAGAATCTTCTTTAAATGCGCTGTTAATTACTTCGCATACCACTACTACGCAACGATGAAGCATTTTTAATATTTTTTTTTTTTAAAGTTACCTAAACCCTGGGACGGGATTGCAGTGAAATAGGGGTTTTGGGTGGGGAGTAATCTTAAATATATTTTGAAAATTAATACTGGTGTATGTAATTTAATACACCACATAGTTTTTCTTCGCTTTTTTTCTTTTAATTTACACCCAAACACTTTGAAAGGTATTATATTTTTTTAATACATTTAAAAAATAAATAAACTCCCCAACACTACGCAAAATACTAATTGCAAATACACTACCCTACACACCATAAACTTCTCAACACTACTCTAATCCCTTCAAAACTACCTTTAGCACGACACTACCCTGTGCCACAGTCCTGCCCCTACACTCAAACACTTCACTACACGTCCCCCTCACACTACCCTAAACCCTAAAACACTACCCTACACTACACAAACACTACAACACAACCCTAAACCTAAAACACTAACCCCATCACGACCCTACCCCTACTCCCAGTCCGTCCCCTGCACTTAAACACTACCCTACACGACCCCTGACACTACCTAAACCCTAAAACACTACCCCACACTACACAAACACTACAACACTACCTAAACCCTAAAACACTACCCCCATTCCGACCCTACCCCTACCCCAGTCCAGTCCCCTACACTGAAACACTACCCTACACGACCCCCTGACACTACCCTAAACCCTAAAACACTACCCTACACTACACAAACACTACAACACTACCCTAAACCCTAAAACACTACCCCCAGCACAACCCTACCCCTACTACCAGTCCGTCCCCTACAATGAAACACTACCCTGCACAACCCTCCGACACTACCCTAAACCCTAAAACACTACCCTACACTACACAAACACTACAACACTACCCTAAACCCTAGATCACTACCCCCAGCACATCCCTACCCCTACTACGAGTCCGTCCCCTACACTGCAACACTACCCTGCACAACCACCGACACTACCCTAAACCCTAAAACACTACCCTCCACTAAACAAACACTACAACACTACCCTAAACCCTAAAACACTACCCCCTGCACGACCCTACCCCTACCCCAGTCCGTCCCCTACACTTAAACACTACCCTACATGACCCCCCGACACTACCCTAAACCCTAAAACACTACCCTACACTACACAAACACTACAACACTACCCTAAACCCTAAAACACTACCCCCTGCACTACCCTAAAACTTAAAAGACTACTCCTCAAACACCAACCCTTAAAAAATACACAGTCCCTCTTACCTCTCTCTCCTCTTTGCACGTCCCGTCTCATCGTAACTCCCACAGCTCGTTGTAAAGTAATGCGTACTAAAAGCATTTGCGAAGTAAAAGCATGCTATGTAGCAGCATGCGTAGTAATGGTTAACGCACACTAAAAAATGCGGGGAAAAAGCACATTGTAGTAATGCCCGCGTAGTAACGGTGCATTACCCCTGAAGATAATGCTACCCCAGGGAAAAGAGGGGTCAGCAGAGAGAGAGAAAGAGGAAGGCGAGATCCCAGTGGTAAAGTCTTTCAGCACATCTTGGAATTTCATATAGACTCACTAGACATTTAGGTTTCTATATTAAAAGCATAGAACACATTAGAAACAAAACTATACCAATAATGCTTTGCTTCAAAGCCCATACTCAATATGGGGCTTACGGGGATCATGTAGGGGAAGCTCGGTAACTAGCCCCCCACCTCCGGCCAGCAAGGATACTGCCAGAGAACAGAAAAGGGAGGAAGCATCAGTCAAGCTGGTGAATATCACAGGACTGTAGGGCAACAGAGGGAAGACGTAAAACTGGTAGAACCCTGCCTAAGAGGGAACTAATTATCAAGCAGATGGAAGAAAGCAGAAATTTGGAAGTAATGTTTGACAACAAACTTACAAACCAACGGCAAATTCGCAGCACCACAGGAATGTGCTTCTCTTTACATCATATCTTGAGGAAATGTTTAGAACTTCTTCCGTTAGAGACTCGGAAAACAGTGAGGAATGCATTTATCACTTCCAGAATTTACAATGCAAACAGCCTTTATTGAGGTTAACCCAAAGCCTTGATCACTAATTGGCTGCTGCTGGTACAAAATGCTGCAGCACAATTGGTTTTAAAACTTACCCATCGGTCTTCTATTTCTCAACAACTTAAACATTTGCATTGGCTGCTTGTGCACAAGCGTATTCAGTTTGAGACCCTTGCTCTGATACACAGAATATATCATGACACTGGACCAAGATACTCGAGAGAACGATTTCAACATTATAGGGAGCAGGGATCTCAGATTCAGTAAGGCCTTGCTTTTTAAGCTGCCAACTTTTAGATTAAAAAGATTAGGAGGTACATCCTTCTCTGTTTTTGCAGTAATGGCATAGATGAGATACCCCTATCCTTACATATCATCAATAATGCATGTAAGTACAGAAAACTGTTAAAGACCAGGTTATTTGCTTGTTTCTCCTTGTGCAGAATAGACAATTTACCTTCTTTAGCGTCTTAGTGCTGGGACGCCCTATTGGGCAGCTGTTTGAGCTTTATAAATACATTCATTGATACTTCATTCATGAAATTGAATATGTTGGGGTGACCACCATTTCAACTATGTTACATTGAGATGCTATTTCTTTCAAAAATCGTATTTATGCAACAAGGAGTAAATGGATCTACATTAAATGTTAAAGAAAATATATATCAACAAATTACAAAAATGCTCAATATGTAACTCATCTCCTCACAGAAAGAAGACATCAATCCCCACCTAATTTCAGGTAATCCACAACAGATGCCACATATAAAAGAAAACATTTTGGCAGTACAACAGTACAGAGGAGGATCACCAGGAAAGACCGCCTTAACAGTGCAAATGTAAGCTACTCATAGAGTTCCAAAAATTAATACCATACGCCAGCAAAATTGGTTCAATTTTGCTCTCCGGTACATAATGGATTTTCTAGGAACCAATCCCACAGAGACATTGAATCCAATCTTCCAACGTTGATTTTTTATAGATTTTTAGAGTCTTTAATGTATTATTTTGTCGACCAGCAAAGCTTGCACGAAAAATTTTGTATGGCCATGGACAGTCCCTGAATGTTTTACAGTATGCAGAATGACAAGTAATGGGGCATTCTCTGGATGCAGATGTAACAAATGGTTTATTCTTTAGAAAATGTATTTACAGGTGCAGAGCGTTTTCAAAATAGCAGTTGTCAGGGAGAAAGTCGCTCACTCAAATTAAGCATGTTACTACAATTTTGTAGAATTTACTTGCGTTTTAGTTCGCCAATGTTGATCTGTTCTACTGCCCAAGCGTTCCAAATACTAGGATTTTCTTGCTCATCTATATGCTCAGTAAGTAATTTGTAGAATGCGGATGTATAATAATATTTGGAGGTGGTAAATTTATACAGTGATAGCGTGCCTGATTATACTTTATTTCCTTCCTCAAGCTTTCCAAGAATTTCTTGCAGAGTTAAAAATCTCGAAGTATTTTATTCAGATATATCATAGTAATCCTTTAGGTTATCAAGAGTAATTCTCCAGTAATTTTGCTAAAAATGAAACTGATACATGGTGTCACTATCAGGCTGAAATATACAGAGTACATCTGATAAGTCCAGACTATGGGGCCCATTAGGATGGCGGGCGGATCGCCCCCGCCGGGCCAGCGGTGGCTACCGCCGGCCCGGCGGGCGATCCGCCCGCCATCCTGCCTGATTGACCCCCCGCCATATTAGTATGGCTGGGGGGTCCGCGGCGGACGGAAAGACCGTCCGCCGCGCCTCCACTCGATCGACTCGTCGACCGGGCGGAGAAAGAGCATAATATGGTGGCGGTGTCTGCAAGACACTGCTCATCCATATTATGATGCAAGCGGTGAATCGCCTTTCCAAAAGGCAAGCGGTTCTTGCTTTTGGGGGCCCGTTGCGGGCCCCTGGGTGTTGGGGGGTGGGTGGTGCACATGGGGGTACCTATGGTACCCCCTCATTACAATGCACTACGTGGCAGGCACCACGTGGTGCCTGCCATGTAGTGCATGGCAATGCTGTGCACAGAACCTTTTGCATTGCGAGTGGGTCTGCAGCCAGCAGATCCACCCGCAATGTAAAGGCCCAGGATGCGCCCGCCATTGTGGCGGGCGCATCCTACTCTCATGGCGGGATCGACGCAACTTCGGCGGTCGGTCTCTGGCTCCGTTGCGATGGCGGGCGGACTTTGTCCGCCCGCCATCGTAATGGACCCCTATGTTTTTAACTATATCAGGCTCCTTTTATAATTGTTTTCATAAACTGATATGGTACATAAAATATCAATTAATCATTCAGGTTATATCTTCAAATCACCACCTAAAAGGTATTTGCAATTGCCTGATATTGGTCGTATAATTTAGGTGGCTGAAGAAGGCATCTTTACCATTATTTTGTGCCTATACGTTAGAAAAAAGTATAGATTTTAGGTGGGACCTTCGAGATAGCTTTAGCTACCTCGCTAAGCTGTGCATAAATAATGTACATACGTAGAGCGGGTTTTGGCCAGTGTTCTTCATTCATTGATCTATTAATTTGTCATTCAGATTTTTCTTCTACAAGCCATAGCATACATCACGGTGCGGTGTCAGCCCACTTTTCACACTGGCTCCCTTCAGTTCGAGTGACTGCACAAAACCTGTGCATATTATCATATTGCTCACATCTTCCTAAAAAATAGTTCCTTCTAGTCATAAGTAAAAGTGCTTCCAATTTTTTTTTTTTTTAAATATATTGAATTAAAATACAAGCTCTTAGAAATGGGGTTTCTGGTTGGCTAAGGTATACAACCAGGCCAGGCAGAACACACCACTCTGGTCAGGGTAACCTAGGTACACAACTAAGATAACCTGTGCTCACCCTCTGGTAGCTTAGCGCAGAGCAGGCAGGCTTATCAAGAGAGGTAGTGTGTAAAGAATTTGTGCAACACACACACACACAGACAGAGTACCACAATGAATACACCACAAAAAGACTCCACACAAGACCAAAATGACAAAAATCACATACGTATTTCTCAAGTTATGCATTTTCAAAGTATCTCCTTAAATGCACCAAATAAACATCGTGGGCAGAAGCCCTTTCGTTGCTGTTAGCTTTTTTATGGTAACTTTCTAGTGCAATTGGAATGATCCCAGTCGGGGATCGGTGAAGAAGCTCTTGGAGCATCGGAGTGGGTGAAAAACAGTGCTCCACAAGTCTCTAAAGTATCAGGTAGGCGACCGGCCCCGCGAGACTAGTATGCAGTAAATGAGCTCAGCCACCCGCGGTATCGTGTGGGTTGGCGGCAGGGGCCTCGGGGGTCTCTGGCATTCACAGCACCTTAGCTTCCAGGGCTCCTTGAGGTTGAAAAGCCCCCTGAGTCTAAGTCACGGAAGGAGCCAGGCTGCGGGAGTTGTCGGCGGGCCTCGTGAGCGGGCTTGCATTGTCGGACTCGTTCGATTCTCAACAACGACTGCTGGACCAGAGCGTACCGCAAGGCTCAGGTGGGCGTAGACGGTTGATGAGCCGTGTGTCTTCAGATATGCCCCTTATCACCTGGGCAACACATCGTGGTGGGCTGGTGCTGAGAAGCTGCAGCGATGTCGTCAATCGGCACAGCACAGCCGTGGCAACTTGACTTTCTTATGCAGCGCCGGTTGGGACGAAACAGAGCTCTAAGTTTTTAGCAATGGGGAAGCGCTGGGCTTTCTCAAAAAGTCAAGTGGGCCATCAGGCTTGAAGGCTGATCTTTGTCAGATTCCCATGTGGGTACACCCCAGTGGCAGAGTCCAACACAGTGCCAGCTCCCCCTGTGACAGTTCTCCTTTCCAGCTCACCGCAGTCTTCTAACCCTGCTGCATGTCGACCTGCTGCCCTCTGTTTGTGCCTCCTCTGCTCGTTTTTTGCCCTGTTTTGCCTTTTCTGCTTGTTTTTCTGCCCTCTGTTTTGCCTTTTCTGCACGTTTTTCAATCCTCCGTTTTGCCTTTTCTGCCCGCTGTTCTGCCCTCTGTTTTGCCCTCTTCTCCTCTATATTTTGTCTTTTGTGCTCATTTTTCTGTTTTGCCTTTTTCTGCTCGTTTTTCTACCCTATGTTTGGCCCTTTCTGCTTGTTTTTCTGCTCTCTGTTTTTCCCTCTTCTGCTCTGTTTTGCCTTTTCTGCTTGATTTTCTACCCTCTGTTTTGCCTTTTCCGCTCATTTTTCTGCTCTCTGTTTGCGTTTTCTGCTCGCTCATTTTTCTGCCCTCTGTTTTGCCTTTTTCTGCTCGATTCTTCCCTCCTCCTGCCGTTTCCTCAAGACCTGGCTTTTCGACAGAGACCTCGCACCCCGACGCCCAGATACCCCCAGGGGTGAGAGTGCAGCACTCTACACATGCTGATTGATTGATTGGTAGGAAGGAGTGAGGTCTTTCATAATCCTGAGAGCTCCTGAAAAGGGGGCACGCCAAAAATCCCCTGGAGAGCACTTATAGTAAAGCACAGCAGCAGGCAGCAGGCACAGGCAGCAGGCCAGCACAGCAAGGCAGGTAGCAAAGTGGCAGTCCATCCTGCAGCTCAACAAGCAGCAGGCCAACTAAGCAGAGCAGTTAGCAGAGTGGCAGTTCCTCCTGGCAGCACAGCTGTCCTCCTGGCAATGTGCAGATGAAGAGCCAGCGATGTCTGGTTACAGGTTCAAAAAGTGTCTGATTAGATGGGGTCAGATGCCCAGTGCTTATACACAAAAATGCCTTTGATGTGGGGGTGACTTCAACAGAACTCTCTGAAGTGCACCCGGCCTCTTTCAGCCCAGTCCTGTCTGCCAGGCTAACCCAAGGGGGTAAGTCAGTGCTTTGTCTGAGACAGGACTCTACCTATTGAAGTGTAAGTGTCAGTCCCTCCTAAAACACGCTGCCCAGGAAGACCTATCAGAATGCAGACAAATGAGGATGATTGCTCAGAATGCTGATGAACCTCACCTTCCTTTCTTTGTGGCAGTCTAGAGGAAATACACAAAGTGTAGCAGTCACCCAAACCAGATGTGTATTGGGGACATGCTGCAGACACAAAGAGCCGTAAGTACAGAGAAGTGTCCACTTTCAAGAAGTGGCATTTCTAAAACAGTAAGGTTAAATCCAACTTCACCAGCAAGGAGGATTTACCATTCAAAACATCTCAAACATGAAGAAGCGACTCCTCTCTGCTCAGGAATTACAGCTTAAAAGTATATTAAGGAATTTCCAATGCTGTCCTGTGAGAAGGGTAGGCCTCACTGTAGTGAAAAATGAAATAGGCTGTTTGTCAATACCAGGACATGCAAAACATAAAAGTACATGTCCTACCTTCACTTACACAGCACCCTGCCCTTAGGCCTACCCAGAGCCGGACTTAGGGGTGACTTATTTGTAATAGAAAGGGAGTTCAAGGCTTGGCAAGTAGTTGTAAATACCAAGTCGAAGTAGCAGTAAACTGCACACACAGGGACTGCAGTGGCAGGCCTAAGACAAGTTTGAAAGGCTACTTCTGTGGGTGTCATAATCAGTGCTGCATCTCACTAGTAGCATTTGAAGTACAGGCCCTGGGTATATAGTATACCACTTTACAATGGACTTAGACATAAATCAAATGTGCCACACAGGTGTAAACCAATTATACAATGTTTAGAGGAGAGAGCACATGCACTTTGGCACTGGTCAGCAGTGATATAGTGCCCAGAGTCCTAAAGCCACCAAAACAAAGGCCAGAAAAAGAGGGGGAGGAAAGCAAAACATTTGAAGTGACTCTTCAGAGAGGGCCATTTTCCATCACTAGCTATTTATTTTGCCTGCCCTTTGGGTGCCTAGTTAGATGGCAATATAGTTTCTTCTCTTTTTTAAAGTTGTTTTCTTAAGTGGCATTGTAACATTGTAGCTACCTACAGTTTGAATGTTTGGTTAGGTGGGGCTATATTTTCCGTCTCGTTTAAATTCGCTGCTATAACGAGTTTAAGTAACATTGTAGCTGCCTGCAATTTGAGTGCTTGGTTTGGTGGTGAGATATCCCTGATTCCTTCACAAATGATACCAACATGTTTAGCACAACTGACTGTTAAAAAAATAAATGTGTATCACTTCTAAAACAGCCTCACCAGGAGATGTTTCTTTTTTAAGTTTTACATTTTTATTGTAAGAATATGGTCACAACGTTTAGGTACCAACACGTCTTCTTCTTTACTTTTCACTTTTGTGGCACATGCTTGCAGTAAGAAAAGATTACACCTGCCTGCCAATGCCAGACCTATTGGTTTTGCCAGTGTTACTTTTAAACTGATTTTCGGAATTACAAACCCACTCTCACCATATGACAGTTTGTCCACTTTCATCAACATATGGGTCAATACATAGGCTCACCAATACAAAAACTTGCACTCTGAAACTGAAATTGCTTGTCTTTTGTAGGTCCCATTCTTTACTGTGCATTTTTTCTTCAGTCTGGGAATCAATATCCAACGGAGTGACTGGCATCCAGAGTCAGAGTTGCTTGTATGAGTACAGCCTCTTAAGAATGTAAACTTCATTTTGTATTGGCGATTTTAAGCACTGTCAAGGCTGGTGCAAGGATGTTTAGTGCAGTAGACAAAATAGCCTTTTGCCCCTGGAGCACACATCATCGACTAAAAAAGTTTTTTTCTCCTTCTTTGTGTTGCCCACTGCCTTACTTTATGTTAGTGAAGCACAGACCCTGAGCTTAACATTTGATAGATGTTATTCGTTTCCAGTTTAATGGTACTCAATATACCAACTTTGGAATTAGCAGAAGGGTGAGTCGTCTTGCTAGGATTCTAACCCGTGCAGTGAAGATCACAACAGCTTCCTGAACCATTTTTCTGGAGGGTTTATGAAGCCCCTATTGTCACACTTTGCATGTGAGTTTTATACCGGTTATGCTACGTTTGCACCTAAGTCCGTCAGATCTCTGCACATGGTGCACATCATCCAGGTCCATCCAGGTCCAAAAACGACAGACTGCAAATAATCAATGCGAATATTTAATGAGCATCTAGCCACCATTTTTTATTTTTCTGTGCTATATTATTTCCTTTCCAACTTATCCCCCTTCCATATTGTATTTAACTTAAAAGTTCCCAACTACCTTGCGTTACTTTGGATCGGGGAAGCTGTCATAGGTGACAGATGGGCATTCCCATGCATCCACCCATGGATTTTGGCGCATTCCCAGATTTACTAACACTAGTAAACCTGGGAATGCATCAAAAAGCTATTCCCTGAAGCAGTCATAACGAGGAGAAATATCTCTATTTCTCCTTGTTACTTCCTCTTTGTATGTGAAGAGGAATATGCCTTGCAGGATTGTTCTTGTCCAGGAACAATCCTGCCTGTAATGCAGGCTCCCTTGGAGCATAGCACAATGGTGTCTGTGTTGGTGCTAGGCACCACGCAATGCACCAGCGCTAGGAGACAACACAAATGTGCCACATCTTGGATGTGCACATTTCTGCTGTGTCCCTTTCAGACAACACAGCACCTTTGCTTGTTGCCCTCCGTTTCTTGAAATGTAAGTAAATATGCCCCTTATTCTGTAAGTGACACAACTGTATGTTATGTGTCTCATGGTAGGGGCTCTCGTCTGCAGTACCTTGTTTGTCATTCTCATCTGCAGTACACTGTTATATTCTGGTTGGACAAGTTACAAATTGAGTGAAATCTGCTCACTCAAATGTCTGATGCATTCTGGGCACAAGACTCTCCATTATCCCATTTTGTTTTGTACTTAAAAAAAATCTACTGTTATTGTGATACTGATGAAGACGTTTGTGACTGGAGAAGAATTGTGATATCACCTCTGAGACATCCCTTTTTAAGACCACTGCAGTTTACCATAGCAGCAGACCCATCTGGGGAAAATCTCTACTCTAGGCCATGGCAGGTCATTGTTGCTTGAGCTTTTGTGATTCCCTAGTCCCATTTCCCCACTTTTGCAGGGTCTTTGAGAGAGCTGCTGTATTTAGTCACAGCAAATGTTCCTGGTAAGAAGAGCTCACTGATCTTTCTGACATCCATGTTTGTTTCCTGCTAGGGTGGCTACTGGAAAGAACTCTTGTGATAAGCCTTTGCTCTGAACATGGTGTCTGCACTGTTCTTCAACCCCATCCTGTGACCACCAGGGGTGCTATCAACATTGAGTGCCTGTCTCTGATTCTGGTATGAGGACTGTCCCCACCTTAAAGGGCACTCATAACACAGATTAGGGTGCTACTTAATTTTGACTTTCAGGTGGTACATGCACCCATGGGTTTTGCACTGACTAGAGACAGTCAATTTGGTAAAGTTTCCTGGGAGAAAAGTGCATGCCCACCCTCTACAGCTCAACGCCAATGCCAGTTTTTCCCAAAGTATACCCATTATGAATGAAAACAGAGTATGTCCGTACATAGACAAGTTCTAAGTACTGCAAATTTTCAAGCCTTTAGACTCTTTTGGTTGGACTACCCCAGTGCACTGCTAGTAGATGCTAATTTATTACAGCAGGTGATAAGGTCTAATAATTAAAATCAAATTATTTAGTTTTGCAGCTAAATTTGCAATAATTATTGTAAAATTCAAAGCTGAAATGACACGCATTTAAAATATGCCAAACTGCAATAGGCAGTCAAAGCTATTTGTATAGGCTATGGCAATGTCAAGAAGCAAGTTTCTTTTAACTAAAAGTGCACCTAATATTGCTGAAATTGTGCACAACATAATTTAGAAAGCTTGACTTTAAAATGACACACTTAAAAATGCTCGACATAATGAATGAAGGTTCCGGTTTAACAAATGTATTACTTTTCAATAAGCAATATCTTTGTAAAGAACAAGGACATCCTATTTTCTCATGTCTCACAAAATGTTTGAATAGAATAGTTGTACATTTTAAACAATAATTCTTGTTCGTGTTAAAGGAAATGCATTACCTAACCTTGACTTTTCAAGCTGATGTCTCTTCTATTTATTATAGTTCATTGCTCTCGCAGTGAAACATTTTATATGTAGAAGTCTGATCTGTGTCCGAATGCCTATGGGAATCAAGCCTTATGTTTCCAGAAGTTAACTACGCAAGAATGTAGCTAACTTGTGATAAAAATTTACAAGCTGTATGTTATTTTGTGGGAAAGGCAGAACTGAACCTGCTCACCAACGAGTGCTGCAAGTTGATTGGTCCACAGAGGAAGGACCCTGCTACAATGTCTGCAATATGTATTCATGTCTCTTATATTAGTGCATGTTCCTAGTTAGTTTCAATGCTTCTCTGAATGCTTTCCCCCCAACCTTTACCTTTGTCCTACGCTGACAGTTGTGGCTACTGCTGCTCCTGTTCATCTTTATTGGCTTATTAGAGGCTGGCTCTTATGCAACTTGAGCCAAAAGTGAGGTGTGGGGGAGGGGATGTGAAGTACTCAGCTCTGGTGCTGTGCTTCATGTAATTGGACCACCGGGAGCCCAAAGGCTGCGAGGATATTGGCTCCAGAGAATGTACACTCCAGGAATTTTGGGGAAGAGCACACAGGTTCAAGGACAGAGGAGGCCCTTTGTTGTGCGTTAGTTAACTCCTGCTTCATTGTGAAACACAGTTTAGAAATTAGCGAGATGATGGTCACAGAGCAGCTAGACTGTTTGTTTATCACCGAGACTTGGGCCAAGGAGGACTCTGGCCCAGATTTTGCAGTTGCCACACCACTGGGATATGTGGCAGTGAGACTAGATAGGCGTGCATGGAGTGGGAGGTCTAGCCATTATCTGCAGGGAGCAGCTGAGTCCGTTACCACTGCTTTTGAAAGCTTTGAGGTGAGACGTTTTAATATTAAAAATAAACATGCAGTGATTTTTGCAGGGCTGCTGACCTACCGTCTGCCTGCTCCCAAAAAGCAATTTATTTCAAACTAGCACCAAGTACCAGAGTCCTTTATCTCTTGTGATAACCTTACTAGTCTGGGAGATTTTAACCTGCACTTGGAGGTTTCGAGTGACCGAGACACCGGGGCTTTCATAGATCTCATGCTTAGTTTCGGCTTAAGGCAGCGGGTCAATATCTCGACTCATAAAGCCGGACACATAGTAGATGGGATTTTCTCTAATTAAGAGACCCTCACTATAGGTGATTGTTTGCCACTAAGTTGGTCTGACCACAGTTTGGTATTGTTCAAGGTATACAAGGCACAGGTGGTGGAAAGCAGGTTGAGCACCGTTAAGCAAGCAGAAACTGTGGAAAAATTGTGGTTGATGAGTTTTCAGATGCCCTTGAAAAGTGTAAAGAGAAGGACCTCGAGGCTCCAGGCTTACCGTTAGAGAATTTTAACAAATAAGTCATATCGGCAGTTGAGGAGGTTGTGCCCCTGGTGAGATCAACCCAAAGGGTAAGAAGAATCATTGTGCCCCGTGGTTCTCTGAGGAGCTTAAAGAGCTTCAAAGGAAGTGTAGGAGGCAGGAATTGAGATTGAGACTGGCCTCAGAGCTGGAAGAGAAAATAAAAAACAGGGAGCTTATTCTTAAATATAAAAATGCGATAAATGAGGCTAAATCAAAGTTCTTCTCTCAGAGGATTAGGTCAGCTATTAACATTCCATTATACAGTGCGCACTCTTATGTCACCTCTTTCACATCTGGTGGTTGAAAACTCACAAGATTTCTGCAATAAGGTAGCAGAGTTCTTCAAAGAGAAGATCATGAAGATCTTTGCAGACTTCCCAGCTTTCATAGAGCGTTCCGGGGATTCGGGAATGCGGTTGCTGTTGGCGAGAAGGACACAACTCCAGAACTGCCTAACCCCAGTTTCCAAATTAGGTTCTCCACGTTGGCTGCGTCTAAAATCAAAACTCTGTTAGGGGGCATTACCTCAGGGTCAACAGATGACCCTTGCCCACTGAGGGTCCTGCAATTGGTCCTGGACCTTATGGTGGAGGCCCTGGAGAAGATCTATTCACAGGTCCTGGAGTCAGGCGTATACCCTCTGGGCTGGAAGGAGGCAGTGGTCATTCCTCTGAAGAAGGAGCCTGCTGGAGACTCAAGGAATTTGATAAACTTGCACCCAATCTCTTTGCTACCCGCTCCAGCTAAGATCCTGGAGAAGCATATTAACCAGGAATTAGCTCAGTTTCTCCTGGAGCATGAACACCTGAACCCTACTCAAAATGGGTTCAGGAGGAATCACAGCACCGAATTGGCGCTCATAGCAACGGCTGATTCCCTTCGCAGGCAAGTAGACCAGAGAGGCGCAGCTATTCTGGTATTGCTAGACCTGTCCGCAGCCTTTGACACCATATCTCCATCTCTGTTGGTACAAAGGCTGCGGCAGGCTGGGCTGAAGGATGCGGCTATTAAATTACTGGAGTCCATCTTACAGGGTAGGACGCTTACAGTTAGTTGCGGGGACTTCAGAGCAGAACCCTTTCAGCTCCCCTGTGGGGTTCCTCAGGGGTCCTCCCTTAGCCCTACTTATTTACTTTGTATGTCGCCCCTCTGGTGAAAGTGTTATGTTCTTCTGGATTCCAGGTGTCATCCTATGTGGATGGCACCCATATCATCGTTTCCATCTCGGATGGCTGGGTAGAGTTGGCGGATAATTTTAGGGCTTGTATGTTGGAGATGAGCAGGTGGATGAGGCAGAACTGCTTCAAAATGAATGGGGAGAAAACTGAGATCATGTTATTTGGAATAAGTAGCTCAATGTGGACCAACCACTGGGGGCCAGAACCGTGTGGTACACAGTTCCGGCAGCCGCAGCCAAAAACCCGGGTGTGGTTTTTGATAACACCTTGACCATTAACATCCAGGTTAATCGAACAGTGAGCTCCTGTTCCTGGATCATCAAGATCTTGAAAAACATACTGCCTCTCCTCCCAAAAGAGCTTGGGTTGTCAGTGGTCATTGCGCTTATCACCTCTCGCTTAGACTACTGTAATGCCCTTTATTTAAAAAACAACCAATATTCTTTCAAAAGCTCCAAATCATTCAAAACACTGCTGCCCGATTGGTCCTGGGACTACCTAAACACTCCTCAGACAGGGAAGGGTTGACATCACTTCAATGGCTGCCAGTGAAGAAGTGGGTGCACTTCAAAGCCCTATGTTTGGCTCACAAAGCTCTCCATTCTCAGGGGTCGTTTACCTCAGGACGGCCTTTAATTGGTATGTTCCGCGGAGGCATCTGTGTTCAGCTGGACGACAAAAGGTTGTGGTTCCTAGGTGCAAGATAGCCAGGTGGGGGGAGTGGGCCTTCACAGTGGCGATCGCCAGGCTATGGAACTCCCTCCCGGAGCAGATCAGGAGCTGAACTTCGCACCTAATTGTTCGCAAGCAGGTGAAAACATGGCTATTTACAAACTAGTCATTGTGGCAAGATATTTAAGGAGTTCTCTGCTTGGGGTCCGCACCAGTCATAAAGTTCCATCCGTTTTCGCGCTTTGATGACTTCTGGTTTAATACACTCTCGAAATGCCACAATTACAATTACAATTTTGATGCTTTGTTTTACAGATTGCTATGGCAACTGTATGACCATTTGCTCATATTACTGAGACACGGGTGGGTTTGATGAACTACTCTTTATGGGAAATTCTGCTGCCTTAATTTGGCTTTGAGCTTTGTGATCCTTTGATCTCACTCTTTTCCTTGAATTTGAGCTCTTTATAAGGTCTAATAAATCTGAAATTTCTGTCCTGATCTTTAGATTAGGGTTTAATTCCTTTATGGAATAAGCTAGATGCACTGTTTGATTATTTGTTCTAACCAAACCTTTTTACGAGATTTCTGTAAACTTGCTTGATTATTTGACTAATTTGAATAAAGAAAGAAAAAGAAAACTTACTAATCTCTTACTGAGAATAAAGGTTTTGAAAACTATTCCAAACTCTCATCATTGACTAAAGTTAAACTGGTAGCGTGATTTGATTTGAAATTCCGAATAGCTCCTTGATTCAAAACACAGTAGCAAAGGTCCCTTCAGCTGTTGAGAAGAAATTAGTGCAGGAAACGGGCCCTGACTTCCCCCTGTAAGTGATGGGGAATTAGAAGCATGACCCCTATTAATTAATTCAAGTTGGGCCAGTCCCCGCTATCACTGGTCTGTGCTTAAACTAAGAGTATTTACTCAGGACTGTTCCAAAGAGAGAAGGGACCATCAGGGGGCACCAACTTGTTTTTAAGGGGTTACTGGATCAAGCAAGGCTAGACCAGCAATGCCAAAGCAGGGCTCACAGAGTGTTGAGCTTGGTAAGTCAAGTGATTAAAATAATATGACTCAAAAGAACAAAGACACTTGGCTGAAGTCCACAAAATCTGAATATTTTCCGATATTCATTAATGCAATAGAGAAAAAATCACCACATAAAATAAATGTCAGCTGATATCACTATACTGATGACATTGTGCGGAGTTAGTGTGATTTAAAACCTTAGGCAAAACGGAAGTGTGAAAATTACTCTAAATGTCTTCAACTACTTTTTCGATTATTATAATGTGCAGGTACGTCATGGCTCCAGTCTAATGCTGGTTAACGTGGAGGTACTTGGGGCCTGATTGATACTTTGACAGCAGTCGTCATTACCACAAGAGTTTCTACCCCCCTCTAACCAGGAAACTAATTAATAACCCTTGGTGGGCTGAGAGACCTTAGCGTAAAGGGGAAGGTCTTATTTAGGTATGGACAATTATGACATGCATCTCCAAGTAAAGGTAATTCATTTTTCAGAATATGTTTATATGTGACCTTTTTAGATACCAGACATAAAGACCCGACAGTTCCCAAAAGCCTTCTTAAGCATATCACGTGGGAGTAAAGTTTGCATTGCTGTGCACATTGTAGGTTAATGTACTACGTATTGGTGATTATTTTTTTTCCAAAGAAAAGTCTCGCATAATTCCCTGTTGCTAGGTTTCGCATATTTCATTTGGTTTTTGTTTTCCTTGTAGTTAAGATTATTTTACATAATATTCACCCAGGGAGACCGATTTGAGCAGAAAATGTCTCAGAGGAACTGAGGAATTAAAATGTGCTTGAAGTGAGCTGCGGAGGCACAAACTGATGTTTGCTGCTTTTTGAGACATTTTCTTCCGACCAATCTCCCTCCTGTATTTCTTGTGATTTTTTACATTAAGTATCCCTTGCAGGGGCGCAACTAGGCCCAACTTTCAGGGGAGCCAACACTTAAAACAGTGGAGCTGGAACAAAGTTTAGAACCAGAGGTAAAATTACTTGTGGTGGCTCCTTTCACTTTTGTCCTTTTCTGAGTAATGAGTGGTCAAGATACTCCCCAGGTATCAGATTCAATAACAGTTTGAGCAGGTTAAGGCAGCTTAAAAAGTAATTTTCAAAAACAGTAAAAAGAGCAAAGTGCTTCTCACTGTCCGCACGCAGCACGTCCACCGAGAGTCTTGTCTTCGTCTGTCAGATGCCTTCTGACAGTGATGAGTTTTTGGATACCGAGGTAGTGGCCTCATTACTCCACATTCATTTTGAGTTTTTTAGGCGCTGTTTCGATTTTCTTATTGATGTGTGACACTTTGTCACAGTTGAAGTTGGTTCACAGGGTCAGCACTGTGATGAGCCACGGGTAGCGGTCAAGTGTGTTTGCAGAAATGTCAGCACGTTTTATCCCAGAGTCTTGTCTTTTGTCGAGATGCCTTCTGGCGGTGATGAGTTTTGGATGCCTGCCGAGGCGGTAGCCTTCTGACAGTGATGAGTTTTGGACACCTGCCGAGGCGGTAGCCTTCTGGCAGTGATGAGTTTTGGACGCCTGCCGAGGCGGTAGCCTTCTGGCAGTGATGAGTTTTGGATGCTGAGTCGCTGTTCCGGTTTCACAAGGTCAGCACTGTGATGGGACGCGGGTAGCGGTCAAATGGGTTTGCAGAAATGTCAGCAAGTTTCCTGATCAGTGGGGTTTCTTTTTGATCCAATCCTTTGTAGAATGTCTCGTTGAGTTTGCGGAGATGGTCGTCCAACATCTCAACGCCTAGGTCTCTGTGGAGGTCTGCTGTTCTTGTGAAGATAGGAGCACATGCTGCAATCCGTAAGGCCTTGCTCTGTAGTCTCTGTAGGTCCTTCCGATACTGCGGGCGGCAGCCACTCCAAACTGGTGAAGCGTACGTCATTGTTGGTTGAATTATTGCGGTGATTGCCCGCACCTTGCTCTGCATAGGCATTGACTTGGACCTCAGGAGTGGGTACAATGCGACCAGTTTGGTTGTTGCTTTCTGGCAGGTCTTCTCTATGTGGTTTCTCCAGCTGAGTTTGGAGTCCAGAGTCACCCCCAGGTAGGAGCTGCTGTTTTCCCATTTGAGCTCCTCTCCATTGAGGAGGATCTGGGGATGCTTCCTGTTCACCTTTCTGGTGAATAAAGTTGCTGTGGTTTTGCTTGTGTTCAGGGTGATCTGCCAGTCGCTGTACCATTCGGAGAGTCTGCTGAGCGATGTCCCAAGGTTCTTAGCCACGTCTTTTTCATGGAAGGATTGGGAGATGACTGCAACATCATCGGCGTAAAGAGCAAGATCAGTCTTCTTTAAGTCCGTGGGGATATCGTTTGTGAATATGTTAAAGAGGAATGGTCCAAGAATTGATCCCTGAGGCACTCCAGCAAGAATAGGGCGTGATGTTGAACATTCTTCTCGTACCGCCACGTGAAAGGTCCGTTCCGACAAGTAGCTGGACAGCAGCTTGACCAGGTAGCTTGGAAACTTGAGCTTGATAAGCTTGTAAAGCAGTCCCTTGTGCCATACTCGGTCGAATGCTTTGGCTACATCCAGAAAGACTACTCCAGTAGACTTGTTGATGTTGAATCCATGGCTAATGATGTCCACAACTCTGAGGAGTTGGTGATTGGTTGAGTGGTCTTTCCGGAACCCAAACTGTTCTTTGGCGAGGAGGTTTTCGCTTGTCGCAAAGTCCATGAGACGGGCGAGGATAACTTTTTCAAAGAGCTTCGATAGGCCAGATAGCAGACTTATGGGGCGGTAATTTGCAGGGTCTCGTAGTGGCTTCCCAGCCTTGGGGAAAACAACGACTCTTGCTTCTTTCCAGGTATTAGGGAAGTACTGGTGCTTCATACACGCATTGAAGATCTCAGCAAGATGATCCACTGCGGCATCTGGGAGCATCTTGATGGCTTGGTTGACTATTCTGTCCTTTCCTGGAGCCTTGCCGTTTTTCAGTGTCTTTGCCAGGGCCAGTAATTCGTCAGCTGAGCATTCCTCAATGGTTGCAGCTTCTGTTTCCGGTGGGTGCTCTAGGTGGTGCTTAGTGACCTCTTGCTCGACTTCTGCTGCTAGTTTGCTTGCCTGGTTAGGCCTGAAGGATGCCTCCAGCGTGTCAGCGAAGACCTCCGCCTTGTCCCTGTTGCTGCAGATGAGTCTTTCCTTCTATCGGTGGGTTTGGTTCCTTCTTCCCAGTCAAGCGTTGGGTCATTCTCCAGAGAGAGTTGTCCGAGTCCTTCAAGTTAGCTGTAGCTGCTTCCCATTTTTCACCTCGGTGTTGGCTTATTTGCATCTTCAGCTGTCTTGTCAGCTCGTTGTACTTCTTCAGCAGGTCAGGGGTGCGATTCCTTTGCCACTCTCTCTGGGCTCTGTTCTTGTCAGCTATCGACTTCTTGATGCCGTTCGGGAGGTCGTAGATGGAGCAGCGTTGGGGTTTCTGCTGAGGGACGCTGCGTTCGATAGCAGTGTGGACTGCAGCTGTGAAGCACGTCCGCGCTCTCATGCTGCTTATATTCACGCATGAGTGAGATGATGCGTGCTGCCCCGCCCACTTCCAAACACTGGAGCGGGGAAGCAAAGTGGCTAAGCGGTGGAACTAGACTGCCACCATTAGTAAGTAAAAAGATGCAAAGTGCAGTAAACAGGTAAGTGGTACAATAACACTGCTCCCTTCAAGGTCCCCCAGAAGCTGCCACACACCAATCCCCAGGGATCAGATTCTGCAGCAGTTTGAGCAGGTTAAAACGAGATCAAATGCAATTTTTAAAAGCAGTAAAAAGCGCAAAGTGCTTCTCGCAGTCAAGGCTTTGTATTCTGCTATATCCAGACTGGACAACACAGTGCTGTGCATTAGATAAGTGTAATAAGTGTATTGGTACACTGCCATTCAGATAACACAACGTTTTCAAGAGGCATCAAAAGGTGTAATGATTATAGTTAGCAACACAAAAATATATATTGCAAGCGTAGTGAAATAAAACAGTTAAATACACAACACAATTACAGAAAAAAAACTTAAATGAATTGTGACTGGCCACTATTCCTCCACAACACAGCAATGCATTATTCTTGTACAGTGATGTGATCTTTTTTCTCAATAAATGCACATTAACTGATTTTTTGGGCGCTTTTGAGACTTTTTGAAGTGTTTTAGTCTACAGCCTATGGAACTTTAGCAACAACATAATTTTATATTTTTATAATTATAATAGTTTTTATTTTTAAATCTACTATAGCAGATAATGCAGTGTATTTAGCACGTTTTATCTTCAACTTACAGATAGCCTTTCATGCCTCTGAGGCTGATAAAATGAATAACATCACCCTCCTGGAATTCAGAATTCCTTCAGGGTATACATAGAAATCTGCAAAGGGCTCAACACTGAGGCATAGAACTATCACATAATGCTTCATAAAGGTGTATATCATGTGCGTTAAATAGAAGAACAGATATCAGAATGCTTTCTTTCTGCTGTTAACTTATTTTTAAGGTGTGCATACTAGACAGCGCATGTGCTGCCTGGTCTGAGGCATATTGTGGGTTTACTACGAACACACAAAGTCTTCGGACCAGCCCACTGTTTACCATTGGTAGGCTTTCTTGTCACTCCCATATGCTTGCTTCTTTTTTGATGGATTACCTTGTCCTTCTTGTGTCTGTCCCGCCAGGGTAACATTGCCAATGTGTGTCCTTCCACTGCTCACTTTTAGGGACCTGCTATTTTTTCTCTTAAGCACTCCATGAGAGTCCATGTGTTTTCAAACTGTCTCCTGAGTTTGCATCTCTTCCCCTCGCCACAATCTGTGTAGCTCTCTCTAACTCATGTACTTCTCCCTGCCTCTGCTTGTTGCTCTCTAACCGATTGCTTCTTCTCCCTCCCCTCTCACTGTGCTTCCCCCTCCTGCATCCTCCTTCTCTCTCACTTGTTGCTTGCCCTTTTCAACCTCGTACTTGCTCGCTCATTATGCTTTCCCCCACCTGCTCCACATTACTCCCGTGACTGTTGCCTTTCCTCCCCCCCTCTGTGTTGTTCTCGCCATCCACGCCCGTCTTCTCTCACCCTGTTGCTTCTCATCCCGACCCCCCCCCCTTGTGTTGCTTCTGTCCCCCTTGCGTTGCTACACTCTCCACCTCCCTCCCACTGTGTTACTTCCTCCCCACTCCGGCCATCCGTATTGCTTCCCCCCCCCCCATTCCAGCCCTTCGTGTTGCTCATCTCCACTGGTGCTTCAATTAAAAAAAAAACACTGGTCATTTTCTGAATGCATGCATGTGTGGTATACAAGGCAACAAAATGACAAAATCGCTGTATCATGGTGCCTTTTTTTAAATGTATTTCCTTTAGCCATGCTTCATAGCATCGGGAAGGCTGTGCAGCATGGTTAGAAACTATTGGCATTGGTTGCAAAGGTGAAACCTATTGGCTTTGCCAATGGAGGTGGACAGGCAATTGTAAGCTTGAGCCAATGCATGGCTCTGGCTCAGCTCGAGGCCCTCTTGTTCCCTCGGGGCCCAAAAGAGCCAAGATTTATTGTGGTTTCTGCCTGCCATCTGTGCTCTTCCTATGGCACCAAGAATAAAAAAAAAAAAATAACCTGTGATGTAAAATAGGAGAGGAAAATAGATACCCATTTAGTGGCTTAATGGCACTATGTGAAATGAGAAAACCTAGAATTTTTCAGGCTTCGCCAAATTGTGTGTTCCTAAACAATTATTTTATTTTAATTCAATAATGGCCTTGTTGTATATATATATATATATATATATATATATATATATATAATCGTTTATTTCGGGCACAGCCCATAAAACACATCAAAACAATACAATAAAAATACATTTTAACTACTTTAAAAATTGTACAGTATAAAAACAAATGACATCAAAGTGCAATTGCATTACTATAGGAACGATAAAAACATTAGGTTAAGAAGAGAGGATAAAAAACGGGCCGTCATCCTAAGACAAATTGAGGACCTATCGTACTAACCAGTTATACATCTGAGTAAAAAGTGTCCCAGGCAGTCATAAGATGCTCAGAGGATCCAGATGGGTATTGTGCAAAATAGCAGACAAGGGTGCAATACAGTATAAAAGGTTAGCAGAATTAACATATACAGCAGTTCATAAACACTAAATAAATGAGAGTGAAGATAAAACAGTTCTCTATCGGAGTTCAGATTTATGAATAGCCTTCTTTCTTAGGGCCCAAGCGGTATACAAATACTTAGAGACTGCAAAAGCTACAGGTTCACTAGTGTCACTTTTGAAGAGTCTCTCCGCCTCCCAGTAATGTCTCACACCCATGTTTTTGCAAACCGCCTCAAGACATTTTCTTGCGAGTCTTCCGATAGGAATGGCAGAATAGCATGAAATGAGACTCCGTTTCGACTATGCTCGTGCAGTTTGGGCAGCAATCGACCTGACAGGTGGAATTGGCCCATTTTGAGGTGTGTGATCTCAAAGGGAGGAGTCCACACTTGTACATAGAGGCATTTTAACGGATGTGGGTGCATTCTATTCAGATAGGGTTCAGGCCTGGGCATACTTTTGTGATTTAAAAATTTGCCTATAATAGAACTGGACTGGTAAGTTTCCCACGTTTGAAATAGGACTGCCTCCCAATAAGACTGTTTTATTTTTGGAACAATGCTTTTTACTATTGTCTCCGGGGCAGTCCATAAATTGCTCATTCCTATTCTGTACGTTAAGTCTTTAATGTGTTTCAGCCATGGTGTTATCAGGTTTCTGTCAAGAACCAGAAGTTCTTTCACACACTCTCTATAAGTTATCAGTTCATTAGTGGTCCATAATCTTACCCAGTATAGGAGGGGTCTTAGTACCACTATTAGGTGAATAGGATTGAGAGCCAGATCAAAACGTAGCGGTGTGGTGGGAAAACTTGAGGAGAGCCTGAAAAGTGATTTAATAAACCTATTTTCAACACTTGTTAAGCCCTTGGCATTAACCTAACCCCAAATCTCAGTGCCATATATCGCTGAGGCTACAGCTGAAGAGTTATATACAGTGATAACTGGAGAGACTGCCCCACTTGATGCTGCTTTATACTGCCTCGCTATTGTAAAGGCTTTCTGGTGAAGAGTGGTTTTACTTTTTTCCAACTGAAAGCCCCATGCTTGGGTGTCACTTAGCCTTACACCAAGATAGTCGAAATGGTGGACTACATATAGCGGAAGCCCCTCAACAGTCACACTACCTCTGTATCCTTTATGTGGGTTTATCGGCATGACTTTTGATTTTGACGAATTTAACTCAAGGCCCCTTTCTCCACAAAAGGTTACAAAAGCATTTAGTTCCAATTGGAGGCCCATAGGGGTACGGGAGATCAACAGGGTGTCGTCAGCAAACATCAATATAGGGGTTGGTGTTCATGCCACTATCGGGGCATCGTGTTTGCAGTCCATCAGCCTCTTCACTGCTCCATTGATGTATAAACTGAACAGTGTTGGGGCGAGGACGCACCCCTGCCTGACCCCCCTTCAAGATCTCTATCTTATCGGTCATATCCCCTAGGGAGTTCCATCTGACCCTCGCATATGTGTTGTCATGTAGCAGCCTGAGTATTCTTAATAAATGAGAGGGAATACTATAGCCAGCTAATACCTCCCAAAGAGGGTTTCTCGAGACCAGGTCGAATGCCGCTCTTAGATCAATAAAAGCGACGTATAGATGTTCACGCAGCAAGGTGATGTATTTCCAAGTTATCACCTTGAAGCGGAGGACCTGGTCCATTGTGCTGACCTTTATGAATAGAAATATCAAAAGCCCAACAGTTATCTTGTGTTTGCTTTGTTCGCCCTAAGTTGGCAGGGTATGCCCAGACGTGGGTCCCTTGCTCACTTTGCCACTGGATTCAAGCTAGCCTGGCTGATGAGGGCTGTTAGCCCGAAACCGGTCCCAGGATGCTTGTTTCCGGTCCAGGGAAGACATGGCTTGGCAGTTCGGGCTGGACTGTTCCCGTGAGGCACAGGGTCAAGACTGATTTGCATATAGCTGTGTCTGAACTGGGGTGGCAAAGTGAGCTAAAGAACGATGATGGATTCAACCCAGATCTGTGACTGGGGGTGAGTGTTTGAAAAGTTTCAGCTCTCCGTCCATCATCTCTGTGTTTACCTTTACTCTAAAGCCTGCTTGAGACTCTTCCAAGACATTGTTTTGGAGAATCCACTCATTTAGTTTAAATAAGACTTGTCTACAAAAAATCTTTTGAGAATTATCGAGTAGACTTATGGGTCTGTAATTTGAGGGAATGGTTCTGTCCCCTTTTTTAAAGATTGGTATAATGACTGCACCTTGCCATGAGGGTGGGATCCTCATCCCCTTTAGTATACTGTTTGATAATACATGCAGATAAGGGGCCCAGATGTAAGGTTCAGAGAGGAAGAGGTCGCCTGGGATGCCATCCAAGCCGGGGGCCTTACCCTTTTCCGTTTGTTCTATTGCTTTGAGTGTTTCAGATAGGGTAAAAATAAGGGTAGGGTGAGTGTCTGGAGTGGAAGATGGGCTAGATGGGCTACTCATGGTTAAAATTGGGGTGGTATTAGCCTCTTCGAAGCGAGCGGTCGCTACAGGATTGTTGTAATGCGGGCAGTCGTATAGATTGCTAAAATGAATAACCCAGGTAGCGGGGGTAATCACTGGGTCTAGGGGATGAGAATTGGAAGGGTTCACGGCTAAAAGTTTCCAGAAGCGTTTTTGGTCACCGTTCTCTAGGGCTTCGGCGATCGTAGCCCATTGTTCTTCCTCCCAATCTCTTTTGGCTTTCACTAGGAGAGTTTTGTAGTCTTTCCTAGTTTTCATAATCTCAGTCCTTGAGCCCTTTTTAATTGCACTCAGCAAGAGAGTCTTTCCCATTCGGCAGGCCTTATCATACCAGGATGGTACTGTCTTTCTGAGTGCCCCTTTCTTCTGTTCTTTCGTGAAGCATGGTCTCAGTGTGTCCATGAGAGCACAGTGTATAGGGACAAAGTTAATATTAAGAATGTTGCTTGTGTCAATCACAGAAAGTTTGGACACGAACAGATCATATATTGAACAGAGTTTATGTTTGTCTGCCCCAGTTCCGCCCACTTGATGTTTCTTAAATTATTGGAAGTTGTTATTATCGTGGTTGACACAACCGCCTTGAGTTTTGTGTCTCTATCGCCATCCGACTTCAGGTCCACCATCAAGAAAGCAGTAACTAAGGTGGGCAAATCCCTAGACAGCTTGCAGTTAAACAATTTATACAAAAATACATAAACCTTATCCCAGAAAGGTTTCACTACCGAACAGTGCAGGATAAGATGAGCAAGGTCACCCACTTCTTGTTTACAGTTCCAACATAAAGCATCCTCCCGGATCTCCAAGGTGAATAGCCTAGCAGGCGTCCAAAAGGCCTTATGAAATAACCAATATTTAGTTTGGGAGAGTACTGGGGATATCTTGTTACGAGAAGCTGAACTGTCACTGTGCGGAACGCCACGAACTCTGCCCAGGCCTACAACAAACATCCTGTTTTTTCATTGTTGTTTGATGGAAACTTCTTCTGTCTTTTGTTGTCGTGCAAGTGTTTCTGGCATCCCTGTTGTTTGTCCCTGAATGGGAATGGGCCTATTTTACCACTGCTATTACTTCACAAATGCCCCCTTGTCTGTTTGCACTTCACTGATCAGTCATTAAGCATTCAGAGGGGGCACCGATGTTTACAGGAAAGAGCAGAGCAGCAGCCGCCACAGAAAGTACTGAAAAAGGCAAACAGGCGCTTTTAAAGTGTGAAAATGTCCTTACATGAATACTTTTATATTTGTTTGGCCTAGAGGACGTCAGCCCTAGCCCAGTCAGCACAGCCCACTGAATCTGACAGGGGGTGGGGGGGAGTAGGTGGGCTAAAGCACTTTCAGCCCAATTGGTTGTTGAGTTGTATATAGTTCCCATGCTGACAACTGGCAAAATGTACTATGCATTATCCAAGTGATTTTCAGGAAAATTATGCGTATTTTGTGATTACAAAAATATTTCAGTTTTACTCACCCCTATTATTTACTGCCCCTTAATTGAATGCCATGCCTTTCCCGAACAGAAAAGCAGTAGCCCTCAAAACCTTTACACCAATAGATCTATTCATGATTTTACGTTTTGTTGGCTGGGAAATTTACACATGCAGCCATCTCTACAGAACTGATTGATAAAATATGAAAGTTCCAAGATTTTCTGCATATAAAGTTGTTTTGCTTGCTTTACATATTGATAAAGTGAGAAAGAACCCATATCCTTCTCTAAAATAATAAGTCGTGAAACTGAATTTCATTTCAATTACCTTAAGTCAAAGCATTGTTGTTATTTCAGGTGTTACCAGAGCGGCGTAGTCTGCCAGTTGTGGGGCGAAAACATCCATGATTTTATATTATGTATGGCCCCCAAAATCACCTGCCCCTGCTTATCTCTGCTAGACTAGGGCAAAGGAGCAATAGGGAGGCATAGATATTATGGCCTCTCATCTCTGTCCCAAATGTGAACAAAAGACTTTTCCTGCCATCCTTAACCAGCCCCCACCACCTTCCCTGCCTTTATTCCCCCTCCTCCAGCCGTGTTGTCTGCTTTCCATTGAACAGGTCTCACATCTGATTCCCATCAAGGTGGATCCAGCCTCCCAACCTTCTGAGGTGTGTTGACTGAGCAGCATTAAAATCGCTACTATTAACACCTGATATTTGCATTGCTTAGGAATGGCAGAAACATTACTCCTTCTTTCTTTTCACAGGTTTTGCTCTTAGCATATATTATTTTCGTACATTTTAATCTCAGGCCCATATCGTCCATTTAGCATGCCTCCTGTCCCTAATCGGGGATGAACTGTCTCCTCCCGGGATCCTAACAGGAACATTTGTTCAAAAGTTCTTCGAGGGATAAATGTTTGTCTGCTGTACATTATTTAAATCAGTCTACATAGCTGGGTTCATGCGAGTGTGCTAGTTTTATCCCTCTTGCTCTCAATATCATGTTTTGTCAATGTGTGTTTTTTTCAAACTGTGGTCTTTGATGGTATTTCTAACTATAGTTGCTATGTTCAATTTTCACGTCTATATGTAAATCTTCTTTAATCCCTGCCATGCCGAATGCGATGCTGCTCACTGAAAGCATATTATCAAGCAGAAGTGTCAGGCTTCTGTTTTCCACCTAACATTAGCATGCAGATTCAATACTTTTTAATAGAGCAGCTAAAATCTGTTCTGTCTGGTGCAATAGCATGTTAGCATTTTCAGACACAATTAGGCCATTACAATGTTCTATTATCTTGCCTAAATGTAGAGCATATGAAAATACATTGCCATTTTTGTACTAATCAACAAACAGCTATGCTCTTGCAGACCAAGAAGCTCTCATTGTCTCTCTTCATTAACAGGGAAAAATAAGCTATGCAAAGCTTACAACGTACAGATGTTATGCCGAATTTAAAACACCCCCATAATTTTCCCCTCACAAAGTATTCCAGGTATGACCTTCCAAAATTAACTGAGGGAAAAAGCATACATATCGACAGTAAATAGTTCTTTTTTTAGTAATTCCCATTTATCGGTATCCATCTGGGCTATGATGTTTTTACCAGATTGGGTAAATAGGGCACCCGAGTTATCAGTATTTACCAGTTGTCCATTCCAGCCCACTCACAATCAGGGCCTAAGTGCCTGTGTCATTCCCAATCACCAGCTCCAGATGGAGCCACACTCTTGGTGCAAAGAAGCCAATTACATTTGGGTGGATTCCAATTCTTAGGTGCTTCAGAGGGCACTTAGTTGTTGGTGCAAAGCATATGCTGTGTTTTCACTAAATCTAGAGTTCTCTTACTCTTAATAAACACTGGTTATGTGCAGAGTGCTTCAATAAACACTTTCAGGACTTAGAATTCATTTAAAGGTGGGTGGTAAAGAGACATCTGTCAAACACCAAAGGGCGTCCCAATCATGCACCTTTGTATCCCCCTCCTCATTTAGAGTGTGGGGAAAGTCAGTGTTCATGACAGCACACACCCTTTTGCCCATCCCGGCACAGAAAGTAATGGTGAAGGTTCAGTTATGGGCTGTCTCCCGAAATCATTCCCACAGGTGGCCCTTTTGTCCAGAGCTACCATTGAAACCATGGCAGTCCAAGAGGGAAAAACTCGTGAATGATCCCAACACAATGAGATGTATGTCATAGCTTGTGTAAGACTTTTGATATGTGAATTCTGAAGATGGAATTCTGCTTTGGTGGTTCATCTTCACTAGTCATAGTAGTTTGCTCTGTCACCATGTGCTCGACATGGCTCTTTTTGCTGGGTAATTCCCAAACATTTTGCCTTCACCCTCCTGTTTTCTGAAACAGTTTTTTTTTTGGGCTTCTAGGACTCTGCGCACTTTACCACAGGTAACCAGTACTAAAGTGCTTGTGCTCTCTCATGGCAGGATTGGCTTATACCTAATTGGCACATTTAATTTACTTTTAAGTCTCTAGTAAAATGGTACCCAGGGCCTGTAAACTAAAAGCTACTAGAGGTTCTGCAGCACTGATTGTGCCACCCACTTAAGTAGCCTTGTAAAACATGTCTCAGGCCTGCCATTGGTGCCTGTGTGTGCAGTTTTAAACTGCCATATCAACCTGGCAAAATCAATATTTTGCCAGGCCTAAACCTTCCTTTTTAATACATAAATGTCAACCCTAGCGAAGGTCCTAAACAGTCCATGGGGCAGGGTGCAGTGTATTAAAAAAGATAGACATGTGCTTTTAAGTTTTACGTGGCCTGGTAGTGAGAGGCCTACCTCTCTCATAGGATAACATTGTGTTCCCTTATTACATTTAATAAGTTGTAACTTTCAATTGGGAGCAGATAGGAATGCTGAATAAGGAATTGTAATTTAAAACTCTCTTTAATGGTATATTCAGATTTTAAACCACAATTCTGAAAATGCTACTTTTTGAAAGTTGTCATTTTCTTGTTCCAACCATTTGGTGCCTGCAGCCTGTATGCTAGGTCACATGACGAGATGTAGCTGGCAGTTGGTTGTGTGTATTGCTCCTAAGACAGTGAGACAAAGGGCAATAGGTGTTGTCAGGATGGGCCATCTATGACTTGATGAAGGGGAGGTGCTGTTGCCTACAACACTTGCATATCACAAAAGCTCTGCCTGAACACACTCACAAAGGTTTTGTCACTAGTCTTTTGTGTCCCTAGCAAGCTGGAGCCAGAGCAGGGAGGAAGGGGATGCCTGACACCTCGGGGATGGAAGCCTCTTGAAACTTCTCCTACTTTAAAGTAGGAACCAGGTATAAATATTGGGCCTTTAAATCCAACGCTTGAGTACACATCTGGACCTGTAGAAGACTTAGAAGAAAGACTGCTGTGCTGCTTTGCTGCAAGAAGGACTGCCAACGCTGCTGTCCGGCTGTGCTGCCCTGCTGCCCTCCTGTCTGAGTGAGAAGGACTTGAACTGCATCTTGGACCCAGGACCACCAGAGAGACTCCAAGGACTAGTTGGCTGGCCTCCTGATGAGAGCCTCAGGGACAGAACAGGCTTCAATAATCCTGAACCCAGCACCTGGACTCTGCCAGCTGTGAGTCCTGCCCTAGCAAGTGGTGCCACCCCAGTCCTGGACCCTCTGAAGTAGCCTAAAGGGGCTCTGCCATCTCAGCTGTGGTCCCATCGAGACCCGACACAGCACAACGCATTGCCCTGCAAGACTCCACATTGGAACCACTGCACAACACATACCTGATGCAGTACTTCGCATCGCCCTCCACAGCTCCTCGGAGCCACCGCTGCACAACCCATTTCAACCCATTTCAACCCCCTCAACCAGTAACTCAATTTACAACACAATGGCACAGCAGAACGTTTGCCTTACACTCCCTCGCCTAAGCAGCTTCTGCAATACACAGCTGTCTGGAGCAACCTAGGCAGTAGCATATAAAGGGGTTGAAGACTTAGGTCATGGCAACATTGCGTTTCAGTTGTGGTTCCCACTATTAGCTCTAGTTAGTTCACTGGATTTTCCATTCCTGCACCTCTTTTGTTTTGTTTCCTCCTTGGTCCCCCATGGCTCTAATTCCCAGCTACCATCTGTTCCTATTTTCCTAATTGTTAGCTGGTTGTGTTTGTTCTTTTGTTGTCCACCTTGCAGGTGTGTTCTAATAGCTTTCGTATTCCAGGAGGTATCCTGGTACTCCATGGGGATTGTCTCACTGGTAAATGAAAGTGATAGTGCATGCTGGTAAATGAAAGCTATGTTGTGTGAATTTGCATAGCGCACAACTCACCCTAGAGGGTTTCCTGATGCTGAAGCAGGAACTATGTGAGCTTAGCCAGGGTCGGGGCAAGTTGGAGAGCCCGGTCTTCAGTTTCTTGCAGAATTTAAAAAATCTGAAGAGGTGGCTCTGATATGTAGAGGCTGGTAATTCCAGGCTTTAAGAGCGAGGTAGGAGAACAGCACGACCCCTGGATTCAATTCTGCATATGAGGCAGTGAGGTGTGAGTAGGAGTCCAGCTGAGCGGAGGTGTGTGGAAGGTTGGTAGGAGTTTAAGTTTATTGGATCATTGAGGTATGTGGGGGTCAATGTTGTGTAAGGCTTTGTATGTGTGCATGAGAAGCTTGAATAGTGCTTGTTTATGGATTGGGAGCCAGTGGAGTTCTTTCAGGTGCAGGGTGATGCGGTTGCAGAGTAGGAGGTTGATGGTGAGCCTGGCCGCTGAGTTTTGTATGTCTGAAGTCTTCTGGTCAGTTGAGTGTTGATGCCAGCATAGAGTGGTTTGCCGTTGTCCAACTTGCTGTGGGCTTGGGTGATGGTTCTTGATGTGGGCTTGGGTGAAGGTTTTACATGTATTAATGGGGAGCCATTTGAAGAACTTCTTGAGTGTGTGGAAGCAGGAGACATCAAACTTCGTTCACTTGGGCGCTCATGGCGAGCTGGTTGTTGATTAATATTCCGAGGTGTCTTTGCCGAAGATTACTTCTTCCATCTTGTCTGTGTTGAGCTTGAGGCTGTTGGTTTTCATTCATCTGGCGACTTTCATCATGCAGACTTAGAACTGGTCCAGATATTTGTTGTCTTGTTGGAGAGGGAGAGTATCAGCTGGGTGTCATCAGCATAGGATATATTGTTGATTCCATGGACACAGGTGACAGTGGCGAGTGGGGTCATGTAGGTGTTGAACAGAGTGAGGCTGAGAGAGGATCCTTATGTCACTAATGAGGTTGATGGTGTCTGAGGTGAAGGGGGTCAAGCTGACCAACTGGATGGGGCCTGTCAGGAAAGAGCAAATCCAGCATAGATTGGCACCTTGGAGGCCAGCTTCATGCAGCCATTGGAGAAGGAGGGGCTGAGAGACGGTGTTGAATCCTGCAGAAAGATTGGGTAGGATGAGGGCCACAGTGTCACCTCTGTCCATGATCATCAAGATGTCATCCGTGGCAGTGATGAAGAAGGTCTCTGTAGCGTGGTTGGCCTTGAATCCGGATTGAGTAGTGTTGAGGAGGTGGTTGTCAGTGAGGTGTATGGCCTAGGAGTTTGTTTATAATCTTTTCCATGCCTTTTGCTGGGTAGGGTAGCCTGGACATACGCCGATAGTTGGCTTAGTTGGCTAACATCTTCGGGTCCGTGGACTGTGGCATATTTCCAGGCATCCGGGTAGGTGGCTGTCATGATTGAGTCATTCAGGATCCAGGTGAGGGCTGCACTGTTGGGGTCCAGTCCTTTGATGAAGACATGGTGAGGGCAGGGGTCCGAGGGTGCTCCAGAGTATGTAGATTACATGAGTGTTGCAGTTTCTTGAGTGGTGATGGTGGGCCAGGTAGTCAAGGTGGTCTTCTGGGTGTTGGTAGAAATGGGCAGGAGGGCTGTGAGGGTGGAAGGGTGGAAGGGTGCTGTTGGCGTTCAATGTTTTCATAGGTGATCTTGTTGCTGAAGAATAGGGACAGCTTGGTCCCGAGGTTCTGAGAGGGGTTTATGATGGCAGAGTTTGCTGCCTGAGAATTGAAGTCTTTCACTGTGGTAAAGATTTCTTTCGCGCTGTTGGTGCTGCTTTTCATATGGTCGGTGAGCGCAGAGTGTTTGGTGGCTCTAATTTGCTGATGGTAGCATATGAGGATGGATTTGTTGGTGCTTTTGACTGTGTCTGTCTGACTTTGTCTCCATCTGCGTTCTAGTTGCGTGCAGTGGTGTTTGGTGAGCCTGAGGTATTCCATGTACCAGCTTACCTGCAGTCTGGCTCTCATGGTTTTTCTGGTTTTGAGGGGAGCCAGAGTATCTACGCTGGTGGTGAATCAGGCTTTGAAGCTGGAGATGGATTTTCGGAGGTTATTGTTGTGTTGAGGCCAGTGGTGAAGGAGTTCAGAAGACCAGGATGCTTCTGAGATCTTGTTCCAATCTTGTCGTTAGTATTTGATGGCAGTGTTTCCACAGTGGTGTGGGATGTGTATGTTGATGAGGATGTGGTCAGACCATGTGATTGGTGTGGGCTTTTCTATTGTGATTTTGCTGAAGCTGGTGAAGCTGGGGTCCAGTAGGTGTCTGGCTGTGTGTGTGGGACCTTCCACTCACTACATGAGTCCAAGGTTGAGCAGGTCCTCGAGGAGGTTGGTCGTGTTGGGATCAATGAGGACCTCCAGGTGGTAATTGAGGAAGAAGAAGATCAACGCACTGGAGTCAAGGATCAGGGCAGGTGCTGAGGTTCATGATGATGCCAAAGTTGGTGCGTTGTCTGGGACGGTGCTAGCCAAGGATGCCTCTGAGGGTGTAGTTGGTGGATGATGAGCAGTTTGAAGGTTAAGTATTCCATGTTACCAGTGGTGCTTTCTGAAGTGGTGGAGAATTGGATGGATTCTTTGAAGATAATAGAGATTCTACCTCTGGGTCTGTCTGTGTATCCAATATTTGACTGTTACATTATTCATACTCTGTGCAGTCTACTGAAGTAGACTCATCCAATCTTGGGTGCACTGACTACCAGATGAGACACAGAGAAGGCACACCTTGAGATAAGAACTTATGTCACCATATACCAGTCACTGACGACTCATTTCTTCCCTTGTTTTGTTCCCTTCTTTCTCCTGGGGCCTGCAACTGTGAGCCCTCAGGTACTCCGGGGTAGTATATGTTGGAGGGGTGGGGTTTATGTTAAATCAGCCTGCAGTTAACTTGCATATTCCAATAAGTCTTGACATTTGTAGATAAAACTATCAAGTCGTAAGATAAGGAGGCAACCCCAAAATGACTCCATTATGAAACCATCCTAATTATAAAGGCGAGAGGATCCTAAAGGAAGGGTGTTAGGTATGATAATAATGAAGGCAGAGTACAAACAATTCCCTTCACAAAACCTCAGGCCTTATTAAACAAGGAATCCCAGGAACAAAGAGGTGCCCAAACCCACAAATCCCCATTGTAGAAAACAGAACACTGAATGGCATATTTTTCAATTGGAATGTATCATCATGAACACCAAGAAGCCAGTGAAATAGGACCAAATGTGTGTGTGGATAACTCCCTTTCTAAAGCTACAGAGTTGGTAACAATTGCATGAGTGAACCTATTGGTGCAGAACAAGGTTTTCTGCTCTAAATTCTACCAAAAATAACAAACAATATCTGTTGATGAATTGGTGTTACATCATTTTTCACGGGCAAAACATTGCCCACCATGAATCCTTTAAGACTGCATGCTAAATGTGGTACCTCTTGAACGGACACTAAGGAAAAAATAGATTTTGCATGAGTGTGTGAATAAAGATTGGGCTCTACATTTCCATATAAATTGTTAAACGGAAATATATTCTGAAATTACTCTGACTGTCATTCAGCATTTAGTAGCAAAAACCCAGACAAGTTTAATTGGGAGTGAAAACTAAGTTCTGCAGTACTTTTAGGGGGGTTCCCCATATTCAAATTCTTTGCTTTTTCTTCTTGATGTTCTTATCTTGCTCTCTACCATCTTCATGATGTGCGTACCTTAGTCTCTATCTTCTCCTAATCTTACCAAGTGAATTGGAGCAGGTATAGAAAACCCCGCTATTATGCTTCAAGCTCTTTAGTGAATAAACAATGAAACCCCAAATCTAATGAAAAACATAAATTTTCCATGAGTGTGACAGACAAAGACTCATATGCCTTTTAAGTACCAACTCCTTTGGGGGCGGAGCTAGCCAAGCTTGCAAGATGGCCGCTTCGTAGGCGAGCTCCTTGCGGTCGCCTAACAATCCTTACATTATCCTCCACTCCCAGCCTGTATCATGAGCTGAGAACTAACGATGCCTGCACCGGAGTACTTTGGTCCAGGTGTACTAACTTCCGCGATAGAAATAGCTCCTGGGGTGCCTGTAAGCTGCGGAGAGATCGGAGCCGGCACGGAGCCTGCACAGTGCGCATGTGCGGGGGCCCGCGACCTCGAGGCGACGTTGTTGGAAAGGCCGTGGAGCGGAGGCCGTGAGTTTGCTCCTCTCCCTGGGGTGCGTTCCTGCCGAGCCCGCAAGGCTGCCCGACGCGACGCTGTGGGGAGACGAGGTGCCCGATGACTGCGCGATGATGGCCGCGAGGCTCCAACTGCACCGAGAGGCGAAGGTGAGGGCTGCCTGACGCGCGGGTCCTCGATCCAGAGTGAGGCCCTCGTGCGACGAGAGTGCGGCTGATCAGTGCACTTTCAGACGGCGCTGCGGGGCCCACGCTGAAGGGGAGCACACCGACCCAGCATATTCACGGTCCCCCCCTGGACCCCCTAGCGCGTGGGGTAAGGAGCGCTCTGGGCCTGAGCTGATCTATGCAACACCCGATGGAGGACCCCGCGCTGAACGCCTGCTGAGACTGCTGCAAGGTGTGGGCTTCATCCAGTGATTCGTGTACTGCGGCCTTCCTACCAGTGGCCTCATTGTCAGGATAGAAGATACAGGGGCGTCCAACCTACCCTGCTTGCTGCCTGATTTTGTCTTGTTGGAACACGCGCTGCATTTACCAAGTCGGACAGACGCGGCCTTGCGTTTGGCCTCTGGGGTAGAGGGACCACGAGGCGTGAACACACCGTTGCCCTGGGCTCGGGGGGCCTTGTCCAATGACCTGTAGGTATACTGGGGCGCATCGGTTGTGCCCCAGTGGACTGGTGTAACACTGTTTTCCCAAACGCATCATTACTACGTGCTTGCCCACTGAACTCCAACACTGAGCCGGGCCATATACTCAGCGGTAACACGTACAACATGGCGGCCATCTACATAGCTCCTGATTCCCGTCCTACGCAACGCAACACCCCTGATCAGCGCTTTACTGGCCACGGAGCCGCGACAATGGGTAAAACAGACCGGACTCAGCCCAGACTAAACTTTGAACAGGCAAAGAAAGTGACCGACAATGCTGGGGCAGAACAATCATCGACCTCTACAGCGGACACACAATCTACTACTGCTGTGGACTTCCAATCTATGTTCACGACGATTCAAGCAACGCTGACCAACATAGATGGAAAAATTGACACTTTGACCTATAGGGTAGACCGTATGTCCGAACGAATGGATAGACACACGGAGCGGATCGACATGGCAGAGAGACCGATCTCAGACGCCGAGGACGCACAACACCAAACAGAAACGAAACAGGAGAAGACTGAAAAAGCGCTTGCGGCTATCGTGGCTAAGTCAGAGGACTTGGAAGCGAGATCCCGCCATAATAATCTATGCTTTATGGGCATAGCGGAATCGACAAACACGGGTAACATGGAGAGATACATTGAGAATCTGCTGGTGACACTGTTTGGCAAAGACACCTTTTCAGCCGTTTTTATTGTTGAAAGGGCGCACAGATCGCTTGCTCCGCCGCCTCCACCGGGGGCAAGACCGCGACCAATTATAGCAAAACTACTGAACTACAGAGATCGTGACGCGGCACTCCGAAAAGCTAGAGAGCTGGGCACCCTAATGCATGAGGGAATGACCATCTCCATTTATCCAGATTTCACACAACAGGTCCAGGAGGCGCGGAAAAAGTTTGTGGAAGTCAAGAAAACGCTACGTGACCAGAATATTCCATACGCAATGATCTACCCCGATCGTCTTCGTGTAACAGAAGGGGGGAAAAGCAGAATTTACAACGATCCTAAAGAGGTGCTCAAGTTTCTGCGACTGAGGGGATCACAGGTGCCCCGCAGACGATCGCCCAGGGGTGAACAAGAGGATCAGGGACACACTTCGGATGTTGAATAATGACAGTTTCTCCTGCATTACGAACTGCATTTAATCTTCGCTCACCGGACAGCCCTGGCAGCGCTACATATGGACACAGATAAGTGCTCACCACGAACTCATAGTATAATTCATCATTTATGACTGGACACGATGGGTGGGGTGTACTTGCCTATGGTGCAGCACTACATATAGCATTGCTATACACGTTGTGTCTTGGCTCGGATGGGGAGGCAGGGTTGGTGGCACTATTACTCTAAGGTGACCCCCATGTGACGTTTGTCGCTGGGATTTCCGGCTGGCTGCTTCCGCCACCGTGTGTGCACCACACCACATTTATGTTTCTTTATGGGAATGTTTGGGGGGGTGGGGATGGGGGTTTTGGGTCTATTGAGGGATGGCTTTGGCGAACTGGGTCTGCTGAAGTGGGTGGGGCTGAAGTGGGTGGGGGTGGGGGGTTGGGGAAGTTCCGAGTTGGGGAATGTTACTGCGATTGTACCGACAAGCCAAGCAAAACTTATGTCTACTGCAATTACTGACGGTTGTGACCAAGCAATGAAACCTGCAGATCTATTCAGTCTATCGTCAGATGAGTGAGAAGTATAATTGCCTGACATGGAACGTCAAGGGTTTAAACACTCCCAAAAAAATCAGGCAAATATTTGCCTACTTAGACCGGCACGATATTCAGGTTACGCTCCTTCAAGAGACACACCTGACTACAACCTCTGAGGCCAAGATTGCTCTTAGATGGGCTGGTTATAAATTAGCTGCATTGTATTCCTCTTATGCCAGAGGGGTCCTTATTTTAATTAAGAGGGGCGTTTCCTTTACACCCATTTACACCCATTTATACACACACGGACAAAGAGGGGCGTTGTGCCATGGTGCATGGCAAGCTAGGAAACTCCCTGGTCACTCTGATTAATGTATATGGGCCCATAACAGATGAGCCGGAAACCTTTACACGTATCTACACCATTCTGCGAGAGTGGCCCGAGGCGGCTGTCCTTTGGGGAGGTGATTTTAATACTTACCTAGACCCACACTTTGATAAATCGAGCCCATGCGGCCTGCGCACGCCCAAGATAGCCCAGAGTGTCAATGATGCAATGCTTGAGTTTGGTCTCCTTGATGTCTGGCGGCTGCGTCATAGCTCAACCAGAGAGGGCACACACGCTACACCCAATTATGGCAGCTGGTCCAGACTGGACTATTGGCTACTCAGTGAGGGGGCGAACGACTGGGTCAGGAAAGTCACTATACTACCGCGCACACTGTCAGATCACAACCCGGTACGGCTCGCACTTCAGGTCGCGGGCAACGCCCATCGCCCCTACATTTGGCGCTTCAGAGCCCAGGCTCTCCTAGACCCCGTTTATAATGACACTATCAGACGAGCCATAGAACAATATTTTACCATTAACACGGGCACTGTGGAGAGTGCAGCTACCTTATGGGAGGCTTTTACAGTGACTATACGCGGGGTATGCATCATTACTACAGCTGGCATTTTAAAAGATATCCGGGGTCAACTTGAACAGACTGAACACAAACTCGCAGAGCTAGAACACCAATACACAACCACGCCTTGCCCCAAAACACTCACTCGTATTCACGACTTGCTGACTGACTACGACTCACTAGCGGAATCGGAGATAAGATGTAGAAATCGTAGACACACAGCGCGAGCATATGGCGAGGGTGGCCATCCGGGCCGCACCCTAGCCTTTAAAATCAAGACTCAGGAAGACCACCATTATACAACTAAGATTACAGATTCCCAGGGAGTGGAACACTACACCCCTACGGCTATACTAGATCAGTTCCGCAGTTTCTACTCGGAACTATATACCTACCGGGGCGACACATCTGACCAAGACTTAGCAGAGTACCTATCAGATATAGCATGCGCTTGGTTGTCAGACAACCACCGGGAATACCTAGACCTCCCAATAGACGAGACGGATATAAAAGCTGCGATTCGCGCACTGCCCAACCAAAAAGCTCCAGGGCCGGATGGACTCACAGCTGAGTTTTATAAGGAATATATTGATTTGGTTGCACCTCCCCTGCTGGAAATGTACGCGGAGGCACACGAGACTGGTTTACTGCCACCGTCCCTTCGCGACACGCTAATCATCACTCTGTTAAAGAAAGACAAGGCCCCAGACGCCTGTGAATCTTATCGCCCACTGTCCTTGATAAACTTAGATGCAAAAATTTTAGCAAACATTTTAGCTACACGGCTGCAACCCCTTATGCCCAACTTGGTCCTCCCGGATCAATCAGGCTTCATACCGGAACGTTCTACATCACACAATTTGAGAACTATATTTACTATGTTTCATGTCCTAGATCCTGTTCTGCCTGCTGCTGCGGTGATGTTAGACGCAGCAAAGGCGTTTGACTCCATAGAATGGGAGTACATGTTTTACATACTTAGATGCATGGGGTTTCCGTTGTTATTTCTGGGCTGGGTTCGGCTTTTATACACAGACACATGTGCATTGGTACGCGTCGGGGGCTTAACATCCAAACCATTTAAGATACTCAGAGGCACGCGGCAGGGGTGCCCGCTATCGCCCTTGCTGTTTGCATTGGCGCTGGAGCCACTGGCAGGCATAATTCGGCAGCGCCATAGGGAAACGGCACTTATTTTCCTACATAGACCGGTGGGCATATCACTCTACGCCGATGATATGGTCCTGTTCAAAAGAGATCCAACACAACATTTAGCGAAAGTTTTGAGGGAATACATCCGGTTTGGGCTTTTCTCCGGCTTGCAAATTAACTGGAAAAAATCGATAATGATACCCCTTACAGCTAATACACCATCACCGAGCGTGGAATACCCTTTAGTGTGGACCACGGACCCGGTGAAATATTTGGGCATCTGGGTGCACCGAGACCCCGAAGTAGTGATCAGGGAAAACTATGGCAAAGCCTGTGCCGCCCTAGACCAACACATAGATAGATGGAATCGTCTGCCACTCTCGCTGGCTGACCGCATCGCCGTTATTAAAATGGTCATCCTACCGCGCTTTTTATATTTATTTAGTAATATCCCGATCAAGCTGACACAACATTTTTTCAAGGGGATGTGATCCTCACAACTCCGTTTGATCTGGGGGGGGGTAAACAGGCCAGGGTGAGCTGGGCCACACTGACACTGGACTATGCCCAGGGGGGTTTCAACGCTCCGGATATTTTTATATATTACTTATGTGCCCAAGCACAATATGCATACTACTGGTTCCGACCACATGCGTACACGACACATGTTGCAGTAGAGGACGGAGACGCCCATCCTGTCCCATGACCGGGTGTGCTCACACACACATACACGCAGAGGCACGCCGAAAACAGAAATAAACTCCATAGACACGACTATTGCTGCATGGCAAACTATAGGTAACATTACTGACAGACTCCCGCTATATGCACCAGCAATGCCTATTGCACATCATGCGGCACTCTCAGTAACACAGGAGGAGGGCTCACTCAGGGCGCTGAGGGAAGTGGGCATGGTAACTATGCAAGATATATTTCCGGACGGACACTTTCTCACGGCGGATGACTTAGCTCACATTTCCAACCCTTCAATTTTACTGTACATAGACTGAGACAAGCGGTTAAAGCCCACTACGTCACATACCCGACTGAACCAACCACATCGCGTGCCTTACAGATGATACTGGTTGCGCCTTCACGGCGTAAACTTGTCACAAAACTGTATGAAGAGACAAGGTTCCTGACGGAAGCAGAAGCTTGTCTCGCTGGAATCAAAGCCTAGACCCACCATTGTCAGCATTGGACTGGGAACACATTTGCAAACTGACTGGCGCCCTCACACCTAATGGTAACCTGCGCATTATTCATTTCAAATTCATTCATCAGACTTACCACACCCCCGTTAAATTACGTAAGTGCGGCCTGAGGGAAACCAGTGCATGTAAACGGTGTGGTCACCTTGATGCGGACTTTTTACATCTTGCATGGGGATGTGATAGAGTGAGAGCATTTTGGGACGTGGTACTAAAACACATTCACGAAATGACAGAGACTATGCTTCACTGTACTCCACCACTTTGCTTACTATGCCATGTACCACACTTAAAAGGGGCAACGGGTAAGTTTGTGCGCATCGCACTGCTGCTGGCCAAACGCCGAGTAGCTTTACATTGGGAGAGCAAAATAGCTCCAAAACCCGATCATTGGTTGAAAGACATGGTCTACTGTAAGGAGAACCTAGCACTATATGCGGAAGAACTACCCGCAAGGACAAGACCTAGAGACATTTGGGAACCCCTGCGAAAATATCTGATAAGACTGACTGTTACCGACTCGGTCACTGATTAAAACTAATGTTAGTTATAATACTGGATATCTGTTATTTTTTTTTTTAACAATTCTTTTTATTAAACAGTTGCTGGTGAATGGTACAGTACAAGAGACCAGGTAGATTACTTTTCTCAGTACGCATGAGTGGAGGGACATACAGACAGTACATATGTGAGGAACATCACTGAGGAAGAGGATCATCATAATCAACATTACAAGGTGGCGTACAAATCTCTCCTCTATACAAATTCCACGGATTCCAGACTCGACTCCACTTCCTTGGGCACCCCCTTGCCAAATACACCGTCTTTTCCCTAAACATGCACCAGTCAAGGTTTCTTTCCCAGGCCTCCAGTGTAGGTGGGTGTGCCGCCCCCCAGAGTTGAGCAATATTTCTCTTTGCCAGCATGAGCCCCAGAGTGACCCATTGTGTCTGAGAAGTGTCCAAGTCTGTTGGCTCCCAGATATTAAGGAGGCATCGTCTAGCCTCGGGACGGAGGGAGATTCTCAATACCTGGTTGATCGTGTCGTGCACTTGACGCCAATAAGAGTTGATATGTGCGCATTCCCAAATGATGTGCATAAACGTTCCGATCTGGCCACAGCGTCGCCTGCATTCCCCTGTCTCCGACCACCCCATGTGTATTAATCTAGGGCCCGTTATGTAGATCCTATGAAGGATCTTCAGCTGAACCAGTCGCAAGCGTGCCGGGATAGCCACCTCTTTAGGGGAGGATACTGCTGTTTGCCACTCCTCGTCGTCCAGTTCTATCCCATCTTGTGCCCACCTATCTCGCAGTGTCCGGAGGGGGTTTGTCATGTGATTAATTAGTTTTTTGTAAATTAAGGATATCGTTTTGTCCGGTAGATGACCATCAAAGATTCTGTCCTCCAGAGGGGAGACCTCCATGGGGATCCGCCCCTTTAGGCAATAAAGACTGAAGTGAGTGTGAGACCTGTAAATAACGAAAAAATTCGGTATCCGCCAAATTATATTCGCCCTGAAGCGTGCTGAAGGGTTTGGGCTCCCCTTTTCCCCAGACATCTTTAATAGCTGAAATCCCAATAAGGTCCCACCTATCGAAGCCCCTTGTCTTCCACAGGTCGCCCAATTTCTCCGAGTCCCAAAGAGGGGTAGCCAATGTGAGTTTGTGTCTCCAACCAAGATAATTAGTGGCATCATGCCAAATTTGCACTGAGTGCTTCGTGGGGCCAGTTAGTTTGAACCGGTTAGGTCGGGAGTATAACGCCCTACCATAAGTGCCCCCTGGAAGGAGCCATCTGTCCATGGCGTAGCCCGGGTCATCCACACGGCCGTATGTGCCATGATTAATGGCTGCCAGTTGGGAAGCCCAATAGTATTTCTTGACATCAGGGAGACTGATGCCTCCATCATACCAAGACAACGTTAGTTTGCTCAAGGCGATTCGAGGCCTGCCGTCCCATAATAGGTCTCTTTGCAGGCCCTCCACCTCCCTAAAGTAACGTGCTGGGACTACATCCAAGGTATTTTGTAGGGCATATAAGAATCGCGGTAAGGCCATCATCTTAAACAGAGTAGCTCTGCCCAGGAGTGAGATAGGGAGAGTCTTCCAGTTATTAATATCACTTTTAAGTCTGCGAAGAGGAGGAAGAAGGTTTTGGGCATAGCGGACCGAGGGGTCCAGTGAAATGTATATCCCCAAATATTTGAATCCAACCGAGTTTGTTTGTATTGGACAGTTCCGGGGAGGGACAGGAGGGTCTCCCCTCAGTACAAATAATAGGGATTTTCCCCAATTGATAGAAAGTCCAGAAAATCGGCCAAAAACTGCGAGAATATCCATCACCACTACAAGAGAGTTCCTAGGGGAGGCCAAATAAAGTAAAATGTCATCTGCGTACAAGGATATGCGGTCCTCCCATCCGGGGGACCACCGCAGACCCCTTATCCTTGGATCCCAGCGTATCCAGGTGGCCAGGGGCTCCAAGGCCAAAGAGAAAAGAAGGGGGGACAGAGGGCAACCCTGTCGAGTTCCCCGACTGAGCAAGAACGAGGCTCACACCTTGTTATTCACCACCACTTGAGCCAGTGGTTCAGAGTATAAAAGACGCACCCACTGAATGTATTCCGGCCCAAATCCCAGCTTTACCATAACTGCCCATAGGTATGGCCATTCGATAGTGTCGAAGGCCATGGTCGCGTCCAAAGACACAATCACCGCCGGCTCGCAAAGGGTGCCGGCTCTATCTATCATCCCATGCACTCTACGGAGATTCAGAGCTGTATTTCTATGAGGCATAAACCCGGTTTGATCTGGATGCACCAGGCCTCCGATCACCTTCACCAAGCGGTTGGCTAAGAGCTTGGCTAAAATCTTGGGTTCGGCGTTTAAAAGAGAGATGGGCCTATATGAGGCACATTCCGCCTTATCCTTTCCTTCCTTGTGGATGGTGACAATAGTAGCCATTCGTTGTTCCCGGGGCAGCGTTCCCACCTCCCTAGATTCCAGAAACATAGCGTTCAAATATGGGGCTAGTTTATCTGGTCTCAACTTGTAGAGCTCAATGGGAAGTCCATTCGGGCCCAAAGCTTTCCCAGAATTCAAGGAACGGATCGCTTGCGCGGTTTCATCGGCCATAAGGGGGCTATCCATATATAGCCCCTGATCCTCAAGGGAGAGGCAGGGAAGCTTAATATCCCTCAACAGCTCCTGAGAGTCCGCTTCAGTGTGTGAGGAGACCGCCGTATAGACCGAGTGGAAATGATCAGCGAACCTGTCCGCTATTTCCTGCGGTTCCGTGACCAAAACGCCTCCTTGTACATTGAGCTCTGGGACCAGCCGATTCCTTCCTGTCCAGCCACGCTATGAGCTTGCCGGCCTTGTCTCCCTGGTCATAAAGCCTGCCCTGCTGCTCTCTACTCAGGGCCCTGGCCCTATCCGAGACCAACGCTTTATAGTCGTGCTGCTTCATACTCAACAAGTGGATCTTCTCCGGCGTAACCCCAGATTCCAGTTCCCTTTCTAGACTATATATGTCTGCCTCAAGTTCGAGGACCTCCTTTTGCTTGTCTCTCTTAGAGCTAGATATCAATGACAGAGCTTGTCCCCGAATTACTGCCTTGAATGCTTCCCATAAGGTCCGGGAAGAAGGCACCGATCCCACATTGTCGGAAAAATATTCGTCAATAGCTTTGATAAGCTCCTGACGGATCTTGGGGTTACGTAAGTACCAAGGGTTAATTGGGGCCAATCTTCCCACTCCGCCCCTACCTACTAACAGGTGAACCCAGACAGGCGAGTGATCAGAGATACCTCTGGCTAAGTGTTTGATGTCATGTATATATGTCGCTTGCGCAGCTGGTACCAGGCAATAATCTAAACGGGAGAGACTGTTGTGTGCCCCAGAGTGGAAGGTGTGTTGCACCTGGCCCGGGAGGTACACTCTCCAGCCATCGACCAGTCCCATCGCCTCAAGGAAATCAGGCAACCATCGGGCAGACGGTCCTATCTCTCGAGGGGGATATCTATCTAACGTACCCGAAACTACTGCATTGAAGTCTCCTCCCAGGACCAGGAGCCCATCCGGAAGGGCGAGCAGGGCTGCACCCAAATCAGCAAATGTTGTACCCTGTAGGCCTGGGGGAACATAGACAGACATAAAGGCAATGTGCCGGCCCTCCCACATCCCGGAAACACCGACGTATCTGCCTCTATCATCCCCCCATGTGGAGCTAACCGCCAGCGGGAAGTTGTTCCTTGTCATAATACCCACACCCCTGGAACCCGAGGTGAAACCAGAGTGCGCAATCAGTTTATACCCCCTCTGTGCATTGCCTTACATAGATTCCCAACCAGATGTGTCTCCTGGAGTAAGACTACATCGGGTGAGTGCCTCCTGATGTATTGAAGTACTACACTTCGTTTGATTTTGTCCCCTAACCCGTTAACATTCCAGCTCATAATTTTTACATTTTTATCCCCCATCATGCCTGTATTGCAGAATATAGATCCAGCAACTCCGGGCTTGTACTCTTTCAGCAACTCTATTGCAGGTGTATATGTCCATTGCACCAATGAAACGAATATAACAAGTAACAAAAAACAAATTTTCCCACCCCAACAACCCCCACCCCGCTGCCCTGCACTCTAGGCTTAGAACTGCCCATCGAAAACTTGCAGAGTGCCTGTCGCCCTAGAAAGAAATTCAGAGGAAGAAAAGAAGGGGGAAAAGTGAGCTCCATGTCCCCGCCCCTGACCAGGCCGAGTGTAACACCCCAGGCAGGTAAATGTCAAGAAACATATATATCATCACCAGTCCCCATAATAAAGCGCAGATATCCCGCTCACCCCAGCCCATCCCACATCAATGACCCCATTACGTAGTTCAAGGCCGCAATCCTCAGAGATCTACTTTAGATCGGTGAAATGTCCACCTGTGTCCCAGTGCCGCGATCCGCCTGGCCCTTCGCTCCGCGATGCTCGATCCACTCTGCCACTGCCTCGGGCTCGTCAAAAAACCATGCCCGTCCCTCCGCCTCCACCCGGAGACGTGCCGGGAACAGCATTGAGTATTTCAGACCCCTCTCTCTCAGGCCACGCTTCACAGTGAGGAAAGACCTCCTTTGTTTCTGTACTCTCTGTGTAAAGTCCGGGAAGAAGGAAATGGCAGCATTTTCATATCGGAGGGGTGCCCCCGCTCTGGAGTTCTGGAGAATAGTGTCTCTGTCCCGATAGTTCAAGACCCGAGCCAGCATGGGCCGCGGGGGAGCGCCCGGTTTGGGACGGCCGCCCGGGACCCTGTGAGCACGTTCGATAACAAAAAATTTGCTGAGGCCTTTGGGCTGCAAGTGTTTAAGAATGAGGTCCTCAACGAATAGGTCCGGGGATTGCCCCTCCGCTTTTTCCGGCACTCCTAGGATGCGGCGATTGTTGCGCCGGAGTCGACCTTCATAATCATCCAGCTTGAGGTCCATGTACTTGTGAGAGTCCTGGAGTTCGTGCATCTCCCTTTGTAGTTGTGTGACATCCCCAACGAGACTGGTGGTCGTTATCTCAACCTGCTTGACTTTTTCGTTAAGCTTCCCCAGGTCGGTCCTAATAAGGTTAATGTCAATCGCCATGGCATCCATTTTGTGCTCGAGAGAAGTTTTAACTCATCCGCGAGAGATAGCTCTTGTTCCTCTTCCCCTGGGTGTCCCTGATTAGTCTCTACAGACAGTCGGCTCCGCTGAGGGTCTTTAGTGACTGTGTATCTGTCCAATTTGTTAGTCTGCACCTGCTTCGCCCCACGGGACCCGGTCCCCCTGCGATCCCCCGCAGCTGCCATTGTACACAACCAACTGGGCTGGAATAGTGGAAGCAGGCAGAGGCACCAACCACCAGTAAGGTCTATCAGGTAGGATACCGGCAGCTACAACGTAGGCCCCAGGGGTCTAAGAGCAAGTCCTGCACTGTCCAGGGGGGAGGGGAGGTCCCTCAAGTCGGGTCCGAACAGCTGAGCGCCCCCGGGACCCAGGCGGGTGACCAAACGCCGCTACGGTACCTGTGTGCAGTGTATTCCGGCCCCGGGACCACAAGCGATAGGGAGGCTCTCCTCAGTCGGAGCGCATCGCCGCCATTACTCAGCTCCCGGCGGGTGCGCTTCACGCAGTTCCAGTTGTCAATGCGGGGGAGCTTTGTCGGCTTCAGGGCCCAAGGGCAGTCACCACCTCCGCTGCTGGTCCCGACTGCCCCCCCGTAGCCCCGCCTCGATATCGCGCGGCGGCACCTCCACCACTCAGGTCGGGACTCCCCTCCGGCGCCACTGTTCACTGTGGGCCCCGGCACTCAGATTTCCCGCAGGCCGCAACACTCCGGAGCTGCTATCTCCCCTGTTGGGGCTGCTCGATGCGCCGGAACAAGCGGGCTGGGGACCGCTACCACTCCGATCTCGGGGGGTGTCGACTGGTGTCACGGATGTGTCCGCAGGATAGACGTGGGGCAGGGACAATTGGCGGAGCTACTTCACTACGCGGCCATCTTCGATCCGCGCTTGGCCACGCCCCCCCCCTGGATATCTGTTATTGCAACTGTACATACTGCTATAGATGGGCGGGTGGACATTCTGATATCTGATGTGTGGTAAATTGCAATGTTGTATTATGTTCTGTTGCTATTACACTGCCACTCATGGCAGGGGAATTATGTACGTTACTTGAAATGCCAATAAACAGATTATAAAAAAAAAAAAGTACCAACTCCTTTAGATTTACTGGATAATGTACTATGATGGCCCAGAAGGTAGCACAGAAAAAGACCAGGGCAGGTGAAAGCAGCCATTGTAGTGGCTACTAGGGTTTTCTCTCCTCTGCCAGTGCTAAAGCTAATTTTCCCTTCTACTGGAAGCATGAATGGTTTTAGTTCATGACAGCCCGACTTGAGATTTCCACTTCAAAGGAAGAGCAGTGGAACTTGCCCTTGGTGATGCCAACTGTTCCTGTCTCCTATCTAGATGACTAATCCGTCCTAAATGGCCCCTGTTAACTCTGCATCTGCCATCCTGCTGTCAGTGCCAATCCATTTTCTTCTAGCAGAAAGGTCGTTAATCTGCCAGTGATTTGTAATCTGGCTCTAGAGCAGGGTTCTGGGGAGTAACCCAGCTTACTCTTAAGCACCCCTAAATTTACTTGGATAAATTAGTTACTTTTTCCACTAAAGGTATCAAAGATTTACTTTCACCAAGGAAGTAGCTTTTTAATAGAGAGTGGAAATTAACTTTGCACCTTTGTCACACATGTGGGTTGTATAAAAAAATAAAAACACAACGCAGCCCTAAAAAAACACACCGCAGCCCACATATGATATTTAACTTCAATGCCAAGGTGCAATTTCTGTGCCAACTAACAGTGGCCTTATTGAACAATTAAATAGAACAATTGGGTGAAACCAATTTTACAGTACAGTTTTATGGACAGAGGACACACACTGTGGCACTGAATGACCAGAATCTCTAGCATTTAGTCATTTTGTGATTTTTCTACAGAATCCTGACATCAGCACCTTTGTAAAACGTCCATACTTTCCCAAAAGCCCCCATGAAATTTATTCCCATCTCCTTTTGTTGATCCTTTGATGCCAAAAGACACAATAATATGAGGGTGTGCGTAGCAGGGAGATAGGGTGCTTATTTTCTCTCCTGCATGCTGTGTGTGAGGATGTGACAAGCTTCAAAGAAGAAAAAGACTGTTCTGAGGACACCGGTGCCTGCCTCCCTCCCACCTCCAGGAAGAGTAACTGACATCTGCTGATTAGGTCTCAGGAAGAACAGTCAATGTTGGCCTGCAAAAAAGATGCTGGTTTTCGATGACCCTAAGTGTAATGGTTTATTTCATTTTTAATCATACCCCATTCTCTTTCACCCTAAACCGTTAAATTTAGCGATATACATGTTGTGTTTCATGTTTAGGATCAATCAATCAGGGGTTTGTTAAAGCGCGACTACTCACCCGTAAGGGTCTCAAGGCGCTAGGGGTGGGGGGGGGGGTGCAGGTTCCATCCATCAAGGAGGGGGTCTGTCGAAGAGCCAGGTTTTGAGGTTTCTTGCAAAGATGGGGAGCGATGTTGTCTGTCTGAGGTGGAGCAGAAGGGCGTTCCATGCTTTGGCCGTGAGGAAGGAGAAGGAGCGGCCTCCCGATCTGGTCTTTCTGGTGCGGGGGACCACGGCGTAGGAGAGCTGGGCTGATCGTAGGGTCCTTTGGGGTGCGTGGAATTTGAGTCGGCTGTTCAGGTATGCTGGTCCGGTGCCGTGGAGGGCCTTGTGTGCGTGGGTGAGCATCTTGAAGGTGATTCTCGCCTCGACAGGGAGCCAGTGGAGTCTGCGCAGGTGCTGGGAGATGTGGCAGTGTTTTGGCAGGTTGAGTACCAGTCTTGCGGCGGCGTTCCGGATGTTCTGTAGCTTGCGGGTGAGGTTTTTGTTTATTCCGGCGTAGAGTGCGTTGCCGTAGTCGAGTCTGCTGGTGACCAGGGCGTGAGTGACGGTCTTTCGGTGTTCGAGGGGGATCCATTTGAAGGTCTTACGAAGGAGGCGGAGGGTGTGGAAGCAGGAAGACGAGACGGAGTTGATCTGGCGGTCCATTTTGAGCTCGGAGTCCTGGACCAGGAAGCACCAGTAAAAGTTTATTTAGTCAATCTTTGCAATCTTTTTGATGTGTTCCTCTTTCATGCATTTAGAAATGTTTTTATTTAATTCTCACCACTGACAAATTCCTGCATTTTATTTACTGGGATAAATACTCTTCACTTCATCCAGTGGATTAGGAATAGGAAGCAACAATGGAAAAAGTTATAATGCTTAAATTAGGGGTGGGCAAAATGTTTTACACCGCCCGCAGAATTTGGTGACTCCGCGTTACTATTGTAATGCGGAGTTCTGGGCAAATTCCGGCAATCGCTGTGTGGCACAATTTGTTCCCGTAAGACTCCAGAAATGTGAGCATGAGCAAGATTTGCGTCCTCTAGTGCAATTTCCTAATGCATGCAGTCGCGAGTTAACGCAAGCTGCTTCTCGATTTGCTGCAGGTCGAGTAGATTTTCTACTCGATCGGCAGCAAAATCAACTCGAATGACTGCGTGCTCTTGTGCACCACATGGTGCCGTTTGCGCTAGTTTTTTAGCACTGCTCATGCTACCGGCACTAAATTGCAGCGCGGGCAGGGCAGTATGCATATTTTTTGCCTTTTGGTGGAACTCCGTGGAATCTTGCAGAGTTTTTATGTAAGTCCGCACAATTCCGTGGAGTAAAACTCTGCGAGTAGCACCCACCACCTATTTTAAATGCCAGTTCAACACTGGCAGGAGCCACCTGACCCTCTCCAAAGGATGGAAAAGGGGGTTTCATTTGTAATGAAGTTCTATGAAAATTATAGCAAAATAGTATAAAACTTCAAACATAAGCAAATATAAACTCTATTGTAGTCAGGGTATCTATGTGTGTATGTATTTCAGTTCACAGTGGGAGTGCCTATGGTAACAGAAAGCTTCAAAAATAAGCGGCTAGAAAACTGTATTAGAAAGACACTTGCTGCCTTGTGTAGTGGTAGTGTGACTTATGGTACAAAGTTTTAGCACAATTATACTACATTTTCACTATATCTTTTTAGAGTTAAATACAGTTTTGTTTACTTTTCACCATATTTTACCATAAGCAGACTTCGCAGTTGGGGCGGAGATCTCCACATGGTAAAGTATAGGGAAAAGTAAAAAAGTTTATTAAACTTGGACAAAGTTATTAAAAATATTTTATGTTACATATTATTGTACATTAATGTTATATATTTATTTTAAATGTAGAACAAAATAAGAGATACTGCAGCACTATTAACTAAGTTTTGACTCAAACCTTCACTTATTTTAAATACGTTAAATTGAAATTAATATTCTGAAGTTTAAAATTAGAAAATTAATTCCAACTTAAAGTAAAAAAGAAATTTTTATTATGTATTAATATTTAATAAAATTGTATCACATTCATTAAAAATAATTATAGTATATTTTAATAAAAATAAATGCTGTGTTAATTCATAAATTTAAAAAAGGTTAGTATATTTTATAACTAAATAATAAATATGTTGCACACATTTTTTAACATTGAATTAAATCTGTTTATATTTCTAACAATTTTAAATAATTTAGGGCATCATTACGATGCCGGTCGCACAGTAACGGAAGCGGGACCGCCCAACAAGGAGTTGGCAGTCCCGCTGCCTTTCTTACAATGCAACCGCCTTCACGGCGGTCGCAAAGTGTATTTTTTCCATTGCGGCTTGTGCTGCGGGCTACAGCATATGCCACAATAGAAAATGCCTTTTCATGGCGGGTGAACCGCCATGAAAGGGCAGGTGGAAAGGAACATTGCAATCCCTACGGCGGTGCCTGAGCAGGCACCACCCCTATTGAAGGGATTACTGACCCTACGATGGTCCGACATGCTCAAGCCCTGGACTGTCCCTCGGCCTGCTTTCTCCGACCGCACGCATTGTAATGCTTCGGTCGGACCGCACAACAGATGGCGGTCGGACCGCATCCAACAAGCCTTTGTTTAATTTAACAGTCTTTCATATGGGGTTTTGTTTTAAGTCTCTACCGCCATTATTTTTAATGGGAGGATGTTGCAGTGTTAGTTGTTGGCCATGTGTGGTGCTGGACTTACTACTATATCTTTTTCGCTGTAGTAACTTACACTTGTAAATTTGGCACCACCCCCTTGGTTTTTTTGCTGGTGCGAGGTGTATGTCAACACATTTGAGGAACTTTGAACTCGGATTTTGTGCATAGCCCAAATGAGTAAAATTGCTCGTAAGTTAAGCTTAAACTTACACATGTAACTTACTCACAAGTGCAAGTTACCTTTTTGAATAGTCCCAATATTGTCAGCACTAAGAACCGTGGTATATTTTTGTTTGTACACATTATACTTTGGGCCAACAATAAAATGTCCAAATTAAAAAGTGAGTCTTTCATTTATGTTAGCCCAAAAATCATTGAGTTTCCACCAGTTCATAGACATATGTATGTCATCAGCATTAGGCATTCTGCATCGTGGTCAAATTGAATCCATCCTTTTTCCCCACTTCAATAGTTTAATTGGTGTATGATATCAGTAATTAATAACCTTGAGCTGCTGTAATCTATAAACTGTCTTTGTTTTAAATGATATGTGAGGTAATGCATATGCATGAAGATTCTTCTCAATGGGTTCAATTGTTCTAAGCATATCTTGAGGGTAAATTTGCATTAAATATCCCCAAATCTGCAAATATTGAAAAAAATATTTTTGGGGAGGTCGATTGATTGAAGTCACCAAATGCCTAAAATTTGCTCATAGAATATAAATGCCCCTCACTCTGAATACCACAAAATGCCCGGTTTTACTAACTGGATCACAAAACTTATGGTGAAACAAATTGTCCCATCACAGAGTATGCACATTAAATTTGAGAATATTAGAGACTTTACGAAGATGCATTCATGGGTTATGTACAGATTTGACAATCTTAAATCAAACCCACTTGAAATAATTGAGATCAGAGATTCTGAGCAAAACTCCACTAGCTTCATCTCATAAACCAGTTTGATGCATCAAATAATTCTTGGTATCGCATATATTATTTATCAAAGTTTGAATACACTGGCAACACAATAGCCAGATAATAAAACTTTAATTCTAGAAGAACCTATCCGCCGTTGTTGAGGGGAAGCTTTATAAATCTAAGCCTGTCTACGTTCCCAATAACCCCAAATAAAAATATTGATTATAGAATGAAGACAATTCCGGCAGGACGCAGCGGGTCAGACTCCCCCCTTTCCTCTCGGACCCCACACCTACCACCTGCGGAGTCCCCCAGGGCTCCTCCCTCAGCCCGACGCTCTTCAACGTCTACATGGCTCCACTTGCCCCCATCATCAGAAACTACGGACTCAACATCGTGTCATACGCAGACGACACCCAGCTCATCCTCTCCCTATCCAACGAGCCCAACACCGCCAGACGCAACTTTTGAGAAGGCATGGAAGCTGTCGCCAAATGGATGAAAAACAGCTGCCTACAACTAAACACCAACAAAACAGAAGTACTCATCATGGGCCCAAACCCCGACACCTGGAGCGACACCTGGTGGCCCCCCGCCCTCGGAAACCCGCCAACCCCCACAGACCACGCACGCAACCTGGGAATCATCCTGGACTCCGAGCTCAAAATGGACCGCCAGATCAACTCTGTCTCATCTTCCTGCTTCCACACCCTCCGCCTCCTTCGTAAGACCTTCAAATGGATCCCCTCGAACACCGAAAGACAGTCACTCACGCCCTGGTCACCAGCAGACTCGACTACGGCAACGCACTCTACGCCGGAATAAACAAAAACCTCATCCGCAAGCTACAGAACATCCAGAACGCCGCCGCAAGACTGGTCCTCAACCTGCCAAAACGCTGCCACATCTCCCAGCACCTGCGCACACTCCACTGGCTCCCCGTCGAGGCAAGAATCACCTTTAAGATGCTCACCCACGCACACAAGGCCCTCCACGGCACCGGACCAGCATACCTGAACAGCCGACTCAAATTCCACGCACCCCAAAGGACCCTACGATCAGCCCAGCTCTCCTACGCCGTGGTCCCTCGTACCAGAAAGACCAGATCGGGAGGCCGCTCCTTCTCCTTCCTCGCGGCCAAAGCATGGAACGCCCTTCCGCTCCACCTCAGACAGACAACATCGCTCCCCATCTTCGCAAGAAACCTCAAAACCTGGCTCTTCGACAGACCCCCTCCTTGATGGAATGGAACCTGCACCCCCCCCACCCCTAGCGCCTTGAGACCCTTACGGGTGAGTAGTCGCGCTTTAACAAACTCCTGATTGATTGATTGATTGATTGATTGAATTGAAGAAGGAGTTTGGGAGCCTATTAGGGATAGAGCGGAATAAAACAATGTTGGTAGAATATTCATTGTAATCAGGTTACATCACTCATCTAAGTTAATCGGTAGTGTCATATGTCCCTAATAAAATGCTAAAGCAGAACTTTATTATTAAGTAATGTAATAGGTTCCACGTCAGCACACATAGTGACCCCCAAATAAATGAGTGAGAAAAAAATATATTGATCTATAGCCACATGTTCATAATTAAGAACATTTTGAATTTTGGATTAATTCAGGGGCTGATTCACAAACTGCACTTTGAAGTAAGTTTTGCAATACTGCAAAATGCACCACAAAGTGCTATTCATAATCTGTGTATGGATTGTATGCCTGCGTATTACTTATGCTTATGTGTGCTGAGTTCTCCACTCTGACTATAGTCTCCACACATATAACTACACATTTTAGTAGTAAATGTGGTAGGGACACAGGGGAGTGGCTTTGAAAGGGGAAGATTTACTACAAAAGGGGATGGGATTAGGGAGGAATAAGAGGGGTTTAGGGAGGGTCAGGGTGGAGTTTAGGGATGTACACCACCCATCCACACAAGAGGAAAACAATTTCTATACACATGGGGTGGAGATATGAAACTTACATTTTTGTAATGAATTTACACCCAGAGTTTGTGAATGAAAAAGTGTAGTAAACTTACTCAAAAGTGTAAGTTACCTTTCTGAATCAGGCCCCAGTTTGTACCCTGATAGGTGACCATATATTTAAGCTTCTGTCTCTATTATAATATTTCCTGATAAGGCATTCAGTGAGTAAATGGTTATACTGTTGGCATATGCGGATAATTTTGGTGATATACCATTAATTGATACTGGAGCGATTAACGCATTCCTAAGTATAGTGAGTATGTATGGTTCCAAGAAGATAGTGAATTATAATGGGGAAATCGAACAGCCCTAATGTGTTCTCCAACTAATATGTTCATAGTCTGAAATCTGCCCGATTACAGCAATCGTAGTGATAGGCTTTACATAGAACACCTTATTATGCTGAATAACCTTATCACAAAATTTCATCTGGATCATAACTGCCAATTGAAAGTGTCATGATAATAAACAATCAAACACCTTTTCTGTATCAAGTAGTATCATAGTATCATACCAGCCTGTTTGGGCAATCTTTTGGCTGCACTGAATAGAGCAATAGCATCATTTCTGTGAGTACTGGTATCCAGTCCAGGTATAATTCATGTTGTTGAGAACTTACTAAATGCTCTATAACTCTTGCAAACAGAGCAGTCAATATTTTTACATATAGTTTAGCATGGAGGTTTGTGAGTGAAATAGGCCAGAAGGGTCCACCATCATCTGTTTGCTTGCCTTTCTTTAAAAATACTGCAGTATGAATGGAATCCCATGACTGAAGTTTTTCGCAACCTTCTTCAGTACTCTGAATAATCTGTAATAATACAGGAGCTTGAATCTCAGAATAGCCCTTATGAAATTCAATAGGTACGGCACCTCCCCCATGGCCTTTTATTAGGCAGAGAATCCATAACACTAATCACCTCATCTAGTGAAGTGTCAGCCTCTAAATTTAGGTTTTGAACAGTACTGAGAAGAGAAAGCTGTATTTGAGATAAAACACTTTCTATTTCTGTACCAGAGCTGGTTAAATCCTTTCTATATTATTCTTGATAGAACTGGTGAAATTGTTGTATAACTTAAATGTATATGCTTAAGACCATGTTAATTCATAAGACACTTGATGGCTGCATAATTATATCTTTTGTAATTTTATAAGCAAATATTTTACCTATGGATTCACTGAATTCTGAATCCAGGCCATTTTGCATCAGAAATGCAGCAGTGACTTGGGAGGCATGGCTACTGTCCAAGTAAGATGCCTGGCTACAGTGCGTGCTCCACCACGTCCATCACCAGGATCAACATACCATGCCGCCAGGCTAATTTCTGATCCCTCTGGCATGTGGCGATCGTGATGAGCTGTTCGACGGCGACGTGGCTGCCGTGTTTGGGACCACTTTCCCATCCGAGGTGCTGAGACGTTCTCGGGCCCGTGTGTCTCGCCTGTTTCCAAAATGGCCAACATGGGGACATCAACCTAGTAGCAGTCTCTCCCACGTGCCACAGATCTGCCAAATCGTGCTACATTACAGCACAAGAGCCCCCTTCCAGTACACTACACACCTCAAACTTGGTAGTTGCGCTTGCCCATGTTTTTCCTGTCCTCCACATGCATTCTGATGCAGGATCTACTCAATACTGTGCCTGACCCTAAGATGGCTGCCATGCTAAGACGCTGCTGCTTCTAAAACTCTCCCAGCCTTAATATACTTGTCGACATGAGATAGTAGTGCAGGCAATCCCTGCTTGATTAGCAGATACCTACCAGCTACCCATCTACCAACTAGCTACTAGATACCAGCTACTAGCTACTAGCTCTGTGCACATTGTTGAGTCATTGGGAACCTTGTGACATTGTGTTCCTTTGTAATCTCTGTGACATTGTGCAGCTGTAGGAACCTCTGTGAACCACTTTGGGACCACTTACCAATATTATGTCCCTTCTCTGCAGTGTCCATTTTCTGCCCCAACCAACCTATATGCCTACCTAACTAAACAAGCCTCAATAAGCGCAAAAATGCCCTAAAAGTACTCCACGTGGGAGGATTATCCCACCAGTATGGCAGATCAAAGAGCACATGATGCAAGGGGGGTGCTCAGGACAGTAATCCAGCGTAAAAAAGATCTAAGCAGGAGCCTCCCACCCCAGATTCCCCCATCAAATCTAAAATGTATAACAGTACAGCACTAGAGCTAATCATGCAAAAAGTTGACACTCTCCACACCCTTGCACAATCCACAAAGAACACCACAGAATCCATGCAAACTGATCTAACCTCCCTAAAACAAGACATGCTATTGCTGGGAGGCAGAGTCACTGAAGCAGAAATTTGTATAAGTCCTCTGGAATTCCACAAACTCAGCACTACCAAGGCAATTACAACTACTACTCCGAGGGTGGCCTGTTTGTAGAAGAATATCACAGAACTAGAGGACAGAAACAAAATGGGTAACCTGCGGGTTTTTGGGCTCCCAGAAGGAACAGAGAATCAGGCCCCATCCTGTGCTGCATTCATAGAAAAGTTAATCCCCCAAGTCCTAGGAGTAAACTTTGTTAAAGACGTCGAAATCATGCACGCTCACAGAGTACCCACCTATGCCCCCAAAAACTCTGATGCTCCTAGAGCCTTCATCTTGAGACCAGTTGATACAAGAATATCCCAGAGAAGGCGTCGTCTTTGTTTAGCTTATAGTGCATGTCAGGGGTAAGGATACCCAGGGAAATAAAGGAGAGAGTTGGTGTCCATGTCAAGTTCATAATTTGTGATATGGTTTTACCTATTTCGGCACAGACATTTTCAGAGTAGGTGCATTCTAGTATCATATGACTGCGGTCTCCTTGTCTTTTCTCACTGCTCCAGCATGTGCACTATAAGCTAAACAAAGACGACCGCCTTCTCTGGGATATTCTTGTATCAACTGGTCTCAAAGTCGTTCTTTTTGAATGAATAGGTCTTTCCAAACTACGCCCAGACACCTGGTGGGAATGGATACAATTAACAATAGGGGTGGACAACTCCTTGAACACATTTCTAAAGACTAACTCAAGGAAAAAAGATAAAATTTGGTCCAAGTTAGACACCTTCATTTGGAATACACACCCATACTATCTGCCATTCCCTTCTCCCCTCCCCTCCCCTCTCCTCACCCACTTCCTACCCACATCCCCTTCCTCCCTGACACACCAACACCCCTGAACGTCCGTCCCCTCACTTCCACTCTCCTCTTGCCTGGCCTAACTTCTCTCTCTCTTTCCCATCATAGACCATATGATCAGCAGGGGTAACCTACTTCTGATGGCCACCTACCAGTCAGTTCTTTGTAATCCTCACTAAAAACCCACATCTTTACAGCCTACCGTCTACATCTACACACTATCTACAGTACAGACTGTTTTTCCTCCCGAAAACTATAGCATTGATTTGAACTGCCTTTTATGATAACCCCACGGGAACTTGTTTTTCTTTCCTCTTTATATCTTTACTGTACCAGTACTTTACTCATGTAAAACCCTGATAAAAAATTATCTTGAAATAAAAAAAAGATATGCAGCAATTGCTTATTCCCTGATCCATCAACCAATGCGAACCTGCATTGCTGCCATTTGCAGAAATAATTCCCTTTCCTCCAGCAGTTGAAGGCGAATTGATCACTAATTGATAATCTTATTAATATACAAAAGGATGAGACAGCCATTAAAAGATGGACTTTTGACCGATCATTGCTGTTGGATTCCCCTTACTCTCCTCACAAACATTTCCAGAGATGGACCTCAACTTCTTTCATAATGTGTGGTTTGGTTTTACAACTCAATATGTTACTCGCCTCTGTACTATTGATGCTTTAAAGGCCAATGGGTTTAATTTTGTTTTAAATAGGGCTATATATTTTCTTTTCCTTGCAAATTTTTGTTAGGTTTGTGATCCTGGTCTAACAGTACATGTGCAAAGATTTGTGCGCCTTATTAGAACGTTTTTAGATATTGGTAGATTATATTAACTTTAATGAACCAGAACCAAGTTAGAGATTATGTGTCACATTAGTCTCTTCTGTTTAGCTTTCGTGGCACTTTTCTATGTACAATTGCATCGTGCAGAATGACACTAGTGGTTTTCTGTGAAGCATATCTTATCCGGTACCATTTTATTAGTTTAAATAAAAATGCTAACAGATACTAGAAACAATAACATATTTTAAAATCTCACTGAAGGCCCTTTGGGGTTAAGTCGGCCTTTATCAATAGGTAGTTTTCACATCACTGATATTTTCCTGCATGTTGTAGATTTAAATTCACCTATCATGGAAGGGCCACACATTGACATTCTCAATATCCCCGAACTCCTTGCCAGATTTTGTTCTATTAGAGTGGCCTTCTGGTCACAGCAGTGTCTGTTCAGCTTCTGAGTGACTTCCAGATCTTTGATAGTCTTCTTCATGTACTGGGTCATTTTGGACCCCGTGGGTTAGCCCTCACATCATATCATGGGAAAGACATTGTCTTCCATATATAACATCAAAGGCAGTAAAGTATTTCATCCCTCTGTTTCCTCCCTGTAGGCAAATTTGAGGTAGGAAGGAGAGTATCCTGCTCCATCTTCCAATGCTCTCACCAATCATGACTTTTAGTCCTTTTGATAAACCCACTCATTGACCTGGTGTGAATTGCTATGCCATCCCACATTACTTTGATGTAAGCTGTGGTAACGTTTTCACCTGAGGCTGAAACATCTTCTTTTACAAATACCTGTTTGTTGAAGATACCATTCAGAGATCTGGATTCACTGGGAAGTTACACTCCTGAGAGGCACAGACTCAGTAGTGCCTGGTTGCATGGTCTACAACCACTAGAATGAAAAGACTCCCTGAGGTTGGCTCAGGGCCCAGCTGCAAAACTATTAGGGAAGCCTCAGTCACCTGAAAAGACTTCCCTCTGGTTTATCAATAAAGCAGAAATGCTAAATGTTCTTTCCCCTAACACTATTGTTTCTATGAGGCCCACCTGTTAAAGATGTTGGGAAGCTTTGGCAAAACATGCATTTAATTCTTTAGCCATTCTTCCACATCAATGTTCTAGGCAGTTTCTTGCATCTTTGAGCATCGATTGGCATCTGTTCAATGGTTTCAGCTTCAAATGGTCCTCATCCGCTTAATGTCAGAGAGGCCCTCTGTTCATTCCTCCAGCTGAATCAATCAATGGTGACAGGAGTTAGAGGTGAGGAGTGGCACTGTGGGTTTGTTTTCTCCATTTAAACATTTAGACCAGAAGGTGTGGGTCCTTCAATGAACCCTAAGCGCATGTGGTGAGACTAAATGGCCTTGAGAACCAGCAAACCATCCTTCCACCTGATGTGATGCGCTCACTGAGAAAACATGGCTTCAAAAAGTACTGATGAGTTCTGGGCAAAGAAGCTAATATTTATCCAATGTGAGAACAGGCTAGATGAGTCCCTTTGACATAGTCCTACAATTTACTGTGTGCTGGGCTGCACCAGCCAATCTGGAGAGAGTGATAATCCTTTGTAGGCAATTGGTTAGCTGGTGACTTTTGGGGCTGGTTGAACTGAGGGATCCTCATTCTGCACACCTATAAATCTGCCCTCTGAGATTAGCACACAGGTTTTTATATGAGGTGTATCATTTGCTGCTGCAGGGGAATACGAGTCCTAGGAATTGTGTTAGATTTTTTCGCAGTGCTCCCTGCACAACCTGTGGCTTTCTTGCCAGTTTATGTAGAGAGGAGCGAGCTTTCAAAACAATCATTTAGCGCAGTTTAAAAAAAATAAAATGACAGGTGGAACATTGCCCTCAAACTCACTTGAATATAGTTTAGCTAGCTTGCTGGGAACAATGTGTCACTGTAATGTAGGTTTGGTATTAAATCATTTCCAGGATTGATCGTGGCTAACCATTAGCCCTAAAAGCATGTGTGGAGAAAGGAGAAAGCACATGTCCATGCTAAATAATGTTTAGCCTAGATTAGTGTGCGATGTGTAAGTTACACTTGAATACTAAAGCGATTTCTTGTCACCAGGTGAAGAAAACCTAAACAAAGCTGCCTCCGATGATTATTCATATAAAGAGTGGGGAAATGACCAGGATTTTAGCTTCTTCTTGAAGAGTAGGTGGTTAGAGGTCAGACATAAATTGCCATGCAATATTTTTCAGGCCTTGACGTAAACACCAAAAATGTACAGCTTCTTTGTCATTGCCAGCAAAAGCAAGAGATTTTCAAATGATTGATGAGTACTTTTTAGTTAGCATTTCCGCATGTATTTTCGGTTCACCTCCTCACCGCTGTCGCGGTCCCACTCATCTAAACCCAGGTTCCGCAGGAACGGAGATAGTCCGTCCTCTCACCTCCAGGCTAGCCCTCCACACCAAATAGTCAAGGGGAGTGTGGGAGATTACGTTTAAGGGGGAAGGGGAAAAGAAACAGGGAGAAAGGAATATTCATGGAGACAGAGCAGCTCTTTGTGTGTGTTAGAAATGGGGGTCTCTAGTTGGCTGAGGTAGGTACCTTTGTCCAAGTAGGGACCCTTCTTCCTAGTCAGAGTAAGGGGGATACACTTCTAAAATAACCCCTGCTCTCCCCCTTAGTAGCTTGGCACAAGCAGACAGGCTTATCTCAGAGGCAGTGTGTAAAGCATTTGTGAACACATACAGTAATACAGTGAAAACACTACTAATGAACAACCCACCAGTTTAGAAAAATAAGTAATCTTTATCTAAACCAAACAAGACCAAACAACAAAAATCCACAATACAGTAATAAAAATATGACTTTCAGATGGTAGAAATAGTTCAGTTCAAAGCAAATTGCAGATGCGACACTTTTCACACAAAGTACCTTTGATGCGTCGCGCACACAAACAAAAAGCGCCGCAGGGAAGGTGATGCGTCGGATTCCTTACACTCAGGGAAGTGATGCGTTGGTTCCTTGCTCCGGGGGAGGTGATGCGTCAGTTCGTTACTGGTGCGCAGGGGAGGTGATGCGTTGGTTCCTTACCGGAGAGGAGGTGATGTGTTGGTTTCTTACTGCATGGGGAGGTGATGTGTCAGTTTCTTACTGCGTCTCCCAACGATGCGACAGACCTGGCGCCTCAATGCGATGCGACGATCTGGGACGATTCGTGAGTTCTTGCAGCCGCACAGCAGGGCTTGCGTCACTTTTCCAGCTCCCAACAGCCAGAACAACCTCCAGAGGCCCAGAACAGCTACAGGCACCTCTTGGCAGGTCAGAACTCTCAGCAAGGAAGTTCAGGGGAGCTGGGGGTGAAGTCTTTGTGTCCCTGAGACTTCAGAACAGGAGGCAAGCTCTTCTTCAAGCCCTTGGAGATCTTCCTCAAGCAGGGGACACAGCAAACAGCAAAGTCCTTTTTCCCTTTCCTTGGCAGAAAGGGCCAACTAACCGCTTCAGGACGAAGATCGTACGTGACGACGGGCGCTATTTACAAACCCTAATGTTAAAGAGGGACTTGTAGAGGATGACAAATTGGAACAATTCGTCCTATAATAGCAGCAATTCAGCTCCCATTTAAAGGAGTTCTTTTGATTCCACCGATATATAAACAAATTGTTTATGGCGGAGGTCGTATAAAAGGTGTGTCTTAGATCTTAGGGGAAGACTATAGACCATTTTAGCCTCATTACATGGCATGAATATAGCACGTTGCATTCTTTTATCCAGATATATTCCCATCATTCAAGAACGGAATAGTGAATATACAGTCAAGAAAGTTATACCTTACTATATTGGTCTAGTACTTCTGACACGACTAGTACTGCCCATGGGAGGTGGTGGTAAAATTGATATTGTCCAATAGAAAAGATTCTTTTTAATCAAAGAGAGTAAATATTGTTTGGTCTTGAAAAAGATGGTTAAATAATCCACCCATCGAAACGCGTCGACGCTCATCACAATACACAATCTGTCAGAAAGGCGGAGGTCTATGAGTAGTTAATACCAGGATCTATTCCTAATATATTGGTGTAAAACAGATGTGTAACAAACTAATGACAAATTGAGCCTGTCTGTACTATGTACTCTCTTTAAGCTATTTTATTATGTTTTTCAATGGATTGTGTTTTAATATGTGATTGTTTTTTTGAACTTTTGTGATCATTGTCAATTTAATAATACTATGTATTGTATAGGGTTTTTCTTGCCCTCCAGTTTTTAAATTTTATTTTAGATACACTCGTCTTTTTTACTAATAAATCGATTTATATATTCTTGTACATTTTATGGTTCACGACTTTCTGTGGGAGCTACATGGCATAATCCCCTCATGTATGTATGTGATGGAATGGTGAGCATGTACCGGGTTGAATGGAATGTATTGATTGGTTGAATACCAGAGTTTGCTATTGGGTCCAAAGGATATTGTTTTTTTCTTCTCCCAACGATGCGACAGACCTGGCGCCTCAATGCGATGCGACAATCTGGGACGATTCGTGAGTTCTTGCAGCCGCACAGCAGGGCTTGCGTCGCTTTTCCAGCTCCCAACAGCCAGAACAACCTCCAGAGGCCCAGAACAGCTACAGGCACCTCTTGGCAGGTCAGAACTCTCAGCAAGGAAGTTCAGGGGAGCTGGGGGTGAAGTCTTTGTGTCCCTGAGACTTCAGAACAGGAGGCAAGCTCTTCTTCAAGCCCTTGGAGATCTTCCTCAAGCAGGGGACACAGCAAACAGCAAAGTCCTTTTTCCCTTTCCTTGGCAGAAAGTAGCCACTGCAGGCCAACCCCAGACAGCAAACAGCACAGGGGCAATATTCCTCCTCAGTTTCTCCAGCTCTTCTCCTTGACAAAGGTTCCTCTTGATTTCCCAGAAGTGATCTTTGAAGTATTTTATATCACTGAGACTTCCAACTACTTCAAGCCCTTGGAGAAAACCCTAACAACAGGATGATGAAAGCACAGCCCAGTCCTTTCCCTACTCAAGAGAGAAGCAACCGCTGCAGGCCAACCTCAACAGCACACAGCACAGGGGCAGTACTCCTCCTCCAGTTTTCCCGGTCCTTCTTCCTGGCAGGTTCCTTAGTTCAGCAGTCTGGAGTCTGGGCCCCTCTTTTTATACAGTAAATCTCTTTGTTCTCTCCTGGCCCAGGCTCTGAGCCCAGTCCAAACAAGTTCTGGGAGGCACTTTGCAAGTGCACAACAACCTCCATTGTCAGTGTGAGCCCTGGCTCCAGACACACCACAGGGGGGCGGAGCCATCATTGTGGAAGGCAGACATAGCCCTATCCAGGTGCAAGTGCTACTCCTCCCACCACTCCAAATGCAGATCAGGCCTATTCAGCCTAGTGCTGACTGATCCAGACTCTCTGGAGCCACTGCACATCCCCAGACCCTGTCACTCCAAAGCCAGACAGTCAATACACATCCTAGCAGAGGCACACTGGATGGCTAAGCAAGAAAATACCTACTTTCTAAAAGTGGTATTTTCAAACACAGAATGTAAAAATCACCCTCACTAAAAGATGAATTTTAACATTCTGAATTCAGGCATACTAAACTTTATTTTCCTACCTTGTTCCCAGGGGTAGTTATGCTTATAAGATGTTATAAGCAGACTCCCCATTCTATCCTATTGGATACAGATAGCCTTCCAATAGTGAAAAACGAAATTGGCAGTATTTCACTATCAGGACATGCCACACACACCAGGGCATGTCCTACCTCTCACATACACTGCACCCTGCCCACAGGGGTACCTTGGGCCTACCATAGGGGTGACTAACATGTAAGAAAAGGGAAGGTTAGGGCCTGGCAAGTGGGTGCACTGGCCAGGTTGACATGGCAGTACCAGACTGCGCACAGGCTCTGCAATAGCAGGCCTGAGTTACATTTACAGGCTACTTATGTGGGTGGCACATCAGTGCTGCAGGCCCACTAGCAGCATTTGATTTACAGGCCCTGGGCACACACAGTGCACTGTACTAGGGACTGACTAGTAAACCAAATATGCCAATCATGGAATCACCAATCCATAACAACATTTTACAGGGAGAGCATATGCCCTTTAGCACTGATCAGCAGTGTTAAAGTGCCCAGAGTCAGAAAACCACCAACAACAGGTCAGAAAAAATACAGGAGGAAGGCAAAATGTTCTGGGATGACCCTGCAAAAAAGGGCCATGTCCAACAGTGTGGTACACAGCACGATCCCCTCAGGTAATTACACCAAACCAGTATGAACGTCATCTGGCAGCACGTCCCTTAGATAGAGCAAACACAAAAAAAGGTGTAAGCATCATTCAGAATACAAGGTTGCCCAGCGTATCTCCTCATAGTCACTTCCCTCCAAGCACAAGAAATACACTTGCCAGTGTTATGATATTTAGGGCTTCAAATATCCAAAATTCTTATTACATCATAGGAATATAACCAAGAATTCCTATGCACAGAAAACGGCACGTCGAAGCAGGGGCTTGGTAGAAGAACAGTATCACTACTTTGGTGAATTCTGGAACAAAGTCTTATATAATACATGTGCTTGATAGGGGACACAAAAGGAAAACCTGCGCTGTGCTTACAGGGTAAGGCTCATTAATTATAGTCCACGGAGTGAGTATCCTAAACCCATCACAAAGCGGACTACAGTACAGTGCACTGACCTCTATATGGGAAGGAGATGAAGTAGAAAACATTTATAAATTGTGCAGTCTTGACGCATCCTTTATCCAGCTGAGAAGATTCAGGTATATTCAATGAAGTTAAAGTGCCTCTTTTAGGCCATTGGGTTAGGAAACCCGGGGGACAACAGGAAACAGGAAATCCAGAGCCGGCATAGGAAGATCTTCTCCCTGATTGGAGGATCAAAGCCAAGCATCAGGGAAACGGTGGACGCAATCTAAATAGACTATGCACACCTCTGATGATGGCCGCAAATAGCGTAATGCTGAGATCTCGCGTAAAGCAGCAACTAAAGGAAACAAAAGAAGGCCTTAACAAAACGTGAGATTCTGATTCCCAAAACAACTGAGGAACCCCACAAAGTGCCACAACACAGAGGAACAACAAATAAGCTGTGGGCATAAATAAACAGAGAACCCACAAGAATTTGGAATGGAGGGAAAGCGCCTAGGGGGTCATACCATCGACTTCAAGGAGGGCCATTACACCACCAAATGGAGACACAGGAGGGGAGCAGACAACGCATGGAACAAGGTGCTCTAATTTGGAAATAGGTATGTTGGGTGGAGTTTATGGTGGGTCTGGGGCTCAAAGGTCACATTTGTGACTGTCATGGGAAGGCATGGAATCCACACGCCTGTTCACGGAGCTAGTAAAATTGTCATAGGGTTAATAGCTGTGCAGGGGGCACAGTATCACCTCGGAATTTCTTCTGCCTGTTGTAAGAACACACATTCTTGACATTCTCAATACATCAATTTTGATCTTTTCTGGGAACCAAGGCCTTATATTTGTTACTGAACACTCTTATGCTTCTGTTTACAAAGCCATTATCCCATCTAGATACCATACTGCAAATATGAGTGGGCTATGTTGCAATCAGGCTTGATAGTGTGATCTGATTAAAAGAGCCCAATAAAAGTTTAGGGCTGTTCATTTGGGGAAGCAAATCATGCAGTCACTGTCCTCCCAAGTTCATGATGTGAGTGGCCACTTTCCCTCCAGCTTCAAAAGAAGGGTTACTCAGGCACTGGAGGAAGGGGAGGTGTCATGCTCTGGGCCTGGTGACTTTTGGCACGACCCGTACAACAAAGTGTAACTGGCCCAAAGAGGGAAACCTGTTTTCTATCTCCATGCACAGTATAAAAGTACTAAGATACATCTTAGCTGTTTTATGCTTGCTCTCTCCTGGAAGAGGTGTATGTCTGGGTGAATGGGTGTGTATGTAGCATTTGTATGGCGTGAACCTAGCTAAAAGGCAGTGGACAGCCATACGTGGATATTGGTAAAATTAGAGCCAACGAGTGATTGAAGGAGTATCTGGGTTCTAAGAGCAGAAGTAGGCAGTGTAGTGTTGTGATGCTGTGTCCTTTAAAAAAAAAACATGTGTGTCCTCAGCTCTTCCATAAGTTGTAGAAAGGTTGAGGCGGTGGTCCTGGTGGATTAAGTGATGTCATTCAAGATCCTTTGTGAATAGATGGAAAAGCCTGTTGCAGCCTCTTTTTTTCTATGATGAACATGAGGCAGGGTGTGTTTACACTAGAGCAGAGGTCTTCAAAGTGTACGGCGCACCCCCTTGGGGTTCAGTGGCTACATTCCCAGAGGGGCACACATGCCTCCATAAGTATTTGTAAATGGAGATGGCCTGGAAGCACAACTTTGTTTATTTGGCTTCCTTCCAGGTTGCCTTCATTTACATGTAGGGTTGACCTGCTTAAAAAAGTGGGAACTGTAATCTGTGTGGTCAAAGACTTAACTAGAAAGAAGCAAATATTTTTACCTTTAGGTTACCAAATCTAAACAAAACGCACAAACCTTAAATGCAAAATAAAAGTAACCTGAACTAATGAGTGAAAAATGCAGTCTTTTACATTATGAAATTCCTGTTGGTTAATGTGATCACTACAGATGTCTGTATGTGTGTCAGAGAGCCAAAGAACTGAACTGTGATTGTTGGACTTGGGAATAGTGACTTGTGTATTTATAGTGCTGCAAGATCCCACCCTGTAACAAAAAGAACTATGAATATGTATGTTATTATTTTAAAATTGTATTACTCACAGTATAAGATAGTGTTAGACCTGACAGTCTTAGTGTTTTCTTCCACAACGTTTTTGCCTGCTTGCCTCATATTTTTGCTGACTCCTTTTTGTTGGCCTTAGGATTCTGAGCACTTTACCACTGCTAACCGGTGTTAAAGTGCATGTACTCTCTCCCCTAAATATGGTTTGATTGACTTATCCACAATTAGCACATTTAATTTACCTGTAAGTCCCTAGTACAGTGTGATACATGTGCCCAGGTCCTGTAAAATAAATGATACCAGTGAGACTGCAGCGCTGCTTGTGCCATCCACTCAAGTTGCCCATACACATGTTTCAGGCCTTCCACTGCAGAGCCTGTGTGTGCAGTTTACACTGCCATGTCGACCTGGCATTTAAAACCCCCTTGCCAAGCCTTGCACTTTCCTTTTATTACATGTAAGTCACCCCTAAAATGGCCCTAGGTAGCTCGTAGGGCAGGGTGCTGTGTAATCAAAAAGTCTGACGTGCTTTTAGAAAGTTAGGCATTTTGCAGCTCTTAGCCTTTTGGTGTCTGCTGCCTGACTCTGACCATCTGATCACTGGATGGGCTTGGTGGCAGTTCACTTTGTGTATTCCCTCTGGACAGCTACACACAAAGGAAGGCTGGGTGTGACTTCATGCATCTTTGTGGGAGGAAGGGAGGGAGGAGCCTGGCACAGCCTCACACTTACACCTGAATAGGCTGGGCCAGTCCACACACACACAGGGCTGCATACCCCCCCCCCCCCTGTAGTGAGTTTGGAGCAGGAAGAAAGGACCTCTGTGCACTTCAAAGACCCTTATTTGAAGTCACCCCACTTCAGTTGCAGAACTGGGTATAAGTACTGGACCTCTGACCCTACCAACTCCAGTACACTTCTGACCCTGAAACCAATTTTCCAAGAAGAAGAACTGCTGTGCTAAGGACTGCCACTCTGCTGGACTGCTTCTCTGGAAGACTGCTGCCTTGCTGTGCTGCCTTGCTGCCGACTGCTCTCTTTGACTGGACCTTTATCACTTGACCCAGAGTGACTCCAAGGGCTAGCTGTCTAGCCTCCTGTTCTTAGAAGACTCAGGGGTATCAAAGTTTTCCTGCACCTGTTTATTGGAAGTGTATTGGAAGTGTATCTACGTGCTTGCTCCACCAGAACCTATGCATCCTCTGCTGCGAGAGCAGAAACAATGCATCATCGCTGTTGCAGGAACAGATCCGGCTCATTGCACTCAGAGCCAGCGCATCACCATTGGAACCGCCGCCTCGGAACCTCTGCATCGCCGTCAGTAGAAGGACGATAGATGCATCCCTTTGGCTGCGTGGAGAAACCCGCCGCATCGGCTTCAGAACCAATGCATCTGGGAACCGGCGCTTCATCTTCAGAACCGGCGCATCGCCATCACTGCATGGAGAAAACCAATGCATCCCCTTGATTGCGGGATCGACACCAATGCATCACTCAGCTGCACCTCGCATCTTGTCATTTCTGACCAGGATTAAGGTACTTTTGCTCAGCAGGGTCTGAGTGGGTCCTGTATCTAGTCCACGCTCCACCAGTCGGCCTGAACTTTTGACTTTGTTCCAGTTCAGCGCAACCAATTAACTCTTTAGTTGCTTACTGCTTCTAAGCACTATTTTTGCATTTAATCTTTAAAAATTCATATCTTGACTTCTACTTATTGGATGTTTGTGTTTTGGTCTTGTTTTATTTATAAAATCATAATCTATTTTTTTAACTGGTGTGGAGTCTTTTTGTGGTGTTTTCACTGTTTTACTGTTTAAAGTGTTGCCCAAATACCTTTACACATTGCCTCTTAAATTAAGCCTGAATGCTCTGTGCCACGCCACCAGAGGGTGAGCACAGGTTGATTTATAGTGTGTATCTGACTTACCCTGACTAGGATTGTGGTTCCTGCTTGGACAGAGTGCATGCCTCTGCCAACCAGAAACCCAATTTCTAACAGATAGGCTGCAACAAATTTATTTATTGGTTAAGATAAAAACAAGTGCAAACATTTGTATAGCATCGATTAAGAGTACACTTTCTAGAACTCTACTGATAACACCTTTATATTCATTCTCAGACAAAATAAACCATTGTCACCATAAAAGTTCAAGTGACTCAATTGATTAAAGCCTAGACTGGCTCCCAAGCAAGGAAGAGATCAGCAGGGTCACATTCAGACCCAGTGCCTTGATAGTCGGGACCCCGGGGGCCTCATAGTGGTCACCCAGATAAAAAGGAAAAGAGCATAATCTATGCATAGTATCAAACAGATGATCCAGAGGAGGGGACACTATGTGGGGCAAATGCTTTTGTTTGCAAATGGACAGAGATAGATGTGAATAGGGGGAACGTCTTCACTTTTGTAGGGGCACTGGGAAAAGTGTTCTTTTATCCTTTTATTGTTTTTAAACAAAAGGAAACTTACTTGCTGCTATTCTGCTCATTTGCACTGTGTATATCTGTCTCAAGCCCTGGTCCACCGCGGCGAGTGCCGTTTGCGTGGAGGGCTGGACTGCCTGATTACGTCCTCACAGCTGATACCATCACGTGCTGATAGGGGGCGGAGCTAGCCTAACACTTCCCTATTTCAGCAGATGGGACAGAGGACGCGCAGCGGACGCGCGCAGCGGGCGCGCCTAAGGCAAGCCCGTCTGCGCCCGTCCGCGTCCGGCCCACGCAAGCGCCAGCCACACTGTCAATTCTCGCCCAGATACTAGAATATTATGGTCCAGGGAACAGCTACTTGAATTAAGTTCAACTAGCTGTCGAAATCCTACATGTTTGGATCCTAACACCATTGGACATTTACAATTGGACCAATGCTTACATTGTCCCACATGCTTCTTTAAGTTCAACAGAGAATGGTCAGGAAATAAGTGTATGGCTACAGCTGCGGCCTCCCTCTCCAGAATACTGCCTATCAACTCTAAAACTACTATTGATGACTGCTTAATTAATTGTAGGTCCCTCCCCAAGCATGCTGATGATGTCTGGCTTACACTTGAATCTCGTGACTGGGATCTTATATTTCTTACAGAAACCTGGTTGAGAGAAAGCTCCAACCCGGACATCAAGATGGCCATCCCTATTGGCTACAAAATTACCATGGTCAACCGAGCTGGCAATAGATTGGGGGGTGGGTTGGCAGTAATTACACGAGATAATTGGGAGATCTCACACAAGAGAATTGAACTTACAGGTCTGATAGAAGCCATGTCTTTTAGTATTATAATCTCCCCCTCGTTGTCTATTGCTGGAGTATTAGTCTACAGACCCCCTGACTCAAAACCTCCTGAGATATGGGAACTTTGCGATGTCATCGCAGATCTTTCATTGAAATATGCTAATTTTATTGTTTTGGGCGACTTTAATGTCCATATGGACAGTGAACAGTGTACTTTAGCCTCTCAATTAGCTGATACTCTTAAAGGACAAAACCTTATCCAAAAGGTCTCCATGCCTACACATGTGGCAGGCCATATGCTAGATCTTATTTTTACTAATATCCCAACCCTCACCACCAAGGACCCCATTCCTCTCACATGGTCAGACCATAGTCTGATACCATTCAACTTGTCCGTGACTAAGTGTAAGAACCTGGTGAAACCCGTCTATGAAAATAGACGGAACTGGAGGATAGTTACACCTGATACCTTTGGTCTGGCTCTACAAAATACTTCTATTGAACTGACCGGTGAACCCAACCAGGATGCTATCATATTTAATGACTGGATCACATCTTCCTTAGACACTATAGCCCCTTTAAAATCTATGAAACAGACTAGAAATAAACCTACGGCCCCCTGGTTTACGCCTGAACTACGTATTGAAAAGAGTCTCTGTAAGAAGCTCGAGAGGATCTGGCGGAAAACCTATAACACCGAGTCTAAAAATGCTTACAGAATAGCATTAAAACATTTTCATAGTTCAAAGCGTAAGTCCATTAAGGACTACTTCGCAGCTCAAATTAATTCTGCCAATAACTCCGCAAAAGAAATTTTTAAGATCGTCCAAGATTTTACTAATCCCGATTCTACACATAGCAAAATAGTCCCCTCTGCCACCCTCTGCGAAACCTCTCTGTCTTCTTTCAAGACAAAATACAAGTCATTTACTCCGCATTTCCCACAAGAGAACTAACTACCTCACTTCCTTCCTCCTCTCCCCTTCCTTATACCTGGTCCGAATTTAATCCGTTCAGCCTGGAGGCTTCTTTAAGTCAGCTGGAAAAAACAAAATCGGGATCTCCACTTGACCCTTGTCCAGCTAGGCTTTTTAAACTTTTGGCTCCTCTATTAAATCCTCACCTTAATCTTTTGTGGAATTCTTCTCTGCATACTGGTATTTACCCTTCAGTTTGGAAAACTGCACTTGTTCAACCCATTCTCAAGAAAGCTGATGCTGATCCGGCTGAACTGAAAAACTATAGGCCCATTTCTCTCTTGCCAGCACCTGCCAAAATTCTAGAACGGGAAGTACAAAAACAGCTTTCCGAATACTTAGAATCCAACAAACTTCTCCATGACTCCCAGTCTGGCTTCAGGTCAGGACACAGCACAGAGACAGCGCTGCTGGAAATAACTGAGAATGTCCAGGAGACCTTGGACAATGGTCATTGCGCTATGCTCGTGCTGCTCGATCTGTCGGCAGCGTTTGATACGGTATCCCACATGATCCTGCTTGACAGATTAAGACAACTGGGAGTGATGGGGACCACTTTATCATGGTTTGGTTCCTTTCTGGTAGACCGGTCCCAGAAAATACTGTTGCATCCTCACACCTCATCATCACGCCCTACAGTTTGCGGAGTCCCTCAGGGCTCAGCCCTGAGCCCGACTCTTTTTAATGTCTACCTCTCCCCGTTAGCCCCGCTCATTGAACAACATGGGGTGAGTGTCATCTCGTATGCTGACGATACTCAGCTTGTTTTTTCCTTTAGGGATATATCCGAGGATGCTTTCTCTAACTTCATACATTGTTTAATCGACATATCGGCTTGGATGACTGAGAACTATCTGAGATTGAATACCGACAAAACTGAGGTTCTATTTTTTAATCAGCCAGCTCCGCCCCATTCGGACATATGGTGGCCACCTGAGCTCAATCCCCCACCTCATCCTGTGCACTCGGCTAGGAACCTGGGATTCAAGTTTGACTCTGCCCTTTCTTGTAAGACTCAGATTAGTCATGTATCCTCACTATGCTTTTGGAAGATGAAATCCCTACGGAGATTCCTCCATTTACTTCCCATGGACTGCAGAAAGACTGTAGTTCATGCACTCATTACGTCTCAGTTAGATTATGCCAACAGTCTGTACCTGGGTCTGCCTGACTACCTGATAAGAAAGTTACAGACTATACAAAATGCGGCCGCTAGGCTCATTAGAAATATCCCAACACGACATCACATCTCCCCCCATTTACGGAGCCTACACTGGCTGCCAGTAAAAAGGAGGATAGAATTTAAGGCGCTAACCCTCGCCTACAGGGTAATTAAAGAAACGGGCCCCCTCTATCTGAGAAAAAGACTCCGTAAATATCATCAGACTAGGATTCTGAGATCTAATCACCAAGTACTTCTTGCCACTCCTCGCTTCAAAAAAGCCAGATTGGGTGGCCGGTCTTTACGGTAAGAACTGCCCATCTCTGGAACTCCCTACCCGAGTTCATAAGGAAGGCCAATTCAGAATTGGTCTTCCGCAAACTCCTAAAAACTTGGTTCTTCAGCCTTTCCTAGCACCTGTAACTCCTGGCAGTGTACCTCTGTCTTCTGCTCTCCGCAATTAGCGCCGGGACACCTCCGTTGGAGGTAGCTGTGCGCTCTACAAACTTCAAAATAAATAATAGATTCCTCAGAAGGATGCCCTGAGGAAGGTGGGGGTATATTAGGGCTCATTGTTTTAAAGGGCAATAATTGCCATTAGTACAGCAGGTGAGTGGCACTGAGACCTGGGGGTTGAGGGGCCACTGCACTCAAATTATGGCTGTATTGTTAGAAAAAGGGTGTGGGGGCCCATTTTCCTTGTTTGCATTAGGGGCCAGGTCACCTTTGCTGTTCAGGAAACAATGCCTAAGCAACAGCGGCGAAATGTGAGGCTTTCTCCTGCTTTTTTGTACACAAAGGAGCAGGTTGCCTGTTTTGGGCCTCATGCCTAGAAGTGATGGCCCAGTAAAATGGGCATAGGATACAGCCTGTTTCGCAAGGCTATAGGTATCATAAGTTCTTCAGATGCAGTGCCACTGGGGCCCAAGAGTGTGAGGGGCCAACTAAACTGCAATTATGGCTGTTTTACTATCATTCCTTGCTTACATTAGAACCAGTGCACCCTTGCAGTGCCAGGTTTGCTTTGGGTTTTTGACCAATGGCCCAAGGGAGGGAAAAACTGAACCGAATGAGACACCTTAGATGGGTGTCAGAGATGGCAGGGAGGGGAATGAAACAAGTAAGAGTCTTTGTTTTTAACAAATGTCAGAGAAGACTGCCAGCTTTGCAAGTTATTAGCTACCATTAGTGAAGTAGATACAGTGGGACTGCTGCCTAGGAATTTGAGAGGCCCACTGTATCACAATAGTGACTGTTTTTCTCTACAAAATGGGCTTTATTTTCCATGCTAGCATTACGTCAGAGGGCACCCTTGCCACAAAGAGGGGCCAACATGTGAGAGCTCATTTTTTCCTGAACGGGGCAGAGATTTTGTTTCAAAATTGGAGTGATGGACAGGTATGGTGGGGAAGGGGAGAAAGAAGCATAGGATACAGCCTGCCACTCAGGGCTGCAGATATCCTTAATGCAGCAGGTGCAGTTGCATGGGGGCCCATGAGAGTGACAGGCTTCCAACACCCTGGAGAGTTGGTCAAGTTCTGTTTTTCTTCTATATATTTGCTCTTTTATAAGTCTCACATTTAGTGTGAATCATGAGTTTCAGAAAAGGTTCCCCTGAAATTATCTCATAAGCCCCACCCCCTAAGTTCAGCTCAGCCTCACCTTCTCCCCAATTCTTGCCATAAAATTCTGTAGGGAGGTTAGACTTCAAAATAATTTGCTTAGTGGGGCTCAGAACAATAACGTCTGAAGACCTCTGCACTAGAGGATGAGAAAGTCTGGTTGTGTCCTCAGTAGTGCTGGCAGGCTTCAATAAACTGGTTTTGGCATCAGTTAAAGATTGTTTTAGTGCCAGACTTGTATTCAACTTCTGCGTTTCCAGATGAAGTATTGCTTTGATCCTTAGTCCCCCAAGTTCTCCAGGGATGGATAGCAATCGACTCAAATAAGGTGGGGAAATAAGTTCAGGGCCATATATGTTAGACATCAGATTTTCTGGCTTGGATAGGAAGACAATGTCGTTTTTAAAAGTACTTATGAGATGTGTTACTGGGCTGAAGGAATTTGTCACTTTATGCAGAAGCAGTTGGGGCTTGGGCACAAATACTGTCCTCTGCTCTTAGTGGCAATCAGATTCGAGATGCAGGAAAAGTAAAAGGACAGAAAGGATCCTTACGAGTACAGCATTGATTTTGAATGAATGCCTGAAGGCGTGCTCAGCATCTTTGGTAACTCTGAATGGTAATATGGATTGACAACCTTATAAATTAACTTTTTCAGTCTGTATTGCTCTTTAGCTACACTTATTCTCCCTATGTGACAAGGCAGAACATCCTTCTTTTGAGCTGATAGAAGAAAACCAAAATCATTTAAGTGTATTTACTTTCACATTTACAGAAGCGAGGCTCAAAAAAGTACAATTGACTATGCATCATGAGCTATTGCAAGTGAGGAACTTTGTTAACAACAAACTGATTAAGGCAAATAACAAAGGCATTGCAAAGAATGACTTACCAATTTAAAAAACTTATGGCTATCTTGGTAATATTATATTTTACTGTTGGACTAGGCCTTCTTGGGGGAGTCACCCCCAGATTTGTTTGTCTCCTGTTTCTGACCTCCTTTTTGTTGGCTTTAGGACTTCTAACCAGTGCTAAAGTGCTTGTGCTCTCCTTCAAACATGGTAAAATTGGCCTATGCCTAATTGCCACATTTAGTTTACTTGTATGTCCCTGATAAATTGTATTACATGCACCCAGGGTAAGTCAATTCAGTGCTACTACTGGCCCTCTAGTATTCATCGTGCCATCCACTAAAGTAGTGCTTTAAAACATGTCTCAGGCCTATGTTGTGATGTGTAATGATGTGCAGTGTGGATCTATAAATGTAGCTTATTGGTAACACCAGCAACAGTCCCATCGTGACCCCAACAAATGCCAGCCCTCAGAACCTTTCTTCCGCAATAAGCCCCCCCAACATTCTCTACAGTCTCAGTGTTCTATGATTGACAATAACAGCAGACTAATGTACAGTAACTAAGCCCCTAACACCCCCCTTGCTGCAATGAAATGAAAATAAAATACATTAAATGCAATACTTGAGTTTTAATAGGAACCCTCAACATGTGCCATTACTGAACATGAAAACATTCAAGTGTTAGGAAAGGAAACAAAAGGAAAAAAACAAACTATCAAGGAACCCATCAGTGCTTGATGTTGTCTTCAAGATGAGAAAGAAACATACTTGATCTGAAGGAAACCCTTGGTTTGATGATAGCACCGTCGGCACAGTCAGGTTGATTGTTGCTCTCATTCCTTCTGTTTCCCTCCTGGGCCTCAGTATCAGAGGCAAACATAGAACCTTCACGAGACTTTAAAAAAAAAAAAATTATTATTGAGCGTAAATAGCAGACATGATAATCAAGGTGCATAAGAAAGACAAACTTACCTAATATCCAATCTCATAATTAAATAAACAATAAATAGGGCAAATTCATATTCTATTTTACATAATATAAAACCAGCATTCTGTAAAGCACATCCGACTATCACCCAAAAGTACAAAAAAGGTACAAAAATATTACTACAGACTGGCCTTCACGAGACTTGTCAGAATACTTCACAAGCCTGGACATACTCCAAGTGTCACCAGCATGCACAGTAACAACATTCTTCTTGACTGGCACAATGGTAAAACGCCCTAAGAATCGTGTCACACTTTTCTTCTCCCAGCGTGGTTTTCTCACCCATACCAACTCTCCCACACTCCATTTCCTGAACTTTGCTGAATGCTTCATATCATACCTATTCTTGTATCCCTGCTGGTACCTCCTATAATTGTCCTTGTTCATAAACCTGTACCCACACTTAGTTTGCAAGGCAACCAAACAGTATTTAACTTGGAATTTACCATTCTACCTCTCAATATTTCAAAAGGCGATTTCAATGACACACAGATCGGGGTAGTGCGATGTGCCCACCAGGTTTCTCTAAGCACCCCCTTAAGCAGAATCTTAAACTCTGCAACTCTTTGCACACATTATTTCACTCCCCTATTCTGTGCTCCGCAAGACCATTATCTTGAGGTGCATGCAAGGGCATTTTCTGATGTATAATACTCAGACCTCCCAAGAACCCTAATTTCCTGTGATGTAAAGTGCACCTAATTGTCTGTCACTAAATATCTTGGCAGCCCCTCACCAGCAAACTCACACTCACACATCTTGTTGACACCCATTTGGAAGCACAGTCCACCAACAACAGTGCATACCTCTCAGCTGAAGATAACAACTCAGTAGGGCCTATGATGTCCAACCCTAACTTTACTCAGGGTTTATCTGGAACCTCAACAAGTGATAAGGAAGCTTGACACGTGACCAGTGTTTTATCATTGGTGCACACATGAAACAATCCTTAACCACACCTTCAACCTGATGATCCATAGCCAGCCACCAATTTCTCTCCTTCACCCTGGCCTTTGTGAGATTCATACCTAGGTGCCCCTCTTGTATTTGGTTGATCACTTTGGATGTAATACCAGATGGAGGAACAACCCTTTCTCCTCTCGTACGTTCCTTATCACAAAATGGTCAACTCATCTCTCACATACCATAACGGGCTCACACTGGATTCCAATGTTTTATGATCCTGCAAACCATGCTTCACATACCCCTTGACCAAAGACAAAAACGTGTTCTTCTTCTGGAACTCTTCCCACTCCTCTTTTGTAATAGCAGGTTCCCTGACCCTGCTCACAAAGTGGCTATCAGTTTCTCCAACATCATCATCAACCTCAACTGGTAAGCGAGAAAGACTATCTGCCATCTTGTTCACAAGTCCAGGTAAGGATTGCACCTGAAAGTTAAATTCCTCCAACTCCTCACTCCATCTCTTCAATCTGGAAGTCAAACACTCACTACCCTTACACGAGAAAACTTGAACTAAGAGATGGTGATCAGTACGAACTATAAAAAGAACGCTCCATTATTCAATCCATTAATAATGTCCTCCCGCTTCCTTCAGCGAGTGAGAAGCAAAAGTACCAAACCTCTCCTCACTATCCAGTACTTGGGTCAAAAGAGCACCCATCCCTTTGAGGCTGACATCCGCAGTCAGTGTGTTTTTTTTCCTCACATCAAAATGCCCAAGAGTGGGCATTTTACTAATCTCAGTTTTAACAGTAAAAAATGCAATCTCACACTCTTCAGACCAGTTATATGGGGAACCTCTCTTCAACAACATTCTGATAGGTTCAACCGCAATTGCAAACCCCTTCATGAATTTGGAATAAAATTCTGTTAGACTCAAGAAGGACCTCACCTGCTCCTTGTCAACAGGTGTGGGAGCTTTCATTATACTCTCAGCTAACTCAAACTTGGGTTGAATACCCTCACCTGATATCACATGCCCAAATATATCACTGATGTTACACCAAAGCTACATTTCTCTTTTTTTCACAGTCAACCCACTCTCCGTTAGCTTACTCAAAACTCATCTCAATGCTCCATCATGCTCCAACATGTCTCATCTATAAACAAGGATATCATCCTGGAAAAACAGAACATTCGTAGCATCCTTCAAGCTGAACTCCATTACCCTCTAGAAGCAGGCAGCTGCAGAAGCCAAACTAAAAGGTATTCTTACAAATTTCTATGTTCCCTGAGGTGTAACAAACGACATCAAATGCCCAGAATTCTTGCGCAGCCTCGCCTGGTGATATGCCGATGAGAGCTCTCTCTCGCTAAATTCATTGGCACCATTAAGCATGGTAAGGGTTTCTGATGTATTGGGTAGTGGTTGATGATCCACCCATATCCATTTATTCAGATCTCGCAAATCCACACACATTTTGATATTTTTCCCTCCATCTTCAGGTGCTATGACCACTGATGCCAACCATTCTAAGCAGTGGTTCCAAAACTGTGGTCCGCAGACCCCAGGGGTCTGTGACACATTCCCAGGGGGTCTGCAGGCAGCAGTTTTAAAAGCACAGCAAAGTTTCTTGTACAGTCAGCAGTTTTTGGGCAACAATAAAATTGTCATTAACTCCGGTGATTAATGTACCTGTTGGAGAAAGATGGGAGTTTTGGCCAGTGGCAGCTTTGACTCATCTAAGGAAGTGCAGATGGTTAATATGCCTGCTGCAAAGAATGCGTACCATGCATTTCAACATTATTTTATGTGCATAGCTCAGTGGGTTACTGCTTTTGTCACAGAGATTCTTTTGTTACTGTGCAGTTCATAAGTTACAATCGTAATCCAGCACAGTGAGCTATGAACTGCCATCAAAGAGCTGGATACAAACTGCATAGTACAAGTTAGTAAGTTATGTTTTTTCCCCGTCTTTTATTATCCTGATGCTGCTAAAAACGGTTTGTTTGGGTCGAAATAAATTCTTATTATTAAAGTCAATTCTAGCCACTGTGTTAAATTTTGAATCCTAAGTGTGTGCTTCTCCAGTATGGATGACATGTGAACCCTTCACCTTGTAGTCCCCTTTGCTGTTCAGACATTTTCACAAAATGTATATTTAAAGAGGTGCTGGGGGTGGTTCTGAAGGGGGTTAAAAAAAATCAGTATGGGTGTGTCTCCCAATATGTTCTGATTGCCCACTTTAAAGGGGACAAGTCAATCCTGATTGACTGGCCACAATCTGAACAATATGTTGTGGTAGCCATGACAGACCTCAGGGACATGGTCCCTGCATCCTGAAAATGAATTAAAAAAAATATAAGAGGTAAGAGTAAACCCCTTAACACCCTTGATTGGTTGGTGACAACATAAGCAACATGTTGTAGAAGCTATTACAGGTCTAGGGGACATGGTCCCCATTGAGCTTCATGTTGTAAAAGCATGTTTACGAAGGTCACAAAAAGTAGCACACCTAAATAGTGATAGAAGGATTTTCACAATATAAATCATTTGATGGTGATACCATAGTAATTATAGCAATTGTTGCATTTTTCTAAGTGAGAAATGCGGATCCACAGGTGTGATCCGATAAACTTTGTTTGAAAGAAAACTGTTCACTCATGATTTTATCATAGAGGTTATGGAAACACTCCAGAACCTAAAATGAGAGACCATTTTCTAGCAGTTCCTGCTGTCTTCCTCAGCCATTTGAGAATAAAGACTGATATTCTGAATAAAACATGCATTTCTAACAGCAGCAGCAGATTATTGGTTGATTCTCATGTGTTCTACTGCAACTTCCTTCAGTGTTCCAATGAATACCTAGAGTGCTGACATTCTGTATTTATGGGAAAAATGTGGCACACCTGAAGTCGCTTTGACGAAATCAACACTGTAAAACGTAAATCATATTCTTTAGAAATGAACAAAATGAGGGGGTTTGTTTTGTCATAGAATTTATGGTTAGTGCTCTAGAAAGCTAAAAAGAGGACACATTTTCTATGAGTTTTTAAATATCTTTCTCCTCAATGTCAGTAAAACATTATGACATGAAGAGTAAAACATGTACTTTTGACGCCAGCAGCAGCCTGTCAGTTAACTTCCTAGTGATCAACTGAAAATGTACCACAAAGTTCGAATGAGCAACTAGAGGGCTACCATTTTGAATTTACGATAAATGTGTGGCACGCCTGAACACTGTCTTGATTAAATCAAAGCAGTAAAACTGAAAGCATTTTCCATAGAGTAGTCTGCAGTACATGAAAAATTAGGCTTTCTGATTGTCATAGAAATCATAGTGAGTGCTCTAGAAATAAATGGAGGTATATAAACAGCAGAAGTATAGTGCCACTCAAAAAACAGGTTCATAAGGTGCAAGGAGGGCACTTGAATAAACCAGTGATCGGGCTGTCATCACTAGTGTTCCATAGTAATCAAAACATTTATTAAAAGTTGCAACATTGCCTTATCATCGGAAACCAGCTTTGGCATATTTACTTATCCTGTAAGAAACAAGCACAATTCTTTAGAGTAACAAAAGTGTAAATGTAGGTATATATGTTGAAGCTACGCCACCTCAACTTGGGAAGGACATTTGAAGTGATTGCCTCTGGCTCGAGAGCGCCATCTAGTGACAGAGTTAGTTATTGCAGCTTTGAGCTAGACATAAAGTAAGTAGTTGCTTCTAACTCCAGGGGGTACTCCTAGTAAGGGTTTGAAGGGCTGCAACCTTTTTAAAGACTTCTGGCTGTTGCTTTTGACTATAGAGGGACATCCAGTAATTTGAGGTACTCTAGCTGTGCAAAAGGTCAGACCTATGGGCTTTGCCAATGGTGTTTTATTTATGCCCCCTTCCTCCTTGCTCTGTCTTCTAGGCAAGGTTCCCTTCCACTTTGCCTGACACAACAACGTAGCCATGTAACTCTGTGCCTTTTTTTACGTTCTCTCACGTTAGAAGCACGTCTAATTGGCGTTCAAATGATTCCATTGTGCAGCCACTGTCTCCAGTAGTTATCAAATCATGGTATGGTCCCGGGTTTCTCTGCGGCACAAGCAGTTGGATTAAAGCTTCAACAAATCGTCTAATTCCACTTCTAGGAATGGTGCCATGTCGGCCTTGCATCAGCCGCGCCTCCCGACAGGGACGGCTGCTGTGAATTGATTACAGCAGAGCGCGGGCTTTGCAAATGGCGTCGCGCCATATCCAGCTGTTCCCTTGTAATCCCGACGCGGCCCAGCTAGTTGTGTACAGTACAAATGCACTCTGAGACGTTCGGGACGCGAGTCTGAGACACAATTCACTTTGTTTTGTGCGGTATAATTATATGTTTGCAGTTTGTTGATCTGGCAAATTAAGAACACTGGATAAATCCGATGCTTCGCTTGGCAGGGTGTGACAACGGAGCAGGTACAGCCCCTGGCAGTGTGCCAGCCTGGAAGCACTGCCACTGATGAATAGGTCGATAACAAAAGGCCCCACCTTCATGAACCTTAGAAATTAGTGTTACTGTTATCGTTGCGTATATCAATAGTATTATAGATTTTTTTTAACAATTGCAAGTTGTAAAACTATTCTATTCGTAAAATCGCTGTGTAATTGACTTGTCTCACCCTTGAGTACCACTGAGAAAAGAAATAGTAGTATTTGTCATTTATAGTGCTTCGAAATGGCTTAAAATCATTGTTTAAATGGCCTGGCATACCCCTGAGTATACTGAGAAACAAAAGAGGAATGATAATATTTGTTATTTATAGTGCTTCGAAACGGCCTAACGGAAGTAGCAAACTATATGTAACAGCTGCTACTTCTAACTAATCCCTTGGGAACCCCGAAAACTGCTCATGCTACTAATCGTCTCCGGGGTGATGAAGGCATCTGTGGGAGCAGTCAACAGAGGCTGGGGAGGGGCTTTGGACAGAACAAGGGGTCGTTGGTGTGGTCAAAGGAAGTGTGATGTCACTTCCGGTACCCCTAGCATTTTGGTGAATTCACGTCCTCGAAAAACAAAATGATGATTACTGTTATCATTGTTTTTAGAAGTAGTCGATTGTTATTATGACTATTGTTTTGTTGTTAATATAAGTAGGACACACTAATGCTGGCATTGTACATTTTAAAAAGATGTTATTTACAAACAGAAGGAATGATATCATTCCATTCTATTTTTTAAGCAATATGTATTTTGAAATGAGTTAGGCAGTTTTAATTATCGTAGTATCATTTATTTAAATTCCTCCCGGTCAAAAAGTGCTAGGGTCATAAATGATTGTCATCTCACAGAACTTTAACTAACTGTGCAAATAGGAGAAACCCCTGTTTTTTGTAGTTATCAGCAAAAAACCAGCCATTTCTCATCCTCGTATTCCTTTTAGTGGAAGTTTTCTCTCATCTTTATGAATACGGGTATGATATGAGTGCAGGCATGAAACTACTGGAGCCTATAGGGGGATGGTGAAGCATACAAAGGGGATACAGGGGCATCCGGGAGTTAGAAGATCGGACAGGAGCATGCTGGAAGGGACTGAAGCTGAGCCACTGGGAGCTGGCTCAATCAAAGAGGGATTGATGTTGTATTGTATATGGGATAAAGTACCCCCTGCTGTTTATATTAATATATTGCAAGTCACTGAGGGGTTCCATGCCCATATAGAGGTACGAGGCCGAAGGCCGACTTCCTTTATAAGGTCATGGAACTCTGAGGTGACACAATATTCTTATAATGTATGACAGGGGGTTCTTCATTCCTTATAAAATGTGGTCACACCATCACCCTTCTCACAAACCACTTAAATTCTTGATGTGGTGGTGTTTCATATAAAATATGAGATAGGATGTTTGTAAATATGTAGAATAACATTTGAATATCTAGGACAAAACTAATCAAACCAAAAAACAGTTAGATATTTGTTGCAAAAAGATTTAAGAATCACTTTTATATGGATTTTAAAAAGAATACAGTAGCTCAGAATATGTAGAAACATACAGAGAGATATTTATGTAAAGCATGGACAAAAATAACATATTTTTTGCTTATCACTGTTCATCTAGAACAGAAGAAGAACAAGCCACATTTCATTTTTATTTTTAAACAGCTGCTTTAGTTATGCTCTGTGACCTGTCTTTGCACTCTGCTGTTGGGTCTGTCAGAAGGCATTGTTATGTAAGAACTCAGCTGTAATAAGTTATTACTGTTGAGCGGCTACACCATTTCTTTATTACAGGCAACCAAGGAGGTCACAAGTCACCTTTAATAAGGAAATTAGAGACAGGCTTTTATACAGGAATTGCAGACTCCCATGTATAAGTACGAGGATGATAGAAAGGCTACAAGCAATCGGCATACAGGGCCTGGCACTCAAATGGGTCCACTATTTTCTGACAGATAGACATCAAACTGTCATCTTGGGCCCTTACTCTTCACACAAGACAACCTTAGACAGGGGTGTTCCGCAGGGCTCGTGCCTGAGCCCCACTTTGTTTAATATCTATATGGCCTCCAAAGGCCGTGACTGCAGAGCGCTTTGGCTTTGAAATAGTTTCATACGCGGATGACACCCAGCTGATGTTTACATTTGGCCATGACCTGATAGCGACTAAAAAGCGTTTTGCCTTAGGCATGTTAGCTATTTCCGACTGGATGAATGAGAACTATCTCCAATTGAATGCAGATAAGACGGAGATCATGTTGCTTGGCAAAGCCTCCTCTATCTGGACGGATGATTGGTGGCCTCACCAACTGGGTGCCACTCCCGTGCCCAAACAAGTAGTGAAGAACTTGGGGATGAAACTGGACCATGCCTTAACAATGAAAGAGAACATCTTGGCTACCACTGGAATATGCTATTGCAACCTGCGCCTTTTGCACAGAATATTCCCCTATCTTCCTACGTCGGCCCATAGAAACCTGGTCCAAGCCTTAGTAATAAGCAGACTAGACTATGGTAACGCCCTTTTGGCAGATGCTAGTGAAACCTTAGTTGCCAAACTTCAGGTCGTTCAAAATACTGCAGCCAGGTCATTCTTAATAGCCCTTCTGACACTTCCTCAGCCCCCCTGCTTAAAGAACTACACTGGCTGCCGGTGAAGAAACGTTCTCATTTTAAGATCTGCTGCCTTACATATAATGCCTTAAAAGGGAAAGGCCCATTATATATCTTCAAAAAAAATTAAACTATACATAACCGGCCGTAATCTAAGATCTCGGGATAAAGCCTTACTGTGTGTTCCCCGCATTCGTCTAACCCGCAGTGGTGGAAAGGCTTTTTCCTACCTCGCTCCCTTGTACTGGAATAAGCTTCCTCTTCACGTTCGCTCATGCCCAAACTACTGTAAATTCAGGAAACTACTCAAATCATATCTTTTCTAAACATCTTTCCCTTCCCCCGATCTTGTTTCTGCGACAGCGCTGAGATGCCATTGGGTGATTTGTGCGCTATATTAAATCGAATTAACATAACATAACAATGTACTCATGGACATATAGATTTCTGAACAGTTACTCAGATGCCACCTGTTGGCTTTGCATACCTGAAGTGTGTTTGCCGCGAGCAGTGGAGTGCATATTTATCTTGTTTTACTCCTAAACCAGTGTTCTCCAAAGTCGGTCCTGGAAGGCCGGATCCATGCCAGACTTTAAAGATAACTACATTTATCTAAATGGGGATATACTAAAACTCTGGCATGGATCCAGCCCTCCAGGACCGACTTTGGAGATCCCTGCTCTAAACTAAAGAAGCAAGCGCACATTAGAGGAAAGAAGCCACAAACTCCATTCTAAAATGAATGCAGCCGGCTGTTTCCAGTCCAGCAGGCTCTTAAAACGCAGTCCCGCATTTGTGAGGGGGATTTGCTTCTTGCACCTGTGTAGCCACATTATAATTAATCAGCATGTTGGCAACCAAACTTCAGGTGGATGGAAAGTTAAGTCGGCCTTGACAAAATTCAAACTTCTCAACTACAGATTCAGTGGTGAGTGTTTAATTCTCTGAGCTTTCCTGGCAGATAAAAAAAAACATAGGAACATTTTCTTAATTTCTAAAGGAAATCTACTGTGTTGTGACCTTGTAATTAATTCGTGCTATGACTAACAGTGTCTTTAAAATGCCATGATTAATTTCTAACAGCTTTTCCTACTTCTAGTATTGGGAAGGGAACGGAGAGGTATTTATAAGGATAGTGATGTATGTGATTATTAAAAATTGAGTTTCATGAACATGGCAGGCTCTGAATAGGAAGGACTTCAACAGTTCTTAACCTTTTGACTTCTTTTGACTCCCAATGATTCACTATTGGAAGCTGGGGACCACCGCCTAAGCAATTTCTACAAATTGAATCTCAAAGCAATATACAAACATACAGAAACAAGTATGAATTAAACAGACACACACATTTTGATATATTTTATTTAATTCACAAGCAAAAAATATACAAAACCCGAAATATAAATTTCAATGGGAATGTTAAAACTTTACAACATTTTGTTTTATTTCTGAAGGATGTCTCTTTGTCTTTGCTATTAATGCATTCTCTCTTTTGTCTGCACATAGCAATGCTTTAGTTGAGGCCAACAATCATCCACACTAGAGTCTATTTCCTGTACTTGTGCTGCTCCCACAAATCTACGCAAGGACACCAACATAATATGTATACTACAAATTCAAATTCCTTCACATTTACAGAGCATTTTAAATCGTCAAATTTTTAATGTTGTTTTTTCATGTATATTTACTATATTAATCTCCGATATTATTTCATTTATTTATTATTTCATTTTCTAAACAGCCCTAAACACCTTAGTAGGTGTTATGGACCCCAAGGGGTCCAAGGAAACCAGGTTAAGAACCTGTGAAACAATATCCGGTGCAGGGATTGTGCAGCAAATGTCCACTGCCTTAATAGACCTTAAGCTGATTTTCTTGTGCTTGTACATGAACATAATCCCAGCCGGAAATGAGTGCAAGCAGAAAGTCAAAAAAGTAGCAGTAACAAGACAACTCTCCATACCTGCTGGACTAGAGCAGCACGAAAACACGAATTAAGAATGCGAAGATTTCCTTAAACTCTTGTTCCAATCATGTTTTTTGCAAATGAAAATCTTTGTAACCTTGTTTGCTAAAATGCAATGTGAGGTATTGCATTTGACAAGGATTGAGAATTAAAGTATTCTATTAGCGGGGACTCAGGACAAAAGCTAAGCACATTTACTAGAAGGAAGAAAAGGATGTAAATCAGCCACCATTAGGGCGTTAGATAGCAGGGAGAGGTGCCCTTTCCAAGTCACCGTGTAATTGTTTGGAGGTGCAATGCACAGGACAATTTAGTGATCATAAAAAAAACATTGTTTATGAGACACCTAGTGCTGCTTGGGTGAGGGCGAGGTCTCTTTACACTTTCTCATATCTCATACACAATAAATTAGGCAATTTTGATGTTCCTAGGCTGGGGTTGTGAGAGTGGTGCGGGGAGAGGGGTAGGGACAAACCAAGACCGTTCCTCGGTTATTAGAGGTATACTTCAGTTTTGGTAAACATCTTAAACCTCACTCTCCAGACAGTATTGTAGACTGTGTGAGAGGTTATATTGCTCTTTAAGTAAATTTTATTAACCGTTCGATTAATTAAAATCATTACTGTAAAATAAGCATAAATTATCACCACCTCACTCCCGTCACCCCAAGTCTCCAAGCAACTTGTTCTCACAGTTCATGTATATTCTCGACTCATTGTTAATTTGCACTTACAGGAAAAACAGCGTCTGGGTGGTTTATATTCTGTGTCATTAAAAATACCCCGGTTTTTTTTTCTTAAGGACCCTGATTTAATAAAATAAGAAAGACTGGAAATAGATTCATTTATAGTTACAAATAGCCATGCTGCCCCCCTGCCTGGGTCAGCGGCCTGCTTCTTAGTCGCTTAGTGTGCTAAAGTGCATGGTGCAGTTTTAAAGTGCGATGTGCTATTTCCTCAGGCCAGAAATTCTGCATTGTCTCCCGGGTAGTGCTCACCAGTAAGATTATTAATTTGAGATCCGATCTGGTGTTCTTGTGCAACTAATGGGTAGCCCTTACTATGCGCTTCTTCTGCACACAGTGGAAAGATGTACTGCCGCCACCTAAGAATAGTGAAAAGAGCCCAGTGCTGATTGTGTCTTACTCTCTCGCTGACCTGAGTCTGGCAGCTCAATGCAAAGCTCAGGTTAAGACGTGCTGTGCCGGATTTGATGGTTTTGTGTCTTAACCTGTCGAGAGCTGTGCGATGTGTGGCGACTCTTCAAGTGCTAATCTAATTAAATGTGTAACCTTTGCCACTCTTGCGAGGTTGCAGACCTTGGTTTCCATAAAGCACAAATCTGAGGCCTCCTTGCAAGTCCTCACACCCTTGGCCCTAAAAATGGGGCGGAGAAAGCGGTGGTGATCTTCGGCCAATTTGGGACAGCAGCACAAGTGCAACCAAGATTCCTTGTTATATGAGCATAGCCTGCAAGACACTACTTCCCCGTTGCGTGCCCAAGCTGGATTAAAATCGGTGATTCTTAATGCAATGAGCCTCATGTAGAGTATTTTCCTGCGGGCCTGGGCTGACAGTGCATCTCGTAGAAATTGCTGAGCTTTCCCCGGGTTGTATGACGTATCCAGTGCTGCAGTGGTGGGGTTGTGATGGAATGTTGCCAGGTCCTTTTCGAACGAGATGACCAATACCTGTCTCTTCACTGCATTTTTCTAGGTGGATATCGGGTTATTAGGTGAGAGCAGGCTTTCTGCTTCGATCTTCAAATTGCCAATTCCTTGCCCCAACTTGGAATGCCAGGGGGAATCCTCTTCCTTAAAGATAGTAACCAGTTGATGTTTAAGTGTGTCTTCTGGGGTTTTTGAGACCCTTATGTAAAACTTGATTAGGTCTCCCTGTAGCGCCAGATCCGGTCTGCCGAGACCAGGCTCTAGCCTTAACCTGGAATTCCTGGCTTGTCTCGGAGGTAGCAGCACAGATTTATATGCTTTGACCTGTGATGCTACAATGAACGTATCCAGGGCACCCAGGAAGGCCAAGTGTCCATAATTGATAGCCGGTATTAATTTAGCTTAAAGGACTGTCAGCATTGGCTCGGCGGTTGGGCTTATCAGGCGCTGGCTTAGTCGCTTCAGTGTGTAGATTACATGGTCTGCCTTTGCGCTTAGGTGTTTTAAGTGAGTAGCTGGTTTAGCCCTCTCCGAGAACCAGACTCCAAGGTAGTTGTAGGCAAGTGTTGTCCCTATTTGATGATCACCCAGTCACCAATAGGCTTGCCTTTTGTGTGGATATTTGCCAAATACAACTATCTTGGTTTTACTCTGGTTAATTTGCAGGGGATTTTCCTTATTGTACCTATGTAGTGCATTGAGGGCTGTCTGGAGGCCCATCCTGGCGTGGTCCATTATTGCCGTATCATCCGCCTATTGTAAGATGGGGAGCCTCACCTTGCCCAGCCTTTGGGGAAACTAAACTGGCGAGAGAAACACAAAATGGGAGGCTAGAGGAGGTTTAGAGACCAGTGAGGGAATACTCCCCTTACTCCATTAATTGAAAACACAAGAACCCTCGGGTCTAGATAGAGAGGTAAGGCTACAGGGGACAACAGCAAGACCTAGAAAGGCGTCCCTTTAAAGGACGGTTTCCCTCACCCACCAGAGGTGGCATGCTTCATCATTGGTGAACCTCCTCGCACCATGAAGCCTAGTCATGGTGCGGGCTACAACCCCCTCACTGAGAGGAAAGAGCTCAGGGATGTTTTAATTGCTAGGAGGGTATCTACTAAATACCCAATGTGAGCTGAAAGGCGTGGTGAGCGGTGCAGTGCAGCGAGTAAGTCTAAAACTAGCTGCAGGGTTTGCCGCACATCTTTATTCAGGCGACTCTGAGCTAGGATTAAAAACAAAGGCAGACAAGCACGGCGGGGAATATTAAACCAGCTTGTGTTGCTTAGAGATCACCATGTTTCGGCCTGTTACCCAGTTGGTGTCATGGCCTTCATCAGGATCTAATAAGTGCTACTACAACAAAGAAAAGTGTGAACTAAGAAAAATAAAGAACATTTCTTGAGAAGAGTTATATATACAAAACCAGTGATCCAATTGTTTCGGAGTAGTTGATTCCCTGGGTGTACCTGTTGGAAAACATGAGAAAATTATACAGCAAGTGATTAATTCATTCGCAAAATTTGTGTTGTGCTGTCCAATAAGCCTAGGTTTCATTATTGTAGTTGAAACACCCATTATAGCATATACTCTGAATCTCTGAAGAAGTAAAGCAACACCAAGTGTGATTTTGGCCATACCAAACAACCCAAATGTGTGGAAACCAGCATATAGAGCACTCTTTGGGGTATCTACTAGGAGTGCTTTGAGGGCTTTCTGGAGGCCCACCCTGGCGTGGTCCATTATTGCCGTATCGTCCACATATTGTAAGATGGGGAGCCTCACCTCGCCCAGCCTTTGGGTAAAATAAACTGGCTCCTTGCAGAGCTGCCCCCAGGTCAGCAGTGTAAAGATTTAAGGCTTGAGCCCATTATTGGTGGCAACTCTTGATGTTACTGTGGTATGGCTTGTTTTGACCTGAACCCATGTTCCCTGATATAAGGATATAATGGCCTTCAGAAGCTTGGGCAGGATCCCCTAGTCAGTCAGTTTTTCCCAGAACCTGCCTCGGTCCACCCTGTCAAATGCCGTACTGTAATCTATGAAACATCAGAACAAGGGTGGATGCTTTTCCTTCACCGCCTGTTTGGAAAGATATGCCAACGCTATGATCTTTTCCATGGTTGAACTGTGTGGCATGAATCTGGACTTAAAAAAATGGGAGGATTCCATTATTTTTTACCCATGACTCCAATTCCTTCAATATAATTCTGGCATAAGTCTTGGCCTCTAGGTCGAGCAGGGCAACGAGCCGATAATTTGCTGGATTAGACCAGTCACTTTTTTTGTGAATAGAAACTGGGGTGGATCCTCTCTAGGACTGCAGTGTCATTGCTGTCCTATAAACATGGTTAAAAAGTGGGGTCAAAATCAGAGCAAGATATTCCTGAGCTAGGTTAAATACTGGGGCGGGGATCTCGTTAGGCCCTGGAGCTCTGTCATTTCTCATTTTGCTAATGATCTTGATTACTTCACCATCAGTAAATGGGGTGCCTTGGGTGGTGACTCGATCTGCTTCTGAGCCGCTTATTTCTATGGGCCCGTCATCTGGTATGTCTTTCGTGTACAGATCTTTGATGTACCTTTTCCAGTCATTTCCGGCTACCCCATTCTCCTTTGTTGTTCCTTGGTTGTCAAGCTGGTTGATGTACCTCCACAGTCTGGAATGGTTCTTTTCTTTCAGGAGGGAAAACACTTTGAGCCATTTCCCTTCGATGTGTTTCCTTTTGCACTCCCATACTTTCTTTTTATATGCTGCTCTCAGAGCGGTTATGGAGCTCCCGTCGGTCAATTCACCGCCTCTTTTCTTGACCTCAGGTGCTCTTCGAAGGGCACGTTTACAGTGAATTAAGCCCTTCGGACGACGTGGCGCCTGGGGTGACTTTTCTAAGCCCATACTCTGGGTCTTGCATTGAACCTTCCCCAAATTCTGTTGTAATTCTGCAATGAGGGCTTCCCAGCCACTTATTACTGTCATTGGGGTGGCTGGCTTTGAACAATTTTTTCTCGTTTTGACCCATTCAGTCAAGTTATCTCCAAGGCTGGCTGTCCATTTAATTCTTTGGAGAACCTTGTGCCGTTCTTCTCCCATAGGTCCCCCTATCACTGGAGTGGATCTGCTGTACGCACTGCTAATTGTAAGATGGCACACAGTGGCCTGTGATTGCTTTTCACCTCTGCCGTCAATTTCAAAGTCTCCCAAACCGTCAACCAACTTTTCACTAAGTAAGATGTAATCGATTGTGGATATATTCTTAAAAGTTGGTTTTGAGCACCACGAAGGAGATCATGTTTCTTTTATTGAGTGGGTTGAGCATAACTTATGATTTTGAAGGAAAGTAAGGAGGGGTGCATCTTTACCCGTATACCTGTGCTGTTCAGTCCTCTTGTCCAAGCCCCTCATGTTGAAATCTCTGACTATAATTGGCTGGTGGGATTCGTATTTGATTAGTAAATCTTCCAATGTACTTTTTAGAGATTCCATGAAGACTTTCTTTAGACTTTGCACAGGGTTGATGTAACAATTTATTAACAACAGTTGAGAGGATTGACAATTAAGTCTTGGGCCTTTGATTAGTAAAGCTTGGATCTCGGGTATTTTAGCAGATATTTCGGTAGCAACCAGTTTGCAAGCGTGCTTTAGATAGACCGAAAGTCCTCCTGTTGGGCGGCCAAAGATGTTCCTTTTCATATGTGCTGCTTGTTAAGGGTGTTGTTGTCATTGCCCAAGTTTCCTGAAAGCACACTATGTCTCCCTTGGCTAGAAACTCCTGTACTGTCTTATCCCAGGAAATTTCCTGATCCCTGCTATATTCCAGGAAATTAATGTCAGTTGTTGTTGGTCTGGGGCCTCGCCCATTTTCTCCTCCTTGGTGACTTGGCTTTGTCTATTATTAGGGATACAGCTGCACTGGCCTATGTTATTCTATGAGTGCCGGCTCGAGCTGGCATATGGCATATGTGCGCATCGCGTTGCTTATTGCTATATGTGACCCTGATGTTTGTGGGAGCACATGATCTTAATTGCTTGTAGCTGCCAACTTTATAATTGTAGTTACTTCCCCGCAAAACTGAGGGGGCCCTCTTATCCTCGTAGAAGGGAATAAGGACGTGCGGGTATTTAATTAGCCGAGGTGGTTGAGCGTCTGTGCCCAGCGCTTCCCCTAACACTGCTAGTTGTAAATGCTGTTGGCTGAATCCCACTAGGGTTGATTCTCTGTGGGTAACTCCGCTTTTGAAATCTTACCCATTCCAGTTTGTCCGAGTCGATTTGTGTGAAAGTAGCAATATGTTTAAATAATCGGAGAATGTTGGTACTGTTCAATATATCATAGAGGCCCTTGATGTGATATCTTGGGGTGAGCACTACCTCATAAATTTGAGGTGTTTCCTTGAAGGTTAATACTTCTGCATTGCTATGGCCCTGGGCTTGTGTGCTGACTTGGGAGCCTGGGCTTAATGGAGCTCTTTTAATATTTCCATGCTGCTGTCAGCCAGTTACCATTCCCGGTGTGCTTGCTAGGCATTCCTTTGTCTGCTGATTCACCTGAGAGTGTGTGTTGCACCCTTCAGGATTACTCTGCGGCTCAGGTCTTGGTTGGTTCTTTTTGCAGCACTGTGTACTAGCGTTTACCTTCTCAGGGCTTTTCGCTGGTTCTTCTTTGGGTCCAGGGTCTGGCTTTGGCCTGACGAATGCCTGAGGTGCTTGAAACTTTCTGTTGGGGTGGGGGGAGAGGGGGGCGAGACCTCGGTCCATTGGGGCTTTCTTTCTTTAGCTTTCCCTACTTTAGTCCTGTGCTTGACAGTAAATATTGGGTATAGTGGCCTTACATTATTGCACTTTTCTAATATGCAACTGTTCAAGTTGGGTGGCAATATTGATCTTCTTTTGACTTTTGACTTTTTTTTTGCTGTTTTCTCATCTTCTTCTTGGCTCTCCTGGATAAGGGGGCTTCTGGCAGGACGAGTCCTGTGGTTTCTTTTGCAACATGGCTAATCTTTGTGGGATCTTTTCTTTCGCCTGTTCTAGGCTCCGATTGAATAATTGGTACTGCAAGCTGTGTCTCTAGTCTCTGGGATTCCTGAATGGTCTTACTTTTTTGCCCTTCCTTTGTTTCCTTTATTTCTGGGCTTTGGGGAAGGCCGTCTTTGCCATTTGAGGCTAATGGGGGGGGTCACTCGCTGATGTTTGACTGATGGATTTTCTAGTCACTGTCAGTGCTTCCCCTTGCCCTTAGATATCAGTACTATCTTTTGCTAGTATCTCAGGGAGCATAGGCCACTTATCAATAATTGCTGCACATGAACATGAGCAAGATTTTGTGGCCAGATTTCTGAGGATGTTTGCTTCCATTATTCCATCCTGTTGCTATGGTTCACAAGGCGCTGCGCAATTGATTGCAGAAGGTCTGTTTGAACCTCCATTTTTGTTGACTACCATAGCAAGGCCCTGGCTAGTGTGTTCGGTGCTTCTCTTATGGCTGTCCAGTGAAGATCTTCCTTGTTGTTGATTGGCCGAGTCTCTGTATGCGGTTCCTTTGCCTCTTCTGTCTTCACAAAAAATTTGGGGGTGAGTTCCAGAGTTCTTTTGATTTTTATCTCCAGGTTATGGAGAAAAGAAGCTGTAAGGTCCTCTGCCTCAGTAGTATCGCATGTTTGACCAATTGCAGATGAGGCGGGCCTGGGTGTAGATAGCATTGAATCCTGGTTTGTGTCTTCATGGCCAAGCTCACTTTGCCAGTGAATTTGCTCCTTAATAAAATGGGGTCCATTTTCTTTGTTTAGTACCTCTCTGGCGCTGGCCGTGTTTAGTGTGTTCTTTCTGGTCTATTTCTGCATGGTCCCTTTCTTGGGGAGTGATGATGATGTTATTTTCATTTGTTCCTTGGTTCCCCCTGGGTATGGCCTGTTCAGGCACTCCCCACTCTCCAGGGCATGAGCGTGATCTGAGCTTTAGAGTGAGATTACTTGAAAAAGGGGAATCGGCCACACTCTGGCTCGATCCTGCCCGTGAAGATTTATATTTATAAGCCCGCCGTTTGCCCTCTCCATAGAGCGGTCCGAGGTCATTACTTGACTACCGGGTGTTTGAAAATACAGTGTGATGAGCCCTTGTTGGAGCAAATTGCTCTAATGTGAGTGACAGGGCAGTGCTTTGTGACCCTTGTTTGTGTTGACGTGAGGAGTTCCTTTTCGTCGTTATATGCAGCTGAGCAATGAGAGATCTTCTTTTTGGGCGCCATTATACCTGGCTCCCCTGTGGAGAAACTTGTGACTCCCTGGTTCTGGTCTGCCTCCTTCCTCCTTCCTCCTTCCTCCCACTGTCTTGAAACCTCTCTACAGGTCCCTGCAGGTCCCTTGAGCCTATAATGGACCGAGGACCCTTGGAGATAATTCCCGTATTCCTGTGCTTATTCCTTGCCCAGATGCTCCGTGACTTGCCCAGCGGCTGGTCAGGAGTTGAGTGGGGTCTGGGCTCTGCTTCAGCTTCAGCGCAGTTCCTGCTGCACCAGATGGTTAGTCAGTGGGTAAGTTAAGTGGTAGTGGGCTAAACGGTCCTGAGCGGAGGAGAGCAGGGCTCGCCGGGGGACCAAAAGCAGTACCCAGACCTAGCTGGGCCGCCTCTGCGGAGCTTTGCCGGGAACACACTCTGTGGCAGCTCACTAAGGCTGCCACACTGACTCCACCCACCACTAGCCTCAATGACGCCTCACAATGGGCCTGCCCAAGCCCTGAGCCCTTAGTCTGAAGGGGAGGGGGTTGCCGACTAAGGGGGGCCCAGGAGGCAGAAAAGTGGAGGCAAAGCAGCCGTAGTAAGCCAGAACCTACCGGCAGAGGCCCAGAGCTCCGGTCGGGTTCTCCACAAGCCTCCCCTCGCGGATGGTACACGTTGCTGTGTTGGCTGTATTGGCTGTGCTCCGCTGCTCTCCCCCCTTCACGTTGCTTTCTCTTGCCAGTGTGCTTCTCTCCACCACCCACACTCATGTTGCACTCTCTTGCCCATGTTCTTTTCCCTCATCCTCCACATTGCTTTCTTTCACGTGTTCTCTCTCTTGTGTTGCTTCTCCCCCTCCTGCCATGTTGCTTCACAAGTCACTCACCGTGTTGTTTCACATCGCACCTGCCGTTTTGCTTTGTTCTCACCTGCTCCCCAACACACTCATCTGTTTCAATTTATAAAGAACTTTCACCTACATTTAAAAGCAGCACTTTCACATTACTTTTTTAATGTAATGATCCATTTCAGATAGGTAAATAAAAAAAAATCAACATCAGCTCTCAAACATCAGCAGATCTTTCTTGAAGCAAGTTACCTGATCTATTGGGATAATGAGGCCTGAGTGTTCTGTGGTGATCCTATCTCTTGGAAGTTCTATGTATAGGGATGGGCCACTGCATCCAAAGAAACATTTTAGCCTGGGGAATAATACCAGTTAATTGGCAGCGTTGTGTATACTTTGATGTTTGGGGAGAACTGGTCTATTCTTGACTGAGGACTCCTGATCTAGCACTGATATCCTGAGGACCTATTGTATGACACATAAATGAAACACAAGAAAATGGCTCGGATAAGGGAAACAATTAGGTCTTGGGGACATTTACTGAGTTTTGCCTGATTGTCTGAATTAGCTAGTACTGACTTTATCCATTTGAAGCTACAAGACTGGAATCTTCATATTCAGAAAAAGTGGTGTTTTGATACTTAAGCTATTTAGTTTGCTTTGAACCGTGTTCACTTAAACTGCCTTGGCCAGCTCAGATCTTTTCAAATTTGAGACTATGCTTTGATCTAGATCTCCTGTCAAAGCCGACCTAACTATTGGATTCTTCAGCAGGTTTTGCTGATGAGATAAATAAAACCATGTCTTGATCCCCTGATCCAGCGGGTTACTAGCAACAAGCATTCATACGCTAAATACTCACCTGGGCCCATTCATTCATACTAACTAGCAATTACCGCTGGTGGGAATCAGTTATACTCTTTTTCAATATCCCTGCTACCAATTACCTTTCCTGATTGAAGAGTAATGACTTACCAATGGACCTTTGATAACTGGGGATAAAATGAGAATATACAAAACATAAATTTCATTAACCACCTGAAATAACCACTGACTCAGGAAGTTTTAAAATGTTTATCTAAATTCTTTAGCAGAGTAAATTACAAACCACATAATACTTAATCACATATCAAGGAGGAAGCACACTATTGTCACCTATTGATCACAAATGACGGTCCCTCAGAAAGGAGAAGATAGAGACAGCAGTATAAACTAAAAGATTACGCATTTATAGTTACCTAAAGGTGTGAAAACCAAACCCCTTGGCCAAGGAGTTAGAAAGAGGGTCCCCAAGGAAAGGATGAGGACCAAGACCTCCGGACCAGGTTCAGGACAGGATAGATGACCTCTCTACCAACGACGCCTGCGTCGTTCCCCTCTCTGACACTTCGTTCCTCCTCGGTTCTTCCGTGTCTTCTTTCTAATGGAATCCGCCACCCCCACCTCAGGACTTCTTCGGACAGCGGTTCAGTCTGCAATCGATCAGCTCTCGTCTGTGTCAGTATCTGAGCTTAAGTGCCTCCAGCTCTCTCTGCTTCCTGCACTCCTGTTCTCGCCACCCTGTGCTCTGTGCTCTTAAAGCTGTGCTAACTAATTAGCTAATTCTATATCTATTATACCCTTCTACGCCCATGTACCTCCCATTAATGTTATGGGCCCACTATTTCTTATTGGACAGGGACAGGGGGTTGATCCTCACACCATGTCAATATAGTTCAATTTTCTTAAGCCCATTGTTTTATAATACCGCCCCTCTCAATTAATACATTTGCTTTATTTCCCACCCGTTTCACAACGATTTTAATACAAAGTATATACAAAATGTATCAATTTGTAGGACATTTCGGTTGAACTGTGAAGGTGATCAGCGGGTCATGTCCTTGGACATCTTCCAAGTTGACTTCATCGCTTTGCTTTGTTAGTTTTCAGAGCGCATGCGCAGGTCACATGGCTCTCGAGCTGCTGTTCAGTTAACCCAGGCCCATTTTACGAACTAATAGAAATCAAAGAAGAAACATATTAAAATCAAAAATAAATGTTTTCACTGTATACTCCCTACTTCTACTCTATTCCCATTTAATTATAAATGTCTATCCCGCATTAGTAGCGTTAGAATACCACATTATTAATTGCAGCAATGCGAAAGCTTTAGCATGTGAGAACATTAAGCAGCCATTTTAGCACACACTGCGCAGAAGCAGAAGTTTCCCTCCAAGCAAAGAAAGACGTCATACCACGTGATATGGTTGACACATGCGCAGTAGGTTTCCCGCGATTTTGCGGCCATTTTGGATTAGACAAGGATTACTTATTAGTGGAAAACACATAGGCAAGCATCTCTTAGATAAAATGTTGTGTTTGCACATTATTAATAATGACATTACAAGGTTTTAGTACAAATTAATTAATACTGTGAGAAGATTGCTTTCGAGCAAGTCTCATTTTGAGTCCTTGCTCCATCAATCCCCTCTCTGATGGCGTTTCTGAGCCATCAAAATTACCCACAACCAGATGCCAACTTCTACCATATTTCTGTCACATTTTCAATTTTACACTGTCTATTTTTATCCTTTCCTTTCAGTTTCTTGTAAATTTCACTTCTCAGGTCTTCTAATTCAATCTCCTCAAATTTCCTTTTCTTTCCTCTTCCTGTCACACTATATGTTTCCTTCTTTCTACAACATTTGCACCATATCATTATTGACAATACTGTTATGCTATCCCTACTAAGGGTACTATTATTTGACCTATAAGTCCTTTCCCTACATTAGTAAACTAGGTACCAATTGATGCAATGCTATTTGTCAATCTTTCCCATACATTATCAACTTCCAGTGGTTTCAGTTCATTCTCAAGTTTAGTAATATTCTTTATATATGTTCTGATTTCTGCACTTTTGTCTGGAATATACGTGCAACAATGTTTCGTTTTCAACAATTTACAGACTCCGCCCTCTTTTGCTAACAATATATCAAGAGCAAGTCGATTTTGCATAACCATAGATCTAATCGCAACCATCTCCGCATTAATCATTAGAAATCCTCCAGCAGTATCCGTTGATAAACGATCCACTACTGTAGACAATTTACATATTCTCCTTGAGTTCAGAATTACTCCCACTGAAGGTATCAATGCACCAAAAATATCACCTACAATTTCTGAAAAACTAGCTCTTTTACTACGTGTTAATTCACTATTATTTTCATTGCTCCCAGTGTTTATTTTTACGTGGTATATCTTTGGAAAAACTATTCCAAAATAACAACTTCCATACCACCGTGCAGGAAGCCTAAAGTAAGCCTTATTCCCACACACATAATATATTCCAGGAAAAACTGAATCTGTTCCTCCTTTTAGTCCCCAACCTCCAAGAATTAAGAAATTATGTTCACATTCACTGGTACCAATAAAAACATTGTTATATTCAGTTTTTAACCTATGAAGACAAATTTTCCCTGTCTTTACAAAATCTAGAGCCATAGCAGCTTGAGCCTTGCCAGGTGTATAAATACCCTCTTTCTCAGCCCAAGGTGGAAGATGAGCTTTATGCTCAGATGCTTTCCTTTGGAAATTCTGTCTTCTATTTTCTACTAAGTTTAAAAATATCTTTTCTTCTTCACGTAATGAACATGTTAGATTGCTTCTATGTGCGTGTGTTATGTCTATCGACTTCATTGTTAAGAAAAATTCTCCCATAAATTGTGCATCTTGACTACTAAGCACTGGGTTCAGATTCTTCCGAATAGGAACCTCTGAAAATATCACATCTATATTTGAATAATAATACTGAAGTTTCCCTGTTCTATAAAATAAACTAGTTAATACACTACATGATATACCATAAGTTAAAGGCAAATGATGATAAGTTAGACCTTCTGCTACTGATTCAGGTAACTTCATACAGACATAACAGTCACTAGCTTCCATTGTATCTACATACTGAAACAATAATTTTGTAAAAACATTTAGACTAGTATCGTTATCTGTTAAAATGTGATGAAAATCTGGTTCATCCGCTGCTTCTATTTCTACTCTATCACTTTTTAAATTATCTATCCTTCCCTTGGTGTCGTTGTTATTCTTTTTGTCCATTATCATAAGGTAAGGAATTGCTACAATCACAACTAACCACACTATAAGCACCACTACCATGCTACATATGCATATAGCACAGCATCTTCTACAACCTTTTCGTTTCGGTCTCCCAGAAACTCTGTCCTCAGCCATTTTGACTAAGAAGATTTCTCTTCTTTCCTTTTCTTCAAAATTTTACGTTTATCAAGGGGGTTTTACTTCTTTTTCATAAGTCAGTTCTCCACTTGTTCCTTCGTCACCACTTTCACTTGTCTCTGAACTTTCGCAGTCTTCGAGAATTATATAAGTCCAATCAGGACCTTTAAACTTATTATTCACGACTTTCAATCTTTCGCTTTTTCGTTTTTCAGTTCCACTTGTTTGTCCAGATAAGCTTGTCACTTCATTTACTTGTTCTGGGTCTTCACTTCGTGTTGCTATGTGGTATTTTACTCTTTTAATGACACTAGGCCAATGATCACCCTTTCTGACTTTCTTGGTTTGCACTGTATCTTCACTTGTCGAGTCTTTTCCAAAAACTCCTTTATTCTCAAGGTGTGGCACAAATTGTTTGTCCTTGATTTCAGTTTCCCACCCTATTTGCTCTTGATCAGGTCTTATTGATGTTTCTTCAGTTGCCTGAATGTGAGTCTCTGCTAACTGGCCCTGTTCAGGATTGACGTTTTCGTGCTTGACGCTTTCTTGTTCGATGTTTTCTTGGTTTTCTTCTCCCTGAACGTGTTTTTCTTGTCCTAACTGGTTCTGATCAGGGCTTATTGCACTCTGTACTTCTGCAGCCTGACCGCGTTCTTCTAAACCTGTCTGTCCCTGCTCAAATTTTGTTGTTTTGTTGTCAATTTGAGCCCAATTTCCTTTCCCTATCTGGGCCTGCTCAGGTTTTCTTATAGTTTCAATCTCCCTATCCTGAGCTTGTTCTTCTACACCTATCTGGTCCTCTCTGATTTCCTCTAATCTAGCTCTGCTCCTTGTTTTGATGAAGACTTCAGGTATATCCACCACTGGTATCCAGTCCTGACTTGTGCTCGGTTGTTCTTCTTCAGCTACCCCCGAATCTATCACTTGGGATTCTTCAGCTGTTCAACCTTCAGCTTCCTCAGCTATTGATGCTGACTGAGGATCTCTTTCTTCAGGAGCTGGCACCCTTTTGGTGTGGCTTACATGAATCCAATTAGGTAAGCCTGCACATTTCATTGCTGTGTTTGTGACCAATATAACCTGACAAGGTTCTCCCCACCTGGGTGATAAACACGTTTCTCTGGTGTGATGCTTCACTACCACCCAATCTCCGGAGTTCAGATCATGCTCTTGTTCAGGCTGCCTGGAAACTGCGTCTTCTCCAACCTGGTGAGAGACAGAACGCACTAGGTCAGCCAATGCTTTGCAATAATCTAGAACCATATCATCAGTTATGTTCAGCAGTTTATTTCCAGGTACATGTGCTTGTCTCATTGCTCTTCCCATGATGATTTCATGTGGACTCAATCCTGTATTTCTATCAGGAATGCTCCTGAGTCCCATTAAGACAAGAGGTAATGCATCTGGCCAATCCAACGATGTGGATGCACACATTTTTGACAATCTTGATTTTATTGTGCCATTCATTTGTTCAACCACTGCAGAAGCCTCTGGGCGGTACGCACAGTGCAATTTTTGTTCAATTTTAAATGCTTCACAGATTATTCGAATTACATCATTATTAAAGTGACTTCCTCTATCTGATTCCAAAGTTACTGGGAAACAGAACCGTGGAATGAGTTCTCGTAACAATAGTTTTGCAACTGTTAGGCTGTCATTCCTCCTGGTAGGGTAAGCCTCCACCCACCTTGAAAACAGACACACTATGACAAGTACATATTTCAGTCCTTTACATGGTGGTAACTGAATGAAGTCTAACTGCAATCTCACAAATGGACCGTCTGCCTTCCCAATTTTTCCCAAACCAATTACTGTTCTCCTTCCTGGATTATTCATTTGGCAAGTTAAGCACCTCTGGCAAAGACTCTCTGCTGCAGCCCTAAACTTTGGATTGTACCAATTTTGTCTGAAGAGTCTAATCATGGCATCTCTCCCTACATGTGTGTCACCATGATACATTCTGGCCATTTGTGAAATCAGGCAATCAGGCATGACTGGTCTGCCATCTGAATAAACCCACACGTCATCTTCTGTTCTTCGTGTGCACCCTATTTTTATCCAAACATCCTTTTCACTCTCTTCAGCATCATCCTGTAATCGTCTCACATCATTCCATGTTTCAGGTGTTGAACATAGCATAAGTTGGCAGCTGATTCCCATTCTTTCGACTTTTCTGTTTACTGCCATTCGATTTCTGGCACAGTGTTGAGCAATTAGGTCTGCGTATCTGTTACCGGCTACCACCCAGTCATCTCCTGACTGGTGTGCGGCACATGTCACCACTGCCAATTCTTTTGGTGATTGTATTGCCTCCAATAATTCCTTTACAAACTGCCCATTTTTTGATTGGGGATCCTGAAGAAGTCATGAAATCCCTCTGCATCCATAGTTGGCCAAAATCATGCACAACCCCGTACCCATATTGACTGTCCGTAAATATGGTTACTTTAAAATTTTTCCCAATTTTGGAGGCTTTAATCAAAGCAATTAATTCAGCTACTTGTGCAGGTTTGACTCCTGGTAAATAGGATGCTTCGACTATTCCAGATAGTTCACATACAGCATAGGCTGCGCTGAATTTGCCATCTTCATGCCTTAGGCATGAGCCATCTACAAACAGCTCCCTGTCTGCGTTTTTAAGAGGCATTTCCTGAATGCCAGGACGCGGTTTGGTACACAATTCTGTGACTTGTAAACAATCATGGTCTGTGTCGTCCCTGACTTCTTCACAATATGGATCTGGTAACAATGTTGCAGGATTTACAACTGTGCATCTAGCTATGGTCACATTCTCAGCTCCTAGAATTATTCGCTCATATTTTGTCATCCGACTAGGGGTAAGATGCTGAGTTCTAGTTCTTGTCAACAGAATCACAACTGCATGTGGGACGAACACTTTAACAGGATGTCCCATTACTATTGACTCACTTTGTTCAATGTTCATACAGGTAGCAGCTACTGCTTTTAAGCAGCCTGGCAATGCTGCAGCCACTGGGTCCAATGTAGCAGAAAAATATGCTATAGGACGCCTGTCTAGTCCATGTCTTTGGGTTAGGACTGAAAGTGCACAACTTTCTCTTTCATAGCAAAATAATGTAAATTCTTTTGTATAGTCAGGCATGCCCAGGGCAGGTGCCTCACACAAAGCATTTCTTAATTTAACAAATGCACTGGCACTTTCATCATCCCATTCAACTGGATCTTTTGCTTTCCTTTTCGTTAACTGAATTAATGGCTTCGCTAGTAGTGAAAACCTTATAATCTATTTTCGACAGTATCCTACTATTCCAAGAAACATTCTCACCTCTCTTTGTGTTACTGGCATTTTCATTTGCTTAATTATTTTTATTCTCTCAGAGGTTACTCTTCTCTTCCCTCTTTCAATTTGGTGCCCCAAATATTTAACTGCTGTTGTACAAAATTGTAACTTCTCAGGTGACACTTTGTGTCCTTCCTCAGCCAAATGGTTTAGTAATGCAATTGAATCGGCGACACAATCGTCATGAGTTCTTGATGCTACTAACAAATCGTCTATATACTGCACCAAGACTGAGTTCCTGGGCATTACTAATTTTTCTAGGCACCTTTTCAGTATCTGATTAAAAATGGAGGGACTTTCTGTGTACCCCTGAGGAACACGATTCCACACATAAACATGATTTTCGAATTTGAACGAAAACAAATACTGACTATCTGGATGCAATGGAATTGAGAAAATGCTTGGCACAAATCAATTACGGTAAACCATTCTGCGTTCCATGGTATTTGATATAGGATTACTGCAGGATTTGGTACTATAGGACAACAAGGTACCACAATTTTATTAATTTTCCGTAAGTCCTGAACGATTCTATATTTTCCACTAGGCTTTTTCAAACCCATGATTGGCGAATTACAAGGGCTACTCATGACTTCTTTTAATATACCTTGTTTTACCATTCTGCCAATTTCCTCAGTAACTCCTACTTTTACTTCAGCACTCATTTTATACTGTCTGGTATTTGGGAAAATTGCGCCTTCTTTTACGGTTATTTTTACTGGGTCTATATTTGCCATCAGACCTACTTCTTTTCCAGTAAAATCCCATACTTTTGAGCTCACTGTAGTTTTTAATTATTCTGGTAATTCATCTTTGGTTATCAGGGAGAACATTTCATCTACTTCCGTACCTTGTTTGGCTATCATGAATTTGTAAACATGATCTTCATCCGGGGTCTGTATTGCAACACCATCCGGTGTGCAGTAAATAGTGCAATTCATTTTGCACAGCAAGTCTCTGCCCAATAAATTTACTGGACTGGAATCACACACCACAAATTGGTGCATTTCTCAGAAGTTTCCTATTCTTACTTCCATGGGCTCAGTAAGGGGTGTTCTAATCTTTTGATTTGCTACACCTACAACTTGGATAGCTTCTCCAGAGAGAGGGAGGTCTGGGATGTCTGCTGTTCTCACAGTAGAACGGATAGCACCAGTGTCCAACAGAAAAGTGATTTCATTACCTTTTACTTTCCCTTCAACATATGGACCTGACTGATCTTCGGGCAAGGATGCGCCAAGTACGCATTCCTTCTCCCCCTCTCTTAGGCACCGTCATTGATAATCATATGGATTAAAATCATCCTGTAAAAGAAACTGTGAAGTTATATATTCATTCTTACAACTTCCTCCTTGATATCCGACGTCTGTACCGTGCTTTGCTCTGCTTACATTACCCTGTATAGGGGCAGGTGGCAACTGACTCTGAGGATTTACACCCTGCTGTGAGTCATTCTGCGTCTGTGGATTTAAATTATGATTTGGGCCATTATTATTTTGAATCTTTTTACATTCGTTCTTCCAATATCCCAACTTTCCGCATCCATGACAAGGAAATTTCTTCTTAGCCTCTTCTCTACTCATTCGTCCTCTTACCTTTTCACCATTCCCTGTGTCACCATTCGTTCCAGATTCTTTTCCCTGACTTTCCGTTGGATTATCTAAATTAATTCCCTGTCGCTCAGCCATTTTCACTTGAGCCCACATCACCTTTTCTTGTAGTTTCGTGTGTCTATCGTCAATGTCGTCCCCACAATATTTAGCATATTTCAAAATCTCATCAATAGGCTTTCCCTGCCAGCATAACATGTGTTGCTTGATCATTTGACAAATCTCTGGTTTTAGACCGTAAACAAATCGATAGACAAACTGACTCATATTTTTGTCTCCAATATCCTCAAAACCGCTATACTGTTTGAACACCTGTAATAGACGTTCGCCTCCCACCATTCCGATCCGAAGCCTCCGAGATCATCTGCGGCGTACCCCAGGGATCGCCCCTCAGCCCAACACTGTTCAACATCTACATGGCCCTGCTCGCACGCATCGCCAGACAGCACGACCTCAACATAATCTCCTACGCCGACGACACTCAACTGATCCTCTCCCTCACCAAGGACCCCCTCGCCGCCAAATCCAACCTCCATGAAGGAATGAAGGCCGTCGCCGATTGGATGAAGATCAGCCGACTAAAACTGAACACGGAGAAGACAGAGGTCCTCATCCTCGGCTCCAACCCCTCAGCCTGGGACGACTCCTGGTGGCCAACGACGCTGGGAGCAGCCCCGACACCCACCGACCACGCACGCAACCTGGGAGTCATCCTCGACTCAACGCTCTCCATGGCCAAGCAAGTCAACGCAGTCTCATCCTCCTGCTTCAACACCCTCCGCATGCTTCGCAAGATCTACAGGTGGATCCCGACAGACACAAGAAGAACAGTCACCCAGGCCCTCGTCAGTAGCAGACTTGACTATGGGAACGCCCTACTGCGGGAGCCCCGGCCATGCTCATCAAGCGACTGCAACGCATACAAAACGCCTCCGCACGCCTGATCCTCGATGTACCACGCCACAGCCACATCACCCCCACCTGAGGAACCTGCACTGGCTCCCCGTCAACAGGAGAATCTCCTTCAAACTCCTCATCCACGCACACAAGGCACTCCACAAGACTGGCCCAGCCTACCTCAACAGACGACTCCTCTTCTATGTCCCCAACCGCCAACTCCGCTCCGCCGACCTCTCCCTCGCCACCGTCCCTCGCATTCGAAGAACTACCACCGGCGGCAGATCCTTCTCCCACCTCGCCGCCAAGACCTGGAACACCCTTCCACTAAGCCTACGACAGACCCAAGACCTGCTGACCTTCAGGAGGCTACTCAAGACCTGGTTGTTCGACCAGTAGCAGCACCCCCCCCTTTTTCCCTAGCGCCTTGAGACCCTCGCGGGTAAGTAGTGCGCTTTACAAATTCTGTGATTGATTGATTGATAGTAGGCATGTACCAATTCATTTGCTTCTTGGGTAGTTCTGTCTATTTTCACCCAATCTGTTTCTTTTGGTGGTATTTTCCCTTTCAAATAAGTTATTACCTGGTGATACTTTTTCATCACATCATTTGATGGAGCACCTGTCTTTGGATCCCTAGGATACTCTTCACTAGGCCAGTCGATCGTAATTTTACAGTCTGTCCATAAATCGGCAGGTACCACTATGTCGAACAAACCATCTAGGTCCTTTAACAAAACCTTTGAAACTTTCACAAACCTCTCAACCTGCTTGTACCATTCAATTGGTTTTTCTCTCAATTTTGGAAAATCATTTGTAAATGACAAAATGTCTTGCCTGCTCCTTGGGACATGGACGTAGCCCCCTCCTGGAACTTCCCGCATCGGGTACATCTGTTCTACCTTTCCTGTTTCCTTCAATAAATACTCAGATGTCGTTCTATTTGAACGTGCTTCTTCCTTTTTCTTTGTCAATCTAGTCTTCCATTTATCCAATTCTCCCCATTTCTGTAAAACTGACATTAATTCTTTAACTTGTAATTTTCTACCAGATGTATTCATATTTTCTAAGTCTTTATCAGTAAATTCTGCTCTGTATGGTTTCTGCAATACTTTTGACTTTCTTATTTCAATTCCCATCTCTGAGGCCAAATCCGTTAATTTTTCATGGTATATTTTTACATTTCTGGTTATGCTCCTACATACGAACAATAGTTCTTCTTCACTGTAGGTATTTAAACGATCTACTCCTACGTTTCCTGCTATCATTTCTTCTAATTCAACTTTTAATTTATAAATGTCCAAAATCTTTGGGGGTGAACTCTGTCTGTCTACTCATTGTGCCCATCTTTCTAAGTCTTCTGGAGTTACTACTGTTGCACTTTTAGTTCCTGAAGATGTTATTATATTTACATCCTTTGAGCAACCAGGTGTGACTCTTCTGGGGGTGCTATTTACGGAGTCTCGAATAGGTAAATCCATTAGTGAAATCATAGATTCACAATCACTGATATGATCATCAATTATTACAGCTTCATTTTTAGGAATATCCACAGGTGTAGTCATAACTAGAGGTTTCGGACAATTTACTTTGTCTCCATATAAAGGAACCACGGGACCAATGGTTACAGGTATAGTCAGAGATTCAGGATGTACATTCAACTGGGTTATTTTCTGTATTAATTCTGTTCTGTTTCTGTCTAAGGCCTCTCTTTCCTTATCCTGAAGTACCCTATTAACTGGTGGATTATGCAGTACTTGAGGTACCAATGGTATTCTTAAAATCGGTGCACTTGGGGTACATCCACCCAGCCCTTCCTGGTATGGTGGAGGGTTCTTTAGTATTTCTTCCATAAATTCATCTTCAGATTCTCCAAACCCTGTCATGTGTTTAGTCTTTTCTTTGCATTTGCTCCCTAGCTGTTCATCAGCCATAAACACGGGATACAAACCCTCAGTAATCATCGCTCGTCTCCACTGTTTCATCTGACTTTCTCTTGTCTCATTTTGGTGTCTAGGGAAAATCCTATAACCCCTATTGCTTCTGGGTCTATCACGCTCAAAGGCTTCTGTTTCACATTCCTCTAGAGCTTCAGTACTGCTAATCTTGGTCTGGGTTCAAATTCATTCATTCTCATTCTTAAATTTTGAAGAATTCTCCCATTAAAAGTACCATTCTCAGGGAAAGCTAATACTCTGTCATCTTTTGTGTATTCTATCCAATTTTCTAACCATACACAAGTATGATAACCCCTATCCATCATCATAAATGAGGCGGGCGTTTTTGCGGGTGGAATGAGAATTCCTTCCCTAGTTTTGATTGGCTTATCCTTCTTAAAATAATTCCTAATCTTTTGTAGGAATGACAATTTTCTCTTTTCTCCGTACATTTTGGGCAAATATCTGTTTATTGAATTATATTCTGCAAAACCTAGGAATCTCCTGTCTGGACGTGTTCCTATTAAAGTCGGATCGCGTCCACATATAATCTACACTGTCCACTAAGAATTCGACTTCTATTCTGTCAACCAATCAAATTCAAGCTTACGATTGTCTCGGAACCAATCCTAGCGCGGCTTTTCTGTGACGTCTGTCTGACGACCCCTCCTTTACAATCTGCGCTTCTCTGTCCCTCGCTGTGTCGACCAATCCCAGCGCGACACCTGTGACGTCAGTATTACTCCTAACTACTGACCCCTCCTTTACAAGACTCGTTCTACGCCCGCTGTTTCAACCAATCCCAGCGCGGCGTTTGTGACGTCAGCTTCTACTCCGACAGCTGACCCACCCTTTACAAAAATCTTACGCAAAACTTTATTTTCTCAACACTTCTTATTAGAATTCAGTAACAACATAGAACATTCGCTATCGTGCCAGTTTCCCTAAATTGAAAAGGATAGATTTTTCACACATAGTAAAACCCTTCCGTTTACTAGACATACACTACGAGTAAAACTCTTCCGTTTACTCTTCACGTAAGCTTCGGAAATACCTGCTACTCCTTCAATGTTACCCTTTCTAGGTGATATAACATCAAATTTTCATCAGCGTATTCCTTTGCTCTCACACACGCACAGAGTCCCTAACCAGTACTGATAGCCCTGCTTAACTTTTCAGTACTATTTCTGCCTGACAGGTAACCTCACTGCAGTATGGCTTCCACTTACCATCCGCTATTCAAATTCCCCGGGGATTTCGAGACAACATAAAACAAAAACATTTTTTAAAAACGGATGTTAGTTCATAAAAATAAAATTCTCATTACCCAATTAACAAAGTAAAACCATCCTCTGATAGCCAGAAAACTGATCCAGCGGGTTACTAGCAACAAGCATTCATACGCTAAATACTCACCTGGGCCCATTCATTCATACTAACTAGCAATTACCGCTGGTGGGAATCAGTTATACTCTTTAATAACCCTGCTACCAATTACCTTTCCTGATTGAAGAGTAATGACTTACCAATGGACCTTTGATAACTGGGGATAAAATGAGAATATACAAAACATAAATTTCATTAACCACCTGAAATAACCACTGACTCAGGAAGTTTTAAAATGTTTATCTAAATTCTTTAGCAGAGTAAATTACAAACCACATAATACTTAATCGCATATCAAGGAGGAAGCACACTATTGTCACCTATTGACGGTCCCTCAGAAAGGAGAAGATAGAGACAGCAGTATAAACTAAAAGATTACGCATTTATAGTTACCTAAAGGTGTGAAAACCAAACCCCTTGGCCAAGGAGTTAGAAAGAGGGTCCCCAAGGTAAGGATGAGGACCAAGACCTCCGGACCAGGTTCAGGACAGGATAGATGACCTCTCTACCTATGACGCCTGCGTCGTTCCCCTCTCTGACACTTCGTTCCTCCTCGGTTCTTCCGTGTCTTCTTTCTAATGGAATCCGCCACCCCCACCTCAGGACTTCTTCGGACAGCGGTTCAGTCTGCAATCGATCAGCTCTCGTCTGTGTCAGTATCTGAGCTTAAGTGCCTCCAGCTCTCTCTGCTTCCTGCACTCCTGTTCTCGCCACCCTGTGCTCTGTGCTCTTAAAGCTGTGCTAACTAATTAGCTAATTCTATATCTATTATACCCTTCTACGCCCATGTACCTCCCATTAATGTTTCAAAATTATGGGCCCACTATTTCTGATTGGACAGGGACAGGGGGTTGATCCTCACACCATGTCAATATAGTTCAATTTTCTTAAGCCCATTGTTTTATAATACCGCCCCTCTCAATTAATACATTTGCTTTATTTCCCACCCGTTTCACAACGATTTTAATACAAAGTATATACAAAATGTATCAATTTGTAGGACATTTCAGTTGAACTGTGAAGGTGATCAGTGGGTCATGTCCTTGGACATCTTCCAAGTTGACTTCATCGCTTTCCTTTGTTAGTTTTCAGAGCGCATGCGCAGGTCACATGGCTCTCGAGCTGCTGTTCAGTTAACCCAGGCCCATTTTACAAACTAATAGAAATCAAAGAAGAAACATATTAAAAATCAAAAATACATGTTTTCACTGTATACTCCCTACTTCTACTCTATTCCCATTTAATTATAAATGTCTATCCCGCATTAGTAGCGTTAGAATACCACATTATTAATTGCAGCAATGCGAAAGCTTTAGCATGTGAGAACATTAAGCAGCCATTTTAGCATACACTGCGCAGAAGCAGAAGTTTCCCTCCAAGCAAAGAAAGACGTCATACCACGTGATATGGTTGACACATGCGCAGTAGGTTTCCCGCGATTTTGCGGCCATTTTGGATTAGACAAGGATTACTTATTAGTGGAAAACACATAGGCAAGCATCTCTTAGATAAAATGTTGTGTTTGCACATTATTAATAATGACATTACAAGGTTTTAGTACAAATTAATTAATACTGTGAGAAGATTGCTTTCGAGCAAGTCTCATTTTGAGTCTTTGCTCCATCACCCCCAAAATGCAGCTGCACATTGGTGATAGCTAATTCTGAAATTTCTTCAGCACTTATTCCCAGCACTGACCAAATGGTGATGGCTGTGAAACATGGCATCATGCTTTTCATTATTGTGCAAAAAGGCTAATGCAAGGTAGAAGCTTTAATATTGGGTGGTTGCAGACTTTTTGCAATGGCACTGGGAATCATCATATTTTCCAAGCGGCTTATTTCAATGATCCTTGCAGGTTGGCAATTAACGTGCCTCATGCTCCTGAGAAGGCGTGGGCAATGGTAGTGACTCTTGAGGTGTAAATATTTCCAGTCACCAATAAACTACCACTTAATGAAGCAACAGTGGATGGATGGTTGGGCATGGTGGTGTCCTGGATGTATGTGTTGTTAGTGTGACACAGATGAATCCACTAACCACTGCTGTGTTGAACAGAATGCAGCACTCACCAATTCTTAGGCATGCATGTTTGATGGCTCAGGGTTTGGAAGTCTGCCTGATTTCGAGAATGCCAACGAATTGTGAGACAGAGGAAAGATAACATTGAACATACCACTCCTTCAGTTCTCATGAGATCTATGGTGGTGTCCAGAGTATTGGGCAATCAGAGAATTAGCAGCAGTTCCAGTGCTCTGCTGGCACTTCATGGCTCTAGGTGGGGATGGAGAGTGCTGTTGGCCTCCTGCTGTCATACAGCAAGGCACCTGCAGGCCCTGACACCAAGTCCAGTAAACCCTGAGGGTAAGTGAGGGTACGTCTTCAGGACCAGGCTCATTCCATCCCCTAGTCTGACCCCGGCAGTTACTCCTCAAGTTGAGGAACAAACCTCCAGCCATGATGCCTAAAGGCAGAGCACACAGGCAGCTGGAGCACCAAAAGAGCATCACAGAATGTATGGACATGCAGGCACAAAACAAACATGCACTATCATGGGTAATATACCTCTTTGTGGGGCCAAAAAAAAATAATGTCCTACAAAATGGACTATCTAGGGCCATATCCTCCTTACATTGTAAGAATAGGGATGAGGAAGAGAGGTGAGAGTTAATGGAGGTTAACCTCTGTACATTATTACTCATGTTTTATCTACTATTTTCAATTGTGTGGTGCTGGTAGGAACCAGGTTCCTTTTTGATGACAGCCATTCGAACGCATGAATTTGTTGTACTTTGTTTTCTACATGAATAGCAATTACCTTACTGGACAACGCTAACAAGCGATTTTCAGAGTGATGCAGCAGTTTAAAACAATGGCCCAGTATAAATGTTTATTTCATGAGACCTATTGTATGACACATAAATTAAACACAAGAAAATGGCTCGGATAAGGAAACAAAGTTTGGGAAACATAAAAAAATACAGACCCCTTTTGCTAAGCTTTTGTTGTCACTTACTCTTGCAGTATCCCTGAATTCCACGAATAAGCAAGGAGTAAGTCAGGAGCACTCCTGTTTCACTCCTGAAGTTCATGGGTAAGCCAGGAATACAACACAAATAAGTCACACCTACTTATCGAGGAGTCTTGGTGAATGAAGCCCTATGTGTGCATGTTTACATTTTTAATCTGCTTTCCTTAATATATTTTCTTGCAACTTTTCTCAAGGCACTTAACTCCACTGGATGCAAAAAAAGTGAGAGGTGCCAACAACATAAAGATAAAATTTATTTTTCTGTATTTCACGTCCATCTCTAAATTTGCATAGCTGTCAGGTTTCCCTTGTCATGTGTGACACCTCTAGTCATTTTTGTCTTTGTATCTACCAGATATGTGCCCTAACACTCGAAAGTCGTAGATTACTGCATACATCTGCCACTCATATTTTCCTAAAGATTAGCTCATGCTAATATTTTCCACCCATCACATGGCAATCATCAAGACATGTTCGCCTTTGCCACCAATTACTTAGTAACTCTCAGGGCATTGCAAGGTTTGCCACCCATTGCTTTTTAATTCTCAAGGCACTGCAGGATTTGCCACCCACCCATCAGTTAGTAAGCTCCATGGCATGTTCTGACTTGCCATCCATCACTTAGAAATCTTTTTGGTGGAAATGATAATCTGTAGAGGTAAGACGTATCTGTTGCTGAGTGGCAGACACAGTAACTCTGAGGTTGTACAGCCTTCTGCCACACACTGTTTTATTGTTTAAACTTCAGTCGTTTTATGATCATGGCGATTAAAAAATTCTATCATCTTGTAGTGGTGGCTTCTCTAAGGATAGACCATTATTTGAAGGGCTGTTGACACTTGCCTGCCTGCATCCATACATCCAATCTTCCATCTATTTGATCTCCCCACTCCCTCTCCTCCCCTTTGTCCATCTAAATGTGGCTACTTTTGTCCAGAGTGACTGCTTCTGTAATATCTGAGATTGCAGTGTGGGTCTATATTTGTGCTCATAGTTGTAGGGTGTACATGGGTGCCTGATAGACTGTGTGCAAAGATGATGTCAAGTCTGGTCCTCTGTGTGCCTTAGCATGTGTTGGTCTTGAGTGTGGTGTTGTTTTCTGTATGCATGGATAACTATATGTCTGCTGTTCTGTGCGTGGATGTCTGTAAGCATGTTTTCTGTGTGTGAATTCATATCTGTAGATGTGCTGCTCTAGCTACATAAAGTTGTGCATATGATTCATTTTCATGTGTGAAGCTGTTATTTGTTGCTACGTGCTTGCACTATACAAAAGCCCAAACTGTTTGCTTTGTCATTGCTTGTTTTATCGTTGAAGGCAGCCACAAATCTGAGGACAGTCTAAGTAAGAATACCCTTGCAAAAATGTAACTTGTGAAATTAATGGAAACCCTTTTGTCAGGTAAATCCGTTACAAATCATACTAAAGAACACTTTGAATTTGAAGTCCCTGTTCCATTTATGCTTTGCCTCATCACAGTACAGCAGTGGTTGCTAGGCAATAATGGGTTGTTTTATTTAAACCACCTCAGAGTTCTTAGAGCATCAGAAGCACACCTATAATAAACTCTGTAAATGTGAACCGTCCAGTGTTCCAGCAGTCCATGATCAGCAGACTGTGTTCCCTTCTCCAGGGCCTTATGAGTTACAGTTTACCAAAACATCCCACGGGCAAGGAAAGTGCAGTTTTAATTAACACAATATTTGCAGTTGTCTAAAGATAAATATGGCTGAGCGGGGTTTCCCTATGTTTTGTTTTTACATGTTCAAACAGTGGTTCTTAACTTGTGGTCCTAGGACCCATGGGAGTCCACGTTGCATACTCAGGTGGTCGGCGACTGTTTTACAAAATTAAATAATATTAAAATTAATGAATTAGAATTAATGAACGATACACAAATTAAAAAGCAAAATTGTAAATCTGAAAACTTTTTCTATATGTGATTTGTGAATTAAACAAAATATTTCAAATTTGAGCATTTGTTTGGTGTATACTTGTTTTGGTATTTTTGTGTATTGTTTAGAGGCTCAAATCAATAAAATTCCTTCGGCTGGGGGTTCCCAGCTTCCAATAATGACTCAGAGGGGGGGCCACCGATTCCAGTAATGATTTATTGGGGGCCTACAGACATCAAAAAGTAAAGAACAGCTGTGTTAAAAAAACCTGCTTAGCAAATTGAGGTGCAAATTCAATTGACTCTGTTCAATGCTCAATACTGCCAGATGTGGGACATAGGAGAATAGGGAGAATGTCCAATATCAATTTGATAAACAAATGTTCTGATATGAAAGCAAACCTTTTCACTTCACTCATATAAATGCGATAAAATTCTTCCAGTTCTGAATGCCACTTGTTTTCCATGATGTTGTGCCTAGTGTTCATGGACCATACCTTGCTCCATAGGCTGTGCCTAAAAGAAGCTGAACCAAAAATGGCAAGTCAGAAAAGGAATGAAACCAATGTGAAGGAGACGCAGGAACACAGAGGCAATGAAGAGCCTTTGGTCTGGGATCATTGGAAAAGGCGTTCGGACGTGAGGGCATGCATTTGGCCCAATAACGTACGTCTATGTTCCAAGTTCCTGCTGTCGACGCACAAATGTTATGCTTTGAAGGCTACCATGACAAGTTCCTGCGTCTCCTTCACATCACCATTTGCCCTGAAGAAGTTCATTTTATGTATGAACGAAACGCGTTGGCTGGAATCTGTATATTTTGATATTGAAAATAAAGGATTGATTACCACTTAACAAATTGAACATTTGGATTTATTGAAAAAAACTCTTTGGTAGTGCACCGCTCCACCACTTTCACAAACATTGGTTCTATGTATAAAGCTACAAGTAAAATTACTCTTTCCAGTCAGGCTTCCTGGAATTCCTCACTTAACACTCGTGGTCCAGATGTTGAGAGTGCCTAGAGCCTGGTTAACATCATGAGAAGGCTTTAATATTTTATCATCTTGCTTTGCATTTCCTCTGTGATAAAAATGAAAATTGAACACCTCTTTTCAGTGTATACCTTGGATGCTTTTTTGTTTTCTTTAAAACCTTTAACCTCTACATTTGATATTTTTCAATTGTTGGTGCCAGTTTTATTTTAAATGTGTGATTTTTAACTGCCTTCATTTAGACATTTATTGCTTTTTACCTGTGATGTTGTTTGGCTAGTTCCTCCTCATGTAATTCAACATTTTCTTTGAAGAAGGACTTGTCACATGTTTAAAGTTGCCAAAAGCGACTGAGGACTCCTCACTGAAACCAGATTAGCTCTTACACTGTTGGATCCAGGGCCGGACTAGGAACCCAAAGCAGACCTAGCAATTGTGTTGGACCATATCCCTGGGGGAGGGGGAGAGGCTGGTGTAAGTGTGAAGCACTGCTGCTTTTTTTACTGGAGGCCGATATTGCAGCAGTGCTCCTAAACCGGTCCCCAGTAACAACACCACTCCCCACCACTGCAAAACCGGCCCCCACCCTTCCAGCCCCCAAGGGAAATACCTGATGCCCAATATGGCCAGTCCTGCCCTGGGTGGATCTCAGTCATAACTCACATGACAACTGTGGCTCTTCCCCAGCCCACCCCCTACACCCAGGTCTGATTTACCAAAATGAATTAATGGGAGAGACAATGATAAATTACAACAGCACAAAGAAGGGATGCTCAAGAGGTAGAGTCTGTATTTTGGGTGACAGGGCCTGTTTTGTGCCACACAAGGTTTTGAGCAGAGGAAGAGTGTGTTGTGTACCTCATAGGGTACTGAATGTCGAGTCATCTCATTAAATGCTATTCTGTTCTCATTGACTCAACCCCAAAAACATTGCTCAAATTCCACATGGGCTTGTGCTCAACTTTGAAAACTGTGTTTTTATTAATTACTACTATTTAACAAAGACTCCTGGTTTGTTTTTGATATTCTAACTTCATACATTTATTTAAAACTATTCGATCAGTGTTCACTTGAAAAGGTTGCGAACCTTTTACTTTTTGGTGAAACTTCCTTTGCACTCAAATTCAAGTGGAGTTGGGAAATCAAAAGAGTTTGCTTACTGGAAATTGAAAAAGTTTCCAAACGTCGAGGCAGAATTTTGAAACTACACAAACTGCAATAGCATAATGCCCAATCACTACTCGGAGACAGATTAAACAAACAGGCCGGATCCACATTGTGAATTCATGTAGTTGCCGACCCATATGCTGTTGATGTTGTAATCACTGCAAGCTATACCCAGATGGACTACATGGACACATTGAAAAAATGACAAACTGTCAAGATGTCTGGCTTTTTGCTAACTCATATACACAGGAACATGCCTGTCTTTAAAGACTTACGGGTATATTTACTAACATTTCATGTAGCACAGGACAGCAACCAAAGGTGCTGCATTGTGTGAAAGGGAGACAGCAGAAATGCACTATAACTACTAAGATTTGGCACATCTCTGATGTCTCCTAGCGCTGGCGCACTGTGTGCTGCCTAGCTCCAACGCAGGCACCGTTACGCCATGATGCAAGGGCACCTGCGTTATGTCATATCGGTCTAGGAAGCTAGCGTCAGTCTGTGACAGCATACCGGAAGTCAAACTATGACATCACTCTAGGAACTACAGAAACCAGAAGGCTAACTTTGACGTCACTCTAGGAAGCTGACATCAGTCTGTGACATCACTTAGAATAACTGAAGTCAAACTGTCACTCAGTCCAGGATCCTGACAACAGGCTGATATTGCCAAAAGAACTGGAACCTGACATCAGTCTGTAATATCACCCCAGAAACCCAACCGTAGACTGTGACATCATTCCAGTAGCCTGACTTCAGAATATAAGAATGCCCAAAGAACTTCACACCGGGCTACAAGTACTGCCATTATGCAACATCAGGCTCAGACAAAATAGCCAAATTTTGACATCAGACTTACACATCAAACCAGGAACTTGGCCTCAGACTATAGAATCTTCCAGGAACATGATTCTAAAATGGTAACATCACTTCAGGAACCTGACTTCGGATTGTGACATCAGTATTGGAGCTTGACTTCCAGCTGTGACATAGTTAGAGAAAGATGGTCTTACTATGTGACATTACTCCAAGACCAGGCCTTGATTGTGACAACAACACTACCGGAATATGTCCTCAATCTGTGACAAAACCCTGGGAGCCTGATTTCAGTCCACACGGAAGCTATATGTCTGTATTTATTTCTTTATTTATTTTGTTGACTTATAAAGCACATAGCTGCCTTAAGACTTTCCAGTGCTGTGAGTCAAAACCGTGCACCTGCTGGTCTGGAGGTGGGCCCTGGTTAAATATCCACATTTTGACTTCAGACTTACACATCACTGCAGGAACTTGGCCTCAGACTATAGAATCTTGCAGGAGCATGATTTGAAAATGGTAACATCACTTCAGGAACCCAACTTCAGATTGTGACATCAGTCCTGGAGGTTGACTTCCAGCTGTGACATAGTTAGAGAAACAGGGTCTCAGAATGTGGCATTACTCCAAGATCAGGCCTTGACTACAACGTCCGGGATATGCCGTCAATCTGTGACAACACTCTGGGAGCCTGATTTCAGTCCACATGGAAGCTACATGTCTGTATTTGTTTATTTATTTATTTTGTTGACTTATAAAGCACATAGCTATCCTAAGGCTTCCCAGCGCTGGGAGTTAAAACCGTGTGCCTGCTTGTCTAGAGTTGGACCCTAGTAAATTAGGGGATAGCCAAGTTTTAAGACGTTTTCTAAATTTGACCTCATCCAACTCAGTTTTCAGACTGACTGGAAATGTGTTTCACAGTTTGGGGGAGAGATAGGGGAAATATCTTGAGCCCCATTTGGCATTCTGAATGCATAGAACTTTTAGAAGACCCGTATTGGAGGATCTTAGAGTCCTGCTTGGAATATAGGTGGTCAGAAGGGCTCTGATCATACGAGGACTCTTCTCATTTATTGCCCTGCGAGTCAGACATAGTGCTTTAAATTTAATTCTATGGTCCACCGGGAGGCAGTAATGAGGTCAGAGCTCTCCTGGTTGAGGAACGTTTAGGTATCTTATAGGTGGTTCTGGCCGCACCATTCTGCAGCATTTGTAGATTTTTTGGACTGCTTTGGAGGAGCTGAGGTATAAAGAGTCACTGTAGTCCAGGAGTGAAGAGATCAACGCCTGGACTACCACTCTTCTGCAAGGGATGGGAAGTTGATTCAGAATTTTCCTCAGAGTCCTCAATATGGCAAAGCAGGAATTGGTCAGTTTTTTGGCTTTGACTCCCTTCGACAGAGAAGTGTCCAGCCACATTTCTAAACTTTTTACAGGAGAAGACGGAATGGGTGGCATACCTAGGGCAATTAAAAGAAAAATTAATTTCCAAATGATTTTCACTGTTTAATTGCATGCATTACTATAAACGTAATTCATGTTAATATTTACACCCACCCTATTTTCTTCATGAGACTCAAAAAGCTTCGGGTGCAAAACAATACTTTATAAGAAGAATTTTTACATTGATAGTCCTTCCTACATGCTCACCATGTCAGTTGACACATTTTAACCCAAATTACAATTGCGGCCGGCACAGATCGAGTGTGGCGGGAGGGTGAGATGTGAAAAAATAAAAATAAATAAAACTTACCTTATCGCCACCGCGCCTCTCCAGTCTCTCGTCTGCATCAGGACTCGGCTGTGACAGGAACCAGAAAGCACACAGGCTCCCCTGACCAATCACAATGCTGCAATGCAGCGTTGTGATTGGTCTGAGCGCTGAGGTTTGGTGCTCAGCCAGGGAATGGGGGCCTGGGCACGTTCTCCTCGCAGGCTGTAATGCAGCCTGGGTGGAGAACATGCAAAGTGCGCATGATTGTTTGGCCTGAGAGGGCCAGCCAAGCATTCATGTGCACTTGGAGAGGGCAAACCACTCCTCCCTTGCCCTGCTCTGAGAGCAGAGCAGCCCCACCCGCCCTGGCCACAAAGCAGCAGGAACAAATAAAATGATAAGAACATTAAAGGCCTGATTACAAGTCTGGCGGTCTTCTAACCGCCAGACTCATGGTGGTGCAACAGTGGCGGTCCACAGTCCGCCACATTATGACTTCTAAAGTCGATGCGGTTGTGGACCGTCGGCGGCCCCAGGGAACAGTCGTTCCCTGGCGGTGGTGCAGGAGCACCACAACGCAATATGCTGAGCGGGAACTGGCGCAGTCCCACTCAGCATATTACGAATTCCTGGACCGCCAGCCTTTTCATGGCGGAGCCCTGCCATGAAAAGGCTGGCAGTGCAGGAACAAAGGGGGCCCTATAGGGCCCCAATGGCCCCCGCTATGTTGATACATTTCCCTGTCTGAACCCCCACAAAGTTCCAGCACAGCATGGACGTCCACGTCCATGCCGTACTGGAACTTCTTTGCTGTTCCCATTGCGGAGCCTGTTTTCCAGGCACCACCATGGGATTAGCAAAGAACCACAGACTGTATTACGAGTTGTACATTTCCAACTCGTAATACGGTCGGCGGTCCTTGGGCAGTTTTGCACAGGTATGGTGCAGCGGAGGCGGCGTTGCGCTGGTCCACTGCACCAAACTCATAATCAGGCCCTATGTTATTATCATTTTATTTATCCTAGTTACACAGCAGTGGGGCGATGCTCCTCCGCCTTAGTGGAGGAGCCGCCACTGCCACATTGCCTAAATGTATCACACTTACACATTGTTGTCAAATCTTTGTGCTCACTCATAAAGTGCCTCCCAAAGAACTTACATTTTCGTATCCATGTTACAGCACTCCCAGGAATCGACTCTGAATAGCATGTTGTGCTAATCTGACCAGCTTCTTGAATCACGCCTTTTCCTCCCTCTGTTGGAATTTGCTTAAAATAATGTCATGTATTAGAGTCTCAAGCCTGTTTCCAACCACAACACTGACAGTGAATTACTTACACTACTAGGGGATTTAAAACAGAACTGATGTGACTAAGTCACATGATGCATGGGGCTCCTTGCTAAGGGATGGAGTTGCACACTGATCACAGGTCTGTCCGAGCCCTCCCCAGTGCATCATGGTAAATGCAGTTCGAGGCAGTCCATAACTTACAATTTATCTTGTGGTTGCTTGAGTGTTGAAGAGCAGCAAGTCCTGTTGGCTCTTGACGCCACTGTTTCATTCTTCGAAACTCCTCAGAAGGGTAAAGAGTCTTGCAGTGAAGGTCTTCACACAAAGTATGAAAAGAAACCTTTATTCACAACCAGACGCGCAGCAGGACCATCAGCTCCAGAGACCAACTGTCAACTGTCGGTCCTGTCAGCGCACATAGATTGAAATCCAACAGGCATTATTACATAGGTAGGATTCCAACACTCCACGCAGAGGAGAAAGGAATGGAAGAAACACTACACCATCTCCTCCTTTGCAGAGAAAAAGAAAATATATAAACAACAATAGTAATTAAAACAAACAATATAATAAGGTTATGCATGAAGTAATATACCACGTGTGAAATCTTAATCACAGATATAATCATTTAAAGCAATCAGACGTTTGATGTTCCTTTTTCCTCGGATCATGACATCCTCGTTCTAAACAACATTGTGCATATTAACAACAATGTCTAACTTACCACCACAAAGGAAATCCTCAGCACACGTCTGTAGTGTATCTAAACATTTGTCTGCACATTGTATGCATGAATATTAACACATTATTTTGAGTTGCTTGTTTTTCTTTCTTTATTCTCATAGTTTCTCTTCAGCCGACACGTGTTTCGTCGCATACACTGGGAAATCGTCCCGCGACTTTCTCAAGGCTGTATAAACACAAACAAAAGACCGATGTAACACCATACATACACTGGTGTACATTATCACATTAGAAGTTCCCCATAACTAGAGGTATAATTATACACCTCTGAGGAGAAACATGTAATAAACACGCACAAGGTAGAACAAATGAACATGACACCCATGACAAACAAGGGCCCTACCTTACTATTAAGCCAAACTATAGGGGTGAAAAATGTGACATCCCTGATCACCTGCTGATTGGTGATGGAGGAAAACATTTGTGACGACACAGTGAAAGAGCTAATTACCAATCTATGACCGTGTGCTGGCCAAAAAACCGTGATGATACTTATCTGACATTGATTAAAGAACAGCCTAAATAAGGACTGTAGATTGTCAGATGCAAGTACAAAAACACAAAAAAAAACAGACAATAGGTGATGGAAGAGTGATCAATATATTCACCTTAAAACCCAAAGTCATGCGTATGTGAGAACGCATTACAAATACCTCTACAATCTTTGGTATATTCCTCTGTAAATTAAAGAAACCTAGCATTAGAACAAACTCCTCGTATACATGCCTACTTCCATTTCTAATTTACCACCATAATCCGCTAGGAGATCAGAGGTCTTAGCAGTGTCAGTGAAATCTGGACTACCAAGTTTGCAACCAAAAAAATCTGACTCAACAGGAAACTCATAGCACAGTTTGGGCTTGGTTGCCCCATTGATGTTTTCCATATCACATAAAGCAACTCTTTTGAGACTCCAACACTTCTCATTTTCTAAGATCACAGAGTTTTTTCTCAATTCAGCAACACGTTGTGGTTCAAAAAATTTGCTCTCATTCTTGGGTACAAAACCAGGTTTCTTAATCCTTACCCACTGACCCACAGAAAGCTTGGTTTGTTTGGTATTACACTTATTGTCATAAAACTCTTTATATTTGTCATGTTTAAGCAGCAAATTATTTTTTACTTCTGAGGAAGACCAACTGACATCACAAATGCTTTTAATCCAACCTGGGTACCATTAGGCTCTAGGTTTTTTTCCCCTCATGAGTTTGAAAGGAGAACATTTTGTGGATTCGACCACTGAAACTCTGTAAGACCCAGTGTTTTAAACACTTGTGTCTCCCAGGTTATGTTGTTCCTACAAGCCAACTGAATAGCACCCTTCAAAACTCTATTATACCGTTCCACCAGAGCGTTGCCACTGGAATTATACAGGGGGGTCGTTTTGTGTTTGATGCCACATTTCTTCAAATACTGCGTCATAACATCCGAAGTAAATTGTACCCCATTGTCACTGATGATGATGATGACAGGGGTGCCTTCATAAAGAAACACTTCATTAAAATAATTGATGACAGTATCAGTGTCCAATTTCTTTATAATCTTTACAACAGGCCATTTAGAAAACACGTCCATAAGGGAGATTATGTATTTTCCAGAACTACCAACAGGACCCATGATGTCGACAGCTACATGCTCCCACGGAGACTCATGACACATAAAATCACCCATAGGGGGTCTCAGTGTTTTAAGAGTTTTGTCAGCAGACAAACATGAACTACACTCTCTTACCACTCTCTCCACCTCAATGTCCATGCCGGGCCACCAATACCTATTTAGTTTTCATAATACCCAAATGTCCTTCGTGACATAAGAAGATTATTTTGCTTCTCAAATTTACAGGGGAACTAACCTTTCACCTCTCACAACATTCCCATCAATAATGGTTAACTCATCTCTGACCTCCCAGAACGCCTTAAGGTCTTTCACTTCCATTTTACGTGGCCAACCCTTACTCAAAAATTCAACCACTCTTACCAAACACAAATCTTTTTTTAAACCTTCATTCCACTCTTCTTTGGAGAAGGATTCCAAACCATGGTCCCACAACCAGGCTACTTGTACGTTATCCATGAGGTCATCTTGGTTTTCAACCATTTGAATAGGCAAACATGACAGAAAATCTGCAACAGCATTTTTCTCCCAGGTAAATATTCTATTTTATATAGGAAGTCTAATAACCTCCTGGAAATTCTTGCTAATCTAGAAGAAACATTATTCATGCCAACATTAGACAAAACCTTGACTAAAGGTTTGTGATCACATTTGATAATAACTTCTCTACCCCAAACAAAAGGGCGAAAATGTTTGAGAGCCCAACCACATGCAAGAGCTTCTCTTTCAATCACAGCATATTTACATTCAGCAGGCGATAACGACCTAGAAGCATTCGCAACAATACATTCACAACCATTTTTTCCCACCTGGGAAAGGACAGCACCAATGCCAGTACTACTAGCATCAGTAGTGATCACATTCTTTCCTAAAGGATCAAAACCTTGCAGGGCAGGAGCTGAAGAAATAGCGTTTTTGATATCCACAAACTCCTTTTGACAAACAGAAGACCACTCAAAATTTGTTTTAAGTTTCAAAAGTTGCCTAATATAAAAAGATCTACCTGAAAAAATTTCCACAAATTTGGAAAAGAATTCGACAAATCCCAAAAAGAATTTTACTTTGTCTTTGTTTTTAGGACTGGGAGCATCAGAGGTAGCAGAAACGAGTTTGGTTTTAGGATGAATGCCTACAGCGCTGATTTCATGACCTAATATATATGTCACACTTTTAGCAGCAAATTTGCACTTGGAATACTCCACTGTCAACCCAAATTTGCTCAAAAGTGACAATACATGGTTGAGTATAATTTTATGGTAACTACTATCCTTCCCCATGACAAGGATGTCATCTTGGAAAATAAGAACATAATCCAGGTTACCAAAAACTTTGTGCATTAAACGCTGGAAAATAGCAGCTGCAGAGGCTAAACCGAATGGCATTCTGGTGAATTGAAAACAACCAATATGAGAGATGAACACTGTGAGTTTTTTACTCTCATCAAGCAAGGGAATTTGGTGATAGGCTTGAGACAAATGAATCGTGGAAAAAACCTCCATACCTTTGGTTTTGGTTAGCATTTCACTAATTTTAGGAAGGGGAAACTGGTCCACTAAAATGTTACCATTAAGGTGGCATAGGTCAATGCACAGTCTGATTTTTCCGTTGGCCTTCCTAGCGACGACCAACGCAGAAATCCATTCCGCCGACTCGATGGGTTCTATGACACCATCCTTGACAAGCCTCCCCAATTCCTTCTCCACTTCATCTCTGACAGATAAAGGAGCACTTCTACGTTTATGGATTTTAGGAGAAGCATTTGGTTTAAGAACGATTTGGTGTTTAAAACCATCCAATCTGCCTAATTTACCTGAGAAAACGCCGGGAAATTCTTCACATACTCTTTTCCTTAGACACTCACCTTCATCCAAAACTAACACCTGTTCAACACCATTAGAATCCAAAATAATATTGAGTTTTCTTTGATCCTTCCATCCTAGAACAGAGGGTCCTTTCTTTGAAACATACAACTTGCAAAAAGCCTGTCTGGTCTTGAACCTGAAGATGAGATTTCTATAACCCAGCAAATCAGTGGATTCGCCTGTGTAACTCTCAGGAGCAATGTCAGCATCAAATAAATTAGGACCAAGCTTTTCAACGAATTTGTTGGACCACATAGATTCATTAATAATAGTAAATGGTGAACCGGAATCAGCAGCAATGCGTATATTAACCCCGCCCATAGACATTGACAACATGGGCTTACTGGAGTCGTCACTGTAAGAAATGTTTAGCACCACTTTCCCATTTGAATTTAGAATATTGCAACCTTCATCATCACAGTCATCACTGGACGATGAGATAGTACCCTCCTCAATGCATTTAACTTTATCCTTACTGAATTTTTTAGTATTACAAACTCGGCTAAAATGACAGATTTTGCCACAAATAGTACACTTTTGTTTGATTGCTGGATATTCCCTATCATTGGCTAAGTGATACTGTCACAACGAAACATTTGAGTTCTTTTTTACTTAAGCTTGCGGCTTTCTTTTTGGAAGATTTACCTGAGGTAAAAACTTTGGTTTTATTAGTGAGCACCTTGGCAACAGTCTCCTGCTGCTCAAATAACTGGCTATTTTTCTTAAGAGCTTTGGCACACCTACCAGACATCTCAGCCTTCCTGGCTACAGCAAGAACATCTTTCAAAGGATTATCTCCATTAATCCACAATCTTTCTTGAATAGACGAATCATAAGCATGCATTACTATCTGATCCCTAACTAATTGTTCTTGAATAACATAAACCGGCAATCTAATGCAAGTTTTTTCAGGGCAGTTACATATTCGTCAATAGATTCACTCTTCTCTTGTTTCCTTTGGAAAAACTTATAACAAGTAATACGTATACAGACTTTAGGAGAAAAATAATTATCTAAATGCCTAATGGCTTCATTGAAAACATTTTCATCACCAGAGACTGTTTCTTTGTTTAATTGACTATAAATTCTTAAACCTTCAGGACCTAAACTGTGCAACAACAAACTCTTTTTCCTTTCTGCTGACAACTTATTGGCATGGTCAATAGTAATTCACAAAATATTCTTTCCATTGTAAACAAGGAACTGGTGGATCCCCGGAACACACAACAATTCTTTTGTGGATTAACAGTAATATTTGGAGTAGCAGTTGCCATGTTTGGAGAAATAGGAGGAAGAAGTCAAAAACCAAAAGTTTAATAGGAGGAGAGTGGTGCTGAAAATAAATGCAGATTCACAACACAACGCCCAATCCTGGGCAAAAGCTGTGCAAATCAGCGTGTACAAATCGCTCAAAGCCTTAAAGGAGAACGCAGTGTAGACACAGAAAAGCACACCACTGATGAAATGCTGTGCGAATCAGCGCAAAAGAAATCGCACTAGGTAAACAGAAGCAACGTAGAATTTGAAGCATTCAGAAGACGAAGAGCTGTGTGAATCAGCGTAGAACAAATAAAATGCTGTGCGAATCAGCGTAGTAGAACTCGCACAGAGTAAACAAAAGCAACGCAAAGCATGAAGCATGCATCCACTAAGTATAGCTGTGCTTAATCAGCGTGAATGGAAAAAAAAACAAAGCTGGCAAAAACAAGGTGAAATCAGCTGAAAAACATGCTTTGCGAGTCAACGTAGGACGATCCCATAGCTAAACGACACTGCCTGTGTACAAAGAGACAAGTTCTGATTGCCTGGGCTGCGTGAAAAAGAGGAATCAGCCACTGACCTGGATGAAGCAGGCGAGGATGACCAAAGGGGCTGGTGGAAACAACACGACTTTCCTGACCTTCCCGACCTGCCCGTAGTACCAGGAAGCTCCTGAACTGTCTGGCCTGCACGTAGTACCAGGAAGCAACACAGGCAGCCAATGGTAAGGGAGACAGGAGAATCAGCCAATAAACGGCAGACAGGAAAGCTCCGCAGTGAGGAGAAAGGGCTGAAGAGGCAGGGCCGTAAACGGGGAACAACAAAGTTACATTTTTAAAAAACAGTCTCACGTGACCGCAGACGCGTCAGGACTCCGCGTCGGCGATGAAAGGCGTCTCAGGTTGAAGATACGGGCACAGACATCTGGCAGAAATCACAGGAGCAGAAACGACAGAAACCCTGTAGGAAATGTCGTTGATCGAAAGCACCAGGCAGGGGTGACAGAGATCGTGCAGCAAACACAGGAATCAGAGATGAAAGAATCACACAATGAGATGAAGAGGTGTGGGTTCCGTCTGGTCGTGATCATCACCACAAAATTGTAGTGAAGGACTTCACACAAAGTAAGTAAAGAAACCTTTATTCACAACCAGATGCGCAGCAGGACCATCAGCTCCAGAGACCAACTGTCAACTGCCGGTCCTGCCAGCGCACATAGATTGAAATCCAACAGGCATTATAACATAGGTAGGATTCCAACGCTCCACGTGGAGGAGAAAGGAATGGAAGAAACACTACAAGTCTGTTTGGGGGGAACATGACCTGCTGCTTAATGTCCGATTGTCTGTGGATGAGTGCCAAACAACTCCCAAGTCCAGACTTCTGGCGCTAAAAAAACGATGATCAACTCCCCAAGAAGCAGTAGCTTGTAAATATAAATTGGTAAGGTGTGGAGTTACGCAGCGATTACAGGCCTTCCCCAGTCCTCCCCAGTGCATTGTGGTAAATACAGTTCAAGGCAGTCCTTCATTTACAAGTCACATGATGCACAGGCTCATTGCCTGGAGAATAAAAGTTATTTTCAAACTGCATAGCTCTTTCCTCCTACCACTCTCGTCCTCACTCCAATGTACTGGCCGAAGTGAAAGGCGTGAAGGAAATCCACCATTAGCGGCTCCAGTTGGATGTGAATTTTATTCCTGGTTCCTGAAGAGCCAATCATTTGTTCCCTGTGGGGGCCTGATGCTTGCCACAGAGCTAGCAGGGTCCTTGCTGGGAAGGCTGCTAGGCTTTTAGGGGACCTCTGGTAGAGCTTGCGACTGAAGGTGCCATTTCAGGTGTGATGTACCACCAAATGGGACTTGTTGATCGGTTAAGTGAGTGAGGAACATCCAGGTTCGAAGCAATAACTGTGATGACCTCCTTGTGTAAACCAATGTATTTACGTTACAGGAGCAGGCACAAGTACCACAACGCATTAATCAGAAACTGTGCTACCCAAAGGAGAAGAAGTGAGACATCATCCTTGTAATGGTAATTTTATCTGGCACCATGAGACAGCAGTAAAGGGACTTGTCAACCCAGTGAGACTCTTGAGGCCCAGTGAGGATTATGGATTTCCTAAATAAGTGATGGATACCTTTGACTAGCTCCTTAAATATAATTGCATTAAAAAAGTCGAATAATAAATAATTAAGGAAGCTTGTCAACTCAGTGGGCTTGCAGAGGGTCTCATCTACCTAGCCCCAAGCAAAAGTCTATGCCGTGCCCATTTGGTTTTATCTATACGTCAGAAAAAGACTTGTGAGTCTGGGACAAAGTTCAGCCCTTGCATAGTCTGTTCCAGATTCACAAAAACCTGACCACACATTTATAGTGGGCAAAATGCTCCTTGCAAACGTACATGCACATTTTCTTTGGCAAGAGGTTCTAATTCGCAAAATGGATCTGAAGTTAGTGGGAGGGCTGGAAAATGAGCACAGATTCTATGCTTGCATTTCTCTCATGGACCTTAATGCATAACAAAGCAGCAGCATATGTCCACTGCTTTCTTATACGTTACCTCTCATGAGCTACGTAGGCACCTGACAGGGCCCGCTGGCTCCTGCTCCCGTACTCATGTCACCCACTGGAGAAACTGACAGATGCAGTCCTTAAATGACCCATTCCTGGCAATGCATACGCTTACATTAGAAATCTAAGTAATGTTTGGACTGTAAAGCAGTACTACGTCACTCAAGAAGAACATGAGCAGTGGCATACGGATGTGCAGTGGTGACAGGGCGCTGTCATTGCATCTTGCACCAAAGCAGCCCTGTGCTAGGCCAAGATCGCCATAGAAAACCTGGTGTGCCACATGCGCAGTAAAGGACATCTCTCTGTGAATTAGGGAAGCACCTGTCACAAGCATAGTGTTAGAAATGGGGGTCTCTAAGGGACTGAACCCTAATGATTTCTGCGGTACCTCCCTGTAGGCAAACAACAGACATGGTATAAAGATGTCCCACTTACGTCTCATGGGTTCTGCAAGACCCTTTATCATGCCTTTCAGGGTCCGGTTGAATCTCTCAACCAACCCATTCCCTTGGGGATGGTAAGGAGTGGTGAACTTATAAGTTACCACCAGCCCCCTAAGGCCTTCTGTAGCACCTCTTTCCTAGAGTTGCTCCTCATGGGACATCCAAAGCTCCTGCAGAACTGCTTGAGTTGCTCTAATTTGTAACTACTTAACATTTCAATGTCAAACTCCAATTCTGCAGCCTCACTTGCTGGCTTATTACTCAGAGGCATGTTGCATGGATACTCATGGGTCAGATCAAAAATAGAACAATAATAAAACAGTATGTGGTTGCATAGTGGTCTGCAGTAAACTAGTGATGTACACCAATCACTGTGGGTCAAGTACAAATACAAGTTCAAATCCCCACCGCTGACCACCAATGTTAGAAATGGGGGTCTCTAGTTGGCAGAGGTAGGTAACTTTGTCCAAATAGGGACCCTTGGCACGAGCAGACAGGCTTATCCCAGAGGCAATGTGTAAAGTATTTGTACCAACACTCACAGTAACACAGTGAAAACACCACAAATGGACACCACACCAGTTTAGAAAAATAAAATATCTTTATCTAAACTAAACAAGACCAAAACGACAAAAATCCAACATACAGAAACTCAGTAGAATGTCTTTAAAAAGGGGTTTGTTGCAAAAATAAACTTGTAGATGATAAATGCGACACTTTAGTCTCAAAGTACCTGGGATGCGTCACGCAAAACAAACAAAAGGGGCGTAGAGAAGGCGATGCGTCGACTCTTCCTGCGGTCCGGTGCGACAAAATGGCGCCTCAATGCGTTGCGACGATCCGGTGCGATGCGACAAAATGGCGTCTTTGTTGCGATGCGACAACGTGGAGGCGATGTGTGCACGCCCGACGGCCTGCGGCGAACTCTGTGGTTTTCGGAGCCGCGGCAGGCCCTGCGACACGCTTCGCCAGTGATGCGACGACACGCTCGGTGACGGCGACACGCTTCTCCAGTGTTGCGACGGCCATCAGCGGCGGCGCGCTTCCTCAGCAATGCGACGGCCCTGCGACACGCTTCTCCGGTGATGAGAAGGCACCCTCTGTGCGGCGGCACGCTTCTCCGGTGATGCGACGGCAAACAGCGGCAGCGGCGACACGCTTCCTCGATGATGCAACAGCGGCTGCTGCGGCGTCACGCTTCTCTCTCGTTGCGTCGCGCTTCTAGCTCCCCACAGCAAAAAGGCCTCACACACAGTTACAGGCCCTCCTGGCAGACTGGAACTCCCAGCAAGGAAGTTCAGGGAAGCTGGGGGTGAAGTCCTTTTGTGCCTGGGACTTCAGAAACAGGAGGCCAGCTCTTTTCAGGCCCTTGGAGACTTTTCTTCAGATGGACACAGCACACAGCAAAGTTCTTCTTCAAGCAGGGGACACAGCACACAGCAAAGTCCCTTGGTCCTCTCCTCAGTAGAAACAGCAAACTGCAGGCCAACCCCAGACACACAGCAAGGGCAGTACCTCACCTCAGTCTCTTCAGCTGATCTTCTTTGGCAGGGATTCCTCTTGATCACAAAGTAATCTAAAGTTCAGGGGTTTCAGCTCTCATATTTATACCCCAAAAGTCTTTGTTCTCTATGTGTGAGGGGTCCTGGACCCAGTCCAAACCAGTTCTGGGTGCATTCTGCCAGTGCACCTCTTTTTCCTTTGTGAGTGTGGGCCAGGGTCATCAGTCACACCGCAGGAGGTGGAGCCAGCATTGTGGAAGGCAGGCACATCCCTATTCAGGCCCAGGTGCTACTCCTCCCACCACTCCAAATGCAGATAGGTCTATTCAGCCTAGTGCTGACTCACCCAGTCTCCTGAAGCCACGCCCAGCCCCTGTCACTCTCAAACCAGACAGTCAATCCACAAACAGGCAGAGGCACACAGAAAGGTTGAACAAGAAAATAGCCACTTTCTAAAAGTGCTATTTTCAAACACAGAATTTAAAAACCATCCTTCCTAAAAGATGTGTCATTAAATTCTGAGTTCAGGGATACCAGACTTTAATTTTCAATCTTGCTCCTATGGGAAGATATGCAGGTAAACATGATACACAGCATTCCCCATTCTGTCCTATGGGCAAGATAGCCTTTCAATAGTGAAAAACGAAATTGGCAGTATTTCACCATCAGGACATGTTACCCACACTAGTACATGTCCTACCTTTCACATACACTGCACCCTGTCCAGGGGGGTACCTTGGGCCTACCATAGGGGTGTCCAATGTGTAAGAAAAGGTAAGGGTCAGGCCTGGCAAGTGGGTACACTGGCCAGGTCAACATGGCAGTTACAAACTGCGCACAGGCACAGTGGCAGGCCTGAGACACCATCTTAGGGCTACTGCTGTGGGTGGCACAATCAGTGCTGCAGGCCCACTAGTAGCATTTGAATCACCAGCCCTGGCACACTCAGTGCACTTTACTAGGGACCTACTGGTAAAACAAATAGGCCAATCATGGATAACTAATCACAATAACAATTTACACAGGGAGCACTTGCACTTTGGCACTGATCAGCAGTGGCAAAGTGCCCAAAGCATCTAAACCAGCAAAAACGAAATCCAGCACAGTGTGAAAAATACAGGAGGTAGAGGCAAAAAGTCAGGGGAAACCACGCCAAGGATGCCAGGTCTAACACATAGTACATCTCACAAGTGCAAAGCCTTAGTGGCAGAGAGATGCGTATGTGCAAAGCAATTTTCACACGTGCATCACATTTTGCACCCACACACAGATTCCCTTTTTGATTCTGTGCATGAGCAGAATGGGCCCATTTTCCTTATCTGCACGGATCAAGGAAAACGTTTTGTGGATCTGGGCCTCTCTTTGGCTTGGAGTAATTAGCCGCATGTATGATGTGGTGGGCTGGATCAGTGCCATGAAACAATCCCTGTTTGCATGCGAAAGAGGGGGCACAACCCTCAGGACAAGTGGTGTATTGGGGGCATTATCAGGAACTGCAACAAATCTTTCCACTTGCATAACACAATGTGCTGGTCACAAGAATGCGGGATTGAGTTGCATTAGGAAGAGCCCTGCACCCAGACAATGATTGTTCCGAAGCAAAGGCCTTTCCTATGTGTAAATGGCTTTTCTCAGTTTTTTAATGAAAATATAGTAAAGATGAAGTCAGGGGGTCACCAAGGAGACACAGAGCACGTACAGGTTGATGATTGCTTTGTTCTGTGCGGGAAACCTCAAAAATCCAATTAAATAAAGCCTGTTCCCTGAGTCATTCCTTCATAGATGCTATCATTGTAAAATAGGTTGTGTGACAAGGAGGTATGTGTGTCAGGTAATTATATTTTAAAGATAAGTCATGCTCCTTACAGAATACACAGTAAAACATTAGGCGCCTTAAGACAGCGGTTCCTTATTCGCAGCAGTAATGTAGGATTGCTTTCCTTGTCTGAGATGTGAGTCAGTAATTACTGTACTAACGGCTTGGATCTGTGAGAGATACTTTCATTGCCAATGTAAGCATGTTTTGATTGTATAGGGCTTTTCAAAGGATATTATTACTTATTACAACATCTATAATCCTAAGTTTACATGTGTCCGTCAGTTGTGTGCCTGTGCTGCCTGATCATACACATTGTCACTCATAATCTTGATGCATGCAGAGCAGTGACATATAATTTGCCCTTGCAGCCCACGGGATGCGGGGTGGGGAGGGGGGGTGGGGAGGTGGGGTGGCCCAAGCTCCAGGGGGACCCCTCTGGCACTGTGCACGGGCGGCTGGCCCCATGCCTGAGAGCTCCTGACTGGGTTTGGAGCATGGGGGGCCCCCTCCATGTCCTTTGCAGGGAGGCCCCCTCAAGTTTTGTTTTGCCACTGAAGCAGAGGATTCTGTAAAGAAGAAACAAGGTTACTATTTTGGGAAAGAGGGAAGACCCACTCAAGAGAGGGCCATTTTCTTAAGACCTGACACAAACCTAGGCCCAGATTTACTAACATTTTACGCAACGCAGCAAGACAACTTGTTGCACTGCTGCAAAGGGAGAGAGCAGGAATGCGCCATATTTACTAAGCACTGAGTGCTGCCTAGCCCCAACACAGCCACCCTTGTGGCATGGTGGAAGGGTGCCTCCGAACAGGCAGGATTGGTTTTGTGTAGGAAGGGGACCCTTCCTGCAAAAAACAATCCTCAGAGTCATTTTCCTCTCTCCATGCGTGCTGCATATTGCAGCACACGTAGAAAGAGGAAATAACGCGGAGAAATAAACATATTTCTCCTTGTTATGCCTCTGTTGGGATGGTCTAGCATTTTGACACATTACCGGGTTTACTACCTTTAGTAAATCTGGGAAGGGGCCAGAATCCATGGGTGGATAAGTGGGAACACTCACACTTTACCCATGGAACGCCTTCCCAATGGAGAGTAACACAAGGAAGCGATTAACTAAGCCACGCGTGTCTTAGTAAATATCACTTAAGCCCGTGCATCGCCTTGCATGACGCAATAGCAAAGCAAGGTCTTCGGACATCTGGGTCCTAGTGCATTGCAGTGGTAGCCTGAGATGCCTAATTTGACGTGTGCGGTGTCGATGGATTTAAAGAGCAGGAATCATTGCTTGTGATTATTGCATGGTCTTTTATGTTACTTAGTACCCCAGGGATGGAGCAGGTGGATGGCCATCGAAAAGGCAGGGAAACCACAAAGTTACTTTTATACACAAATCAGCTATGTAGTTTTGTCATGTAATTTACGCTTTAAATGACGCTACGATCAACTAATTCCAGGACAGTAATCATCCACAAAATCAAAAGAGAGAAGTGGGGCAGCAGGAGTTTCATCCATTCTACAGCTCAACTGTGGAACAATCTCCTTGAACATCTGAGAAGCTAGCCTAATCTGCTCAGATTTAGGAAGGTGCTTAACACATGGCTATTTTCTGGCCCAATTTGATAATGTGTATTCAGTAGGCCTTAGTTCTAGAACTACTCATTAGACAGTGCTTTGACATCAGCACCAAGGCGCCATTGGCATTTGAGTGCTTTAGAAGTTTAATCAATATCAATATTAATTTAGACATCTAAAGTTAGTGCCAGAAAATGCTGACATGAATGAGTAAATTGGGAGTGAAAGACACCCATGATCCCAGGGTATTGCTTTGAGAACACTCTAGACAGGCTAATGACTACCTCTATAACAAACATGTACAAGCTAGTATAAAAAATGGATACCTCAACAAGAGTATTGAAGTCTAATGTCATTGAGAATAGTTCAGGAATAAAGACTGTTCATATGGGTGCGATGTGGTCAGCTTTAAATACATGTGAACCAGTACAAGCACAGGATGAAATAACTTCACCTAGAATTTCAGTCACTCGTATATTATGAATGTAGTAGAGGTTTCACTTAAGAATGAATTGTCTACCTGTTTTTCTACCGGAATGGAAAAAGATTATGAAAAGGTAGCATAGCATGGGTCAGCTGGAGCAATTGCCAAACCACTTTCCTATTCCAAAATTACTTCTCAAAAGAGGGTGAGTACAAAGAGGCCACGTTAGGACAGATTTGTCTACTTTTTAAATGGGACTAAATCCCACTCTGCCAAGGATTTTTCTCCCCCCTCGTAATCAATTAGTGATCACCTGAGATCTATCCAGCAAGCTGGGAGGGATTCCACAGGCTTCTTGAGAGCTGCTTTGTGCTAATGTGCAAAGTAGTCCTAGTACTACAAAAGGGATGCAGGGTCACATGCCAGCACTAAACAAAAACAGGGAAGCAAACTAAAATAATATAAAATAAAAGACAACTATGCAAAGATCTGTCCTGAAAAGTGTTTAACCATATCCAAAAGTCTGTCTTGTAAAATGAATCATAGGCATTCCTTCTGTAACTGTGTCCCTGGTCGCAGTCCATAGTGGGATGAATGCCACAACATACTATTACAAACCATTAGATCGACATGGCCATGGCTTGACCTATGTTGACCTTGCCATGGAAGATATACTACTCTAACACCAGTCCTAACAATCTGGTTGCTACAGCCATGCCAACAGCATGGCAAGGCATTAAAATAATATATTATATTATAATTTTCGCAGTGAATTTTGTTGGTCGTAAGATGATGCCATCCACAGTTTGTTTGTAACACATTAATTAATGACCAGCTATGTCATTAATTAAAAAAATTGTTGCAGAGAGGAAAGATTAAAATCTTTTGGCAAACAGAAGCATAGGAAGGAATTTGTACATTCAATGGTTGTGACAATGAATTGTTTTTTGTCTTTCATATTGACAGAGCAATGTTTGATTACGACAAAAGCAAAGACAGTGGTCTGCCGAGCCAAGGGCTGAGTTTCAAGTATGGAGACATCCTTCACGTAATCAATGCATCTGATGATGAATGGTGGCAAGCGAGAAGAGCGATGGAGGAGGGAGACAGTGAAGAGATGGGGGTCATACCCAGCAAAAGGAGGTAAATCCTGGTTTAGCTACTCAACTGCTATAAATAAATGTCCAAATTGGCATTAAACAAACAATGATCTCCCAAACTGATATATTATTGAGGCTGTCAATACCTTAAGATTACCAAATATTGTGTTTTTCCACTTAAGATGTCAAATCTACTTTTGATTATAGAAAATATATATTTTATTTGAAATTGTGTGTTTTTTAGAACAGGGCTGCTGCTCACTTGGAGCTTAAGTATGTTTTTGAAGGTAGGTATATGTTTACCATTCTTAACTCCACATACATGTATCTTGACAATATATAGATCTTCGAGGTATGTAGCTGTGGAGTTAACAATGGTAAAACTTTACTTATATATACTCACTTTCTCAATATCCTGGTAATTGATATTTTGGATGCAATATTCTCATAAATCTATATCCCTACTCGATCTTCAAGACTAGAGCTTTATTAGAGATATTAGTTGGGATGCAAATAGCTAGTATTCCCCTCCGAACAGGACACTTTACCCCACACACTTTTACTCCGCGTGCCATTACACTGCAGTTTTTACACCGCAAAATCTTTTACAACTCAGGGCTTTACACCGCAAACTATTTCAAACGCATTCCCCATTACAACGCAATTTACTATTCTAACTCCACCGTGGCATTACTTTGGGGAATGCGTTGTAATAGTTTGCGGTGTAAAGCCCTGCGTTGTAAAAGATTTTGCAGTGTAAAAACTGCGGGGTAATGACACTGCGGAGTAACGCATGCGGGGTGAAGGATGTTTCCCTTCCCCTCCATCACTGATTGACTTGGTGAGGCCCGAGGCTGGCACATTCGGTCCTAGAGTGGCTTATTTAACAACAACAAAAAGCACCTCTATAGCATACGTGTAGTCTTTTTGTTTTCCTCCATTCATGGATGTTAATCTCCATGGTCAATAGAAGCAGAAAGATACATTTGCATGCTATCCTATATTAAGCCCCAACTTTGCAGTCAATCGAGTCCTTTTTGAAGGAGCTGGTGCACCACGACTGGTATCCTTTGCAGCTTGGCTATGGTTATCTTTGTGGACCATGAGTTTGAGGAAGAATATACTGATACTTAAGGCCAGCCAAGACAAGGTAGAAATCATTGGTCCTGATGGAACCAGGACCTTGAATGCATAAATGACATACACAATGATTTTGAACAATCCAGAATGAGATAATTTACTCTGCAGTAATGAGACATACGTGCATCTCTTAATCACACAACTAGCTTGATGCTTCTTTATTGATAACTACTAAGGCCCCTGATTTACCTTGAGGATGACTTTGTGAACTTCCAGTTCCATTAGGGGTCGAAATGCACTATGTAGACCGCCCAAGAAGGAACCTTTATCTTTAACTTTCAAAGCAACCCAAAAGCAGAAGGAAAGACTTGTTTAAAGTTTTAATACATTACACCACTTCTGTTCTTATTCTGTCCTTGTTGGAGACTCATCCACACTGACAGATAACGTTAAAGATGTTTTTTCACATATATATTTGTTGTCTGTTCTATGGTCCTTTGGAATACCTCTTACACAGAAACGTCTTATAGGGAATATAAATATTTGTATTAAGCACATTTGAAATGCAATTTTTTGACATATTTCATGACACGTATGTCTATCGATTTTGCTTGTTAAATACTCCTAGGAGTTACACCAACTTTTTCTGTTCAATAGGATTCAACATCTTTATTCGAGCTCAATTGTGCCATAAGTGCCATATCTTTTTAAATTCATAAGATACGAGGCTCAGAATGACATCATTTGAAATATTACTAAAGAATGTGGAAGTTTGTGGAAGAAATGCAAAGGAGACATAAGTATATCTTTTCAAGACTGCTCTAGTAACAAATGAAAAGATTAATGATCAGCAGGGAACCTTTTCTGGATAAATTAGGATCAGTCAATATCATCTTGTAAGTCGGGTGACTTAATAATAGTGTTCATGGCTTTCCACCAAGATTTTACCATCACACTAACCTTTTGATTGATGGTTTAATAGAAGATTCAACTAGGATTCAATTCTATTCAGCTAAGTCGTATTTGGTTCCCTGGCCAACTCCCTCACTTGGCACATCCATGCCAGTACAGTTCAGAGTTGGACTACCCAATTTCTGTGGCCGACCAGGAATCAGAGAAACAATGGACATTGTTGCTGCATCAACTGTATTTCCAAATGAAACCCAGATCCTAGGCAAAGCACTCTGAGATGGCTTCGTTTGTTTGCAGTGCTTTTCCCAAAAAGTGGAAATAGGTAAAAATGCCACCCCTACTACTCTAACCACCATAAAAGTCACAAATATGGACAGCTGTGCTTCTATCAAGATGTTTTTGAGAAAATTGGGTGGCATAATGCTTGCTATTTAATTAATTTAAAATAGGCACTTCTGAATAAGATGTTGACACAGTGTGCATCTGTTCCTTGGTATTGTGGGCAAGGAGACCCAGTGGTGTTAGATGGCATCAGCACATCCTAGATTTCCTAGGATGTATACATTTTTTGAAATGTTCAATGTTGCCAGTGTCCTGGAGTACATGGATCTCTTGGAGGTGCACTTGCAATTCTTTCTATATCGATCCATTTTTTTTTCTTCGAAGAACTTGGGATTGTCAAATGTTATGACATTTGGCGATAGCAGTCATTTTCACTAAGTTGATTTCAAGCTGTATTCATGAAGGCAAGTATATGTTATGCAGTATACTGCAACTTGTTATGCATATGTCAACAAATACGTTTTCAAATCCAGACAAATGCAATACATGCTTTTAAAGTTCTTGTGACAAGCACCTACTTACCACTGTCTAGGGTGGTAAATGAAGCACTGCCCCAGCTCTACACCTCTTTAAGACCTGTCAGCCCAATATGGTGTCAGAGACCTGTCTACAATTTTCGCATCCAGTGTGATAAGGACCATTTACTTTCAAGATGAACTGTTAGGCCTTTTTTATACAAAAAACTGTTTCAGTGTTATGACTGATGTACGCCTGTAAAAGGGAGTACAATGCATTTGCCCAAGCATTATCCTATTTACAAAAGTTCAAACTCTGGCATAAACCGGTAAATTAAGAGTACATATGTAAGAAATTGGGTTATTAATTGAGAGGGATGGAAACCCCACTCCTGCAACAACCACAATCCTTGTCAGGGTGACCCCAAAAGTCACTAAATTAACCCGTGCTTAACCCTCTGGTAGCTTGGCACAAAAGCACTCAGGCTTAACTTAGAGGCAATCTGTGAAGTATGTATACAGTGCACAAACAGTGATAAAGTGATAACACAACTCAAGAAAAATCCCAAATCAAATTAGAAAAATAGGGTAAATTCTAATAAATCAAATGATACCAGAATAACAAAAATCAGTAGAACCGGAGATATTCAATTTAAAACATTTTAGTGAAAATTGCATCTAAAAGTACAAAGCGCCACTCATGGTCATCTGGTCACGCTAGACCGGGGGAAAGTGACAAGTTCAGGCTGACCGCAATGGAGCGTGGTTCGGATTCAGGAACCAGGTGAGCCTTACTGAAAAGTTACCTTCTCAAGTCTAACACAAAGAGTTCCATTCATGTTGGAGGAGGCCATTAGGAGGAGGCTTTAGGTGTGAACAGCAGGTTGAGCGCTGCGGAACGTCGTTATTGAAGGAAAAAGATCTGGTCACCACTGGAACTTCGTGTTGGTGGTCGTTGCGGGCTGTCATTGCTGTCATGCAAAATGCAGGTCTTGAGTTGCCTGTCGTCATGAACGTCATTGTTGGCGCGAAGAGCAGGTCTCACCGTAGCTTTGCATTGGCTGGCGTCGCGGGCGGATGAGATTCAGCGCAACTGGCCCGTTTGCAATTACAAAGAGCCCAACTTCAGGATGTTCGCTTTTTTCTTCTTGGAAGAGCTTTCAATGATGCTAGACAAGGGTCCAGGACCTGGAGGGCACCTCTTGGGAATCAGCACTCACTCCAGCAGAGGCCAGCAGCAGGGCTCAGGCAGGTCCAGCTGCAGGTGGTCAGGTGCATGGAGGGCTCGGGAAGCTTGTTGTGACCCTGTAGCTCAAACAGGAGGTCAGCCAAATGACCCTTGGAGTCACTATGGGTAGCCTAGGATCGTGGAAAGCAGGTCCAAACTTCTTCAGACAGCAAGGCAGTCCTTCAAGCAGCAGAGCAGTCCTTCTGGCAGTAGGGCAGTCATTCTTCTGAATATTCCACAGGTCCAGAAGTGTTCTGATGAGTGGTTCTGACAGTCCCTGGCCTACCCCTAAAACTGGTTCTGGTTAGTCCTTCTCCTTACCTTGGTCCAGGCTCAAAACATTCTGGGATTACAAAAGGCAGGGCAGGCCGGGTGTTTGACTTGTCCCTTTTTGCAGGGTTATCCCTGAACTTTTTGCCTTTCTCCTAGTCTTTTTTCTGACTTGGTGTTGGTGGTTTTAGGACTCTGGGCACTTTAGCACTGCTGTCCAGTGTAAAGTGCGTGTGCTCTCTGTGGTAAACATGGTAAGATTGGTCTACACCTGTTTGGCATATTTAATTTACCTGTCAGTCCCCAGTAAAGTGGTATCACATATACCCGGGGCCAGTAAATTAAATACTACTGGTGGGCTTGCAGCGCTGATTGCGCCACCCACCAAAGTAGCCTTTCAAACCTGTCTCAGGCCTCTGCCATTGCAGGGCCTATGAGCGCAGTGTTACTGCCACTGTGACGTGACACCTAAAGTGTGTGCCACGTCTGTGACCCCCCTTTTACTGCATGTCAGTCACCCCTAAGGTAGGCCCTAGCTAGCCCTATGGGCAGGGTGCATTGTAGGTAAAAGGTAGGACTTGTACCTTAAGTGCGTGACATGTCCTGGTAGTGACAAACAGCCTTTTTGGTTTCTCACTGCTGTGAGGCTGCGCTCCCATAGGAATGCATTGGGGATTCCCTGATAAGTGTTTCAGTGGTAATTCCTGATATGAGAGGAGCAGCGTGGTAAAGTTTGGTATGTTTGGAATAGTAATAATAAATGCTGCGCAATGGTGTGCACAGATTTATTATCACTATTTTAGAAACGCGACTTTTAGAAGTTGGCATTTCTGTGTGCTATGTGTCTGCCTGCCTGATGTGTATTTAATGTCTGGCTCTGGAGTGACAGGGGCTGGTGAGGTGTGTGGCTCCAGGGAGGGCAGGGTGAGTCAGCGCTAGGCTGAATGGGCAGATCTGCATTTGGAGTAGTGGGAGGAGTAGTCCCTGACACTGAATAGGTCTGTGCCTGCCTGGGTGAATGCTGGCTCCGCCCCCCCTGTGGTGTGTCTGATGACCGAGCCCAATCTGAAAAAGGAGGGTGGAAGCCTGGTAAACAGAGTGCTTCAACACCCCCCTGAACCAGTTGAGACTGGTTCCCCCAAGCCCTGTGCCAGGGCAGACAAAAAGAAATGTACTATACATACTGGGGCTGTGACCCCATGAAAGGTGTGCTTCCCTGTGCTGTTGTTGGTGCTACTTGTGCCTGCTGGGCCCCAGGAGGAACCGCCACGAGAGACTGCCTCTCTTCTGAAGGGCCCTGTGAGCTGGCCTGCCTGGGCCCAGCTTTGCTTTCTGGAACTCTGGTCCTAGCGCCTCATGAGCGCTATATCTTTATGCCAAAGAAAGAGGAGCGCGTGTGTCCTGCAGCGCTGGGCTGCGACGTGCTCCGGGGGAATCCCGGCGTGTGGGATTCCCCTGCGCTGCCTGCAAGGGAAGCGGGAGCCTACCCCGCATTCCATGCCTCCAGGGGTGAAGCGGGAGCCTACCCCGCCTTTTGGTGCTTCCTAGGACGAAGCGGGAGCCTACCCCGCATTGTGGTAGTCCCGGAGTGAAGCCGCCGCCGAGATCGGCGGCCCGGAATGAGGCAAGCTTCCTGGTTGTGGGCGGGCCCAGAAGAGGAAGTTCCCGGCCTGAAGTCAGGCCCGAGTGAGCCTGAAGGTGGGAGGGGCCCCCGTGTGCTGGTGGGAGCCCCGCCTGCGGCCGTATCGAAGAAGGGGATCGACGGAGACTCCGCTCCATGTTGAGGGATCCCCCGTATGCCTGCAAGAGGAAGTGGAGCCCGCGGGCTCACCGGACCCCAGGAAGAGGAGACCGGAGCCACGCGGGCTCCCTGCCAGAGTCCTGCTGTCCCGGGAGGAGTCAAAGAAGAACCCCGGTGAGTGAGGGACGGGAGAGGAGCACTGTCGGTGCCGACGGGTGCCGTGAAACTATTGGCAAGAGGAGCCCCGGTGAGAGGCTCCAAAGCATTTGTGGTACCGTAAGCAGCACCGGAAGAGCCCGGTGAACGGGGCACGTTGTACTGAAGTCCCGGAGTGGGGCTTTAGTGGCATAGTGGTGCCCAAGCTGATTGTGCACAGCTGCACCGCCCTGATTATGGGCAGCTGCAACGACGGGGCATTTATTTTGGTGATGATGAGGAAGGGATGAGTTGCACCCCCCTTCCCCAGTGCGCTACGCACATTGCCTATGCTGCCAAGGCAGCCAGAGGGCAGTGGAAGGTCCTATAATTGTGCCCTGACTTTCGGGACAAAGGGCATTTGGGCCCCCAGGAAGGCCAGTTGGCCTGGGGTCATTTTGAGTACCTGTGTGTACTGGTAGGGCACAAGGCCCTAAAGGAATGCATAATGCGTTTATGCTAAAGGTGATGTCTGCGCCTGGGGAGTGTTACTAAGGTGCACTCATAAATGTGATTTATGCTAAATGTCATGCTATGATGTTTAATGCCTAATGTGATGCAGACATAATGCGTTTATGTTGCTAGTGATAATGCTGAGTACAGTATTTCGCCAGTAGATACTGGTTGTTTTATATGTGCTACTTGTGCTTTGTGATGCTTCTGACAGTGGCCCGATTGGCCCTGTCATGTATATAATCCGCTGTAAATTAGTACCTGGTGCCAGTTGGCACAGTGTATATGTGTGGTTATGATCTAATGTGTTTTGGATAATACAAAGGCTATTTTTTATATAACCTTGTGTGGAGTTTCTTTTGTAGTGTGCCTAGTGTGTCGCTGCTGTGTGTGTGTGTGTGTGCTGCTGCGCAAACGCTTTACACATTGCCTCTGGAATAAGCCTGACTGCTCGTGCCGAGCTACCAAGGGGGTGAGCAGGGGTTATCTTCAGCGTGTAACTCCCTTGCCCTGACTAGAGTGGTGGTTTCTGCCTGGCTTAGGCACAAGCCCTAGCCAAATGCAAAAACAACAGTTGATGGACAGAATGCAGAACAATGTCATACATTCACCCCAGTACAGAGATCTGGGCCTAATTCCATCGTTTTTTTGCTCACCATGCCATTCCAGTTTGAACCCAGCCATATGCAAATCAGTCTTGACCCTGTGCCTCATGGGAACAGTCCAGCCCGAACTGCCAAGCCAGGTCCTCCCTGGACTGGAAACAAGCATCCTAGGACCGGTTTCGGGGTTTCACCCCTCTTCAGCCAGGATAGCTTGATTCCAGTGGCATGGAGAGCACGGGACCCACGTCTGGGCATACCCGTCCCACTCGGGGTGACAAATGCAAAAACAACAGTTGATGGACAGAATGCAGAACAATGTCATACATTCACCCCAATACAGAGATCTGGGCCTAAATCCATCGTTTTTTTGCTCACCATGCCATTCCAGTTTGAACCCAGCCATATGCAAATCAGTCTTGACATTGTGCCTCATGGGAACAGTCCAGCCCGAACTGCCAAGCCAGGTCCTCCCTGGACTGGAAACAAGCATCCTAGGACCGGTTTCCGGGTTTCACCCCTCTTCAGCCAGGATAGCTTGATTCCAGTGGCATGGAGAGCACGGGACCCACGTCTGGGCATACCGTTCCACTCGGGGTGACAAATGCAAAAACAACAGTTGATGGACAGAATGCAGAACAATGTCATACATTCACCCCAGTACAGAGATCTGGGCCTAATTCCATCGTTTTTTTGCTCACCATGCCATTCCAGTTTGAACCCAGCCATATGCAAATCAGTCTTGACCCTGTGCCTCATGGGAACAGTCCAGCCCGAACTGCCAAGCCAAGTCCTCCCTGGACTGGAAACAAGCATCCTAGAACCGGTTTCGGGGTTTCACCCCTCTTCAGCCAGGATAGCTTGATTCCAGTGGCATGGAGAGCACGGGACCCACGTCTGGGCATACCCGTCCCACTCGGGGTGACAAATGCAAAAACAACAGTTGATGGACAGAATGAAGAACAATGTCATACATTCACCCCAGTACAGAGATCTGGGCCTAAATCCATCGTTTTTTTGCTCACCATGCCATTCCAGTTTGAACCCATCCATATGCAAATCAGTCTTGATCTGTGCCTCATGGGAACAGTCCAGCCCGAACTGCCAAGCCAGGTCCTCCCTGGACTGGAAACAAGCATCCTAGGACCGGTTTCGGGGTTTCACCCCTCTTCAGCCAGGATAGCTTGATTCCAGTGGCATGGAGAGCACGGGACCCACGTCTGGGCATACCCTTCCCAATCGGGGTGACAAATGCAAAAACAACAGTTGATGGACAGAATGCAGAACAATGTCATACATTCACCCCAGTTCAGAGATCTGGGCCTAAATCCATCGTTTTTTTGCTCACCATGCCATTCCAGTTTGAACCGAGCCATATGCAAATCAGTCTTGACCCTGTGCCTCATGGGAACAGTCCAGCCCGAACTGCCAAGCCAGGTCCTCCCTGGACTGGAAACAAGCATCCTAGGACCGGTTTCGGGGTTTCACCCCTCTTCAGCCAGGATAGCTTGATTCCAGTGGCATGGAGAGCACGGGAACCACGTCTGGGCATACCCATCCCACTCGGGGTGACAAATGCAAAAACAACAGTTGATGGACAGAATGCAGAACAATGTCATACATTCACCCCAGTACAGAGATCTGGGCCTAAATCCATCGTTTTTTGCTCACCATGCCATTCCAGTTTGAACCCAGCCATATGCAAATCAGTCTTGACCCTGTGCCTCATGGGAACAGTCCAGCCCGAACTGCCAAGCCAGGTCCTCCCTGGACTGGAAACAAGCATCCTAGGACCGGTTTCGGGGTTTCACCCCTCTTCAGCCAGGATAGCTTGATTCCAGTGGCATGGAGAGCACGGGACCCACGTCTGGGCATACCCGTCCCACTCGGGGTGACAAATGCAAAAACAACAGTTGATGGACAGAATGCAGAACAATGTCATACATTCACCCCAGTACAGAGATCTGGGCCTAAATCCATCGTTTTTTGCTCACCATGCCATTCCAGTTTGAATCCAGCCATATGCAAATCAGTCTTGACCCTGTGCCTCATGGGAACAGTCCAGCCCGAACTGCGAAGCCAGGTCCTCCCTGGACTGGAAACAAGCATCCTAGGATCGGTTTCGGGGTTTCACCCCGCTTCAGCCAGGATAGCTTGATTCCAGTGGCATGGAGAGCACGGGACCCACGTCTGGGCATACCCGTCCCACTCGGGGTGACAAATGCAAAAACAACAGTTGATGGACAGAATGCAGAACAATGTCATACATTCACCCCAGTACAGAGATATGGGCCTAAATCCATCGTTTTTTGCTCACCATGCCATTCCAGTTTGAACCCAGCCATATGCAAATCAGTCTTGACCCTGTGCCTCATGGGAACAGTCCAGCCCGAACTGCCAAGCCAGGTCCTCCCTGGACTGGAAACAAGCATCCTAGGACCGGTTTCGGGGTTTCACCCCTCTTCAGCCAGGATAGCTTGTTTCCAGTGGCATGGAGAGCACGGGACCCACGTCTGGGCATACCTGTCCCACTCGGGGTGGCAAATGCAAAAACAACAGTTGATGGACAGAATGCAGAACAATGTCATACATTCACCCCAGTACAGAGATCTGGGCCTAAATCCATCGTTTTTTTGCTCACCATGCCATTCCAGTTTGAACCCAGCCATATGCAAATCAGTCTTGACCCTGTGCCTCATGGGAACAGTCCAGCCCGAACTGCCAAGCCAGGTCCTCCCTGGACTGGAAACAAGCATCCTAGGACCGGTTTCGGGGTTTCACCCCTCTTCAGCCAGGATAGCTTGATTCCAGTGGCATGGAGAGCACGGGACCCACGTCTGGGCATACCCGTCCCACTCGGGTGACAAATGCAAAAACAACAGTTGATGGACAGAATGCAGAACAATGTCATACATTCACCCCAGTACAGAGATCTGGGCCTAAATCCATCGTTTTTTTGCTCACCATGCCATTCCAGTTTGAACCCAGCCATATGCAAATCAGTCTTGACCATGTGCCTCATGGGAACAGTTCAGCCCGAACTGCCAAGCCAGGTCCTCCCTGGACTGGAAACAAGCATCCTAGGACCGGTTTCGGGGTTTCACCCCTCTTCAGCCAGGATAGCTTGATTCCAGTGGCATGGAGAGCACGGGACCCACGTCTGGGCATACCCGTCCCACTCGGGGTGACAAATGCAAAAACAACAGTTGATGGACAGAATGCAGAACAATGTTATAAATTCACCCCAGTACAGAGATCTGGTCCTAAATCCATCGTTTTTTGCTCACCATGCCATTCCAGTTTGAACCCAGCCATATGCAAATCAGTCTTGACCCTGTGCCTCATGGGAACAGTCCAGCCCGAACTGCCAAGCCAGGTCCTCCCTGGACTGGAAACAAGCATCCTAGGACCGGTTTCGGGGTTTCACCCCTCTTCAGCCAGGATAGCTTGATTCCAGTGGCATGGAGAGCACGGGACCCACGTCTGGGCATACCCGTCCCACTCGGGGTGACAAATGCAAAAACAACAGTTGATGGACAGAATGCAGAACAATGTCATACATTCACCCCAGTACAGAGATCTGGGCCTAAATCCATCGTTTTTTTGCTCACCATGCCATTCCAGTTTGAACCCAGCCATATGCAAATCAGTCTTGACCCTGTGCCTCATGGGAACAGTCCAGCCCGAACTGCCAAGCCAGGTCCTCCCTGGACTGGAAACAAGCATCCTAGGACCGGTTTCGGGGTTTCACCCCTCTTCAGCCAGGATAGCTTGATTCCAGTGGCATGGAGAGCACGGGACCCACGTCTGGGCATACCCGTCCCACTCGGGGTGACAAATGCAAAAACAACAGTTGATGGACAGAATGCAGAACAATGTCATACATTCACCCCAGTACAGAGATCTGGGCCTAAATCCATCGTTTTTTTGCTCACCATGCCATTCCAGTTTGAACCCAGCCATATGCAAATCAGTCTTGACCCTGTGCCTCATGGGAACAGTCCAGCCCGAACTGCCAAGCCAGGTCCTCCCTGGACTGGAAACAAGCATCCTAGGACCGGTTTCGGGGTTTCACCCTCTTCAGCCAGGATAGCTTGATTCCAGTGGCATGGAGAGCACGGGACCCACGTCTGGGCATACCCGTCCCACTCGGGGTGACAAATGCAAAAACAACAGTTGATGGACAGAATGCAGAACAAAGTCATACATTCACCCCAGTACAGAGATCTGGGCCTAAATCCATCGTTTTTTTGCTCCCACCATGCCATTCCAGTCTGAACCCAGCCATATGCAAATCAGTCTTGACCCTGTGCCTCATGGGAACAGTCCAGCCCGAACTGCCAAGCCAGGTCCTCCCTGGACTGGAAACAAGCATCCTAGGATCGGTTTCGGGGTTTCACCCCTCTTCAGTCAGGATAGCTTGATTCCAGTGGCATGGAGAGCACGGGGAGTGTTACTAAGGTGCACTCATAAATGTGATTTATGCTAAATGTCATGCTATGATGTTTAATGCCTAATGTGATGCAGACATAATGCGTTTATGTTGCTAGTGATAATGCTGAGTACAGTATTTCGCCAGTAGATACTGGTTGTTTTATATGTGCTACTTGTGCTTTGTGATGCTTCTGACAGTGGCCCGATTGGCCCTGTCATGTATATAATCCGCTGTAAATTTGTACCTGGTGCCAGTTGGCACAGTGTATATGTGTGGTTATGATCTAATTTGTTTTGGATAATACAAAGGCTATTTTTTATATAACCTTGTGTGGAGTTTCTTTTGTAGTGTGCCTAGTGTGTCGCTGCTGTGTGTGTGTGTGTGTGCTGCTGCGCAAACGCTTTACACATTGCCTCTGGGATAAGCCTGACTGCTCGTGCCGAGCTACCAAGGGGGTGAGCAGGGGTTATCTTCAGCGTGTAACTCCCTTGCCCTGACTAGAGTGGTGGTTTCTGCCTGGCTTAGGCACAAGCCCTAGCCAACCAGAAATCCCATTTCTAACACCTGGTGTCAGGTTCCTTTGTGTGTGCTGTAGCCAAAGGCATTTGAAGTGTAAGTGAGGTTGGGAACAGCCCTCCCACAGCCATCCTGTCAGGATGATCCATCGTTTTCACACCTAGGCCCCTTTGTCTCACTGTCCAGAAGCAATACACAAATCCCAACAGCAGAGCCATTCACAGTCAGGTGACCCAAGACACTGCCAGAAATACACAGTTGGTTGGAACAAAAAATATACCAACTTTCTAAACATTGCATTTTAACTTAAAATCAAGCTACACTATTAAAGAGGATTTTAAAGTGCTATTCATTTGAGTGTACACAGCATTTCTTTATCTGCTACCAATCTGAAGTTAGCACTTATTGAAGGTACTAAAGTAACCCAGTGTTAGTCAATGGGAAAGATAGGCCATACAACAGTGAAATTCCAATTTAGGAGCTTTTTTCACTGCTAGGACATGTGAAACTTAGGTACATATCCTAGTTTTTAAATACAATGGATCCTGTCCTATGAACCTTTAGGGCCTACCATAAGGGTGGCTGATAATTATTAAAAATATTTAAAAAGAAAGATTTAGGCCTAGCAAATGGTTCATTTTCCAGGCAAAATGGTAGTTTAAAACTGCACTACAGACTGCAGTGGCAGTCATGAGACAATTTTTAAAAGGTTACTTAAGTGGGTGGCACAATGAGTACTGCTGCCCAGTAGCAGCCTTTACCTTAAATGCCCTTGGTACATGTAGTACCATTTATTACGGACTTACAAGTAAATTAAATGTGCCAATTAGGTGTAGGACAATTTAACCATGTTTAAAGGAGAGCACAAGCACTTTACCACTGTTTAGCTGGGAAAACGTGCCTAGAGTCTTAAAAGCCAAAAAAAGGGGGTCAGCAAAGGAAGGAAGAGGAAGGCAAAAATCAATCAGGGGAGACTTCCAACAAGAAGGGCACCCCTAAATATACTATTTGCGGTCCAGAGTAGGGAGAAACAATAGTGGTCTGTGGTGTCCATGACATTTGCTGGGACACTGGCACAGTGGAAATCAAGTACTCTAAAGCATGTACGGTGAGTAGGAAAAAGAGAAGGGTGTTCACCAGTTATTTGCGGTGTATCATGAGACTCAAGTCTTATTAGATTTGAATTTTGAACCTAAATCTCAGGCTGCTCTGATGATGACATTTCTTAGTGTCACATACTGTATAGGTAAGGAGTGATATGGCGGTGTAAGAGAAGATTGCATTTCAGCAAAGTCTCTCATACAGTATTGATATAGGATCAATATACAATGTAACATACCCGACTTGTGTTGGGTGAAGGGAAAATTATTGGACATGAGTCCTGAAGAAGTTAGTCAAGAGAATTCAATATCTACCGAAACATTCAATTCAACAGCTACAACAACATATCTTACGTGTGCGTCATTTGTAGGCATGTCCACTGGTGTTTCAGTGAGGTGGCTAGGCACACCCCATCCAAACAAGGTGTACACCCACTGAGGTGCCACTTTTTATGGATTTTCATAATTTTTTTGGTGCATGTTCCACACTTGTGTGCACACTTGCATAACAAATAGGAGGCTGGGAGGTTCCCTCTGCAGAAAGTGTGGAAAGGAGTATCAACTTTCCTGGTGATGGAGGAACAACACACATGTCAGGTAAAAAAAAAAATTAAACTGGGAGAAGAAAGGATTTCGTAATTTTAAAATGTGTAAACTTCCTAATCCTAATCATTCATGTTTTATACGTAGTTACAAAAGTTAGGGACAGCAATAGACGTCTTTTTGGTGAATTCCATTCATTTAGCACTGTTCCCTAAGACAATAAGGGGCCGATTCACAGAACTAATCTGAGACAAAATCCTAAACTTACTACTTTTGGTATTCACAGAAGGCATTTAGTAGTAGTAAAGTTAGGATTTTGTCTTAAGTTTGACTTAAGACAGATTTAAGACAGACTTAAGACAAAATCCTAACTTTACTACTACTAAATGCCTTCTGTGAATACCAAAAGTAGTAAGTTTAGGATTTTGTCTCAGATTTCTTCTGTGAATCGGGCCCAATGTGTTCATCTGTATGGGGGAGGAAGCATATGATACTCTGAACAGCATTAATTTAAGAACAGACGTTAGAGAGAGTAAATTGCGCCTCTTTTCATAATTCACAACCTTTGTTTCTACAAGTACAAGGATACAAAGCTCTCCAACAAGAAAAAATGTGGTTTCATAAATAGCTCTGAAACATTAGCAAGGACTAACTTTTAAGCATTGCTCACATATGATGTAGCAACCCTCACAGGCTTTAAATACACAACGAGTTTCATCATAAGAGTCATACAAAGCAGTGATATATTTTGCTGATTTGACCAGTCGCGGTTCGTGCAGGTAACAGCGGTGGGGCCGGGTGAGGGGGGATTTCTAGGGTCGATGCCGAGGGAAAATTAATTATTTATTTAATTTTTCCTCAGCATCGTCCCTCAAAATTCCGCCCTCACCCGGCCCCACCACTGTTACCGGCACGGACCGCGGCTGGATTTGAACTGTTTCGAGGAGTGTATTTCTTTAGCCAGAATTGATGTACTTTGGCTGGCATGTTTCCCACGCGGTCTACAGTGACTACGGGTTCGCTAGATTTCCCCAGGGGTCGTGCTGGGCTGCACTAGAGACATTTACAAACAACCTCAGGAATTTCAATGGCAAATTTATTCTAAAAACCATACTTCATCTACCTGCAGGTTTACCTGTCTTGTGGATTGTTACCTGCCTTGTTATGTTGGCCTAGGCCTGGCTGCCATGCTGCTTTTCTTTGCGCACGTTACACTGAGCCGGGCCTTCCTCGCCCTTTGCTCGTGCCAAGTTCTTTTGCACTGTCTGCATTTTCTGTTGTTCACCTTTCTGGGCTCAGTCTGCACAAACATGTACAAGGTCGCATAACAATGTATTCTGGTTCTTCCTGATATGGCCAGTCTCGCGCACCCAGACATAACATTATGTGCAATTGCCATGAAGAATTTGATATGCTTTTAATACTGTGGTTTACTAGCGCTAAAACACACTTGGAGAAATCCCTTTCAGTGAGAAGAGCTATGATGTCCTGCTGATGTAATTCTGCATCTAGAGACTGAGGTATGGGGGTTCGCTAGTCAAAGCCCAGAGGTCTTCTATTATTATAATAAACTATCTTACTGCGAGGGGAGGGTGGTAATGTTATTTATACGTTTATCCACTGAGCTCTGAAATGCTTTCCCCGTTTGTATTCTATGGAATTGTAACCATGCTGCTTATATTAGTCATATGCATTATGCTATTAGTACTGACACGTGTACTGTACATTAGAGCACGTAAGTTGGAATAAACATTTTAACCTATCCAGTGTCTCTTCCTACGCACCTTGTGGACAAGTACGAGTGAGTGACGAAAGAGTGTTCTTGCTTCTGTGAGTCCTGAGATAAAGATACCGTGTTCTGGGTTGTCCAAACATTAGTACTTGGGTGCTAATGGGATGCTAAGCTAGTTGGGTTGGGGTTTTTGGGTGCTACGGTATATGGTGGCAAACCACTGTATTCCGGGGTCCCATTTTCCTGTGCATAGCTCTGTGTATGTGCAGAAACCTTATGACATGGCGCGACCGCCGTGGGGCAGCTTATCTGCGAGACGCTTGAGTAGTGCTTGTGCTTGTCCACAAACCCCTCGCGTACGCTTCCGGAGGCGTATGTGACGGTGATACCTCCTATATTGAATGTTTTATAGGTTCTTTCAAGCTTGATATTGTTAAAAAAGGTTAGTTAATAGACCCATTTTTGTGCTCCCTGTTAGGTTGTCGTATATCATTGTTTAGTCATGGCTGGTGTGGCGATAGCTGCACATAGTCGAGGAGCACTCCGAGACCACTTAGCTGTGTATGGAGTGCCCGATACTGGGGTCGAGTTGGTCTTTGTGGTTCAAGCCGATGCGGCTTATCACTTTGAAGTGTTTTACACTTGGATCACTTTTGAAGCGGTGGATGCAGGTGATAAGCTGTTTCATGAATATAAGCCCACCGCTGTTCCTGCTGCCTATCGACCCTATACTGTTCTTGAAGTGCCTCTCACGGCTTGGCAGCACCGTGTTTGGTTCAATGGCGCCCTACCACAACCAACTACCGCAGTTCGTTTAGGCCCCTTGTCAATTCAGGGGGCCACTTGGCCTGTATTGGCCGGGTATACCCCGCATCCAAATTATCTGGCATTACCGCTTGCGGAACTGCGCACTATGCATACCGAATTGGTGCGAGTGCATCGAGCCTTGGTGACATACGTTACAGGTAGCCTCCATGGAGCTGCTCCTGTAGTCGCAGGCCAACCAGCTATTGCAGCTGGAGTGACTATAAGTCCTGTCATGGTAAATTCTGTGATGGGCAAACGTCCACAAAATAAGGACGACTATCCTTACTGGCTTGCTGAAAAGTTCGATCAGATAGAAGCAGTGTTTCCACATACATCCCCAGTAGATAAACACCGCATCCTCACGATAAGTTTGCCAAAAGACATAATCCCCGATTTGACATCATGTGAAAACTGGGGTAAGGTATTCGCAGCAGTTTATTCAAAATGTTTTGGAACTCCTTCCATGACGGTTCTACCCTCTGTAATTAAAAAAGTACAGGATGAACATGGCCCTGAAGCGGCTGTGGAATTAGGGATGAGACTAGTGGGAGTGTTTGATGTAGTAGCTGAGCTGATCCTTGGAAATGTCAAGGGCGATGCTATGAACTTTCAAGTAGCGAATGCTTTGGCTTTGGTCCCAGAGTTGGACAGGCCTCGCGAATTACCGAAAATAATAGCCCGGGCTTATAAAACAATTGGAAGAAATAGCCTAGGCAACAAGCCTTTTGTAAAAATGCAAACTCAATCGCAATCACAAGTTATACAAACAAAAAGTGCATCTGAGAAAGATGATAAACCAGTCTTCACTAAAAAGAGTTGGAGACAGAAAAAACAGGGTAAGCAACAAAAGAAGCCGGGGTCGAGAGGCGCTTCCCCAGTTTCGGTTTCTTCTGAACGTACTTATGATTTACGTGATAGGTCAAGGATTAAATCACCAGAAAGGTTTCAGAGCTCTGATACGCGTTCTCCTCGTTCTTCACAGGCCCAGACGTCGTCACAGGCTGGTGGAGGAGGACGGCAAGATAGAGGAAGGGGCCGAGAGGCTCCCCAGGAGCGAGACCAACCTCGACAACAAGTCAGAGGGAAAGCAGAAGATTTTCATCTTCCTCGACCGCAATTTCAGAAGAAAAAGGTTGCCGCTGTCACAGCGAAATATGCCTCAGACCGTGAGAACGAGACTCCAGAATTGGACGTGGGCAGTGACCCTCCTAGACAGCGCCGCGGAAGTTACCATAGTGCGGGAGGCGCTACGTCCTCATATGGAGGCGACAGCAACTGAAACATTTGTTACAGTAGAGACAGCTGACACGAGAGTGGCACCCCTGACAGACTTTACAACATAGTCATACAAATTGAAGGTGATATACCGCGTGAAATAAAAGGGATTTTTTGGGAAAATCTAACCTCTTCATATGACATTTTGTTAGCAGAGGTGGATTGGCCACCCCCATTCGTTTTAGCTGCACATAAAGGAGAGGAGGTAATCCTTCCAAGCTTTTCACGGCATGTCCCAAAAGACAAAGCTGAAGCACTTGCAGCTGAGTGGGCTGTGTACCTGGCACCAGCGTTATACCGCAACCATGTGGGATGGGATGAAGAATCACCTCCTCATGCAATACCTTTGCGGTCACTACCGCAGCCACAACCCCAATATCCCATCAAACGGCAGGCAAAAGGCCCCGTCTCCGAAATTCTGACACAGTTGGAATATCAGGGAGTAATTGAACCATGCGTATCACCTATGAACAATCCCCTTTTCGTGGTTTCTAAACCCGATGGATCGTACCGCTTAGTTTTGGATTACCGGCATTTAAATACTCATTGTCGGAACTTTGCGGTGCAAAATACACACAGTTCTGCGCTTGTAGACAGTCTTGTTCGTAAAAAATACAAAACGACACTTGACCTTTCAAACGGTTTCTACACGCACAACCTAGCCCCGGAGAGTGGTCAATGGACCGCATTCACATCCGGTGGTAAATTATTCCAGTTCCGGCGATTACCCATGGGCTATAAAAATAGTCCGGGTATATTCGCCGCCCGTGTTGTTTCTTTGCTAAATGACATTGATCAAGACGCATGTTCGTACGTTGATGACATCTATCTGACAGACGACGAGTTATATCAGCATCTGTCCCGTGTGGACCGCATTATTCTTGAATTTGCGGAGCAGGGTTACAAATTTAACTTTGCTAAGTCACACATTGCTGAATTTACCGTTCTGTTCTTGGGCTATGAGCTCAATAACGAAGGTAAGGGCTTAGCCCCCCATTTCTTGGAAAAATGTGCACATTTGTGCCCCCCAAATACTCTGAAGAAGCTTCAGTCTTTGCTGGGTTTCCTGAACTTCGGGCGTACTTACATTCCCGAATATGCCCAGCGTATCAAGCCTTTGTATGCTTTGATACAACCTACTTATTCAAGGTCTTGCTGGCTGCCTGAGCATACCTCAATTCTGCAGTCTTTGCAGACAGACCTTTTAGAGTCTAAATATCTTTTGACTCGTGATAACCACACAAACCTGGTGATTAGAATAATTCCGGGGCGGTGGGATTCACCTATTTAACCTTTAATGAAGGTGATACAGTACCTATCGCATACAAGTCACATCTGTACACTTCCGCTGAATTGCGCTTTACATCTGTTGAAAAAGTTCTGACTGCAGTGCAAATGGCGATTCTAAAAGAACGCGCACTGGCACAGGGTAAGCGGATTCTGGTGGTAACACCCTGTCCTGCCCTGGAGGCAGTAACAAAGGCAAGTGTACCGAACTCAAAAGCAATGCATCCCCGTTGGATACAATGGGCTACATCCTTGACGTCTTCGGACGTCACTTTTGTTTTTGATTCTTCTCTGCAGACTCAGGAGTTTTTGCAGTATGAATTCGTTCATCCTCCTCCTTTGTTTTTATTACCGCTTGAGGATTACAAATGTGTGATCTACACCGATGGTTCGGCGCAACCGGCCACTGGGTCCAAGCACGCTTATTCAGCTGCATGTGCTATTGTTGCGGGTTCCTTTGTAGATGGAAAGTTCAAATCCTCTGCAGTGCATACTCGCACACTTGGAGATAGTACCGCACAATTGGCCGAGCTGCATGCATTGCTACTTGCACTTGAGTTCGCTTCTCAGGATGAGACCACTCTTATTGTATGTGATTCTTTTTACTGTGTACAATCTTACAATGACAATCTGTTTTTCTGGTCGAAAAACGACTACAAGGACGCAAAAGGGAGCACAATTAAGCATAAAATGCTTTGGGTTCGAGTGGCAGAATTGCAACAACGTCTGCCCCTCACACAGGTGGTTCACACCTTAGGCCATCAGCGGGTGGGCGCACACGCTATTGGTAACGATCTGGCAGATGAAGCTGCCCGTTCAGCAGTAGTCACGTGTTCAGTAGCAGCGGTTACCAGGTCCATGTCTAAAATAGACCCTGTTATTTTAGCAGCTATTGCTGCAACCAAGGAAGGTGATAATTACCCTACAGGTTTCCCTTCCAAGTATTCTTACAAATTAAGTCCCGATCAGGTTCCTTATGTAACTATACCTGACGTTGGAGATCGGCTGATCCCCAACGCGGACCGCAGGAGTGCCTTGATATCAGCTGCACACGAAGGCATGGCTTCGGCACATGCAGGTGTTTCAGCTACGGTTTCCATCTTGCAGCAGCGTTATTGGTGGCGTGGGTTATATAAAGACACCCGTGCTTTTGTGCTTTCTTGCGACGTTTGTCAACAGATTAAGCCTTCCACGGTAACACGTCCACCACAAACACCGCTCTGCATTGCTAACAGACCCTTTGGGTGTGTTTACTTGGATCACTGCGGTCCATTCTCATCAGACACTGCCTATAAATACATCTTAGTGGCAGTGGACTCGTGCACACGGTTTCTCTGGGTCTGGCCACAACGGAGTGCTGACGCCCGAAATGTAATCAGGGATTTGCGTGTCTTTGTGGGAATTTTCGCATGCGGCACCTTCCATTCGGACCAAGGTCCAGCGTTTGCCTCTAGGGCTTACAAGGATGCAATGGCTTCGCTTGGGGTGCGGGTGAAATTTTCGTCTCCGTATAGGCCTGAGGGCAACTCTATCGTTGAACGAATGAACCGTGACTTAAAGCAATCCTTAACAGCTAGGGTTATAGGTACTGGCAGGAACTGGCTGGCCCATTTGTATACCGTTCAGCGTGCACTTAATAATCTCCCTAGAAGACCTCTGGGTGGGCGGACCCCATACGAAATGCTCTTTGGCATAAGAATGTTTGTGCCTGACCTTGAGGGTCCAGACATCGCGGCGCAATCCGCCAAGTTTGATGTAGATAACCATTCTGCTATGTTACAGGACTTACAAGAAGCCCGAGACAAACTTGCAACTACACATTTACCTTCAGCCACAGATCCTGCGTTGCAGATTCCGGTAGCCGGCTGGCTTCCGAAAATTGGAGAACTGGTTCGAGAGAAGGTTGAAAACAAAAAAGAATTTGGCCCCTCTTTTCGTGCACCGGTTCCAGTTCTTGGCCTGAAGGGAACACGTACAGTCATTTTACCACCGCTTCCTGGTCGCAAAGAGAACAGATACATCTCAGTTGAAAATGTCAAGCTACAGCGCCTGGCCGATCCTGAATAGTGTCACACCAGCGGTCTCTTGTCCTGCCATTTATCGGACATATGTTCATAGTCCATCTGCACGAACGATCGCTGATGCTGTAATTGAGATGGTTGATTTGCCTGAAACTATGATTGATCCCCAACTCTCCACCAATATCGACGAGGACGAGTATACATATCCTGCATCAGAATCGGTGGCACATCAACCAACAACGCCACTAAGCCCGACTCGTTATTCCTTTGATTCGGATTCCACATCTTCAAAAGTTCCATCCAAGTTCAGTATTTTTATATCCTGGTTTAGAGACAATTTTTTGATTCCCCCTGGACATACCTCTGGTTGGTACTTTTCTTGATATTTTTGTTCATGTCCATTGGCTTTGTCACAGTGTTTTTTCTACTAATCAATGGTCACTATTTACCTGAACGCTCTGCTGTAGACTATGTTTCTGGAACTTTGGCTCCTCATTCCTCGTCTCACATCATGAAGCGTGACCACACATTTGTGAACATTTCAGCCTTCCCAGTTGCTGATGGCATCGTATGGGATGCAGTGAACTATCAAATCCATGGTCCGACGGAAATTATTAATGTACCTAATGTCCTTCGTGTTTCAATGGGTGATGTAGTACAAAATAATATTCATTCTGATGATTGGGATGTGCATGCCGTTGAAGCATTGTTTGCCGATTTAAAATATTATGCATCTTTTAATGCTGAAGATTTATATATGAATTCTGCTAATTATGCCGATTTGTATTGTTACCAACATTGGGGTAATCATTTTCTCCATAAGCCCAGTGCCCTGCGTAGTTCTGTTAACCATACCCAATGGGAACATTGTCCAAACCCCTTGCCAGGTAGCTCTCAAACTCTTCGAAATAAGTTTAATTATTTCACTGATTTTAATCGGTCGAACCCTGCATCCTATTATTTTAGACTAAATAACACATCAACTCAGAAAATTATGTTAACACACACCAAATTGCTTTATTCAGGTTCCTTTCTAAGTGCCTTAGCTGTGGGTGGTTATGAGTACTGGGATAATACAGTGGATTTAAAATCTATTTGGGGCTCCAAGCCATGGCAGGTACAGGGAACCGAGGCGTTGCATCGTGCGTGCCTCATCCCTACCCAAATTATGTTCCTAAATGCTTCCATCTATCAGACTACATGTTGGGGCTTAGCAACCACTAAACAATTGAATACGCCATCAATACCATCCCTGTCGAGTTTTCCAAATGAAAGCTCACGATTCAATCTGTCCCTCGTGTCCCTGCAGGCAATGTTACAAAATAACTCGTTTAATGTTTCTGAGCTGGTTCAGTCACCCTGGTTAGTATGGCCTATATCATCTAATGCATGTCAAATGCGTTTTCATGATACTGGTGCTAGCTACACACAGAATAGGCCTGATCCGAGGTTTACTGATGCCCGTACTGTCACTACATACTCTGTTGGTAAATTATGCAAACAATGGCTGCAACATTCGTCCCTTGATTCTGTTAAACAACATTTGTCCCTCCTTACAGGCAATATTGATCTGTCCGACTTTGTTTTGGGACCTCGTGGTCCCCGACCTAAGAGATTCATTTATGAAACGTATAATGAACTCTGGAAGCTATCACAAATGGAAGCTGCTTCCCGTCTTCGGGAAATAGATCAAGCAAATATGGAAAAGGTGCTTGCTGTTGTTGACAATAGTATTAATACCCTGTCTTCTCGCATTTACACTTTAGAGAATATTGTGTCCTCTGTTGTTGATATTGTACAAGATGATGTTTCTGTGTTATATCATGGTCAGAATCAATTGCGCTCAGTTATGCAGTTTGCATGGACTTTACAAACACTTAAGTTGGGTAAAGTGCCTTGGCATTTCTTGAACACCTCTGCCTTATTTCTACCTTTTAACTTAACTGATAAACAGCAATTTATGTCCATGAAGGATGCAACTTACAATCTATTACATATCGAAAAGGTGGATCCATTGCCGTTCTCTGTTGCAGAACTCGATTCTGCTGTATGGCTAGTCCATGGGGTTATAGCTTTACCATTTTCCTTGTTTGAATTTGACTCGTGCATGAAACATTATCCTGTGGGCCGTTACCGGCCATTGGGCAGTGCTTTCCTGCATGAACTCTGGTCCTTGCCTTTCATGTATAAATGCCTTCGGGACGGCAAGGAAGTCTTTCTCACGGGGGAGTACTGCGACTCGACTATAGGTCATTCGCTTATTTGTAAACACATTAAATTGCATGGCTCATGTAGCGTTTCCTCTCCTAATCTTGCTTGTGTGCTGAAAGGTATTCCTGCTCCTGTTATTTCACCTACTTTCACTCTCCTTTCCAATGGTAGTTATTTACTTTTAAATAACGAAAACTGTTGTGGCCTGCAAGCTGGCATTCCTTACATTGTAACAGTTTCGCACAGGGTTGTCTGCTGCAAAAATGTGCTTTTTCCTCCCCCTCATGGCAAGGTTGATATCTCTATTTGGCCTTCCATCCCTACCATGGAAGCAGATTTCAATAGACTGAGCAGAATAAAGGCACTATTATTAAACGAGGAAGTTATGCTCACGTCCGCCCGGGAGACATTCATTCTCCAGGTGGCGAGTACCCACAGTGAAATACAGGCCCTTTTAAACACTAATCTCCCCCAACATTTTGGGGAGTTAATACATCGTATTTTTAACGCATCTAACACTGAAGGCCTAGTACACTTTTTTAAGGTCGTTGGGTCGGGCTTGGTGTCCTCCTTCCAAACTATTTTTGGTGTCATCCCGGCTTTCATACATTCTATATTTTCCAGTGTCTTTGGCGGTTTCCCATTGATCCTCGCTTTAGCGGCTGGTGTCTTGCTCTTAATTTGCTTTCTGCGCAATGGCTGCTCCCCGATGGGACCTGCTCGATCCAGAACGCCTCCAGCTGCTCCGTGAGCGCCTTTTGGCCGGTTTTGGTGTCTTGCCATTGGCGACACTGAGTGTGTCATATACTCTTTCATTTCGCTTTGCGTATTTCACTTGCGTGCAACCTGTGATGACTTGTGTCCGCTGTCCTTTCACCTGGACTCTGGATTATTGCCTCTCCAATTCGTCATTGTCTGTTCCGGATTTTGTTCAGTTGATGGGTCCCTTAGAGGCCCATGAGCAGGACTGTTCCGTTGCTGGCTGTATGGCGCGTGCGGCTGCACTGGGGATTTTGGCGCAATGGGATATCTGGGCGGCTGCCCAGGATCTCCTACAACGAAGCTGTTTCAATTATCACGCAAGCTGTCCCGCATTGCTTCTGGATGCTCCCTTTGCTGAGGAGCATTCCTGCTCTTTTGAACTCATGGATTGGATGGCATCTATGTTTTTTGACGATTCCAATGATGAACTCTTGGAGGGTATGGCTTTTTTCTGCACTTTCACTTTCATGGATTGACCTGCCCTTCGCCGTTTGGGCGCTCCCTGTGCTCCGACGTCAATTTTCTCCTCTGATGGGCCTCTGTCCTGGCCGCCGGACTGTCCAGGGGAGGGTGTCTTGTGGATTGTTACCTGCCTTGTTATGTTGGCCTAGGCCTGGCTGCCATGCTGCTTTTCTTTGCGCACGTTACACTGAGCCGGGCCTTCCTCGCCCTTTGCTCGTGCCAAGTTCTTTTGCACTGTCTGCATTTTCTGTTGTTCACCTTTCTGGGCTCAGTCTGCACAAACATGTACAAGGTCGCATAACAATGTATTCTGGTTCTTCCTGATATGGCCAGTCTCGCGCACCCAGACATAACATTATGTGCAATTGCCATGAAGAATTTGATATGCTTTTAATACTGTGGTTTACTAGCGCTAAAACACACTTGGAGAAATCCCTTTCAGTGAGAAGAGCTATGATGTCCTGCTGATGTAATTCTGCATCTAGAGACTGAGGTATGGGGGTTCGCTAGTCAAAGCCCAGAGGTCTTCTATTATTATAATAAACTATCTTACTGCGAGGGGAGGGTGGTAATGTTATTTATACGTTTATCCACTGAGCTCTGAAATGCTTTCCCCGTTTGTATTCTATGGAATTGTAACCATGCTGCTTATATTAGTCATATGCATTATGCTATTAGTACTGACACGTGTACTGTACATTAGAGCACGTAAGTTGGAATAAACATTTTAACCTATCCAGTGTCTCTTCCTACGCACCTTGTGGACAAGTACGAGTGAGTGACGAAAGAGTGTTCTTGCTTCTGTGAGTCCTGAGATAAAGATACCGTGTTCTGGGTTGTCCAAACATTAGTACTTGGGTGCTAATGGGATGCTAAGCTAGTTGGGTTGGGGTTTTTGGGTGCTACGGTATATGGTGGCAAACCACTGTATTCCGGGGTCCCATTTTCCTGTGCATAGCTCTGTGTATGTGCAGAAACCTTATGACATACCCATTCCTTGACTTATGTCAAAGGGCACAGTTCCTGTACTCATTTCATTGAGATGAGTGTTGCCATCCTGGAACGTGCGATGTTGGCAGATAGGAGTGATTTAATACTGTTTTTCGAGTGACATTGCTACAAGAAATAGTCGTGTTTTTAAACTGTATAATGCATCCAGTCCTTCAGCTTCTTATAAGTGGTAAAGTGTCGCATGGGCAATGCCAGTCAACCCACCGTGAAACTCCAGAATTTTGACCCCATAAAATGTTATGTATGGGAAAGAATGAAAGAAAGAATGAAAGAAAGAAAGAAGGATAGAAAGAACGAACGAAAGAAAGAAAGAAGAAAGAAAGAAGAAAGAAACATTTATAAAGTGCTGCCACAATTCCTACATCATATTCACCCGAAAAGGCCCTATGTTACATCCTTAGCTGGAAAAGCCAGGTTTTTACTAGTTTCCTAAAAGAAAGAGGGTCAGCTAATGACTGAATGTCATAAGGTAGATCATTCCAGATTTTGAAAGCCAGAATCTCGAAGGACCTTCCACCCCAGCGACAGCGTTTGAATCTCTGCTCTATAAGTTTTTATTTGGAAGCCGATCACAAGGTTTTGAGGCTTACACACACACACACACACACATACATATATATTTGCAGTGTTGTACATCGCAACCAGACCCATATGGGTATCAGAGCTCTTTACAACAAATTACATTAAACAATGGGAGTGTTTACACAGAAAGGGTACGCAATAAAAAGTTTCCATAGAGAAGACCAGTGCTAAAGTCTCCTTGAGCTTTCCAGTAGATGAACTATCCGTCATCTGTAGACTTCCCCCCGACCCGCCCCGCCTCACCGCTATTACCTGCACCGGCCGCGACTGGATTTCCAAACGCTGCCAGGGTTACTGTTTGAGTACTTGCGACAGCTGCAGGTAGGAGGGAGCACTTTTCTTTATTTGCTTTAAAGCAGAGTCAAATTCTGAGGCAAATTCACCTGTTTTTGCATATAATTGCCACATAATAAAAATGTGGAATGCTGGTGAAATGACATTCAGCCCACATAATTATCAATTCTCAAAGTTAAAACTACAAAACCCGTGTGCGCTTCTTGCTTCGAGAACTGAAGACTACGTATCCATATCGGCCTTGTCAGAAGCCTGGGTGACGTAATTACCTTAATGGTACTTGCATTAAGGCACTTAGGTAGCCCAGCCTTTTGCAGTGCTCTTGAAAGCAGGGGAGCCTGTGTGTAGTGCCTGCCGGCTGGAATACCATGAGCAGGCTTTGCCACACACAGGTTTCCCTGCTGGCGAAGTTGCTTTTAAACAGCACTTTAATGGACCAGACATTGTAATTACTTTAATGCAATTACCATTAAGTGTATTACATGCCCAGCCCAACAATACTCCTAAAAGCAATTATTTTGGGCTTCGGGCCTATTTTTATATAGTGCCTGCGCAACACCCTGATTTTACTACAGAGGCAACAAACAGCTGAATTTGCTTATATTTTTTTTGCTGGAACACCTCTAGTGGCTGCTTTGTAAGAGCAAGTAAATCTTTCTAAATTCTAAAAAAATCAGAAATTTCCATCAGCCTTAAAGGTAAGCTAATGAAGTGAAGTTCAGACTTTCACTTTGAGCTTTTTCAAAATTGGCCTTAGATTGTCACTATGGGCCTGATTACGAGTTTGACAGTCTCACAGCGGGCCGCCACGCCAGTGCCCCGCTGCGTGACTACCAAACCCGTAGTCAGACCGCCTGCCGGATTACGAGCTTAACCTGGTGGGCAGTCCTGCGGTGGCGGTACCATGGCAGTGCCTTTCTAAGGCTCAAAGAAGAGCCATAGAAAGGTGGCGCCGAGGCAGGTTCCTGCACTGGAAGAAATGCACCATGTCGTGCATTTCTTCCCATGCAGAAACTGGGGGTGCTAACACACATGGGGGCACACCATGTGCACCCCTGCATGCACCCCCCTGCTCAAAGGCGACAGAGGGCACTGTAAGGGCCCCCCGAGTTGCCTTACCGTCACCCTTGCCATTATTATTATTATTACATCTTGTAAAGCGCACGGCTACCTCCAACGGAGGTGTCCCGGCGCTGACAGCGATTGCGGGGTGATAGTACCTGATGGAGGAGGTTCTAGGGAAGGCTAAAGAGCCAGGTCTTAAGAGTCTTCCGAAATAGAGGTTCTGAGTTAGCCTTTCGGAGATCCTCAGGCATGGAATTCCAGAGCGAGGCGGTTTTATAGGCAAATGATCGACCGCCCAGTCTAGCTTTTTTGAAGCGGGGGATAGCTAGGAGTCCCTGGTGATTCGATCTCAGAGTCCTATTTTGATTATATTTGGGCAATCTGTGCTTTAAGTATTTGGGGCCGGTATCTCTAGAGGACCTGTAGGCAAGGGTCAGAGCCTTAAACTGAATCCTCTTTTTCACAGGCAGCCAGTGTAGACTACGCAGGTGTGGGGAGATATGGTGGCGGAGTGGTACGTTCCTGATGAGCCTAGCGGCCGCATTTTGAATGATCTGCAGCTTTCTGATGAGATAATCCGGGAGACCCAAGTATAGACTATTGGTATAGTCTAACTGTGAAGTGATCAGTGCGTGAACTACCGTCTTCCTGCAGTCCATAGGCAGGAGATGTAGGAATCTCCTCAGGGTTTTCAGCTTCCAGAAGCATGAGGATGAGACTAGGCATATCTGGGCTTTCCCTGAGAGGGCGGAGTCAAATTTGAACCCTAGATTTCTCGCAGAGAGGACAGGCAGAGAAGGGGGATTAAGTTCCGTTGGCCACCACAGTTCAGCTTTAGGTGGTGATGGCTGGTAAAAAAACAGAACTTCTGTTTTATCCGTGTTTAATTTCAGACAATTGTCTGTCATCCAGGATGAGATATTAATCAGACATTGTCTGAAGTTGGTGAAAACTGCCTCAGAGTAATCCCTGAATGAAAACACCAGCTGGGTGTCGTCAGCGTACGAGACCACCTTGACACCGTGTTGTTCGATGATTGAGGCAAGTGGGGCGAGATAAACATTAAAAAGGGTCGGACTCAGGGCCGAGCCCTGAGGGACTCCACAGATCAACGGGCGAGCAGAGGAGACATGTGGGCGTAGAAACATCTTCTGGGAGCGTCCCTCGAGAAAGGAGCGAAACCAAGTAAGAACGGTGCCCCCCACGCCCATCTGCTCAAGCCTCTCCAGAAGGATCGGATGTGAGACAGTGTCAAATGCTGCGGACAATTCCAACAGCACCAACATTGCATAATTACCATGGTCCAAGGTTTCTCGTATTGTTTCCGACACTTCCAGTAAAGCTGTCTCAGTGCTATATCCTGACCTGAATCCTGATTGGGAGTCATGTAAAAGATTGTTCGATTCTAGGTAGGCTGAGAGTTGTTTCTGCACTTCCTTCTCCAAGATCTTAGCCGGTGCTGGCAAGAGGGAGATCGGCCTGAAATTCTTTAATTCAGTCGGGTCAGCATCTTCTTTCTTAAGAATGGGTTGTACTAGTGCAGTTTTCCAGATAGATGGATAGGTGCCTGAGATTAAGGATGCATTCCAGATCTGGTTAAGTGAGGGGTTTAGTAATAGGGCAAGTGAAGTATAAAATTTAGCCGGACACGGGTCGATTGGGGATCCAGATTTGACTTTAATAAGTTGTTTAAGGATGGCTCACCGCCGTGGATAGGGTCGCAGTGAGGCAACTCGTAATGTGCTCGGCGGTGCTGCCTCGGCACCGCCAGCATATTGCAGCCTCAGATTGCTGCACCACCGCTGCGGGATCCATAATCCCTGGCAGTTGCAGTGGTCCTGTGGCAGTCCGACCCCCAAAACTCGAAATATGGTAATCGGACAACTGGTGCGGCGGTGGCAGCACCACTACCATGGGTACGGCGGTCTGATGGATCGTCAAACTCGTAATTAGGCCCTATGTCTTAATTTTTAGCAATTGGAATATGTGGTGCTGCTCTAATTCCAGGGAGACAATGTATGCCCGGTGTGAAGGTGCAGGAAGGCAACCTTAAGGGGCTAAACCATAATCTGGCCCTAACATTCTCTGAGCTTTAAGCCTTCTTGAGTGTGGGAGCGAGGGTCATTGAGGCTATGAACTCCCTCACAACCTTCATCTACGATTAACTCTACCAGTTCTACTCATGATGTTCTTTGATTTCCCAGCATCCTAAACCTCTCTCAACTAAGCTGAAGAACCGTTCAGTGTCTGCACAGCATGTGATATTCCCAGAGAAAAGGTTAATCTGTAGAATAGAAGACTGCATAAGATTAGCAGCTAAGTCCTTTCCTTCTTTACTGTGTTTACTGTGAATAATGTAATTTTTGCCCAGTTATTACCAGATCTAATCTGCCGGATCCTCATCTTCCACTTAACTTTGGCTCACCCATCCTGTAGTGCCTGTTTTACCTCCTAGAAAGAATTGTTTTAGCTGTGCTCCACGTCATTCTTAGGAGTTAAGATCTGTTAAGATCACCAATTCTCTCAAAGTACCCAAAAATGCCAAGAACTACAAACCGAGGTTACTTTGGGAGTACCTAGAAGCACTTATTGAGGACCAATACTACTGCTTCCTTATGGGATACCAGATAACCGATGTAATGTTCTCTAACAATGCACCTCTATGAATGGAGATCTTCAACAGTTCCCTGTTGGTCCCCGTAACACAAACTTCCATCCCTTACATCCCATTCAGTGCCAAAATATCTAGCTCAATGTACAGACATGGAAATAATATTATTCAGTCATTTGAAGAAAACATTAAAACTTTTTATGATAATTGAGCCCCTTAAACCAGATTTTTCTCTTAGCTCAACCACTAGGAAGCACATTTCTGCTTCTGGCTCTACTCAACCACTTACCTTCAATTCTTTTCCTTTCTAACCCTTGTTTGTGAAACTGAGTCTCCCAAATGTTTTGATCCTTACATACACACACCTAACACTTCACTTTACTGATTCTCTTTTAGTATATTCCATCACCAATTCTAAAATCCAGGTTTGCACTTTTTCTCAGCCTAATTTATGATTCTCTTAGAAATGTGAGAAGGGCCATTGGTTCTGAACAGCCCCCCAAACTAAAACTGACCATCATCCAACTTCCTTCCTATAGGAGCTCTTGACCACTTCATCCTCAACTTCTGTGAGACTGACATGGACCTTACTACTACTCTATATCTGAATAGCTGTATACCTGCTGTAACAAATGAAACATAAACAGCCTCATTGATAAGGTGGATGACCTTTTCAGAGAAATTGGGTTGATTGCTGTTGACCTCCGACCCTCAAGATTTACAGTGATATCAATTTTAGAAGATGTCATGGTCCTCACTTCAGTCTGCTACTTCCCTCAGGGTCCTACACTACACTTCCCCATCCAACACCAAACACCTGCACACTAGAAGATCCTTCACAAATCACTGTGAAGATGACGTTGAGTTCTTGTTAGCTTAATATAGTTCTTCTTGACCAGACAGCTCACCCTCTGTTATCCTAAATGTCTGCGAACTGAAAGAATAGGAAAGTATAAACCCACTCTTCATGAAAGGACCCAAACCCTAACAACCTTATTGAAGTCCCCATTTTCAACACAAACCAAGAAGAATGCACATTTATTCCTCAACTATCTTCTCCATAACCGGAACTCGGCTTCTAACCACAGAATGGAAGTAGAATTATAACTTATGAGCACAACGTAATATTTCTGATTGAGCCATGGCTGTACAAAATTTCACAATTATTTAGGAATCTCCTTGTCTCCTTAGAATTCTTGTTTGTTCATCTTGGCTGAGAGGGTGGAACAGGTTGCAGCATTGTGGTGATACATAGAGAATGCAAATTAAAAATCTGAAAGAAAGAAATGATTCACTCTTCAAGTCTGATAGTAGAACCTAAGTTCTCAGATATGACCCTACCCAAAATCTATATTATCTAGAAATCGCCATGAGATAATCGTAGATTTATCGAACAGCTGATGAAGTTGAAACAAACAGTTCTTGCCAGCAAACATAGAAAAGACAGATATGAGTCTCAAATAAGTTTATTCTTCTTGATATTTTTTTATTTCTTTCTTCTGAGCACTTCCTCTAACCAACACATGTTTCGTCAGGCCTCGTAGCTATTCTTGAATTTATAAGGAAGGTGCAGTACCTGGTCCTCTCACGCCTAGAAAATTAAAGTGCTCCATTCGCAGGTATTATCAAGATTTAACTCGCTCCTCTTAACCATCTTTACATGCTTTGGCCAAGTTGGTGTCAGGCACCAAATATTTTGACACTTTACCCCTGTTCTCTTCACCCAGGTGGTGAATCTATGGCAGCAAGAAGTATTTTCAAACTGGCCGGTATAACACAAAATAATAGCTGGCTCAGACACTGAGCATCTCAGGTGGAAGCGGCTCCCTGCAGATCTCTGGCTTTCTTCCACCATCATTTTCAGGAAGCTCTTCACAGATATAGACTCCACCCTCTCCCGATCTGTACAGATTTCTCAAAAGAAGCTCTTCACATATATAGACTCCACCCTCTCCCGATCTGTACAGATTTCTCATTTTCAGGAAGCTCTTCACAGATATAGACTCTATCCTCTCCCGATCTGTAGAGATTTCTCATTTTCAGGAAGCTCTTCACAGATATAGACTCCACCCTCTCCCGATCTGTACAGATTTCTCCTTTTCAGGAGGCTCTTCACAGATATAGACTCCACCCTCTCCCGATCTGTACAGATTTCTCATTTTCAGGAGGCTCTTCACAGATATAGACTCCACTCTCTCCCGATCTGTACAGATTTCTCATTTTCAGGAGGCTCTTCACAGATATAGACTCCACCCTCTCCCGATCTGTACAGATTTCTCATTTTCAGGAAGCTCTTCACAGATATAGACTCCACCCTCTCCCGATCTGTACAGATTTCTCCTTTGATGCATTTCAGAAGGAGTTCCTTTTGTTTTCCATTGCCATGAGGTTGGTGGTGCATATGAACACACAGAACGGTCATGTTGTATTCCCTTTCCGGTTTTTAAGATGTCACCTTGAACATGACTATGAGTATGTACATATGTGTTCTGCTTTATAATTGTCATCCATGTGTAGCTGTTTATATGTTTGTGTGAACTGTAGTGAAAGTATCAGTGCCTGAATATTACAAAGATGTAATATTATTGTTGCAGAGTGTGGCTCTCATACACAAGATGTCTCTGGTTACTGTACATTTGTTCTGTCACGCCTTGGGTCTTGTGCACATTATTAAAAACCTGTTAATAAATAAGTAAATATTTTTGCTGGTTTCAACTCCATCTAGCAAGAAAGTGAAAGGTGGAGTTTTTGTAAAAGCACTTGTGCCATGCTTGTTCTTGAAATATGCTTCAGTTCTACTTTTACTGGGCCCCATGGGTGGCTTGTGTAACTGCGTGGCTCGGTTAAAGTGTAAATGGACTCTGAAAACACAGACTAGAAAGAAATAGATTTTTATCACTTGATTTTGAAGGTCTTAGACCTTCTTATGAATGTGAACAAAAATCTATTGTCACTAAGACGACCTCAGAATTTCAGGGTAGTGTATGTATCTTCAGCTGAGGATGTTAAGTAGTGCCTCATGTAAACAAATGTGCGGCCTGACTCAGTTGTAGGCTGTCAGTAGTATATGGGACCCCCTCTCCGACTAAGTGCACTGCTCAGTCCAGCACACTATATTTATTGCTTTACTAAGTGGGGATTGAGGTGATAACTTTACAGGCACCCAGGTTTTAGTCTATCTGTTCATATTGTTTATCAGTTTTTTCAATTTCTTTATATATGGAGGTAGTTACATTTCCGACAATAGAGATTGCTAACACCCCTAGTTTTGAATGCTAGTTATAAACCTTCAGTGCTTCCTCTATAGCTATTTTTCTCGAATTGTTTTTGTACGTTTTGTACATCGAATTATGAGAATCTACCAATATTTTCTTTAAAACATGATAACAACTCCAATTATGAAGTGATAATTTGTAACATGTGCTCGAAAAATTAAAAATTAATCACTTGTTGCAAAATTGCTTATGTGTATGGGAACATTTACATGTATTCAAGTATTGTATTGTATTGTATCATAGATTTATATAGCGCAAAAACTGTCACCCTACGGGTATCCTGGCGCTGCGACTTACCAAGTTGACACTGGGCAGAATAGATAGCCTGTACGCTAATTCAAATTCATATTACTCATCCCTAGGGAAAAGCCAAGTCTTTAAGCTCTTTCTAAATAAGAGCAGCGAGTCAATTTGTCTAATATGCAGGGGGAGTTCATTCCAGAGTCGTGAGGCAGCTATGCCAAATGCTCTACCACCCATCCTGGTCTTCTTAAATCTAGTGGTGGTTACCAGACTTGCACTGGAAGAACGAAGTTCTCTCCCAGGATTGCACCAGGTGAGTTTCTCCTGCATAGAAATTGGACCCAGACCATGCACTGCCCTGAACACGATACAGAGAGATTTAAATTGAATTCTCTCCCTGATGGGTAGCCAATGGAGGTCCTTTAGTGCTGCCGTCGTCGAAGACCTACGCTGCCTATTTAATGCCAGTTTGGCTGCTATGGACTGAATCCTCTGCAACTTCAATAGCACTGAGTGCGGTGCTCCCAAATACAGAGAGTTGCAGTAGTCCAGTCTACTTAAAATTATACTCCTCACTACTAAGGGTCTTGTAGCACTAGGCAGTAGTGGGAGAATCCACCTTCCTTGCAGCGCCCAGCGCATGGTGACGTTAGAAGTGTTCAGTATCCGTTTGGGGTCATATTCAGAACAATATCTATATAATCATTGCATCTTTTAAATCCTGAATACATTGCAATCGGCATGACTAAATTCAAATGATTTGCCTGTTTATCATTCATAAGAAATTATTACATTTGTTATGCGAACGTGGACAACTTTTAAATAAAAGGCGTAACACAACAGAAAATTGCCATCTCGTAAATTGAAACTGGCAAGTGGAAAAACGTTTCCTTCAAGACATTGTTCTTGTAAATGAAAAATATGCTTCAGTAGAATTTTGAAATGCCCATATTACTTTGTTATTCGTTTAAATAACACATTGCTAGCCGCCAGCTTCTAAATGAGGCATCTGAGCGTTAGCATAAGCAATCAGTGCACCCTAAGATCTGTGAACTAGATTCAGGAAACAATTATGGCAAAAAAGACGCATATTTGACATGTCACTGCGTCGTGCTGTTAGAGGTAGTCATTTGGCAACTAATCCTAACCATGGGCCGGACGTACAAAGCCATTTCGGGGTCACAAAGCCTGCTAAGGCTAAATCACAGGGTTTGCCACGGCTCGATGACTATTAGCACATAGGTCAGCTCACAAAATCAGAATCGATTCAAAAAATGTTGGGGCTAATTTGCAACCACTTTTTGCAAATCAATTCTTTGTACATCAGGCTCCCTTAAGTTTAAAGCCTTATGTTTTTGTTGATGCATACGTCACAAGCAAGGCCCTAGTTACCTGCGTCCTATGATACAAGCTTACATCCCAGGTTGTGATCTTAGATCATCTGAGGCTCAGCTTGCTAGAAATCCGAAGACTAGGAAAGCCAGATGGGAGCTTGTGCTTTCTCCTGCTTGGCTGCAAGAAAGTGTAACTCTCTCCCTTATGCTCTGAGAGCGTCTCCTTCGGAGAAAGATTTCAGGAGTAAATTGAAAACATTGGGGCATATTACCAAGGATTAGCGATATTTATCGCTAACCGCGCTTAGCGCGTTATTTGTTAACGCCACCTATCGCTGGAAATTATCGCTGAGATAACACCCTATTAGTAAGGTTATCTCCATAGCGATAATATTCCCAGCGATAGCGGCAAAATGCGAGAATATCGCTGGAAAACCAGCGATATTCTCGCATTAACGCTAAGGTGGATTCAGCATTAGAATCCACCTCCTATACTTCAAACAGGTAAGTCATCCTCACTAGCAGGTGTTAAATTCTAGCGATAAACGCGCTTAGCGCGAATTATTATATCGCTTCGCCTGCCTTGCTAATAGGGGGTAGTGGTGTTAGCGACTGTTTTCAGTCGCTTTTAGTAGGGAACGCCTTCCTTGCATGTCATTAGCGATAATTATCGCTGACATGCAAGGCGATGGAAAACGCGGCCTCTAACGCCTGAAAGCTGTCGCTAACGCCTGTTAGCGACAGCTTGCTAATAGGGCGATATAATTATCGCTGCTTTAGCGGCAAAAAGTGCCGCTAAAGCGGTGATAAAGCCCTTGATAATATGCCCCATGGCTTTTCTGCAACCTGCTCTAACCCACTCGGGTCGCGCATTTTCCCATGTTTCTTCTCATCTACATCTAGATCTAGGTCCTAGCGTGGGGACACACCATTGTGGTGTAACCAGGCGCTCTACAAATCGCATTATTATCATTATATCTCAAAACTGGTATCAGTGCTCAATTTAGGGAATATGGGACAGGACTCTGAGGACATCTTTTTCAATCTGATAAGGTTGCACCCTGCCCTGCAATTACCAGCACTAGGCCCCTCTGTGATGCAAAGATGCTTCTCGTTAAGTGCTCCGACAAGCACATCCCCAAGTTTTACAACGTGACAACCAATTGAGGGAGGCGACAAATGTCACCACAACTTACCTGTTTTGCTCTGGTGGTCATAGGCCCCTTCCCTTCCCCTGAGATTTTCGCTCTTTGCCAATGTTACACATCATGAGATTTTCCTAAACCAACCCAACATTTTGGCATCCTCAGATCTCATTTCTTCATGATAGGTTTTCTGAAAAAGAAATGTTGAAGCCTGCATCGTTGGAACTGCGCCTTCTGCTGGCATCCAGCTGGTATGTCCCTCCTCGTCCTTATTAAATGCTCTGACCTGCTGTGACTTGAGGTGTTCCGCCAAGAGTTTCTGAAGTTGTTGAACCCGATTCAGCATTTGCCTTGCCAGCACCCAGTTGCCATATTTGAACTTGAAGGAAATATCAAAATATGATGGAAAGTTTTGCACAATATTTCGCACTCTGCTCCATGGTGGCCTACACCTTGCAGCCCAAACTGTCTATTTATTCCAACCACTCATAAAAGATGCAGGCCCTCCAGAGTGGACCTTTAAAATGCCCGCTATTTCTCAACCGCATTATTACCATTACTGTTGGGCCCAGTAATTCCCGGGGGCAGGGAAAATACTGAGATTATGAGATTTCTGGGAATAACATGCAAGAATCGCCGTTTCCACACTGTTTGCTGCATGTTTACCTGCAGAGTTTCACATAGATATTGTGTCTGCTTCTACCAGCCGAAACCTACATGTGAAAAGCACATGACATATAATGCCCATGGGCCAGCAATATCCAATGATGGGCCTTTTGAATGTATTGGCCTCTCATAATAGAGTCCTTAGACATTTTGCATGTATGTATTTTTCTCCATTTATTTATATCAGGCCACAATAAATTCCATTACAATGGTCGACTGTTCTAGCTTTTATTTAAAATGACTAGAGCCTCGATTAAAAGTCCTTCTGTAGTTTACAATTCCCATGCAAACATAAACGCTGTTACCTTTGGGTTTTTACCACTGATTTTGGCAGGACAATTCTGAAACTGAACAGAAGAAAAGACCCAGTAAATACAGGATATACAGGTTTTGATGCAGAAAGCACCAAACTCCAAGTTGGGTCCCATTTTAAAAAGCTTAACTTGTAATAGATGACATTTGTCACTCCTATAAAATTCCAATCCTTGGGGTATCTCTATTGAGTGCGCAAAATATTGTCTACTCCTCTGGTGCACTTGTAATCGACTTCTAAGTCAATTTGTTTTCCGCTTCTCAATTATTTGCTTTTTCCAAAGGTAACGTGTGCAATATTTTATACAAACTGACTTTGTTTCTTAAGTTCTTTAAATGCATACTTACATTTATGTTTCGATCGTAAATGCTTTTGTCCAAAGCACCCACCCCACAGTAAGACTTGAGAACTTGCAGTACTACTTAAAGGTGATCCAAGGATACATCAAGAAGGTATTTTTCCAGCCTCTCCTGGGTCCTACTGACATTGGCATTGTGAGAACACTGCATGGTTTAAGGTCTCTTGCTATTCTCACCTTGCTGCCCTGCCATAAAGTTTCTTATAATGTCCTTACGGTATGTCTGCACATCTCAGAACATAATGTACTTTGATACTTACATTATACATGAGGCAAATGTACTTTTTGCTCTTCATCAGTGAAATTTCCGCCTGGAAAGGTCAGTATATAACCTTTGAGCCACACATCCCAGAAGGACACTATTTTGAGAAATGCTATTTGCTGCATCAGTAAATAGCACATACCTTTAGTAGACAGAGCCTTTTATCATGCCTGCACAAAAATATCTGACCTTGAGGGAATCACTGCCTGAGAATGTCATTTTTAAAGTACAATGCTTGGATGAGACTTGAATGAAGAAAGAAAGAGGCTATGCATGTGATTAGTTAGTCTTTCTGCATTATCACTAGATATAATATTTCAGTCAGATTGTACTATTATAAGTGAATCATATAATTTGCTTTGCAAAATTTGTAGATATGTACTGTTAGCCCGGTGATTGGTGCTTTCAGATTTGTTTCAGAAGCCTGCAGCACACCATGTGAGCTTGCGCTTCTGCTCTCATCCCCACTCAGTGGACAGGTGCCTGGCTTGCAGATTGGGTAAGTGATCACTGGTACTGTTTTTTGTGTAGTTGAAGTTGTGAGGAGAACACCCAAAAAATCAAGAGTGTCTTTTTGGTTACTGGAGGCTGATTAGTGTTGGGTGAGGTTGGGAAAGGTGATAGAGTCTGTCAGAACTGGAATTCCTGGTTGGCTGTGGTATGCACCCAGGCCAGGCAGGAATCACTACTCTAGTAAGGCTAAAGTGAGTAAACACCAAAAGATAGCCTGTGCGCACGCTCTAGCAGCTTGGCACAGAGCCGTCAGGTTTATCTAAAGTATTTGTAGAACACACACACAGTAACACAATGAATGCACCACAAAAAGACTCCACACAAGTTTAGAAAAATAGATTATTATATTATGAACAAAACAAGGCCAGAATGATGAAACTTCAATGTGTAGAAGAGGAGGTATTGAATTTCAAAATAATAAATTAAAAATAGCACCTAGAAGCAAATAGCACTTTAGGAGTTATTTGAGGGCACGCTGGACCGGAGCAAAGTCAAAGTTCGGGCTCACCGTAAACGAACGCCGACCGGCTACAGGACCCATGCAGACCCCAGTGAACAATGTTTCCTGGTGGCAACAGCTAGATGCATTGTGAGATGCGTCAATGCGGGTCCTGCAAGTCATGGATGCGTCGATTTTCTTCACATGCTGATGCCGATGTGTCGGTTCTGCAGACGGGTGCCAGAGTCAAGAGGCGTTGAGCAATGCACCAGGTTTCTCCATGCAGTCGAGGGGATGCGTTTATCTCTCCAAGCTGCAGCGGCGGCGATATGCTGTCCGATGCGTCAATCCCTGGAGGCAAAGCGCTGGTTCTGATGCGATGCTCCGATTGTACTCCCACAACCAGGTCGATGCGCCGGTTCTGCTACACACAGACAGGTGGTGCGCCGAAGTCCATGTTGCAAGTATCTGGGCCACTTCCAGTGAGCCAGGCACATGAGCAGAAGTAGAGACTTTGATATCCCTGAGTCTCAAGCAACAGGAGGCAAGCCGTCAAGCCTTGGAGCTCACTTGGATTGAAGGCATAGTCCAGCTCTCTTTTAGCAAAGTCAGAGAGCAGCGGGCAGCAGGGCAACAAGCAGAAAAGCAGGCCTTCCAGATCAGCAGTCTAGTTGAGTCCCTTAAGCAGCACAGCAGTTCTTCTGGCAAAGCTTCATTTACAAGTCCAAGTGTCTGAATTTAGGGGGTCAGAATCCCAGTACTTATACCCAAAAGTGCCTTTGATGTGGAGGTGACTTCAGAGCAGCTACTTGAAGTGCACAGGACCTCCTTTCAATCCAGCCCTGTCTGCCGGGCTATCTACGGGGTGTAAATCAGCCTTTGTGTGGGGACAGGACACTACCTATTCACTGGAGGAGTTAGCCCCTCCCTCATATTCTGCCCAGGCAGGGCCATCAGAATGCAGATGTATGTAGATGGGCACTCAGACACACCTATCCTTCCTGTGATTGTGGCTATCTAGAGGAAATGCACAAAGTGTAGCTGTCACTCACCACAGACTTGTATTGGAGACAGGCTGCAAGGCACACAGAGCAGTAAGTGCAGAGAAATGTCCACTTTCTAAAAGTGGCATTTCTAAAACAGTAATGTTAAATTCAACTTCACCAGTAAGGACGATTTATCATTACCATTCCAAAGATATAAAACATGAAGTAGGTACTCCTTTATGACCATAAATTATCACTTAAAAGTATATACGGGAATTCCCCATGTTAGCCTATGAGAGGAGTAGGCCTCACAGTAGTGAAAAGCGAATTTAGTTGTTTGTCACTACTAGGACATGCAAAACTTACCAGTACATGTCCTACCTTTTACTTACACATCACCCTGCCTTCTGACTCCCTGGGGCCTACCTTAGGCGTGAATTATGTGTATTAAAAGGGGGGTTTAAGGCTTTGCAAGTGATTTTAAATGCCAAGTCGAAGTGGCAGTGAGCTGCACACACAGGTGCTGCAATGGCAAGCCTGAGACAGGTTTGAAAGGCTACTTGTGTGGGAGGCACAATCAGTGTTGCAGGCTCACTAGTCGCATTTAATTTATAGGCCCTTGGTATAAGGTATGCCACTGTACAAGGGACTTAAAGGTAAATTAAATATGTCAATCATGCATACACCAATTACACACATGTTTAGGGAAGAAGCACGTGCACTTTTTTTTGCATGTACTCCAAAATTCTACAGCTCGATTGCTCTTTGGCTTAGCCAAATATTTTTCAGCCAAACATGCCCTCAACACCCTACATTGGCTACCTATGGAGAAGCGAATCAAGTTTAAGGCACTATGCATCGCCTTTAAGGCACTACACAACCTAGGCCCTGCCTACTTGACAGATCGCTACCAATGGCACATTCCAGTACGTACACTTCGGTCAGCCTCTCAAATGTTGGTGAAAGAACCAACCTTCCGACTTCATAGATGGGGTAGAAAAAGCTTCACAAGCATCACAACCAGATGGTGGAATAAGCTACCATTAAAGTTAAAAAAACTCTCCTGACCTACTCTTCTTTAGGAAAGGACTCAAAACTTGGCTATATACCTTATAACCTCTCTTCAAATACTAGAGACTCATCATCTCTCTGTTGCTCTGTGTGTTTAGCTGCAAGCGACTAGACGCCCTCGGGTAGTAGCGCGCTATATAAATAAATAAATAAATAAACACTGGTCAGCAGTGGTAAAGTGCTCAGAGTCCTAAGGCCAACTAAACGATTTAGCAAAACGTGGAGGTCAAAAGCAAAAGGTTTGGGGGAAGACCACTCTAAGGTTGACAGGTCTAGCAGATTCAAAGGAAGACTATAAATTTATTGTCTTGTTTATCGATCTTCTGAGACACTGACATCACTCATAGAGATATATGGGTTAAACTCTGTGAACTGGTTGTTGCATTTTTTATTTTATTCTAGAGCAATGTATCAGGAGGGAATATAAGGGTTTGTGTGTATGTGAGTGGGAGATGGCTGGAGAGGATCTCAAATGTAATGGTGGTGGAAATATTAATGCAGAGCACGGTCAAAGTGAATTGTATTTGATGACTGCTCTGGCACCAGGCCTGTAGTGATTGAGATGATGTATTGACTTTGTGGATAAGTTTGTCAAAACTACTAGTGGTAACTGGTGGTACAAGGTTTCATAGATGATGAGAGAATCTGCGTCAGGGATGTGAGACCCATGATATGTGCATAGCAGGAGAGAATGTATTTTCCATTAGTGAGCAAGAAGGTCATATTTTCATTCTTAGAATTTGTGGTTGGGATGTCTATTTTAAGGGTGTGTGAAATTAATGTAATTTACTTGGGGATAATTATGTGAAATTTCTGTGAATTACGTGAGATGCAAATACATCACTTCGTGCTGAATTTTAGCATGAAATGCATCTTCGTGTCAATTTTTCACATGAAAATGAATTTAGTGCTAAACCAAGTGCAAATAATGAAAGCATCGTGAGAAACAGCCACCCGTTTTCATTTTTTTCTGTCGCTCCAGATCATCGGCCCCGTCACTTCAGCGATATCACCCATAACTTACCAACTTACCATCTTACCGTACTCAGCTGCATCAACGCACTGATCTCTCTCAGCCCAGCCATACACTATGAACACGCCATAAGACAACTGGAACCAGACTAAAGGGGACGTAAACTGGAGCTGACATTAGAGTAATTTTAACTTCACCCAGGCCTAGTCTATAAGGGGTTTGAGTACTGATATAGCTTGAGTTCCTTTAAGGCATATAATATTATTCACAGAGTTCACTAAAGTTAGGGTTCTGGTGCCTTTCAACCTTATAATGCCCCTTAAAGGCAGTGAAGTTATTCCTTACTGCAGTGGAGTCACCCGCGTACGGACAACTGGGACCAGACCCTAGCTGCTTTCCTCCTGCCCACTAGCCCTTGTGCCCCTTCACCACCTCTAGCAGACAAAGTCAAGAATATAAAAGAAAAACAAAAAGCGAGACTGGAGTTGTTAACCTACGCCCCCAGGAGGAGAAAGGGTTGTAGGGAAAGAAAAAGAAAGAAAATGTGATGCATAAAAAAATTAAGATATAATAGCAAGTAAAAAAAAAAAAATGAAGAGGGAAATAATGTATGTAGTAATGATGGAAAAGAGAAGTGAGTTAGAAAAAGAGAGTGTGAAAGTGAAAATGCAAAATACAAAATTTGGATAGAAAGGCAACATATTTATGTGTGTATATATATATATATATAATATATATATATATATATTATATATATATATATTTATTTATTTATATGGATATATATATATATATATATATATATATATATATATATATATGTATATATATATGATATTCCACGCTCCTGATATGCCAGCAGGACAGACAGGTACGGACCACAGCGTGTTCTGATTTAGCAAAGCAGTGATTTATTGCATGGTGAAAATAAATTGAATCAGCATCACAGAAATTGGAAGACTGGTGTCCAGCCTGACGCGTTTCGACCGCGTTTCCGCGGTCTTGATCACAATATATATATAACCAAAACCTGCAGGTATAGCTCGATCGTGATACATACGAGCCACACAAAAACCACAGTACCGCGGCTCAAATGTGTTCAGCGTGTTTTATTCCAAAACGCTAGCAACAAACTCCCAACGCGTTTCGGAGCCTTTGACTCCTTGGTCACGGGTCTACCCCAAAGACGCCACAGACGAACGTCCCATCATTTATTCAATAACCGTGATCCATTAAAAACATTTTAGTTCTTGAGAAGTCACAATTTTCTTATTTTACTAATCTCGACAATTCATCAGAGTCGCATGGAATAGAATAAACATTTTCAATTTTGCTTCAATCCATAATTGTTCCTAAAGGGATGCATTCGAAAAGAACCTAAGGTGACCTCCGGCATCCTACGCGTTCCTTTTCCGAGCTGAGCTATCAATGATAATCATAGGTGTTTAGCTGATGTAGAGGAAGGAGGTAAATACAATATTTTTCTAGCTGTGAGAAACCTTTGCTTCAATGTCATCTATGGCAGCTCTTCTCAGAGAATGAGATCAAATAATGCCTCCTTATCGACACATATTGATTATATACAAGTTAATATGATTTCTGACAGTATCACATGAGAAACTAAATTGGCATCATCCCTAACCCTCTTAGGGCCTTATTTATGAAGGCCTTGCGCGCCGGTGCGTCACTTTTAAAATGGAGGAAAAAGTGACGTATCGGGGACGCAAGGCCTTCATAAACAAGGTCCTTAGTTCTTCTTTCTGTGTTAACTTAAATGAACTAAATATTGTGTTGGCCTATCAGTGCATTCATACTGCTGTGATCAACATCACTGAGAGTTGCGTGGCCAATGCTTTTTGAATGCAATAGTCGGCAGATACTCCAGCGGCAGGAACTTCCGAGTGTATTCTTTTCAGACGACTCAAGTGACTTTTTCCAAATAACATTTCCACTTTATTAAATCCTTAATATTGCTATCCCCCTTGTTCCTGAGGACTCTGTCTTGTTGCATCATTTTAATTTTATTTGGTCTCGTTTCTGCAGGCTACTCCCAATGCAGCCCTTGCTAATTACAGCCAAATTACTTGGAATGCCAGTTTAGTTTGCATCTGTTTGCTTTGTGCAACCGTATTACATGTTGAATGATATGCCAGTTTTGCTCATTTACTGTTTGCAGTGGCTAATCAGATTTTTGCTGCAGAAAAAAATCAATGTTCTGAGTTTTTTTCAGTGCACCTGCTTCTTAGGTGATTTAATAAGCCATGATGTTGGAGACACAAGGGTGGAATAAGAACATACAGATTAAATGTTACCTCGGAAAATAAATTTATATATGCTAGGGCTTTGCTGTCCCCACAGCCATACCAGACCAAGACAACAGATGATTTTAATTTTAGCCTTTTACTGTAATGATTTTAACTAATCGAACGGTTAATAATAATAAATCAAATCAAAAACAGATGCAAACCAGAATCCTTATAATGTTTCCTTGTCCCAGCACTTTCTGTTGGGTGCATTCAAGGCTTACTCTAAGGGGCAGGGATCAACAACTCAAATTAGGTACATAATTAAAAGAATTAAAACGAAAGGTCTAAATCCCGTTCATGAGAAGGAAGCTGACTATATTAACTAATTACAACAGAAATATTGAGAAAACAATAAAAGTAAAATGAAGAAAATATTTTCAATTGATCCAAATCAGTTAAAGGGATCAAAATTAAGGGGTAAAACAAGTCTCTATAAGACATTTTCTTAGACCTTGGACAAGAGGTGTCCGACTTGCAGGTGGTGCACATGTTAGATAGCAATGACGGTTTAGGCGCGATGATCAAAGTTACATTCTGAAGCAGATCCTTCATAGGCAGGATGTCTTCCAAGTCTTTATCCAGTGAGAGCTCCCATTATCAAAGTGGGGTTCAATAAAATTGAGAAATCTCCAGTCAGTGGAAAGTCCTTCTTGATGACCAAGGTTCAATGTGAGGATGTCAGATACTCTTGACCGCTCCGATCGGTCTGTTCTAATTTTATGAAAGCTTTAGAACATTTCCCTTTGCATGAGGCAAAGCCGGCATTCTGAAGCGGAGCAGGGCTCTAGATTTTCAGAAATAGCTGGGGTGACTTGTTGTTAAGAGGTTTACTGAGATTCAGAAGGTTCAGCATATGCTGTGGTGTAGGCAGAGTTTGAGAAAGTCACCTCGTCATAAGCAATGAATAGCAATACCCTGGAGAACTCTTGGCTTATTCCTGGAATTTAGAAGTTAGAAGAATTCAGTGTAAGTCACTAACATCTTTGCCAATCATGCTGTTAAGTGTTTTTGTGGAGTCCTGCAAAATAAGCAGTGTGTCACCACTATGTTCTCCTTCAACTTCAATGCTACCCGGCCATACAGGCTTCCTGCACTACAGGTGGCACAGGAACAATGCAGACATAGCGGAAGGCAGACTCCCCACTTTTGACAGGGCTGTGATGGGGCATTGGACTTTGAAACCTTGGTACTCAGCTTTAGTCCAACAATAATCCTTCTGTAAGGGAGAACCATTATTATCTTTCATTGCTTTGACAATCATGAAGGTGTTCAAGACTCAACTACTACAAAATCAGAAGTCTCCAGCTAAGCAATCTATGTGGGAAATCTCGGTTTTTAAAGTGTGCCTTCAAAGTTATAGAAAGATGACACTCAGCACTTTCCTGAATAGTTTGTTCAATTCAAGGCCAGGTCACATAAAAATGCATAAACCATTCGTTAACAATGAATCATGTCACAAGTGAAGCTCTCACACCATTCTCAACATGATAAATGAGTCCCTCAAACAGGACACTATTCTGGACACCCGCAGTGCAGCAGGCTTCTCCTTCTGTATTACTGAGTGTCAGAAGTCTAAGTACTATGATACTACTTCCATAATTTGATAGGTAGTCACACAGTTCCAATTTTACAATTTGGTGTTGAAAGGTACGCGGGCTTTGGCTCGCGTTGATTATGCTGATAGACATTTCACCTCCTGCACTGCTGCGCTTAATTAAACAGCCCTACAGTTGAAGGTGGCAAAGTGCCTCTGGGGAAGAAAAAAGGGAAAAAAAACAACAACCACCGCGGGGCAAACACCAGCACCCCGAGTGTGTTGGAGTTTGTCGCACTGTGAAATTACTGAAAATCGTTATGCAAGATGATTAATTGGAGATGGGGGGGGTCCTCAATCTCTAACGAATGTGGTTGAGGCTGAGGAGCAGAACCCTTTGATAATTTTATGTAAGTTCCAGTAACAAAACAAAGTTGTGACAACAGGGAAAACTTTAAACGTTATACTCTGTTGGACTCGATCTTATGCACACCCTTCTATTTCAAACTCGAGAGTGTACCTCATTCAGAGTCAAACATGCTCTGCACTCACAGTTCACATGAAAAACTAATGGCTCATGTTAAGTTCAACCTAGTACATGGGCTACTTAAGTAATATACATCATTCAACAAATCTTGGTGATTAGAACTGCTTCCCAGTGGAAGAGATATTTTCTTCCCTAATCCATAGGGGAATGTACAGAGAGATGCTCTACTTTAGTCCTTGCCTTTAGTTAATTTACACTCTTCCCGCACTATTTTGTTTAGTCACACCTGGCATTACAATGATTTTACGTCAGGCAAACATGGGAATGACTCTGTTGCCTTAATGTGGTGGAGTTCTGGAAAATCACTTTAAATACTTGTATCTGTATGCCAGAAGGTTCCATCCCTTTACCAGTGATGTCACTGCTACAATTCAAGCATAGGTTTCAAAGGCCCTCCACAAGACCAACCCTACTAAGAAGGTACATGCACTTGGCACTATTGAACCAAGCCACAACTGCAAGACTTGCTCTCAGCAATACATTGTTATGGCTTTGCAACTAGCTGGCAGTGATGAATCATGAACACCAGTAGAGCTTAGAGGCCATGGCTAGACAGTGCAAGACGTTTAGGAGTTAGATTGAGCTGTGGGAACATGCAATTTAAGTACTTGGTGAATAAAGACAAGTTGATAAAAATCTTAGTGTGAACTGATACATATTGAGACATTTTGGGGCATGTACTGACAGTGAATAAAGACAAGTTGATAAAAATCTTAGAGTGAACTGATACATATTGAGACATTTTGGGGCATGTACTGACAGTGAATAAAGACAAGTTGATAAAAATCTTAGAGTGAACTGATACATATTGAGACATTTTGGGGCATGTACTGAAAGTCTCAAGAGTCTAGGAATCAGGAAGTATGAGGATGCTGGGCCATGTGGAAAGACAGTCTGGGCACCAGGGCACATAGTCAGACATTGACACATGGACACTAAGAGGATCCTGGGGCAGAGAGAAAGGAATTGTGAAGAGCTTGGGGCAAAGAAAAGATAACATAAGTAGTCTGGTGGTATGAGGAAATTTACGCACAAAACACAACATTAAGAGTGCATGGGGCACATCACATGTAAAGACAGGGAAAAGTCTTAGGGCACACATAAAGATGTGAAAAACTTCTGGAATATGGACCGCCAATTTGAGTAGCTTTATGAACATAAACAGAATTTTAAAGAAACATTGTGAACATAAGCAGGCAGTATGCGAATGTAGAAATGAAGCAAGGAGCCAGAGGTATGCAAACAGATAAGGAAAAAGGCATGGGGTCTGTGAGGAGACTGGTGCAAATGAACAGACATGGCAGAAAGTCTGGGACACATTGTCATACAGTGTTAGAAACTTGGGACACCTGGAAATGCAGAGTGTAGAAACTGGTGAACATAGAACATTGTGAAGACACTGTGGCACACTGGCGAACACAATGCAGCACATTGAGGAAAGATGTGCTCTGGGGCAGATGGCAGAACAGGTATGACAGGTTTATAGTATGTTAGGAGTATGGGGCACGAACACAGATTGTTGAGATTGGGACACATGAACAGACAGTGAGTACAGTTGGTCTCATGAACATTTGTAGGAAATTGGAATACTGATTGGGGTGGTGAAACCTTACTCAAGCAGCAACCACAATTTTCTTGTCAGGGTGAAGCACAAGCAAACCCCAAACGTACTTGTGCTTAACCCACTGTTAGCTTGGCACAAAAGCAGTCAGGCTTAACTTAAAAGCAATTTGTAAAGTTTTTATGCACCACACAAACAGTAATATAGTGAAAACACAAAACAAGAAAAATCCTACACCAATTTAGAAAAAATAGCGTTCCCGACAGTTGTAGCTGTAGCATGAAGATCCTATTGGGCATTGCGAATGGTGGTTGCTGGAGATTTGCGTTGGCGGTCATTGTGGCCTGTCGATGCTGCAGCCTGAAGTGCAACTTTTGCATTGCTGGTCATCGCTGACGGTCACTGTAGCACAAAGATTTGGGTTCACCGGAACCTTTGCGATGGCAGTCAGCAATATTTTGACGTGAACAGGTCCGTTCTTGGTCGCGAATTGCCCAAAACTTCGGGGTTTTTCCTTTTCTTGGAGAGGGAGCTCAACTGATGCCACATCAACGGTCCAGGACCTGCAGGGCACCTCGTGGGGGCAGGAACTAACTCTGGCAGAGGCCAGCAGGGCTCAGACAGTTCCAGATGCAGATCCAAGCTGCAAGTCCAGGCAGAAGATCAGCTGGGCAGATGCAAGGAGGTCTCTGGAGCTTGTTATGTCCTTTTATCTCAGAACAGGAGGCCAGTTAGCTGGCCCTTAGAGTCACTTCAGTTTGGGATGAAGGGTGCACGTCCAGTCTTCCTTCTCAGCGAGCAGAGCAGCAGAGTAGCAGTCCATCTTCCATCAGAGCAACACATCAGTCCTTCTGAGCCTACCACAGGTCCAGAGGTGTACTGAGGAGTTGGTTTTAAGAGTCAAATATTTATACTTGGTGCCAGCTTTGACATAGGAGCAGGCTCTGGAGGTTTCCACGCCCGAAGGTGTTTGGAATTTCCTGCCTCCCTGCCCTGGCACTGGCTTGTCTGGGGGCAAAAAAAGACTAGTGTCAAACCCTTTGTAAGTGTGCTGAGGCAGAGGCTTTATGATGTGCAAGTGAGATAGGTGGCATTTCTGCACCCCTAGCAAGTCCGAGATGGCCCATCCTGCCAACATATATACCCCCTTTGCCTCACTGTCTAGAAGCAATACAAAGGCCAAATGCCAGCTATACCTAGTCATGGGACCCCGTATACAGGCTGCAGGCACCAAATGGTTGTGACAAGAAAATGCCAACTTTCTAAAAGTGGCATTTTCAGAGTTGTGACATAAAGTCCGAATTTGACTTTATAGAGGGCTTTAAATTACAATCCCTTAGACACCAAACTCATATTCCTACCTCTTCTCAATTGAAAGTTATCACTTAATAAATGTAATGAGGTAACCCAATGTTATCCCATGGGGAGGTAGTCCTTGCAGGAGTGAAAAACACATTTAGGAGTTTTGCACTACCATCTCATATAAAAGTTAGAATTACATGTCCAACTTTTTAAATACACCGCACCATGCCCTATGGGCTGTTTAGGGCTTATCCTAGGGTGACGTATAGGTATTAAAAAGGACGGTCTAAGTCTGACAAAAGGTTCATTTTGCCAGGTGGAAATGGCAGTTTTAAAACTGCACACCGGCTGCATTTTACAGGCCTGAGACATGTTTGAAAGGGCTATGTAAGTGGGTGGCACAATCAGTGCTGCAGGCCCACTAGTAGCATTTAATTTACAGACCCTAGGGACTTACAAGTCAGTTAAATGTTCCAATTGGGTGTAAGCCAATTTCACCATGGTAAAAGGAGAGAGCACAAGTACTTTAGCACTAGTTAGCAGTGGTAAAGTGTGCAGAGTCCTAAAAGCTAACAAAACCGGGTCCAGAAAACAGGGGGTGAAGGCAAAATGTTTGGGGGTAACCCTGCAGAAAGGGCCAAGTCCTGCAGTCATTATAACTGTATCTAGGCTTAGGGATAGGGAATGTAAAGAGCTTGGGACAAGTGAGCAAATGCTATGAAAGGATGGGGCAAATACACATGCTGTTTGAATAAAAGCATGGGGCACATCAGCAAGCCGAATGAGAAGATGAGGAAATACATAAAAAGTAAGTCTCTCATGGTTTCTTGACATTTCTTTGCAGTAAATGAGTGTAGTTTAGTTGTTGGTGGAGAGGATTTTGAAGGTAGTCCACATTGTTCAATGATGGGATGAGGATTTGAGGACACTGTAGTGGTGTTTGATGCTTTTATGTTGACTACGTTATGTAGGTTTTTTGTGATTTTGTCACAAGGAAAGTTGTTAATTGCTGTATATATATTTCCCCTTGAACTGTTCGAATGGTGGATCCGGTGTGGAGCTGAAACAGTGCTTAATGGCCTTCAACAGCATCCTCCTGGCTTGATTAATAACAAACATGTAGTGGCTACTTTCATTTCTGTGACAAGCTACATGTGGATGATATGGGGATGTTTAAAAGGCCTTTAAGCAGGGGCAGTTGCTTCCGCCACGTCTCCTGTCATCTGATGATACTTTACCTCTTAGTGCAAACAGTAAGAGTGATTAACATTTAAGGGGCATAGTTTAAGTGGGGCCTATGCATCTGCCATCAAGTGGCACGTGTAACTGAAGTCAAGGAACGCGGTTTCAATGCAAGTATTGAGGCTGGAGGAGGCTGCTTGAAATGTCATGTTCATTGTAGTTGAAACTGGTGGGAAAGATTTGAAATAACCAGGTAGGGTGCATAATTTGCTTTGTTGCCCCTGTTAGGAGGCCGACAATTTGAACAAGCCTGAGGGGATGACTGCATGGTCAGTTAAGTCCTTGTGAGTAGATTATTGATGGGATAATGTGGGTCATAATGTAGCAAATGAAATCTGGGTTTTCCTCTTGGTGTATGCCAGCTATATGATGAACTGTGGTGTTGACAGTGTCAAGTAGGTTAGAGAAGCCATCCTTCTTGGTTTTTGTTGATTAGTCCCCTGGGGTTTGAAGTCACAAAGTAAGAAGTTGTTTGTGTACCTGATGGAGTTAGTTGTGACAAAATGGACGTCGGAGTTTTAGTCTGGGTTGATTCTGAAAGTTTGGTGAATCAAGTGAAAGTAGTCAGTCTGAGCTGCTGACAATGGGAAGTGTCAGCAGAAAGTCTCAAATGAGCTGAAGGGTGGTTCTTGCTGTGAAATGCAGAGCTCTGTTGACCAGTGGACAACCACTAGCTTACCTCCTCCTGGCTTATTTAGCTGTTCAGCATGCTGAATGCTATAGTCCCGTGCAAAGGGGACATCAAGTATGTGGGCAGTGTTTGTTGAGAGGCTGACATTGGTGATAAAGATGGCACTGAGGGTATATGTGGTGATGAGATCTTAGATGTCTGATGTATGCATAACTGTGGATTGTAAATTGATCAGCATGAGCTAATGTGTGTGCTCTGGATGTTTACCAAGGGATGTGCTGAGTGAAAAACTGTGAAGTTTTTTTTAACTGATTGCCTGTGAATGCAATGAGTAGGTGCAATATTTTAGTGAGTGTGACATGGTGGGGATACTTCATGTTAGACTGGGTAGGATACATATAGATGTTCTGGTAAGTGGTTCCAATATGCATTGTGGGGTGAGATATAAGAAGCAGGGGCAGGTTGTTAGAGCAGCAACTAGGAAATGTCAATGCCTGTGCTTAACTTTGCCATTTCCCAAGGACATCTGAGTAATGACCTATAAGTGCCCTCATACAAACAGGGCTAGAATAGGCTGATGGCTATGTGTGAGAAATCAGGACCTGTTTGTAGTGTCCCCCCACTTTTTGCCCCCATTTTGACTACTAGGTGCTGATTTTCTGACTCTGCCAGTGCCCTGGGCTCTGCTAAAGAGACCCAGGGCCTGGCTCTGATTACAAGTATATGATAATTAGGTATAGTTTCAATTGGTACTGACAGCCAACTTGTAAGTCCCTAGTATATGGTAGGGCATGTAGGTTTAGAGGCCCAGCAGATTTCATGCACTTAAGTGTGCACTGCTGTGTTGCCTGCTGTCATTTTAAAAGTAGCCCTGCTTTGTAAGCTGATTTTAAACTGAAATGATATGTGAATTCGACTTTGGATTTAAAGGTACTTCTAAAGTATTAAACTACCTCATTTTTACTTATCAGACACCCCTAAGGTCTACCCTATGTATCCCCAGGGTAGGGTGCCATGTATAACTAAGCAGGGACATTTTAAAAGATGTTTTATATGCCCTGATGAGGGGAAAAACTACCAATTTCGGTTTTCCCCATTGTAGCATTTTAGCTCCATAGGCTAGCATGGGACGACTTTAATAAAGTATAACTATTGGCAGGAGTGAGCTAAAATAATATTTCAAGGAGTTAAAAGATTGGTAATGATAAATCCAACAACTTGCCGCTGTTGAATTTATAATATCTAGTACAGAAGGAAGTTATAGAACTTTCTCTGTGAGCCAAAATCCTGCCTTCTAGCAGCCTCTCCTGATTGGCCAGTCTTGACAGGCTGAGCCAAACTGCTTTGATGAGGTGATATTTGGCCTGCATAGAGACAGAGGTTATCTGGTGGGGGAGATCTGCAGCTGCAGAGAACAGGCCAAGAAGGGGGCTGGGTAAACAAAATGGCCTTTAAAGAGAGCAAGATAATAAGGATGCATCCCAGGCCTACCCCCTCTTCCTGTACCCCCAGCCAGATAGGAGCCTCAGGAATAGAATTTACAGGAGTGTTAAGGGAAATGAGCCACACCAGTAGGTTGTCTTAGCCAGACCCTAACCCCAAGGAGAAAGTTTCTCCATCTTGAAAAGTGCAGTACTTTGTGGGACAAGAATATGCCACACTTTGGAGGAAGCTGTCATACTTTTACGAGGCACCCTGTACCCCATTGGTCAGGGGTGCCCCCCTCACTTGTCACCCCAGAAAACTCAATACAGATGGGAGAGCTGCATAGCAACTCAGATCTGCTGCCTGAAACTACAAGAAGAAGAAGGAGTGCCCTGCTTGAACTCTGGCCTGCACCAAGAGGAAAAGCACTCTGAATGACTGCGCCTGCTGCACCCTAAGGAACTACAGCCCTAAGGGCTTTGCCTTGCTTCAAAAAGAGAAGGAGCGAGCTCCCTGAAAGCAACAGGTTAAAAGAGCTTCCCCTGCATCATCTCCAGCAAGAAGAACCCAGCTGACCGTCTACAGCTGGACTTTAAAGGATTTGGCCAGGTGCATTGTGGGAACTGTAATCCCAACTTCTGAGGAGTATCTCAGAGACTCTAGAGTCTTGGATTTTGTTTGAGAACACTTTGAACGTCCAAAGGGAACTTCAGGAAGCACCTCCTGAAGTTTGGAGAACTTTTGTGAAAAACCTGCATAAGGAGACCGACCCGACGTCAGGAGTCAACCCGACTATGTCGAACCGCGACCCGTCCTGGATTTTAGGTTTGTCCCTCTGAAAACTCCAGAGTTCAAGACTTCCAGGAGTTGGCCAGGGTCTCCCACTGAACCATGCCGACAGAGCTGCTGTGAATCAGGGATGCTAGAGAGGCCCGGTCGACTTCGAGAGAAAATCCTCCAGAAACGTTTCTAAGTGCGTAGGTAAAGTTTTGACTGACGCCTACAACTTAGTGTATCCACCCAGGGCTTCATCGCGGTCAGCCTCAAACTTTGACTTTGTCCTGGTCAAGCGCGACCAGATGTCCCAATTCGGCGCTATTGGTTTTAAGATGTTTGGTTGTTTTGGTATCATTTTAAAGATAAAAATATTTCCTATTTTTATAAATTGGTGTTGGATTTTTATTGTGTGTTGTGTCTTACTTATTTAATGTATTGGTGTTTTTAAATGTTTTTCACACCTGTCTTCTAGGTTAAGCCTGTCTACTCGTTGCCTGCTACCAAGGGTTGAGCAAGGGAATAATTTATTGAGACCTTGTCTGGTCTGGACCTTATATTGCGTGGGTGGCCTTATTGCTAGTGATAAGTGCATACTTACCCCTACTAATAATCCACCTTCCAAAACTATGGCACACCTGGATGGTACAAAGGTATCTGACATTTTCTGATGTGCCTGCAGGCTCCTGATTGGGTTTTTTTCAAAGCTTTTTGCTGGCTGGAATGACCTTTTTCTCAGATTGGTTGGTAGCTTTATTGCAGCTGGATCATATGGCACTGGATGCCAAGGTGAATTCTGGTGTTCTTAGAAGTAGAATAGAAAGATCTTCATCATGGTTAGGGAAATCTCAATTGTTTTTCAGGCACAAACTACAATGCCACGAGGTAAACTAGTGCTAGGCAGGATTTCAGAGGAAATGCACATAGTTGGATTTCTCAGTAAACACTGAAAAACAATGGAACTACACCCCCTCCAATCATTCTTTGCAAATCCCTCAAACCAGGAGAGGCCTGAAGACATAACAGTTCAAGCACAACCTATACAAGCACTAGTTTGTGCATTTATCTCACTTAGGTCTTCTATAACTTCTCTTCCTCACTTCTCTCCCTCACCCCTAGAGCTATTCACCATCCCCTGGAACGGTTTCCCTCCCTTTCAATTGTAAGCAATCTTCCTTGTGCTGACAAAACTGCAAGTCTGTACAGCTATCCCTATACTTCATGATGTGATTATCTAAGCAATCTGTGCTTCTAAATACCCCAAGTAGCATACAGAAGATAAAACACATTTTCTATGATGATGAAGTATTTGAACACAAGTCTCGTGGACCCCCAAACCCACCTCACATCATCCATTCTTGGGTGGCAGAAACATCAATATTCTCCTATGCATAGGGTGACTTTCCTGACTAGCGTTGTCTAGCACCTGGCGGGTGGGTCGCTAAGTGACCCCGGATGTGGCGACCCCATCTCCACCAACACAGCTTCTTTGAGAATACAGAATCCTGGCCAGTCTGCATTGACATGTCAGCATGATGTATGCCCCATTAACACCCACTGTTGCCTTAGCTGGGCAAATATGCACAGTGCTCAATAGGTGTAAGAGAAAGCAGATCAGAGAAGACAGACAGCTAGATTCAGCACTGTACAGACTGATTCTAAATAAGGTCACAGTCATAAATGATCAGATGTGAGGAATGTGTCTGTGGTTAAAAAGCAGGTCTTATCCCAGACATGGAGTATGACTTGAATAAACTAGGTTTGCAGCCAAACGCCAAGTATAATTATTTGTGAACAAATAGGAAGTGAGGGGTGCACCCAGGCAGAAGAACAGAATGACAACCTGCAAGAACAACAATAATCTTGAAGGGATGGCTGATAAGAGAATAAAATGAACAAGATTTCAGCCAGCTGTAGGATTACCTCCTGGGATTTAGGTTTGTAGCTGAATCACGAAAAGAACAACGACAAAGAAGCACTTATAAAGAAGCAAGCAGCTCAAATAGCAAACTCATGAGATTTACATAGATGCAGGCAACTCAACTACGTTGATGGTCATTGCAACCAATGTGGTTATATAACACACAACACTGTAGCCCATCTTCTGGGCCAACCTTCAGCTAGTGTGAAATAAAAGTTATAAGTAATTAGGCATATTTTTTTTATTGGCCAGTGAAGACGTATTATTTACGAAACAATACAATCTAGATGTTCAGGTTCAAAGGTTGTTAACAAAACTCAGGGCCTGATTTAGATATCAGTGGACGGGTTATTCCATCACAACGGTGATGGATATCCCGTCCACCAAAATATAAATCCCATAATATCCTATGGGATTTATATTTCGGCAGACGGGATATCCGTCACCGTTGTGACGGAGTAACCTGTCCCCTGAAATCTAAATCAGGCCCTTAATCTCCATTTAGATTTTCATAAATAAACCATTTGTTTTTCAAGAGGTTTTAAGTATAAACAGATCATTTGGAAGGGCAACCATTGGAGAAGATTCAAAGTCACCTGCAACATCAGCTGCATTTACCGAATCCCCAGTCTGCAACTTCAAGAAGAAAGTGATATGAGTGTGTGTCTACTCATAGTCATAATCAAAAGTAATTAATACTATTAAATGCATAAACCATAAATGATCATTTATTAGCATGTATTAGAATAGTCAGTATCTAATTCAGAATCCTAAGGGTGGTTACTGGCATAAATATTAATTATTTCTACCATATCAGTGAACAGAGATAGTTCTGGAGTGGATGACGGTTCTTAAATGGGTTGTGATAAAAAGGATAGAACAGAAAGTGTTGAGGTGGCACTGGGGAAGTGGGGATAGTGTTTAACATAGAATAAACATAACATTGGGTAGGTCTCAGACTGATCGGCTGTCTCGTATCAGCGGAATAACGATGGAGTGAGGATCGAGATGCAACAGTGCTCATTACGTGTCAATGCCACTGTTTGATCTACTGTTACTGATTCTTTAAAATATAGAGTGCCGTTTGGCTCCACCCAGACAGGGATGTCTCTTTATCTGATGCTATTGGTTGTTTATTTTATGTTTATGTTTTTTGGGATGTTGAGATTTCCTGGTGCTCAAATTAACAAGCCTACAACAGTGCCCAACTCCACCGGATGCCAAGGATGCCAATTGATCCATGGTTAAGATGTTGATGGGAATAACAAGGTCTTCAGACCCTCCCTAAGTCTCAGGAGAGTAGCTTCCTTTATAAGATTCATGGACAATTGATTCCATCTTTATGCTGCAGCGATAGAAAAGGCATGATCACTAAGCGAACCCTGAAACCGCTCATAGAGATTGGTCACTAGATTGCAAGAACCGTAAAGGATGATATTGCTCAAAGCGGTTTGAAAGAACAGAACAGTTGGCAGAGTAAACAGCTTTATGAACAAGACATAACAATTTGAAAATAATGCACTCCTTGACTGGGAGCCTGTGGAGTGTATCATTCCACCTCCTATGGAGCGCTTACATTGCAATGCATGAGGGACTATTTTACCTCGTAAAAGTAGACTGACTCATCACACATTTTGTCACATTTAATCCTACATTTTAAACATTGACTTAAAACAGAAAGCAATCCTCCTTTTGTTATGTCAAAGTCAAAACTCACCCACAGTCAGGTCTTGGTTCTTCTCTTCAGAGCGCAGCACACCTCCAATCATACCACAGTTAAATATCTCATTATTGTTGACCACTGAGCAGTAAAGGTGAGCGCCTGTGCATATACATGCAAAACATTCGCCTGGAAAATTCTGACTGGGAGAGATTAACTCGTCAAGTAAACAGAAATATATATACATTTAATCGAAATGTAAATGTAGATTCTCATATCAAATGTATAGTGACATATAAACACCGGTGTTGTTTTGGAAATCAATCTTTTTCACAATCCTAGCATATTTAACTATGTAACTACACCACAGAAGAAAGCATTACTGCACGTGATGCAACTCATAAAAATTCACGATGTTTAGTGTTGTCAAAAAAATTCAAAGAAGCGCGGTGTTGAAAGACACATCATTACAACTTAAAACGTGCGTGTTTGCATACAAGTACAAACGTGCGTATACATGTCATATTGTACACAGCACATGCATATGAAGCATGACCTTTTCAATTTGTGTGCTTTTGTTTTACAACAGTACGGTTGCTGTCATTTTAAATGTCCTTAAACACTGGAAACATTACCTCAATTGAAGTGAAACAAGACAATAGCTTAATGCACAGCACAGACTCCCCCCCCCCCGCCCTGCTCCATTGACGACGAACATCTCCATAAAGTCCACTTGTTATGAGTGAAGGACACAAAAGGTGCCTGCAACATTTTTGCTGTCCTATTGCACAATACATTAATTTCCAGGACATCTTGAAATGCTCAGCGACATTGTCACACACCCCACTCATAAATGAATTGATTCCGTACTGTACGGTGGTACGCCATTCACCAGAACTCTGCTTGCATCATACATCCAATTACAAGTGTGCCCAAAACTTATTGGGGTTTATCACCTAAATGCAAAGATCAATTTTACCACGAACTGGGGCCTGCCCCCCCTCAAATTTAGCGAGTGAAAATGTCCCACTGACATGAAACTGGTGAATGTACCATTGTTTGTGAACTCTTTCTGTGAATTTATACACTCCCCTTGAGGTGGGACTTTTGTGTTCTTGATCTTTTCATGACAATGGAAATATCAAATACTTCTTCTGACTCATAGTCCCTTGCTTCATAGGTTGTGGATGGCGTCATTCTTTTTTACAGGTCACTTGTTTGGTGAAAGTCAACCTTCACTTTTCCCTCACAAGCCACCTTCAGCAGTACAGACTTTGACATAGTTATTCATTTCGACACATCTGAGCAAGTAGCCAGAAAAATAAAAGATTCCCCACTTTGAAACATATCCCAAATGGCTCCCGGCGAGTAAGGCGTGGGAGTGTGGTACTCATTCAGTTGCTTCCTCAGGAGGTTCTGAAAACAATGTGGCCAAATAGTGCTTTTTTCACCTCAGTTCTCAATGACTTCGGTCATCGATCCATCTATGCTTCTCTCAACTCTTCCTTCATTCTCTCCTTGCATCTCTCCTTATCTTTATTCATCCATCTTTCTCTCCATGTGTCCTTCTCCCTATCCATTCAATATTTCTCCATCATCCCTATTTCCATTTATCCTTTCTTCTCGCCATCCATTCTTCCTTCTCTCAATCTATCAACCCAACTGTTAAAAATGGGGGTCTCTAGTTGGCAGAGGTAGGTACCTTTGTCCACATAGGGACCCTTGTTTCTAGTCAGGGAAAGGGGAATACACACTCTAGATAACCCTTGCTCACCCCCTTGGTACCTTGGTACGAGCAGACAGGCTTATGTCAAAGGTAATGTGTAAAGTATTTGTACCAACACTCACAGTAACATAGTGATAACACCACAAATGGACACCACACCGATTTAGAAAAATAAAGTATCTTTATCTAAACTTAACAAGACCAAAACGACAAAAATCCAACATACAAGTATTAAGAAAAATGACTTTCAAAAGGTTTTAGCAACTGACTCCATAGAAAACTATGGATGCGTGATTTCTTGCAAAGTACCTGTCATTGCGACAAAATTCACCAAGCCAAACAGCCGCAGCGATGGAAAGCGTAGAAAAACAAAGAGATGCGTCGATTCCTGAGACCTTCGTGGATGCGATGCAACAGTTCCACTGGGCATAGGGGAGCGGTGCATCAGGTCCGGTCTGTAGGGGGAAGCAATGTGTCGATTCTGAGACAACTCCGATCCACGTGTGATGCGTCGGGGAAAACTTGCTGCACAGGGACAATGCGTGGAAATCCGGGATGCGTCGGCAAACGATGCAGCGGCGTCGAGCAGCGCTGCGTCGGTTTCTTCAGCCACGATCCCTCGATGCTTCAATTCTTGCAGCGGCGACAGGCGCTGCGTAGGTTTCAGCAGCGTTGTGGTGGTGCGGGGAGATTCTTCTTGCACCACGGTGTTGCGTCGGAAAAACTGTCGCAAGAAGAGCGTGCATCGATTTTCTTGTTATTGCGTTGCTTTCCAGCTCCCAACAGCAAAAACAACCTCCAGAGGCCCCACACAGTCATAGGCATTTCTTGCTAGGTCAGAACTCCCAGCAAGGAAGCTCAGGGGAGCTGGGGGTGAAGTCTTTGTGTTCCTGAGACTTCAAAACAGGAGGCAAGCTCTACTCAAGCCCTTGGAGACTTTCCTCAAGCAGGGGACACAGCACACAGCAAAGCCCTTCTCCTTTCCTTGGCAGAAACAGCAGCTGCAGGCCAACCCCAGACACACAGCAAGGGCAGTACTTCTCCTCAGTTTCTCCAGATCTTCTCCTTGGCAAAGGTTCCTCTTGATTCCAGAAGTAGTCTAAAGTTCAGGGGTTTTAGGTCTAATACTTATACCCCAAATTTATTTGTTCTCTTTGTGCAGAGATGCCCTGTGCCCAGTCCTCTCTGGTGCAGCTTCCTGGCAGGAGGTAGAGACAGCATTGTGGAAAGCAGACCAGGCCCATTCAGGTGGAAGGAAATCTCCTCCCCCTATTTTAAATGCAGCCCAGGTCTATTCAGCCCAGCCTCATCAGGCTCTTTGGAGCCACTGCTCCTCCCCAGCCCCTGACACTCCAAACCCAGACAGTCAATCCACATCCTAGCAAAGGCACACTGGATGGCTAAGCAAGAAAATACCTACTTTCTAAAAGTGGTATTTTCAAACACAGAATGTAAACATCACCCTCACTAAAAGATGCATTTTAACATTCTGAGTTCATGCATACGAAACTTTGTTTTCCTATCTTGTTCCCAGGGGTAGTTATGTTTATAAGATGTTATAAGCAAACTCACCATTCTATCCTATGGGAGCAGATAGCCTTTCAATAGTGAAAAAACGAAATTGCCAGTATTTAACTATCAGGACATGCCACACACATCAGGGCATGTCCTACCTTTCACATTCACTGCACCCTGCCCACAGGGGTACCTTGGGCCTACCTTAGGGGTGACTAACATGTAAGAAAAGGGAAGGTTAGGGCCTGGCAAGTGGGTGCACTTGCCAAGTCGACATGGCAGTTAACAACTGTGCACAGACACTGCAGTGGCAGGTCTGAGTTACCTTTTCAGAGCTATTCCTGTGGGTGGCACAATCAGCGCTGTAGGCCCACTAGTAGCATTTGATTTACCAGCCCTGGCACACTTAGTGCCCTTTACTAGTGACCTACCAGTAACTCAAATTAGCCAATCAGGGAGAACCAATTGTAACAAACATTTACACAGGGAGCTCTTGTACTTTGACACTGATCAGCAGTGGCAAAGAGCCCAAAGCATCTAAGCCAGTAAAACGAAATCCAGCACAGCATCAAAAATAAAGGACGTAGAGGGAAAAAGTCAGGGGAAACCTCGCCAAAGATGCCAAGTCTAACACGTGTCCCCTCCAGCTGAAAGATGGGGAGAACTACCCACCCTCTTGGGAGTTCTCATCACTAAGGCGGAAGAATCCGGACAGACCATCTGCGTTGGCATGTTCTGTACCAGGGCGGTGTTCCACCGTAAAGTCCATTCCCTGTAGGGAGATGGACCACCTCAACAGCTTTGAGGGGCCTGTGGTCTGTCTGAACCCGGAAGTGAGTCCCAAACAAGTATGGTCTTAGCTTCTTCAGTGCCCAGACCACAGCAAAAGCTTCTCTTTCAATTGCACTCCACCTCTGTTCCCTGGGAAGTAGCCTCCTACTAATGAAAGCTACAGGTCGGTCCAAGCCCTCGTCATTCAATTGTGAGAGTACTGCTCCCACACCATGCTCTGAAGCATCTGTCTGCACAACAGATTCTTGGGAGAAGTTGGGTGCCTTGAGCATGGGCGCCGTGCACATGGCAGATTTCAGGGCATCAAAAGCGGTGTGACAGGCATCGGTCCAGATCACTTTCCTCGGCTGCTTCCTTGAAGTCAGCTCTGTCAAGGGGGCAACAATGGTGCCATATCCCTTGACAAACCGTCTGTAGTACCCGATGAGTCCTAGGAAGGCTCTCACCTCCGTCTGGGTCTTGGGGGGCTCCCAAGCCAGAATGGTGTCGATCTTAGGTTGTAGGGGCGCCAACTGGCCGTTTCCTACCTGGTGCCCTAAGTACACCACAGAACCCTGCCCTATCTGGCACTTACTGGCCTTGATAGTGAGGCCTGCCTTCTGCAGAGCCTTCAACACTTCACAGAGGTGTTGCAAGTGTTCCTCCCAGCTGGAGCTGAACACAGCAATGTCATCCAGGTAAGCGGCGCTAAATTCCTCCAGCCTGGACAGTACCTGGTTGACCAGTCTCTGGAACGTGGCAGGGGCGTTCTTCAACCCAAAGGGCATGACACGGAACTGGTAGTGCCCCTCTGGCGTTGAAAACGCAGACCTCTCTCTTGCCCCATCAGTCGTGGCAATCTACCAGTACCCAGACGTTAGAACAAACGTGCTAAGGTACTGGGCAGCTCCAAGCCGATCAATGAGCTCATCAGCTCTGGGGATGGGGTGCGCGTCAGTCCTGGTGATGGCATTGAGCCCACGGTAGTCCACGCAGAACCGGAGTTCAGGAGTGGCAACGAGCGCCCAGCTTTTGGAACCAAGACCACTGGGCTAGCCCAGGGGCTGCTTGTGGGCTCTATCACCCCTAACGCCAACATTTTGGAAACCTCTTCCTTAATGTTGGCCCTGCCTCTGTCAGTTACCCTGTAAATGTTATGCTTCACAGGTAAACTGTCCCCAGTGTCCACATCATGGACGCACCAATTGGCGACTCCTGGAGTCAGGGAGAACAGGGAGGCGAACTGTCCCAGCACCTGGCGACAGTCCGTCTGCTGCTCTGGGGTCAGAGTGGGAGAGAGGTTCACTCCATTCACTGACCAATCATGTTCCTTGGCTGACAGGAGGTCAGGAAGTGGCTCAATCTCCTTTTCCATTCCATCATCTGTAGCCAAGAGCATTGTGACTTCAGACCTCTCAAAGTGAGGTTTGAGGCGGTTCACATGCAGGACCCGCAAAGGGTTCCTAGGAGTCTGCAAGTTAACCAGGTAGGATACATCGCTCTTGCGCTCCAACACCTCAAATGGACAAGCCACCTGTCTTGGAGCGCACAAGACTCCACTGGTGCCATCACCCACTCTTTTTGGCCAAACTGAAATTCAACCAGAGTGGTATTCTGGTCGTACCATCGTTTCATCTCCTCCTGACTGGCTTCCAGGTTCGCCTGAGTGAGTTTCCTGAAGGGTTGAGTTTGGGTCCTGAAGGCCAGCATGTAGCTGAGCACATCACATCTTGGAGGGTCTTACCAGGAGTTCTCTCCCAGCCCTCCTTCACCAGACTCAGTTCCTCTCACAGGGTGCCCATACAGCAATTCAAAGGGACTGAACCCTAATGATTTCTGCGGTACCTCCCTGTAGGCAAACAACAGCATGGTATAAAGATGTCCAACTTACTTCTCATGGGTTCTGCAAGACCCTTTATCATGCCTTTCAGGGTCCGGTTGAATCTCTCAACCAACCCATTCCCTTGGGGATGGTAAGAAGTGGTGAATTTGTACATTACATCGCACTCCTCTCACAGTGACTTCTTATACCTGGAAATGAAGTTTGTAACTTGGTCAGAGACCACCTCTCTGGGGAACCCCACATGAGTAAAGATCCCCATCAATGCACAGCTCACCACAGGGGCCGTGATTGTCCTGAGAGGGACAGCTTCCGGGTACCAGGAGGCATGGTCCACCAAGACCAAGATAAACTTGTTGCCTAAGACTGTCTTGGGTTCCGGTGGCCCCACAATGTCGATGCCCACCCACTCGAAAGGGGTGCTCACCACAGGAAAGGGTTGGAGGGGAGCCTTACACTTCCCTCCTGTCATGCCACTTGCCTGGCAAGTCTGACAAGACCTACAATGTGTGCCAACGTGCTTCTGCATTCGGGACCAGTAAAAGTGGGTAACAAGCCTCTGATAGGTCTTGTCGCACCCCAAATGTCCTGCCAAAGGCACGTCAGGAGCCAAACCCAGTAGGAAGGTCCTGTAGCACGTGGGTACCACCAGCACACAGGCTTCCCCGGGCTCAGCAACCTTAGGCTCACTGTAAAGGAGACCATTCTCCCAATAAATCAAATGTGATCCGGACGGACCACCTGCTGCCTGGTCTGCAGCCTGCTGCCGCAAACCAACAACAGTAGGGCATTCCATCCGCACCTTGCAGAACTCCTCCCTGGACGGACCTCCTTCCTGCTGCCAAAGGGTCAGCTCAGGCAGGTCTCCCAGTTCGGCCACTTGTTCCCGTGTAGGTTCCAGGGCATCCACCTCAGGTTCTGCCTCCTCCTGGACCGTGGGAACTTTGGGGGCTGGTCTCCCACGTCCCTGCCCTTCCTCTTTCTGGCAGGCACCTGGGCCACTCTTTCAGGCTCCAGGTCCTCTTGATCACCCTTACTGGCTGCCATTGACCGAGTGGTCACACAGACCCACTCAGGCAGTCCCAACATCTTTAAATGAGCCTGGCGCTCCACCTCCTTCCAAAGTGAGCTCTCCAGGTCATTGCCAAGCAGACAGTCAACAGGCATGGACGGTCTTACAACGACCTTCAAGGAACCTGAGACCCCCCGCCCACTGAAAGGGAACCTGCGCCACCATACACAGGCGCTCAGAGTTGTCTGCAGCAACTACAGGGTGAAGTACATTGGGGTGACCTGCTCTTCAGACACCCATTGACACCTGACAGATGTCACACTGGCTCCTGTGTCTCTCAGAGCCTCCACCCTCCTCCCATTGATGGTCACCAACTGCAGGTACGTTTTAGTGTTATCCGGCAGGCAGGTTTCCTAGACCATCTCTCTGTCTCCTAATGAGACTAGGGTCATCACAGCTGGCTCCCTACCCTCACTAGGAACCAACTCCTCCCCCAGCACTACACTAACTAACCCCAATGACGGTGCACCAGTGGTTGCTGATGGTGCCTTGGGATCCCTCGCAATGTGGCCCTCCTGACCACATGTTTAGCACCTGCGGGGACCCTGGTTGTCTTACCTACCCTTAAGGGGCCATGGCTTCTTAGAACTGGGGGGCTGGGGATCCTTACCCTAGGAACTATTTTGGGGCCCTTCAGAGAACTCCTTTTGGTTACCCTTGTCCCCCCCACTTTTCTGCTGGGACCCTGCCCACCTTTGGCTGGGTTTCCCACAATCCCCTTGTGGACCCTGGTACTCGTCCAGCGGTCCGCCTCCTGAGCAAGCTGCCTGGAATCGGTCAACTTACTATCCGTCAGATGCTGGCGCAGCTCTGGAACACACAGATTACTCAAGTGCTTCCAACCAATCAGATTGTACAACCCCTGGTAATCAGTTACCTTGCTGCCCTTTATCCAACCATCCAATGCTCTGCAATACATGTTCACACACTCAACCCAAGTATGAGATCACATTTTTTAAAGGTCCTAAACTTTTCCCCGTACTGCTCAGTGTGAGCCCATACCTGAGGCATAAAGCCTCCTTCATATTGGGATAGGTCAGGGTACCCGCCTCCTCAAGGGGTGTCAGGGTGTCCCTCCCAGTGTCCTCAAAGTGTTTCAACAGGCCCGCTCCCCAATGCTTCTCAGGGACCTCATGCATACGCAATGCAGCTTCATAAGATGCAAACCATGCATACACATTCTCCCCCTTCTGGAAATTCTGTACTACATCCTTGGGTATGTAAACCTTGCCCCCTTGCACTGGCTTTGCGCTGCCACCATTCGTACTGGACTCCACTTGTTTGGCTTTAATGTCCAGTTCTCTCATGCTCTACTCATGGGCCAAGACCAACTTTTTCTCTTCCAAACCAAGAGCATTCTTACTCTCCTCTGCCTTTAGTCTCATGACCTCTAACTCATGATCCCTGGCCCTGCGCCTTTCCTCTATTTCCTCTGGCGCCCAATTTCCAGAAGAATGACTGCTGACAGCCCTAGAGGCTGCTCTTCCTACAGGCAAATCCTGTGATCTGAAACCATTCTCTGGTGCACCCCCATCATCACCTGCATCCTCTACCACCTCAGCTTGTCTGGCCTCCCACCAGGCCCCTAAGGCCTTCTGTAGCTCCTCTTTTCTAAAGTGGCTCTTCATGGGACAACCAAAGTTTTTGCAGAATTGCCTGAGTTGCTCTACCTTGTAACTGCTTAACAATTCAAAGTCAAACTCCAAGTCTGCAACCTCACTTGCTGCTTTACCATTCCAAGACATGATGCGTTGATAACTCAAGGGTCAGATCAAAAATAGAACCAAAAATAAAACACAGTATGTGGTTGCGTAGTGGTCTGCACTAAACTAGTGATGTACACCAATCACTGTGGGTCAAGTACAAATACAAGTTCAAATCCCACCGCTGCCACCAATGTTAGAAATGGGGGTCTCTAGTTGGCAAAGGTAGGTACCTTTGTCCAAATAGGGACCCTTGCTTCTAGCCAGGAAAAGGGGGATACACACTGTAGATAACTCCTGCTCACCCACTTGGTAGCTTGGCACGAGCAGACAGGCTTATCCCAAAGGCAAGGTGTAAAGTATTTGTACCAACACTCACAGTAACACAGTGATAACACCACAAATGGACACCACACTGGTTTAGAAAAATAAAGTATCTTTATCTATACTTAACAAGACCAAAACGAAAAAAATCCAACATACAAGTATTAAGAAAAATGACTTTCAAAAGGTTTTAGCAACTGACTCCATAGAAAACTATGGATGCGTGATTTCTTGCAAAGTACCTGTCGTTGCGACAAAATTCACCAAGCCAAACAGCCACAGCGATGGGAAGCGTCGAAAAACAAAGAGATGCGTTGATTCCTGAGACCTTAGTGGATGCGATGTGACAGTTCCACTGGGCACAGGGGAGCGGTGCGTCGGGTCCTGTCTGTAGGGGGAAGCAATGCGTCGATTCTGAGATGACTCCGATCTGCGGGTGATGCGTCGGGGAAGACTTGCCACACAGGGACGATGCATGGAAATCCGGGATGCGTCGGCGAACGATGCAGCGGTGTCGAGCGGTGCTGCGTCGGTTTCTTCAGCCGCGATCCCTCGATGCGTCAATTCTTGCAGCGGCGACAGGCACTGCGTCGGTTTCAGCACCGGCGCAGCGGTGCGGGGAGATTCTTTTCGCACCACAGCGTTGCGTCGGAAAAACGGTCACAAGAAGAGCCTGCATCGATTTTCTTGTTGTTACGTTGATTTCCAGCTCCCAGCAGCAAAAACAACCTCCAGAGGCCCCACACAGTCACAGGCACTTCTTGGCAGGTCAGACCTCCCAGCAAGGAAGTTCAGGGGAGCTGGGGTAAAGTCTTTGTGTTCCTGAGACTTCAAAACAGGAGGCAAGCTCTACTCAAGCCCTTGGAGACTTTCCTCAAGCAGGGGACACAGCACACAGCAAAGTCCTTCTCCTTTCCTTGGCAGAAACAGCAGCTGAAGGCCAACCTCAGACACACAGCAAGGGCAGTACTTCCCAGTTTCTCCAGCTCTTCTCCTTGGCAAAGATTCCTCTTGATTCCAGAAGTAGTCTAAAGTTCAGGGGTTTTAGGTCTAATACTTATACCCCAAAATGTATTTGTTCTCTTTGTGCAGAGAAGCCCTGTGCCCAGTCAAAACCAGTTATGTCCTCTGTGGTGCAGCTTCCTGGCAGGTCCATTCAGGTGGAAGGAAATCTCCTCCCCCTACTCTAAATGCAGCTCAGGTCTCTTCAGCCCAGCCCTGACTCATCAGTCTCTGTGGAGCCACTTCTCCTCCCCAGCCCCTGACACTCCAAACCCAGACAGTCAATCCACATCCTAGCAGAGGCACACTGGATGGCTAAGCAAGAAAATACCTACTTTCTAAAAGTGGTATTTTCAAACACAGACTGTAAAAATCACCATCACTAAAAGATGCATTTTAACATTCTGAGTTCAGGCATACAAAACTTTATTTTCCTATCTTGTTCCCAGGGGTAGTTATGTTTATAAGATGTTATAAGCAAACTCCCCATTCTATCCTATGGGAACAGATAGCCTTTCAGTAGTGAAAAAACAAAATTGGCCGTAGTTCACTCTCAGGACATGCCACACACATCAGGGCATGCCCTACCTTTCACATACACTGCACCCTGCCCACAGGGATACCTTGGGCCTACCTTAGGGGTGACTAACATGTAAGAAAAGGGAAGGTTAGGGTCTGTCAAGTGGGTCCACTTGCCAAGTCGACATGGCAGTTAACAACTGCGCACAGACACTGCAGTGGCAGGTCTAAGTTACCTTTTCAGAGCTACTCATATGGGTGGCACAATCAGTGCTGCAGGCCCACTAGTAGCATTTGATTTACCAGCCCTAGCACACTTAGTGCACTTTACTAGGGGCCTACCAGTAAATAAAATGCACCAATCAGGAAGAACCAATTGTAACAACAATTTACACAGGGATCACTTGCACTTTGACACTGATCAGCAGTGGCAAAGACCCCAAAGCATCTAAGCCAGCAAAACGAAATCCAGCACAGCATCAAAAATACAGGAGGTAGTGGCAAAAAATCAGGGGAAACCACGCCAAAGATGCCAAGTCTAATACCAACTATCCGTCCATTAATGTATCATCCATCCATCTGTTTCTCCAAACTTCTCTCCACCCCTCCCTTCATTCTTTCCATGCTATCTCATTCCTTTTGTACACATCATCCCAAAGCTCCATCATTCTATTCTCCTGCTGTGCTTCTATTGGGAGACCAGTGATTCTATTCAAAGACGAAGCAGCCATAAAGAACGTTTTAAGGGTTTTATGTTGACGCATACTTAACCCTTGCATCTGAGCATTTGTGTCTTGATGCCGGAGACACCTCTGAATAAAAGAAGAAGGCTTAACAAAAGCCACACCATAGTTGGGCTTTGAGTAACCTTGAACATGAAGTAGTGAAATTAACAGTAGCGGAAGAATGGCACATGCTCATACAGGCTATAAAATCACCACAGACAACTGGTTGTGGTACTCTTGATCCCTTCATATACCTCCCTGCCATAGATGCTGACTGGAGCTTTGGTATTCACTGTATCGCACAATGCGCATAATGTACCTTGCAACACATAAGTTTGTGATCTGGAAATTCTTGAATTATTGTCCTCGGCTAAATGCTGCAGTGTATGCATTTCTTTACCTTTTAGCACCCAATGGCCCTTTGTATTGTTTTATGGTTGGAAACGTAATAAAAATTAATTTAAAAAGTGCTTCTTCATAGGGCTGTTGTGTCCAACCCCAATGGCGGGTCCTGCCTAAGAGAGAGACCTCGAAAGTCACTTCGCGTTTACTCACATCTAAGGGTATACAGTTCACTGGGCACCCCCTCTTCAGCTCCAGCAATGCGCCAATGTACAACTCTGGTTAACTTATAATTCGATAGCGCATCTGGCAGGCAGGTATCCATAGATTCCCTAGGCCCGTACCTATCTCCAGGTTCCGCTAGTGTGAAGGTTCTAGCCACTTCCCTCCTTCTGGCAACAGAGCTGCATATCGAATTCCCTCATGTTGTTTTACTTTGCAAAGAACATATCCTCCCTGAGCTACACTCAACCGAAGACTAAAATGTGCAATGACGATTGCCAGAGCAATTGACTGAACTAGGGTTTAGTAACATCATAAAAATTCTGTCTGCCTAAATACAAGAGAAAGGAGCTCTTTGCCTCATGCCTGTTCCTTTACTTCCAACAGCAAAGTAGTTCAGTAGCCCAAAAATGACTTCCTCACTGTGGGTGGCGCCATTTTCAGGTTAAAGGCTATAAGTATAATTTTAGGGGATGCACATATGTGTCTGGAAGCGCCCCCCCCCCCACTCCAAACCCTCTCACTGATAACGATAGTTTCAGTGAAATTCACTTAGTGTTCCTCCTCGGTTTACCAATATTTCAATCGCTTTCCTTTTTCCGGCATTTCTTTATCCTTGTTTTTCACACAGTGTTTTTCTGCTTTTCAAAAGCTTCCAAGCTGCCCCAAATAGCATACAGACATTAAAAATGCGTTTGCCAAGGTGATTGAGGGGAGGGGGGGGGGGTTCGCTAAAGCACAAGGTTCTTGCATCATACACCCCCTTTTGTGGCAAAACCCCAAGAATTAACTTTGCATGAAAATTAGTTCCTGGCTTGTGCACGTGTTGTAGACAGACAGCTCTAATTTCAGAATACAAAAACTGCACTGTGTGTCCTATTTGTGCAAATCTGCAGGGAGTTCTTAAGGATTAAAAGAAAATCAGCCATCACGATTTAGCAAGCTGGACACTCAATCTGAAACAGGCCACGGTCATCAGTGATGAGATGTAGGAAGTCTGTCAGTGGGGAAATCCTCCCTTGTGTGCAAAGATGCAGAATGACTTGAATAAACTGGGTAAATGTTGAGTCGCACGTCAAGTGCAGTATATGTAAACAAATTAGAAGTGATGGAGGCACTCAGGCAGAAGAACAGAATGCAGAAGTGACAGTGTCCTGGAGGGAGTGTTCTGCAGAAAACGATAATAAATAACAAGAGGATGTCAGCCAGTTGTTGGACAGCCCACGAGAATTTAGCTTTGGCAATAGTTGCCCTGTTCCTTATTTTATATATTTGTTTTAGAAAATGTTTAACATACTCCACGGTGCCTATCAGTTACTGCAGCGCCATGGAAGTAATATGAACACAGTGGAACCAAGCACTGATCTGCGAGAATGTGTGTGTGGACGGGAGAGCAAAAATAGCTGGATGAATGAGTGGATGAGTGATTACATAACTGGGCGAGTGGGTGATAGAATGCGTGAGTCAGCATATTAATGTTTAACTAGGTGAATGGGAGAGTGGATAGATGGGTGGAGGCGGAAGAGAAGTGTGTGAGGCCAATGGCAATGTATGGTGGGCAAGGGCAGTGCAAAGGAAGTTTGATGGGGCAATGGCTATGTGTGTAGGGGTAGGAGCACAATGTGTTGTGGAGGGGTAGTAAGAGTAGGCCAGGACTTTAGCTTTCTCAGTTCAGCAAGGAAGTCTAGTAAAGCTGATGGAAGTGTAGCTTATCTCTGCTTTTTCATCCATATGCCCCGATTCCAAGTGGGTCAGGAAAGGATAAGGTATTTACTGCACTTAGTAAATACTGACACTGTGGGGGTGTGGTATTTAAAGTGTGCGGTAAATACTTCCTATTCTGAGTTTTTCTCTGGAAAATTAGAAATTGCATGGGTGGATTGTGCTTTTCATACCTAATTCTGCATGTATTAGACAATACTGCATGTTTTTCATATTATACATTTCATTAGATTTGACCTGTCAAAATTAATCAGGTAAAAGTTCAGACTGATAGAAATTGTGTCACTGGTTGACTGGGTTGTGAGCCCTGGTCAAGCAGCAACCACAATTCCTATCAGTGTAAGGAACAAGCAAACACCAAATTGACCTGTACTCAACCCGCTGGTAGCTTGGCACAGAGCAATTAGGCATAACTAAGGCACAATGTGTAAACTATTCATGCAAAACTTTAAACAGTAGAACAGTGAAAACACTGCACAAAAAGCTCCCCCACCAGGAACGAAAAATAGAGCTTAATTTAATTAATAAATCAAGACTAAAACAACAAAAATCCAATCAATAGAACTGGAGTTATGAATTTTTAAAGAACAAACTGTAAAATAGCACCTAAAACCATAAAGCACCAACTGAGGAAATCTGGTCACGCTGGACCGGGTCAAAGTCAAAAGTTCAGGCTAACTGCGATGGAGCACAGGATGGATAAAGTCCCAGATCAGTCCCGTTGACGTTTTACCTTCTCAAGTTTTTTGCCAAGAGTCCTGTTTGCATTGCAGAGGGTCGCAGGGAGCACCAAGAGCATCGCTGGTGATGGTCGTGTGAGGCGAAGTGCCAGCCCAGCATTGCAGGCGGGTGGGCTGAAGCTTTGCTTTGGCAGTCCTCCATAGTGATTGATGCTTGCTGACTGAAGAGATGTGCCAGTGGCAGCTTGCGCTGATTTTCGGTGCCAGCGGCATGATTCCGGTTGAAAATGCCTGTACGCATTTGCAAAGAGCCCAAAAGCTTGAATTAAGGACCCTGTGAGCCACACCAAGGGTCCAGGACCTTAGATGCACCACTTGGGGGTCAGGAACTTGCTGCAGCTGGGTCCAGGACCTGTTGGGGAGCATTTTATTCCCCTTAGGCTCAGATCAGGAAGCCAGCAGACTAGCTCTTTAAGTCACCCTGGGTTCAAAATGAAATTGCTGGGCCAGTTATTCTTTCCCAGGAAAGAGAGCAGCAGAGACCAGGTCAGCACAGCAGGGCAACAATTCCTTTCCTTTAGAGCAGCAGTCCAGCAGAGTGGCAGTCCTTTTAGCAGCACAGCAGTCCTTCCTCCTGGCTGACTATGCACAGGTCCAGAAGTGTACTGAAGTGGTGGTGTCTAAGGTCCTTCTTTTATACACAGTTGTGTCTTTGAATTGGGGAGAAGCTTTCAGACTAAATACAGGGACCATGCAGCCCTTTGTGTGGAAACAGGACACAGCCTATTCAGGTGTAAGTGAAGCTGGGCCCAGCTCCTCCCTCCCATCCTGCCAGTGATAGACCATCCAGTCCCACATAAGCTCTCATTGTGTGTGGCTGTCTAGGAGGAATCCAGAAAGCCCAACTGCCAACTACACCTAGTCATGTGACCAGAGTCTGACTGAAGACACCAAATGGCTAAGGCAGGAAAATGCAAACTTCAAACGAGAGACCACAGATAAGTCACAGCAGGGTGGGTTCCCAAATTCTGTCCATGGAGGCAGTATTAAGCTCTGCTGTTAGTGAGACAAGCAAGAGCAAAGCCAATTGGTCTAGCGTTGACTGCTAGACTTTTGACTTGGTCAGTGCTTGTTTTCTTTTGCCATTTTTGTATATAAAATGGCTGGGTTCTTGTTAATATTAAAAAGCAAATCTGGAGAAAAGCTGAAATATTTGTTGGTCTTAAAAAGCACACATAGCGATACTAGCCCTACAACTAAATGGAGCTACTTTGTGTGTTCATGTGCTACTTTGTGAAAGGCAGAATGACGTTACTCAGAATGAAGTTAGCCAATGACTGAAGTGAGCTCACCCATTGTCTCATGCTGCATGCTGTGGTGGATAGATAAAATGTGAATGACACAACAATGGGTCAAAAGATTAAGTGAGCTGTCTAAACGCCATATAAGTCAGTATATTATATGGATAATTGTACTAAAATCAAAAAGGTCTTGGCTAACTCTAGGTCTAAAAATATAGTCACACCCCCTAGGCTAATTTGTACAATAATGGACCAAGCTAAGCTTGCCTCTCCATGATTTTAATGGCAGGGCTCCCAAACGGGTTTAATAACATTTCTATTTCATATTCAAATCAGTCCCAGGCAACGGTGTATTGTCCTGACTGAACCGAAGTACTATTTTTTTCACTGGTAAGAATATAATTTAGAAGCTGGTTGAGAAAATGCCTCGTTTTGCATGATCACCCCCAATTTTTACTGAATTTGTTAGCTGTTTTTTAGATTCTGCACACTGGGACACTGCTGTCCAGTATATGTTCTTTGACCCTCTAAAACATGTAAAAACAGGCTAATTCATTATTGGCATATCTGAGTCTCCTAGTTTGTGGGGCAGAAACTACATCCTTGGCATGGAAAGTTAAATGTCACCTGTAGACAGCAGAACTTATTGTGCCATCCACTAGAGCGACAAGGTAAACATGGCTTTGGGCCTACCAATGTAGCCAAACTGCTGCAGTTTAAACCTGTGGTGCGACTGGTCAAAATAACCCTTTTTCAGGGGAAAACCTGCCTTTTAAATATTAGTAAGTCACCCGTCAGTAGGCCATGTAGCCCACAATTTAGGGTGCCAAGTATTTGAAATCAGGACATAAACAAATGTAATGTTGCAGGCCCTAGTGTGACAAGCTCCCAAAGACTATTTTCACTGTGGAAGGCTCTGGCTGTCCTATGAGGAGAACTAGATAGCATGAGTGCATATTACTCTCTTAATTTTTCTATCTCAGGTTTGGGACAAGCTATTCAAGTGGTTCAAACACTATTTTTGATATTTATAAAAAATCTGATTCAACTGTGAAGTTAGATTTTTGATAAATATTTAGGGAAAGTATCTTTTTCTAAGTTACCATTTCCCTGCCCAAAGCTCATGGAGGCTCATTTGCATTAGTCTGCCAGCAGCTGCCCCTGGCATTGCTTGACCTTAATGAGGTGTGAAAACTGATCCTACAGCAGAACAACGCCTCAGATCTGTTGGGTAGGATGGGTTGGGGTGAGGTGAGGTGTGTGATACCTGTCAGTCCAGAAGGAACAGCTGGCAGGATTCAGGACTTTAATTTACTTGAAAGGCTCATGGATGAGGCCTGCTCATTTATAGTTTATTTTAAGAGAGGTCTAGGAGGGCGATACTCTTTGATGCCTGGACACACTGTAGTGAGCCTGGTAGAACCCCTGAAATGTTTGGACTTAGAAAACCCTTGGGTTTCCAAGACCCATAGGAACGTCTGCAGCACCTTGCAGCAAAGAGGTTTAATTTCTATGCAACTTCATTGGATACAACTTCAGGCTCACCACCTGGAGGATTTTGAGCTCTACAAAAAAAGACTAAGTCCGAAGGTAGAAATCTTGACTAGGCGAATGGGAGATGTGAGGACTTTAGCAGCTGCAAAATTTGAATTTCTCCCGCTCTGAGGTTTGCCTACCAAAACCAATGGCTTTGTCCAGCAGCTATCTAGCTTCCCGAGGAATTTGGCAGATACAGGCTGCAACCTTGCCCAGTTGGAGGATTTCAACTTCCATTTCAGGGACTAAGTCAAAAGGTAAAATCTTTAACTGGGACAAACCCATTTGGTGCATCTGAGCTATGCTCCATCACGATCGGCATGAAATCACACCTAGGTCCTGGTCAAGCGCGAACAGTGACTACTAATTGGCACTTTACTTTTTCTTGTCACTTTTTGCCTTAAACCTTTCAAAATGTATGCCTCCAGTTCCCCTTATTGGTTTCTCTTACTGGATTTTTGTCCTATAGGTGTAATTTTATTTATCATTCCATATTTGATTTCCTGGGTGCTCTCTGCCACTCCGCTATCATTGCTTCCTTAATTCTCATCTTACCAATGCCTTGCATCTATTCCAATCCTTCCATCAAACCTTCCTGTTCCGCACATCATCTGTGGCAGATCAGGAATATTAAATGGAGTTTCAACATGGCGAGCACCAAGAACACATGCCGGCATCCTCAGTAAAGGACAAAAATTAAATTGAAGAAAACAAAAACTTGGGGAGTTTGCACATGGGTAGAAAGGACCTGTGCAACTATACTGTTATGATGCAAAACCTTTGAGCCGAGAAGTGAAGCTCCAGCAGGCAAGGAGTGAGCAAAATAGAATTTATCAGACATGGTGAAAGTAGGTTTTCCAGAACTCTCCATATTGAGAAGGCAGTGTTGGCCGCACACATAAAGAAAGTCATCAATCTGCCACTACTGGTGTGAGAATAAAATCCGGGGTTGTGTTGAACTTTCACAGAAAGCTGATTCTCACAGATAGGGAAGAGGGTACCAACCTGACACCCAGATATAACTGTATGTAGATATTATCTGTATGTGGTGCAGCTGCTGACAGGCAGTGATGCACAAGAATCTCTTTTTCTACAAAGGGTGGGGAGGCTAATGAAGCCCCTTTCATGCGAGAGCAGAAGTCTATGGAATGACTCTGCTCCTGAGATATGGAGATTTTATGTTCCCACATTTCATCTGGAATGCTGCTTATCTTATCACGTCAACACAATTTGATGCTATTTGCTCCATTGTAAATGTATTGGGGCATTTTTTTTTCATTCCCAATGTCACTTCATGTGATGTCATCGTAGCCAAACGTCATGTGACATAATTCCCTATGATACCTCAAATATGCTAGTTAGCCTCATTCCTAAGAAAACTAAAGAGTTCTACAACCCCCTGTCGCGGTGGTGGTGCACTTGATGTTTTCAAAAATATGTGAGAAGTGAAAGGGGAGAACACTGTGAGCCAGAGGTTACCAGCACATGGAAGGAACGTCACTCAACATTGTTTTTTATTCAATGACTTTTATATCTTATCTCGGCTCCGTGTTGATGTCTGTGGTGTTTGAAGAGATAGAAATAGACAAGGGTCTTGATTCACAAATATTTTGTTGTAAGTACCGCAGTAGCAAGTCTGAATTTTAGGAGTAAGCTAGGAGTAATCCTGCCTTACAGCTGAAATTCATGAGTAAGCCAGGACTTCTGCGGCAAGTGAGTCACAGAGACGTTTGAAGGCATGGGCAAAGTGAGCTGTGGTCCAGGGCCCCAGCCTTTCAGGAGCGCCCCTGATAGGGCAGCACTTTTCTACAGAGACTGGTGACTTTGAATACTTCTTTAATTTATTTGTAATATGGGTGATGTGTGAGAGTCTATTATGGACATTTTGCTAAGAAATGCTGTATTTGTTTCACACAAAATATATTTTAAAAAGTTTCTTCACATATGACAAATGGGAGGGTGTCACAGAGATTATTTGTAGCAATATTAATGAGCTGCTGCTGTTATAGTATTGAAAGCACACATCACTATTCCTTAACAAATTTAGAATTTGGATGAGTGTGCCTGTGCGTTGTCAATGACCTGGCCAAAAAGGGCATGAAAGAGATGAAATTGGATCATAAATTGAAAACTTTTCCGAACAGGGGCCCCCAATATAGTTTGGCCCCGGGCCCCAAAAATCCTTAAGATGTCCCTGCACTTATTCATACACAAATGTTTGTGAATCAGTCCCAATGTACTCAAATGTATGACTACATATTGTAGCTCTGAGTTATGCAAATACCACCTTGCCAACTGCAGGTTGTTCACTTTTATCAAATCAACTTTCTGTGGAGCTCAGACTCTTTTAATCTCCCCCGGTACCTGTGAGACTCGCCACTGCCTCACTCACAGCCTTCTATCCACTGCTGCACCTTCAGGGATGCTTGAAGTGACATCATTCCCATTCGCTGGTCCGATCAGTCACACTGTCCTAGGGTGAAATGAATGCAGGCCGCATCCAGCCGAGCTCCAGATATAATCCTTTTACAGAGAAGGCAAATTGTGCCTCTGGTTCGTATCCGCAAAGTGCCGCGGCAACTTCCAGAATCAAATGACAACAGGGCTAACATCTCAAGCCGTCTTTTTAATTTAAGCGTAAACAACCTATTCTACACTCCTGTTCTCTTGCAGTCAAAGTGCACAGACGTAAATGTACTCTTTGTAAGGCGAAACTTGAGCAATACCGTGAAGAAAGAAAGGGCGCCTTTCACAGGGGAGGTAAATTGCCTTTCAGAAGAATTTTATCATAGGCCAAAGAGTCTATGTTGATTCGTCACAGCAGCCCCTTCCCACTGCCCCAATTCGACACGTATGCTGCCAGCTTACATGTCAAAGGTAAATAATGCAGATATGTGTGGATGATATATCTTAAATTCGAAACAGGCCCACTGTAAATGTGTCAGGAGACGATGGAGCTGTTCTCTAAATGGCATCCGATTTGCCAAATATTGAACAGCCTTTTTTTAGAGGAACCAAGAGAACGGTCTGTTAAGTAAACTAAAGAACATTGAAGTCAGATTGCAGTCCCAGTGACCCCCCTACCCCCACCCCGCTTCATGACATCATAGGAAATAATATTACACACGTGACAATGCATTAACTTGACCTAAGTAATATCATACAATCAGTGCTTTAAATGGGAAAAAATAAGTGCAGGTACTCCTCAAATTGAGCTAGGGGGTGGGGCAAGGGGCGGAGCTGAGGGCGGGGCATGATTATATAAAGACACTACTGCCATCTATCAAGTAATCATTTTGCCCTTGAATTACACTTATCAATAGTCTCAAATTGCCTGCATGTGCAAATTACCTCTGCACATGTGGGCATGGCATATGTAGACAATTAATAACGTGTCTCCTACTCTGCCCCTTTCAACTGTGTAAGCTGCCCATTGCATTTAAAGGGACATGTTAGTTACAGCAGTTTCAGCACACACCAAAACACATGATAAATGTATGAACATAAAGTGGTTAACTCCTCACAAAAAATTAAATGAAGGCCAAAAATGTGTAATGCTTTAGTTTCTGCTTCTTTTTTATATTTGCTGCTTCAGTTCTTATTTGTTTTATTAGGTACAGCATTCATACATTCTCTTGCCCATGAGCACGCGCTCACACACATGCACAAGAACAAGCAGACATGCACACACAAAACATTCCTCACATTTTCTTTAAAATACTTTTACATACTGTCCCGATGCTCTCTTTGTCGCTTCCGCACTCACACACAAAAGCAGACATTCACTGCCACAAAAGGCTCACAACAGAATTAAAGACGTTGTTTGCAATTCCTACCTCCCACGGCTTTCTTCTTGCAGACTCTCAGCCAGTTGTCTGGACTTTCAGTGCCTGCGCAATTTCACACCTGTGATTTACAGTGCAGGGTCTGATCGGACCCTGTCACTCACAGCGTGATACCGAGCTTGCTCCCCTGCCACACTAACAAAATGTAATGAGCCGCTGCTGAATGATTCAGCAGCGGCTCGGCACAGGGCTACGGTGGCGCTTTGGCTGAGTGGCGTTCAGACAGCCTCATCCTCAGCAGCACAAGTACCACTGAGCCTACCAGTCATGAGTACCGGTACGCTCCTTGGCAATGAAAAAGTGCCGGTACTCAGGAGGTTAAAAATAAAAAGTGCCGGTACTCAGTACCGGTGAGTACCGGCCCATTTAAAGCACTGCATACAATGTATTATCACATGAAGTGGCGCCATGTAGATGGATTTATATAACGAGACCCTTTGTTGTATTCAGTTGATCGAATAATTCATAAATCATAAATCTCGTGCAAATGACACCTATGACACAAAATTGCATGACGTCACTTCGACACTGTCCCAACATAAAGTGCCTGGATCAGTGCCCCCTTATACAGTGCCGAGATCAATATGTGTCAGAAAAATTATGTGGTAAAGGAAGTAGTTGGCATATAGTGCTCTAACATGGCATACAGTTTTCTAGCATGGTAAATATGCTGCCACCGCTGTCTGTCCCGTATTATATGCGGTATGCTGCATTTATGTGCCACCCATGGAATCCAGAACCGCTCCATGGCTTGAGGCTGAAGGGGGTACTCGGTGAAAGGACAGTAGACATGGAGACGCTGAGATCAACATATGGGATCTGGCAGGTAGTCGCGGGTATGCAGATTGGCATTGAGTGCCCAATGGGTAGAGATGGGGGCAGAAGGGGAGCAGTGGAGGTCAGAGGGACAGTCATGCGGTGCTGGTACAGAGACATGATGGTCTGACAGGGCAGCTGATGGGGAAACCTAGGGGACGAGCTGAGGCATGGACTTGCTTCATAGGGTGCTGTTATCTCAACTATCTGAGAGTATTCATTTGCATTCTTTGACCCTGTGAACATTATAAGGCACACACGTTTGGACATTGTTTTCTTGTTTGAACTAACCAGTGCATGGCACTGGAGTTTCCACTGCACAGAGGCTCCGGTGCAGGACAGAGGCAGCCTGGAAGCCTCTATCTTCTTCAGACATCCTGAGGCCTGATTGGGCGATAGTGACATTTGAGCAGATCCCGGATGAAGCGCTGCTGGGTTTCACAGATGACGAGTCATTCATTGTAGGACACGGTGTGTCCTCGGAGCGCGGATGTAATCGAATTAAGCGGTGACTGGCGCGGTGGGGGGTCCGGTGGTGTAGGAGACCGTGAAAGCACAGTGCTGGGTGGTGCAGAGTGTAGTGACCTGGGTCAGGGGCACTAGGACCCTGCACTCGACCAAGGGGAGGGGACAGAGACCGGACACCACTTCCGGTCAGGGAGTGGGGCGGGCATTACTGGACACGAGGGCAGAGGGAACAGACGTGCATGTAGGCACCGAGATACGCAACAAATAAAGAACAAGATAATCACCTACCAGTCTCGGTGTGGGTTATTCCAACAACACGACAACTGGCGACGAGCAGGTGGGATCAGGAGCCACCACCAGAAGCGACACGAAGCATGCCTTGCCCACTACGTCCACACGGAGCCAGGAGCCCACCCTGGTCCGCCGATCGACGAGACGACGTCGGGAGTACACCCGACCACAGAAGACGACGAAACCAGGAGCCTACCCTGGTCCGTCGGGCCCCAAAGAAAGAAGACGCAAAATCGGGAGCCCACCCCGATCGCGAAATAAACTGAGCCAGGAGCCCACCCTGGTCCGTGTGCAGCGTCTACAGCGACATCGTGAGCCCACCCCGGCCGCATCAAGGAAAGTGAGGTGAGGGAAATACAAAAAGGCACCCGATCGTGGAGAAAGCCGCCCGCTGACTGAAAGAGAGCCGAGCCTCCCTTCGTTGAGATTTAACCTGAAATCTCGCAAGACCCCGGCGGCCATCTTGGAGTCAGGCTGGACAGCCAATGAAGAGCCGAGGAAGGCCCGGCGGCCATTTTAAAGTCAGGCAATTCAACAGATAGCAAATCTCGCCCACAGAAGTCCCGGCGGCCATCTTAGAGTCAGGCGGGACAGCCACTGACAGGCTGGAGAGGGCCAGGCGGCCATTTTTAAGTCAGGCATTAACAAAAAGCCATAGGAAGAGAAGAAAATAATGAAATAAAGGGATATTGCAACACAAAAAGGAAATAAGAAACAAAGCACAACAAAAAGAAGACGGAATGATAAAGGAAGGGAGGAAGGCATTGTCGCAACAAAGAAGATGCTATGGGAGAAGGTATGGTTCCCTGGCCTAGACAGACTGGTGGAAGACACCATCCTGAGCTGTCACATCTGCCAAACAACAGGCCAGCCAGCAAAGCCGGAACCATTACAGATGTCAGAACTTCCAAAGGCAGTGTGGACAACGTTGGCAGCAGACTTCTATAGGCCGCTAGACACGGGTAACTACCTGCTCGTGATCATTGATGAATACTCGAGGTTTCCCATAGTACGCCACATCTCCTCGACATCAGCAACTGCGACATTACCAATACTAGATTACATATTTGCAGCCTGGGGATCACCCGAGACACTAAAGACAGATAACGGTCCTCCGTTTTCAGGGGAGGAGTTCAAAAAATTCATAGCCTACCTAGGCATTCATCACAGGAAGACAACGCCTCTGTGGCCACAAGCGAATGGCATGGTGGAGAGGTTCATGGGCAACATAAAGAAGGCTGTCCAAAGAGCAAAGCTGGCACAGATTTCCATAGGACAGGCGCTCTGTCAAGTACTACGAGACTATAGAAACACCCCCCACAGCTCCACAGGACGATGTCCAGCTGAGTTAGTGCTGGGGAGGACAAGCAGAACGAGGCTACCACAGTTAGAGGCGAAGAGGCCACCAGACCACAGCAGCATTGCTGTCAGGGACCAGGAGGCAAAGTAGAAGATGAAAGCGTACGCGGACGCCAGGCGACATGCCACTCTGGTGCACCTCAAGCAAGGGGACCAAGTGGTGGTGCGTCAGCGTCAACGGAGAAAATCTGACAGTCCATTTTCAAAGGACCAGCTAACATTAACAGAGGTCAAGGGGCCAATGATCACGGCGGAGTCGGGCCCCTACCGAATAACAAGAAACAGTTCTCACTTCAAAGGAGTAAAGACCATCGATGAAGACAGAGAGGACACTGCGGCAGAGAACATCGGCGCACAGGAGAGAAACAGAGCAATAGACAATGACGGAAGAGGTACGGACAAGAGTGAAGGACAAGAAGAGGATTCACAGGAGGAAAAAGAAGGGACTTGTCCAAGAAGAGTGAGCAAAAGGACAAAAAGACTGATTGAAGAAATGTAGTGATGGGGATGAATACATGTCTCTCCATTCTTCCCATTTTCTCTCTATCTCTCTCTCTCTCTCTCTCTCTCTCTCTCTCTCTTTTCCCTTTCTTCTCGACATATACATAGATCTGTCTCTCTCGTCGCATTCTTTTCGTGACAAAGGGGGAGATGTAGTTACCTGGGTCAGGGGCACTAGGACCCTGCACTCGACCAAGGGGAGGGGACAGAGACCGGACACCACTTCCGGTCAGGGAGTGGGGCGGGCATTACTGGACACGAGGGCAGAGGGAACAGACATGCATGTAGGCACCGAGATACGCAACGAATAAAGAACAAGATAATCACCTACCAGTCTCGGTGTGGGTTATTCCAACAACACGACACAGAGTAAGGGGAAGGGATGACGTCATAGAATCCCATCCCGTCACTCCATGTCCGGCTCTTGGCTGGAGTCTCTTCCGCAGTGCAAACAACTGTAAAGGTCTCTGTTCGTTTTATTGTTAGTTGCCTGTGACCTGACGGTGTGAAAGAAGGGGACATTTACCCAGTGGCTCAATAAAGTTAATTCTTATTACAATTCTCTGCTGTGACCGACTGGCCACGAGTTTGAATACTGGCGGGGCCAACTCATCCCTCCATCCTTCCGAGGTCAGTAAACAGAGTACCAGTAAACTGGGTATTAACAACATGCCTCATTTACTGCAGTTAGAGATGCAAAAGCTATGATATGAAGTTGTATATTAAAACAAGTCGTTATTATTATAAACTCCTGAGTGATTTGCCGTACTTCACTTCTATCTTTTATTACTTATTCTGTGCACACATTGTTTGCAGGGAGACATTCTCCTGGTTTCTACATTCCTGACACACACCAGCTCACATACTTATTGACATTGTTACGGAACAGCCATTTCTTAGTTTCCCATATAATGCAACCATAGGGGCGCGGCGGAACCCCATAAACAAACCTGGAACGGAAACCATCTGTCCCGGGGGGCTTTCCGTCTCCCCCTCTGCCTGTTGCCAACTCATCAGCAGGTGCTCTGGTGGAAATATAGCTCGTATGAGACGCTGCGCCACCGAGCTCTTAAGTACGGTTTCCAATAAGAAGAGAACAATGTTCAAGGCTCCTTTTCTCACACTTCAAAACTTCACAAACTGATTTATGGGGTCCCAAGAATCTTTGACTCAGTCTGAACATCCAGCAAAACAGTACTCTGCAGGCTGAAAGCAATGTTTAAAACTCGATATACCCAGTGCTTTAAATGGAAAAAAATAAGTGCAGGTACTCATTAAAATGAGCTAGAGGTGTAGTGAGGGGTGGGGCTAGAGGCGGGGCTAAGGGCAAAACATGATGATACTAATGACTTCTATATTCGTTGCAGCACATACTGAAACACATGAGAAATGTGTTTATATAAACAAAGCATGTTAACTCATTACACAAAATGAAAGAGAAATGCGATAATGTGTTAACATTTCCTTTGTTTGCAATAGTTGCACCTTCTTAATGTCATACTGTTAATTGCTGTTGTTTGGCACAATACTATATATTTTTGAGCACGTGAGTAGGAAGAAACTGAAAATACCCCCACTTCGAACCAAAGCTCTTATGGCACCAAGCAAATGAAGCAAATCATCATGACCCTCCCCAGAAGATATCTCTTGTCTCTTCCATCGATCTATCCATTCATCCTTTCATCCTACCATTTACCTGCTGATGTCCACCATTTAACCTTTACATTCTGTCATCTATTCAGTCTTTCAACCATCATTCAGTTTTTCACCATTCCGCCTGTCCACTCTTCATATCCAAACCTATCCATCTCCAAACCTATCCATTCATCCTTTCACTCATCCATCTCTTTATCCACCCTTTCGCTCATCCACCAATCCTTTCGCTCATCTATCCATCAACTCTTTCACTCCTTTATTCCATCCACCCTTTCATTCCATCCACCCTTTCACTCAATCCCTCCTTTCACTCTTCCATCATCCACCCTTTCATCCATCCTCCCTCCCTTTCATTCATCCATCCAATCTTTCACTTATCCACCCATCATCCGCCCTTTTATCCAATCACCCACCCTGTTTCACCCATCCATCCATGCTTTCACTCATCCATCCATCTATTCATCCATCCATCCATCTATACATCCACCCTTGCTCACTCATCCATCCACTCACTAACTCACCCACCCACCAACCCTCCCATTTACGTTATTTATGAATCTTTCTCACCGAGCAGACATGTACACACAAAGTGCCACCCATTTTCTTTAAAATACCTCCTGAGGTTGTCTTGATTCTCTCTTCTTTCTCTCACTGTTTTCTTACAAAAAACAGGCATACAAATGCAGGCAAACACACAAACATAAGCAGACACACAAAAGACTCGGGTATGATAAAAGCCATGTTATACTCTTCACCTACCATGGCTTTTTTGTCACCAGGGCCGAACTGGCCGTAGCCTGATTGCCACTGCCAGGGGACTGCCATGATTCCTGCGTTTGCACAAATGCACAGGATAGTGTGAATGTGATTGACAGCACAGAGCCTGAACGGACCCTGCTCTATCAAAAACAGCGTGATGGTGACCACCCGCATATTATTCAAATGAGTCCTGCTGAATAGCTTCAGATCGGGGCTACAGAAGCGGCTCCTTGACTGCCAGAGACACGTTCCACTCCTGCTCACCAGCACAGCCAATGAGCCTACCTTTTCATGAGTACCGCTACTCTCCTCGGCAGTAGAGAAGTGCCGGTACTCAGAGTGATAAATCTAAGAAGTGCCGGTACTCAGTACCGGTGAGTACTGGCCCATTTAAAGCACTAGAAATACCTGAGAAATGTTTCCCTAGGGGGGGTCTCCAGCACTGACTCACCACCCATTGTATAGCAAAGTAAGGGGCATATGTAGAAGGAAATGGCGCAGCGTGGCGCTGCCGCAAACTTTGCAGCGCCACGCTGCATCATTTCCAAAACACAGGGATTTGCAAGAATACTGTGCACCCCTGTGCTTTCCCTAGCGCTGGCGCTAAAAATAGCTACCTAGCGCCAACACAGACACCCTTCCTCCATACTGCAAGTGTGTCTGCGTTGCAGGGATGATTGTTTAAGTGCAGGAAGGTGGCCCTTTATGCACATAAACAATCAATGATGGTGTTTTGCTCTTTCTATGTGCGCTGCAAAATGTAGCACACATAGAAAAGGAAAAACAAAAGTATTTCTCCTTGTTGCGCCAATCTAACGCCAGCTTTTGCATGGCATTCGTTTTTGGCGCTGCCTCAGATGTACAGATTCTTGTAAATCTGGGGCATCATCAAAAAGCAATGGGTGTTGCGGTGGAATCCCCACAGCAACACCCACAGCACGCCCCTGTGTGAAAGGGTACCATATTTACAAAGCGGCGTTAAGACGCCGCTTCGTAAATATTGTGCAGGGCATTGTGCCACAGGATTGTCAAAAAAAGTGACGTTTTGGTGGTGCAATCCCCTTGTACATATGCCCCCTAAGTTCATGCTTTGAGGTAGCTGCTATTTTGGACCCCTTTACTTTCCATCGTGTGACACGTTCTTCTTCTTGGATTTTCCTCAGGGTTGAAAGGAAAGAGAGAGCGCGGTTGAAAACGGTGAAATTCAACTCCAAACCTGGAACGATTGATCCAAAAGGGGTAAGTTGGCAGAACCTATGAAAGGATGGAATATTTTTGGTTTTCATGGACATGGGTGTGATGTCTTTGCGTGTTATCCCTGCTGGAAGTTGTGAAGGTGTGTAGGACGGTAATCGAAATGTGACTGCTTCCTATACCCACGTATTCCATGAACAGGAGTATTCATACACACTGGTAAATTAGACAGGCACAACGCCACCCAAGTAGGTACGCATAATATTTCCACACTGTGATCGCTTGAGTAACCGAAGACATGGTGACCCAATAAACAAGAGTGGACAGCAATACAACTAGTATTAATGTTGTTTTATTAATTGCTAAAGAATAAATATTGATTCTGGGAATCTCTCCAAATAGGTGAACTAGAAGGTCAGCAAGGATTCCAAAATACACGAGGCATCAAAACCAAAGGGAAAAAAACAATAAAAAAATAAAATCAAGCTTTAAAAATATGATGGGGGCACCAACTGCATGACTCGCCTAGGTGCCAGGTGCTAGTTGAGGGCTGCCCCTGACTGTTTCATCCAAAGGTGGATCACATAGCCTTTTTACTGAGAGTTGTGGGTTCAATCAATGCACTTTTACATGAGCCGGAGTGCAGTGTGGCAGACATTCAAAGCAACTGTTCAAACTAGACCGAAACTTGTAGGGTCCTCGATTTCCTCCATTCACAATGGAACACTCCATTACCCTAAACACCCACTGACGTCACTTGCACAGATATTGAGACATTGTCCTGTGCACAAAAAGTAAACATCCAAAAACAGTCAGTCACTTTGAGAGTTATTTCTTTTGGTTCGCGATAGGAATAGCCATCGCAGTGGTTTCTTTTGGTAACAGTTTTTTGTCGTTGATAATAAGTGACACTAAAAGCAGTCCTCACTCACATTGTTTCCTTATCAAGAACCTGATTCAGAAACATTTTAGTGTGGGTAGGTGTTACTTACATGTTTAGTACTCCTGACTTACTACTATATTCCAGCAGTAAGCCAGGAATATTCCTGGCTTACTCCCGAAGTTCCATAGTAAGTTAAGAGTATGCCAAGAATAAGACACAGCAGAAGTCTCTGGGGCTCACTGCAGCTCTGCTGTTGTTTTTTAATAATTTGCCAATGGCGGTAGAGATGGTGGTGATGAAATTATTAATAATGGGTCGGTTCAAGCAAAGATGTAGGCGGACACTAACGTAGCCTGAGTTTGTGCAAGAAATGAGTTGATTATTCCCACAGGGAAGCTGTGATTGGGCATCTTGAACTCCACAGTGCCCCTTGTGAATCCCCCTGTTATGGTAAAAGCAGCCACGGGGGGAAATTAAATAAATAATTAATTTTCCCAAGTCGTCTGTCGAAATACCCCCCCACCCGGCCCCACCGCTCCACCGCTCTTACCTGCACGGGCCGCGGCTGTGTAAAACACCTGCTATAGAGCTGCCTTGTGTCAAGTGCAAGCATACTTCCACGGTTATTAGTCCCCCCCCCCTTCTAAAGGGGCACCTAGTGTTGGCACCTGATTAGGCTTCTCTGCCGAATTTTGAGTTTGTCTGTTCCCTGGACCGAGGCATCCTGTCTCCTGCAGTTAGGATGGACATCTCACTCCATGTCACTCCAGACTTTGTTTCCAGTGCTCAGTCTGCGCTGGCGCTTGTAGGCGGTGGGCACCGGCACTCATTTTTGGAGACCATGATTTAAATTTCACATTCAGATATTGAAGCAGAGCAAACGAGAGAAAGGCAGCAAAGGGAGAAAGAAAGAATTGAAAGGTAGAACAGCAGTGACAAATGTAGGAAACTGAAATGAAACAAAACCTGCAAGAGAGTTACGAAGTGTAGGTGGTGGAAGAAAGAGGCATGAAGTGGAATAAAGACTAGGCAGCCTTGGTGTGCAGCAACCTTAGCTTTTAAGGGCACTGGCGAAAGGTTCCTAAGAAGAACTACTGGCCAGTGCACTTACATTTTATTAGCATATTAAACAATATTTACAATCCTAGGCTTTTATTTCACAACCTAATGCACAGTCGCAGCTGCTGCCAATATGCAGCAGGGAGGGGCGGCAGGGCAGCAGCGGGGGGAGTAAGAGTGAATTAAAAAAAAAGAAAACTAAAAACTTACCTGATCCTGCGGCCGCCTCTTGCTTCTCCCTCACGCTTCTCCTGCTGCTCCGAGTCCCGACAGTCCCTGAGACAGACTCCCCAACCAATCCAGACGCTGCTCTCATACTATGAGAGCAGCGCAGGGATTGGCCTGAGCGGGCTGCTTGGACGCTCCGCTCAGGCACAGGAAGTCTGTGCCGTTTCTCCACCCGGCCGTAGAATACAGCCTGGTTGAGAAACACAACTGCACATGTCTGTTTGACTGGCCTAAGACAGCCAGCCAGAGAGACATGCACACGTAGAAGTGCACAACCACTCCTCCCTGTGACCCCAGCCACGCCCCTCCCTGCACCTGCTGGCTCAGAGCCAGCAGCTGAAAAATAAAACAATATTAAAATATTGTTTTATTTTGCAACTGCTGGCTCAGAGCCAGTGGGGCGACGCTCTTCCCCCATTGCAGAGAAGCCGCCGCTGCTAATGCATTCTGGGTGCTGTACACTTGGCGTTGCTTCCTTTGTACTAAACGGACTAAGACACCTGGCGAAAGAAACTTGTAATTTAAACAGACCATATTTGCACTGATCAAAAGAGTTAGCTTACAGATTCCAAAAGAATCTTCTCTTTGACTTATTATTTTGGCTATTGACAAATGCAATTTGAAGAACTTTTGAATAATTGAGGATACTAATTTTTTATTGAGAAAAGATCATTGTCACTAGGAGATGCTAGATATTTCAATAATTTTATTTTCCATTTGCAATTGCTTTGTACTCCTTGTCAAACTTTAATGTCAAAAGCAGCAATTATCCAACAATCACTATCAGAAATTAAACAGCTTCTTCACAAAGGTAAATTCGGTCATAAACATAGAATTATGACGAGTTTGCCCTTTTTATTTATGCTTGCTAGGAATTCAGAAAGGACTTCCTTGCAGCTGTAAACCCATTTTTGGGACTTAGACATCTCTACAGCTGTAAATCCCACTCAGTGGGTGGGATGTGGGCGTTCCCAAGTGTGGTTTGCCATAAATATTTGGGCAGGCCCACTAACTCATACTTTTGGGGCATTTCCAAACTCCTCTCCCTTTTATTTTCACCCTCATAATAGTTGTATCTTTACTCCAGCTCAGGGCTAGTGTTAATCCTTATTCAGGGAGAGAAGGGAAATTGATCATCCCAGGTTTGCTGGAGGTGAAAAGCAAGAGGCTTCTTCATGGGGAAAAATATTTCCCTCGGAAGATGGTGTTTATTTAAAAAAATGCATTTGCACAGTGGATCCAATTCCCTATGCACAGATGTTTGCAATGGAGAACTCTGCACAACAGAAATAGGATCCTGCTGGAATGGTCATATGACCTTCCCTGGATACACCTTGATACCTGCTTTTCAGGCGCAATCCTGCAAATTTCATGAAGTCCAAAAAGTAGCAAAAGTATGTTGAGGAGTAGCCATCATTCTTCAGCTGTACTTCTCCAACCTTTTTCGTGAATTGAGCCACATGTTTCCGGGTGTTCCCTACTCCATATTTGGGAGTAACAGTGGTACGAGTTGTCGACATAAACTGTACATGAAATAACACATGGGATAGGCACTGACCAGGGACACACACACAAGATGTAACTACATTAGGGTCAGACATTGTCAGTACCATGTCAGATCACTTGTTCTCTGGGGGAAACAGAGGACACACATAGTGACTTGGAGGTTGAGGGTGGAAGTCCTGCAGGATTTATGATTCAGGTAAGACCAACTCTTTGCAGGTATTGGACAATTTCAGCATCAAAGGGAATGGAATAGAAATGACTTAAGGTTATACTAAGCAGAATATGCATGTGGAAAATATATGGAGTCAAGCTTGAACTTAATATGGTCATAACTGAATATGAAAACAAAAGCATACAACCAGATAGAGAGTCGCTAACAGATGCCTGAAAAATGGAGGCAGTGATCCAATAGAGATACAGATTAAGGGAAGTATGCCCCGACTTAAATCAAATACCCACATGCAGTATGTACACGTATTGCACAAAGCGGGAGATAAGTGTACTGGAATGGCTTGTCATCAGAGAGCAGCCAAATATAAATAAATCCATAATGTTAAATGATAAAGAAGAGGAGGTGAATACACAGGTGGAATTAAAAACTGTGTTTGTTAACTACGTTAAACATTTATATTGACAACCGCCTAAGACTGCCCCTGCTCTGATACCTGATTTGTTGGACTTTGTGGACTTGCTGATGTGCACATAAGAAAAGAGGAATGAGTTGTAGTGTATGCCCAGCGAGTGAGGGTGGAACTCCAGGAGCCTATCTGGTAGTAGTAATCGTTTGGACTGTAAGTCTTACAGATCCCTATCAATGATATTGAACTATTTAGTAAAGCCCTGGCAATCAGACTCCTGAACGTGAACAGCAGTCTTATGCACCCAGATCAAAGCAGGTTAACCTCGAGGAGAAACAGCATTTTAAATCTGATGAGATTGTTTATTTATGTATCAATTTATAATTTTTTTATCTACTTCAGAGTGCTGAGGACCTTAGGTATGAGTATGAGTCCTGGGCAAACACATAGAAATGATGGACGGAGCGCTGAAACTTTTCAGACACTGACCCCCAGTCACAGATCTGGGCTGAATCCATCATCGTTCTTTAGCTCACTTCGCCACCCCAGTTCACACACAGCTAAATGCAAATCAGTCTTGACCCTGTGCCTCATGGGAACAGTCCAGACCGAACTGCCAAGCCATGTCTTCCCTGGACCGGAAACAAGCATCCTGGGACCGGTTTCGGGCTAACAGCCCTCATCAGCCAGGCTAGCTTGAATCCAGTGGCAAAGTGAGCAAGGGACCCACGTCTGGGCATACCCTGCCAACTTAGGGCAAACAAAGCAAACACAAGGAGATGATGGACGGAGCGCTGAAACTTTTCAGACACTCACCCCCGTCACAGATCTGGGTTGAATCCATCATCGTTCTTTAGCTCACTTCGCCACCCCAGTTCAGACACAGCTATATGCAAATCAGTCTTGACCCTGTGCCTCATGGGAACAGTCCAGACCGAACTGCCAAGCCATGTCTTCCCTGGACCGGAAACAAGCATCCTGGGACCGGTTTCTGGCTAACAGCCCTCATCAGCCAGGCTAGCTTGAATCCAGTGGCAAAGTGAGCAAGGGACCCACGTCTGGGCATACCCTGCCAACTTAGGGCGAACAAAGCAAACACAAGGAGATGATGGAGATGAGTCCTTCCAGAGTCTTATCAGAAGCTCTGGCTTTAACTGACGTCTCCATCGTAAGCAGTAAAGTTGCAAGTTTCAAGAGCTTGGTTTTCAGTAGATTTCTTAAAGGTGTATGGTTTTGTTTGACCCACAGGAATCCCTTCAGTACTTTCCACAGGCCCAGACCCTGGTCTCACAGTGATCGACTTCCGTGCATCAACCATTTTGAGGATGCATTAGGTAACGCGGTGTATAGTTTTGGAGCATATATTTCTGGATGCTCTTGAACATAGATGCTAGAGTCCTTTTCCCCAGTAAGCTTTATTGACCATGCAGAGGGCCCTAAATCCAATCTTTGTTTCAAATGGGAACCAGTATAAGGCTTTTAAAGTTGATGTGATATTGTCATAATTGTGAAGGTTCGGGATGATTCTGGATGCCTGGTTCTGCAGCCTTCAAGAATTGGGAGGGTTCATGGTAGCAGGACTAGATATGGAAAAAGGAATCAATAGGCTCAGCTAGCAGTCCATGATAGCAATGTTGAAGCATGTGAATTTTTGAACACATTTCATATGATGGATCCAACTTCTTTAGGCAGTGCTCACTGCAAGAGCAATCGTGCCGAGTGAGAGCCGGGAAAGGGATAGTTACAAGCGTTGTCCCCTTTCACCACTCCTATTTGTGTTGGAGATGGTGCTGTTGACAGGTAGACTTACATGAGAATTGGTAGACTAGTGCAAAAGAGTGGGAATGTCTACACAAGCAGTGTCAATGTACACTATGAGTGCAGATCCTGTTAGAGGAACTGGATGAATTTGTGACAATATTGGAATTACAAACCCACTGAAATAAATCCACATGGTTTGCACTGGACGGTGTAGTAGGGATGGATATACAAGGTTTAGCAGATCTAGGGTAGAAGTGAAAGACACATAATTTTAGGTATGTGAGGAGATTAGAATCAGTCAGTAAACAGATTAATATGGATGGTAGAGTGCAGTAGAGAAGATAAAGCTCCTAAAGCTTCCGTAGGATAACAGAAGGTTGGGCCTCCCTGACTTTGAATAGTAATACGTAGCCTCACCACTGCAGCATGCAGTAGGGTAATTCGCACAAGAACGACATGTAGAGAATACTGGTTTAGATTGGATGCACACCCAGGATGCTTGGATAGACATCTTCTGGGCAGGTGAGAACCTGAGAAAAGGAAACGCGTATATGGCCCAACTTATGCACCATGTATCGCAGTGGTGGTTAAAATAATACTAAGCATTAGCCATATACACAAGAGATACCTCAGTGGGGATTGCTGTTTTTTAGGGGAATGAGACAGGATATGGCAGTCACCAGATGGATAAGAAGAGCTGCATGAGGATGGGATGCCTGTTTTCTGAGAATAGACCTTTTGCATTGTAAGAGTAGCAAATTCCATTTGCAGTCTAAGCAGGACAATTCTACCTTATGGAAGAAAGGGTAGGATAGAACAAGCATCATGGCCATCCTTCTGAGTGAGCCACAAGAGACTATAACTCTAGTGCAAAAGCTTGCATTTATGGGGTTACGAGAGAAAGACTGGTTTCAGTGACATATACAGCATTACAAAATGATGGAACTTATCCAGCAATGTTGGTTAAGCGTAAATCAATCAATCAGCCTTTGCAGAGTGCGGCACTGTCACTCCTGGGGGTATCTAGGCGCTTGGGTGCGAGGTTCGGTGTCAAAAAGCCAGGTCTTGAAGAAACCGCAGGAAGAGTGAAGAAACGAGGAAAAAAAGGTAGAACAGAAAGCAGAAAAATGAGTGAGCAGAAAAGGCAAAACAGAGGGCTGAAAAACAAGCAAAAAAGGCAAAACAGCAGAAGAGGGCAAAACAGAGGGCAGAAAAACAACCTAAAAAGGCAAAATAGAGGGCAGAAAAACAAGCAGAAAATGCAAAACATAGCAGAAGAAACTGAGGGCAAAAAAACAAGCAGGAAAAGCTAAATGGAGGGCAGAAAAACTAGCAGAAAAGGCAAAACAGAGGGCAGAAAGGAGAGCAGAAAAGGCTAAACAGAGGGCAGAAAAATAGAGCAGAAAAGGCAAAACAGAGGGCAGAAAAATTAGCAGAAAAGGCAAAACATCAGAAGAGGGCAAAACAGTGGGCAGAAAAACAAACTAAAAAGGCAAAATAGAGGGCAGAAAGGGGAAAATAGAGCAGAAGAGGGCAAAACAGAGGGCAGAAAAATGAGTAGAAAAAGGCAAAACAGAGGGCAGAAAAACAAGCAGAAAATGCAAAACATAGCAGAAGAAACTGAGGGCAAAAAAACAAGCAGAAAAAGCAAAATGGAGGGCAGAAAAGCTAGCAGAAAAGGCAAAACAGAGGGCAGAAAGGAGAGCAGAAAAGGCTAAACAGAGGGCAGAAAAATAGAGCAGAAAAGGCAAAACAGAGGGCAGAAAAATGAGCAGAAAAGGCAAAACAGCAGAAGAGGGCAAAACAGAGGGCAGAAAAACAAACTAAAAAGGCAAAATAGAGGGCAGAAAGGGGAAAACAGAGCAGAAGAGGGCAAAACAGAGGGCAGAAAATTTAGTAGAACAGGCAAAACGGAGTGCAGAAAAATTAGCAGGAAAGGCAAAACAGAGGGCAGAAAAACGAGCATGAAAGGCAAAACAGGGGCCAGAAAAACAAGCAGAAAATGACAAAACAGAGGGCAGAAAAACGAGCAGAAAAGGCAAAACAGAGCAAGAAAATATTTGTATCTTTAAAATGACACCAAAACAACAAAACTCCAATGTAGGGAACCAGAGATTTGAATTTTCAAAGAGTGTGAGATTTTTATTGTGTGTTGTGCCTTAATTATTCACTGAATTAGTGTTTTTAAATGCTTTACATACCTGTCTCCTAAGCTGAGCCTGCCTGCTCGCAGCCAAGGGCTGAGCATGGGAATAAATTATTGAGACCTGTACTGAGCCCTAGACTGTGTTAGTGGCCTTATTGCCAGTGGTAGATGCATATTTACCACTACTAATAATCCAATTTCCAACAATACATTTATGACCAAATTTACCTTTTTTACGTCAGCCAAGAATTCACTAAGGGATTTTTGGCAGGCGTAAATCCATTTATAGCTAAGGAGATATCTATCACCAGTGCTGACTTTTCTGCAGTTATAAATCCCACTCAGTAGCTAAGTGTCTGGCAAGTGTGTGAGGCATCATCAGTAAGTGATGTGCCAGCTGTAAAAATAAAAAGAGACTTCTGTGTGCATGGCAGGAGATGGAGAGAAAACTCTGCCTCAGGTCATCCCGTCAATGAAGGGAGCAGTGTTTCAAGTAAGGAGCAGCCTTGAGTATTGAATAAACTGCGAGTTAGGAAGTTTAAAAAAGAAAAAATCCTGTTGGGATGAAAGGATTTTTTTGACTGATACAGAGAAGTGCTTGAAGGTGTACTGTATTAATCGCATACTGACATTTTCCTGTCTAGAAGACTGCTGAAATCCAAGATTTAAGGGATTGATGCTGGCAACTTGGCAGAGATACTCTGAGCTAAATTTCACTTTGAAGCAGTTTATTCTGAACTGTCATATGTTAAAAAAAAATGTAGTTTTGTGAACATATGGGGCATTTATGTTTGCAACGTTTTATTCCCTTGTGCGTGGGGAACATGCTCAGACACAGAAGTGATTGCTTTTGTATTACGTTTAACCTACAGAGGAGGATCTAGGAATGTATTCTGTTCACAGTGTTCATATGTGAAAACAGGGAGCATCAAGAGTTGTGCAATGTCGCACGCATTGTGTGTTTTGTGTGTTACTAACTCTCATTTAGAGAACTCAGGCATCAGATCGGATTTTTGAATTTTTAGTTGAACCGAGCTTTGGTCTACACTGTACTGTAGGAATTATTTGTATTTGTAGATTTCACCCTACAGTTTGACCTTTAGGTGCAGTTTTACAATTGTTAATTCTGATGTAATAGTTATTGTATATGTTGTGCTGAGTGTAGGAAATATATGCAAGTCATTCGCAGATTATTGTACATGGTTGTACATGTGCTTCTAGCCTGCTTGTTTATTACTTGGTGACTTTTGTCCTGCTTATTTAGCATGCTTTTAGGTGTATTTAAGTGGTGTACATTTGTACTGTGAGCAGTGTTCACCTTCTTGGTGTGCAGGCTTGTGTATGTGTGATTGAGTATCGTTGGGTATCGCCACTCCGCCATCTGACCCCATGATAACTAGATTGGTGGGGGCATCCTTGATTCATGAGTAATGTAGGAGTCCGCCCTAGTGGCTAGCCGCCGATGATAAGCAAACCTAAATGTTATAGTTCAGCACATCGCACTGCATGTCTTCAGGTCTGTTTGTCCTCAGAAGCAGAACAGCATGTGGATCACTGGGAGTTTACATGAATGGTGAGTTTACTCTTCATCGCTTTTTTTTTTGGCCTGTTTATCTCCCCCTGTTTGAGACATGTAGCCTTCTTGGGCTGGGTCTCACTTTGGTTTTGCTAACTTTTGCAAACTTTATTGCTTCCTTGGCATCTGTGAAAATATGAGTTTTCGCCAGAGTCACAATCGCGAGCCTGGCCGTATACTGCATGCAGTACTCAGTCGCTGTGAAATCTGGGTAGATGGTTGCAGTAGAGCTTTGTTATTGCAATAGGATGTGTTCTCTGGTGAGGTACAGCATGCTGACCCTATCCTTATAATTAGTAATCGGGCAATTGAGGGTCGCAGAGGAGTTCCACGTGGAGACCTTTGGGCCAGCAGGCCGTGTGCTTTTTCTCTACTGGAATGTACCCTCAAAGCAGGTGTAAACAGTTCCAACAGCATATGTACGATGTAGACTTCAGGCTTATCCATGTTGGTTGATTCTGGAAGCAACAATGCTCATGTTATTGCAGCACAAGCGTGCCCCCAGGTCTTTATTCTTGGCTGCAGTTGCAGCTATTGATTTCTTCATTCGCATTAATTTCTCATTCTCGGTTCTCACATCGTCTTCCAGGTCCAATATTCTTCTCTCAGCCGCATCTATGGAGACATTTTGACAGTCCAGTCTTTCTGTTAGTTTGTCCAGCCTGCTCGCAACCACATCTATTTTTCCATCAATAGTTTTCAGGCTTGCTTGAAGGTCATTCATTATCGTTTTGATGTCAGTGCCACTATCCAGTTGATTCCTGTTGGACCTGGCCCTTTTTGCAGGTTTAGCCCCAAACCTTTTGCCTTTTGCCTTCTATTTTGTCTGATCTGTTTTTGTTGGCTGTAGGACACTGGGCACTTTACCACTGCTGTTCAGTGCTAAAGTGCATATTCTGTCTGTCTAAATTGCATTGGTGATTGGTTATCCATCATTGGCATATTTGATTTACTGGTAAGTCCCTAGTAAAGTGCACTATTTGTGCCCAGGGCCTGTAAATCATATGCTACTAGTGGGCCTGCAGTACTGGTTGTGCCACCCACTCATGTGGCTCTGTAAACGTGTCTCAGGCCTGCCATTGCAGTGTCTATGAGGGCAGTTCTAAACTGCCATGTCGACCTGCCAAGTGCACCCACTTGCCAGGCCCAACCCTTCCCTTTTGCTACATGTAAGGCACTCCTAGGTAGGTCCCAGGTACCCCCGTGTGCAGTGTATGGGAAAGGTAGGACACGAACTGGCTTTTGTTTTACATGCCCTGATACTGAAATACTGTCAATTTCGTTTTTCACTATTGCAAGGACTAGCTCTCCCATAGGCTATCATTGGAGCTGCATTGTAACATTTTACAAGTGTAGTTTGAATTGGGAACAGCTAGAAATTTGGAGTTTGGGCTCTCTGAGCTCAGAATTTAAAAACACATCTTTTAGGAAAGATGGTTTTTAAAATGTCTGTTTGGAAATGCCACTTTTAGAAAATGGACATGTTCTTGCTTTACCATCGTTTGCCTCTGCCTGCCTGTGGAATCAACGTCTGGTTTAGACTGACAGGGGCCTGTTTGTGCATTCACTCTAGACAGGTACACAAAAGGAGTTGAGGTGTGCCCTGCATATCCTGATGGCCCATCACCAGGCTGATGGGCCTTCCTGAGCTAGATTGGTGGGAGGAGCTGTCACCTGAACCTGAATATGGCTGTGCTTGGCATTTCTCAATGCTGTCTCCCCCCCCTGGAGTTCATCTGGAGCCAAGACGCGTATGAACAAGAACTTGTGCACTACAAAGACAATCCTTTGAAGAAGGCCTACTTCAAAGGCCAACAGGGTTATAAGTATTGGACCTGTAACCCCAGACTTTTAGAACACTTCTTGATCAAGAGGAGTCTCTGACAAGAGGAAGAGCTGGAGTGCTGTCAGGAGAAGTACTGTCCCTTTGCTGTGTCTTGGAGAGGACAAAAACTGGACTTTGCTTTGGTAGCCTGCTTAAAAAAAGTCTCCAAGGGCTTGTGTTTGCTTGCCTGGTGTTAAGAAGTCTCAGGGACACCAAAGACTTCATCTGCAGCATCCCTGAACTCCACTGCTGGGAGTTCTGATCTGCCAAGTGGTGCCAATTCCACTTCTGGGCCCTTGGAAGTGCTTCTGCTGCTTCCTGACTTGAAAACACATGCATCGCCCTTCCAGCCTGTGCGGGAGAAACTTCCATGCACCGCCGCCATGCAGCCGAAGAAATCCACACAGCACCTGCCTGTGGCCAAAGAAACCATCTCAGCCCAAGTTCAGCGCACCGTGTCTCCGAAGACCACCGCACTAACTCCGACACAGGCCTGCTGTGTGTCTGAGAAGATCGAGGTATCGTGGACCCCGGCTGAAGAAATCGGCTCAGCACCTATTTGCAGTCGCCGCATTGACCTCCATCGCGTCTGGATTTCCATGCATCGCACCTGTGCGCCAAGTCTACATCGACTCTGGGCTTCAGTAAGGAACCGAGGCAGTGTGTCTGGAGAATCGACGCATCACCTCCCCAAGTAGTAAGAAACTGATGCATCACCTCCTCTCACAGTAAGGAATCGATGCATCACCTCCCCTACATAGCAGTGAGGAACAGGCTCATCACCTCCCCTAGGAGCAAGGAACCGACGCATCACCTCCCCTGGGAGCAAGGAACCGATGCATCACCTTCCCTGCGTGTAAGGAACTGACGCATTGCTTTGCTTTCTGGTTCCTCACCTCCCCTGCACCTGTTTTCTTCTTGTGATTTTGACGCATCGCTGGTACTTTGCACAAAAAGTGAAGCATCCACAGTTTTATATGGTCTGAACTGTTTTTAACCTTTTTAAAGTGATATCTTATTTGTGTATGTTGAATTTTTGTCGTTTTGGTCTTGTTTTGATTAGATAAATATTGGCTATTTTTCTAAACTGGTGTGGTGTCCACTTTGTAGTGTTTTCACTGTGTTATTGTGTGTTTAGGTACAAATGTTTTACACATTGCCTCTGAGATAAGCCTGATAGCTCATGCCAAGCTACCAAGGGAGTTAGCAGAGGTTATTTTAGCTGTGTAATCCACTTACCCTGACTAGACAGAAGGGTCCCTACTTAGACAGGGTAGAAGCCACTGCCAACTAGAGACCCCAATTTTTTGCAATTCCCCTCTACCCCAGTATTATTTGCCATTATGCCAGGAGGTGCTGCTTCTCTAGAGGTTTTACTCTGATCATCTGAACATTTGGCATGTTTTTAATCTGTGTGGCCCATTTTGCATGCTGCCAATTAGCTACTGTTATATTGACTATTTCATATGATCACAGAACAATGGAATGTCAGACACTGTCCTGGTTTCCCATAGGGGGGGCTACAGCTCCACTGATATATGTTGTTAAGTATGTGCCACAGAAATGTCAGGTCAGTACTTGCCAGGCCAGCTTGGTTCGTATGTACCTCTATCGGTTTCTGTTTTAAGAAAATAATGCTGTCTGATTCCTCATATGTGCATACCCTGACCTTTACCAGCCCATAACCTCTGCAAGTACATGTGCGCACCCAGCCCACAATCAGCAGGCAGCATCCTAAATATTAGTATCAGTGTGCATCATGGTCCAGCACTCCCGTCCTGTTAAGAAATAACCATTTTGTAGGGCGTAGTCCTCTTTTTGAGGTTTGGATCTACTTAACCTCTTGCAGGCAAATTAGTGTGTCTAGGTTGCAAGGAAACTGAAGGTCCTTGCTACTTAGCAATGCAGGGGGCAAAACATGCGTCAACTGCCTGCAACAGACCAACAATGGAACTATCAAAATGGAATTTCTGTGTAAAACCATATGATGAAAACGTGTTCAATTGGCACTGACTATCATGGAAAAGATTTTTAAAAACTGAATAATAAAAATTAAAAACAGCGACCTTGAGTTTCCTTACAACCGAACGGGTAGACACACTCAATTTTCTTCTACCAATCCTAAATATTGTGGTGTAGAAGCATTTGTCTTCTGCAGTGCCAAGGGTGCTGTAGTTAGAAAATACTCTGTGCTGTCCCCATATTCATGCACCCTGCTCCATTGGTGAGTTGATGCAGGATGTGTCCGCGCAAGTGCTTTGTTCCCTGGGCCTCTTGGTGACTCCGCCAGCCTATGCGGCTTACAAGATGGAGTCTGTTGAGGTTGTCTGCAATCCAGCCACCTCCATCGTCAGAGGCTGATCTGCCACGCTAACCTCCTCTTGCTGTTTTGGGGGCAGGGCGATAGGAGCAGCGTGCTGAGGACGCTTGGCACAGCAAGTTCCCAATGAGGCACCCTAAGGCTCACCAGTGCACTGCATCAGACTCCCTCTCAATTTTAGATGCAAGTCCAGAAGGTTAGTAAGGGGAAGGCCCTGTGTTGATTGTTGGATAGTGATAGAGTTGGGCTATGGAGTGTCTCTGCTTTGTGGCCATCTTGGCAGGCAGTCAGGCCAGGCTCCCTTTTGTGTTTTTTCAAAAGTTCTTAAGGTTTCATTCAGGAATAGATCTTTTTCACATGTCAAATGAATTGAATTGATAGAGTTGGCTCCGTCTGGATAGATAAAAGAACTCTTTAGTAATCCTTGCACATAACTTGATGGTAAATGCACTCCATATGAAAGGCACAAAGTACCCTCCTAAGGTCTAATGCAAATCAAAACATGCATTGGCAAAGCCAGTAGGTCTGGCTCTGTTGTTCCAAGACACAGAAACAGTTGTTCACAAATGCTGTTTACTCGTGTTGAAAGATAAATACAATTTATCACATTAACGTTTTTTAAATTCACTTTGCAGGTGCTAGGAAAACATAGCAAAAAAAGAGTGCTTTCTGTGCTATGTATGTAGGAGATAAAGAACTGAATGTGACAATGTCATAGTCCAATTTTCCGATGTAAACTAGTCCCTCCTCGCAGCACTTCCTGGAAGGCAGAATGATATTTCAAAGAGCCAACAAATTTTCAAGCCAGACCTAAAAAGTAACATAGGTTCTTAGAGGCTGGCAGTGACAAAAAGTCTCAAGAGACACCATGATATAGTTCTGAGAGATTATGATCTGTGAGTGTTAGGGGCATCTCACCTGTGAGGTCCAAACCACCAGTTACCCGACAAAACATATTAAAGAGAAAAATGTATGGGTTGCTGTAGGAACCTGGCTCTTCATGTGATATATCAAGAAGTTCATATACCTTGTAAAGAGTACAGGGGCTTGGTATGCAATCAGAGAGTGCTCTGTTAGGGGGTAGTGTGGCCGAGCAGCCTTAGGCTTAACATAGAGGGGTGCAAGACATTTGCAAAATACACACAATGATTAATAAATGAAAACACATTGGTGCATGCAGGCGGAGAGGGTGTTATATGAAGGTAGGGGCTGCCCGAATAAGTGGACAAAGATCTGGGGAAGTTGGAATGAAGGTAGGGGTCTGCTGTGCACACCCGTTGCCAGACCTATCCAGATCGAAGAGGACTAGACACGGTAGTAGGGATGCTAAGCCTTGGAGGTCTGAGTGTAGGATGCAATATAATTGTAATGGTAAGAGTAATGAGTGTGGTCTGATGAGAGTACATCGTATTATGCAAGACCACATGGTGAAAGTATTGACCACAACTTTCATGTTTTCCTATTGTAATAAAAAGATTTATAAATTAAAAAATGACAACACGACTCAAGAAAGTGATCCACACCAATTTATAAAAATAGCAAGTATCTTTATATATGTTTAGCATCAGAGAAAATCGTTTAGGTAAGTACGTTTTTAAATATAAATTCTTTTCACTTGAAAAAGTGGACACTGCACAATTTCTGAGTTCTGTAATATTATCCAACGGAAGGAAGAAAAAGTTCTGCAAACAGGTACAGTACATCGACTTACAGGACCTATCTCCAGGAGTTAAGGTGAGTGGTGGGCAAGGTCCAAGGCAGCACCAACAGTACACCACCAGCAGCACAAGGCCGGCCGGGTGCAGGGTGCAAATCAGCGTAGGAAGTCCAATGCTTTTCAAAGGGGATCGGTCACTGTAAAAAGAGGCTGTAGGCTCTGGCTAGGAATCCATTCAGGCTGAACCAGCAAGTGGGCTCAGGTCTTGCGATGCTCAGGGATGGAGGGGCACCTTTGGTCCTCTTCTCCAAGGCCCAGGGGCAACAGGTGCAGGGGTGTCCTTAGCAGTCGTGGTTGAGGGGGCCTGCGTTCAGAGGCTGCAGGCGACGTCGGGAGTCCAGGAGAGGTGAAACCACAATGGATCCGAGCTCTGGAGGGCTGGGGAAGTTTTTTGGCAGGGTGGCTTCGGGTGTTCGATTTTGGCAGTTCCAGAGGCCTCAGAGTCTTTTCTTTTGGAGTTTCTGCAGGATGGAGTTCCGCTGTTCTTCGGGAGGTCTTGGTCTTTATTGAAGGCTGGCAGTCCTCCTAGGTTTTGGGAGGCACACAGCTGCAGGACGAGTCATCTTTAGCACAGGTTCAACAGAGAATGGTAGGCAGGACAGCAGGGCTGGGGCCAAGTCAGGTGCTCTCTTCAGACTTCTGCTTTTGGGGCTCCTTGTGTCCTTCTTCGTAGGTCATCAGGATCTGCTTCTCTGCTGCCAGGGGCTACCCTAAATACTGAATTTTGGGGTGTTAGGGGAGTGAAGGGTAGTAGCCAATGGGCTACTGACCCTTGGGGTCACTACTCCCCCTATATGACCACGTCCTGTGGGAAGTGGGCATAACCCTGTTCCAGAATTCTAAGTATGCCATCACAAAGATGGCTACTTCTGAAAAATCGTGTCCACCTCACAGTAGCCCTCCTTAGGGATGGTACTAGCCTGGAGGTGGAACGACTACCTGACTAGCTAATTTTCCCACCTGTTCAGGTGCCAAGGGGGCTCTGGACAAGGGGGATGTCTTCCTCTCCTTTAAGGGGAGCCAGATTCGCATTCCAAAGGCAGCAGCTTCTTTGAAGTTCGCCACCCAAGGAGGCTAATCAGCAGGTCATCCTGTTGGAGTGGGTGTTACACCCTCTTCCCGGACAGGCTTTTGTTCTGGGTCTCCAGAGAGCAAAGACACTCACCCTAGGAGGTCAGAGCAGCGTCTCAGTGGCAGGCTGGCAGAAACCAGTCAGCAAGGACACCAGAGATTGTTAAGTTTTCAGGGAGCACCTCTAAGGTGTCCTCTAGGTGCATGTATTGGTAAATCCAACACTGGCATCAGTGTGGGTTTACCAATACGAGGTGTTTGATACCAAACATCCCAATTTTCAGTAAAGCTTCAGTAAAGCCATCATGTAGCTGGGTAACTCGTTTTCACCACTGTCCAGTACATATCCTAAAATGGCTTTCCTGGTCACTTGTACTGGCAGTAATGGAACTGACCAGAACAGGAGCATATATGTTCATTCAGGTATGCCCTCACATGTAGTACTAAGCATCCTTCCTTAGGGCTGTCAGGCCTGCTGTAGGGGTGACTTACATGCAGTGGTAGGAGACATGGCACACAGGTATGTCTGTCATGTTGTGTTTACACTTATGTGTGCACCAAGACACACAGCCTGCAATGGCAGCCTTTCATGTGCTTTGTAAGGGGTCCCTTAGGGTGGCACAATTTGTGCTGCAGCCTTCAGGGACCCTCTTTAGTACCTCAGGCCCTAGGTAACAGGGGTACCATTTACTAGGGAGTTACAGAGGGTGGCAAAGGCTTTGCCAATTGGGTAAACAATTATAAATTTTTAGGGAAAGGACACTGGTACTGGGAACCATTGTTAGCAGGGACCTAGTAAACTTCAGTCAAAGTTGCATCAAAAACCACACAAAACGTGTGTGTGTGGGGGGGGGGGGGGGTACTGCAACAAAAACCCGGTTTTCTACAGTTGTTCAATGACGTCTTTGAAACAAGTCATGAACACGCATGTGTGAGCCAAATATGTTGAATTAAAATACGCCAGCAGGATATTAACATCTTGTTTTTGTCTGCTGTAGGTCCACATGCATGATTAACTGTGCTATATACTAGAAACCATATCGCGTAGGAGACAGTGCAGCCTTTCTACCAGAATTTTTAGTAGGAAAATATAAAATGCGCAGCCTGTTAATAATTACTGCCCTGACTTTGCTCACTAGAGGTTAACCTGCAGAGTAATGTATCCGACACTCGCAACGTGCATTGTCTTTCACTGTCAGACTTGGTTATTTTGCACACAAATCGGCCTGGCGGCTGGAATTGCTGAACATAGCTGTTCTAGAACCTCTGCCTATGAATTCAGATCGAAGTTGTCAGTTCCTTTTGTTGTATACCTCGCTGCAGAGAGTTCCCCGCTTCTCTTTATTTACTTTTATGCCCGAAAATAATGTCTTGATTATTAGAGTGCTGGTAATTTACGATGCCATCAGGCTCACATAAAGTGCAGCCTGAATTCAAGGTTGATTACTGGACTTGTAGAATTCTGTTGTTAGTTACTGTATTGATGGTTGGCACATACACAGAGAGGAGCAAATTATCTTAGCATCTTCTAGTCTGATTTTGCACTATCAATAGCAGTATTGAGCACCAGTAACAGCTGGACCACAACACAGTTTTCTCATTAATCACAAAAGCATCTTGGTGGTCTTTGAAACCATGCAGCTCATTCTGCAACTGTCTAGTCTCTCTGAGGGCATGGGGTTTCCACATATTGGGTTGAAATGATTTAGTTCTTTCATATAGTATACTGTATATACAAATCACTCTTTGGTCTAGTCGGCATTCTCCTTCTGTGATATGTGATATGTGATATGTGATATGTTATTGTGAAACGATTGCCCGCAGATCAGCCCACAGAGGTAAGTAGGTTTTAATAAGGCAAATCACAGAAAAAATGCATGTAGCTGCAATAGTAGTAGAGAAGCCAAACAAGACGTTGAATGCCTCAGGACACAGAAATGCAGAGATGTGATGTAGTGGTGGGCATGCTAACTTAGTGATCCAGTGTCCTGTCCTTGGTATCTTTTCCCTTCAGACCGAAATGGTAAGGATTTTCTGTCGGGAATCTCTTGCTCGGCGTCCACTAGTTCCAAAGATCAAAATTATCCTGATTCACCTAAACGGCTTAGTACTGAGGAATCATCCATGTTCTATGGCATGACAGAGAGCAGTTAGGGGCAGGCCAGGGGGCCTAATCCAAGCTGCAAGGATTTACATTGATGCATCCGGCACCATTAGAACAACGCAACAAGCCCAACTGACATGGCACACAATGACATTGGCTGACGTCTTAGGAGGGAGGCTTGTGCGTTGGTGTGCAATTTCCTGATTTTGCACTTGTGGATTAGCATTGGGGTTAAGTCTGGCACCTAGTAGTTTTTTATGAGGCTAACCGATGAGATTATCCCTCTTAATGAAAAATAAACCTTTCCAAGCATACTACAGTTTCCCAAACCGAACCGACAAAGTAATTCCTAGAGGAAAACCCATATAGCCACCAGGGTGTATATCCAACTCACATAATTACACATTTCCATCACATGCCTCCACATATGCTGTTTTAAAGATACTTGATAAATGTGAGCATGTGTTAAACCTCATCTGTACATTAAATTAATTAATTTTCATTATATAACTAAGATGGGTGGACCCCACTCAGTGGATCTGGGAGGGTGGAAGAGGTGGAAGGCACGATAGGATCTTCCAGATCTAGAAACAGTGGTGGGTAGAAAGGAAACAAGGGGGGTGTAGGGCAGTGGTCTTCAAACATTTTAATGCCACGCCCCCGCAGTGGGAAAAAAAAATCATCAGGGCCCCCCCTCAAAAGTGTTCACAATTATTTTATTAAATTGGTAATGTTCAAATATGTCTATATATATTTAAACATTGCAGTTATGTTCTGATACTGTTTTAAAAATGCAAATACATGATTGCCAAACACACTATTCTGGTCAGGCAGGCCTTACTAACACTACAAGAATCCACAGTGTGACTATTAGAAGTGGGGGTGTGGGGTTTGAAGAATATTTGGAGCCCCTTCCTTTTTACACCTTCTCCCAGCTAGGATATGAATAATCAAAGATGTTAGTAATGGCCCATTACAAAGCGGCTTGGTGCCACTCATTTTTTTCAGCTTAAAACAAAGCACTGTTATCAGCACAATGCTTCTTTTGGCCAGAGCCTGGCACCCCCCCCCCCTGGGATCACTTGAGGCCCCCCCTAGGGGGGCCCGCCCCCCAGTTTGAAGACTCCTGGTGTAGGGGCTGAGAGGTGCAGAAGGGATTAGGGTAACAGAACACTGGAGAGGAGAGCAGGGGGAAAAACATAAGCTAAGAGCAATAATTTGAATTTAGCATAGTATTTTGAATATTTTATAGAAATTCTTACAAATCCATGTCCCCTGTCTTTTTTTCTTTATCCAACAAGATGAAAATAGTATGTCTCAATGTAAAAGGCGAATTGTGTGTTCCTACTGACGTATACGGGAGCACACAGCTTTGTTAAAATAACCCTCACCCACCAAAAGGACCCTTGGTGGCATGCTTCATCATCGGGTTCTTCCCGCCCGCTGCGGGACGGGGCGTGCTACGACCAACGAAGACGCGGGAGCACTTTGTAGTGAATACACTATGTGTGATGCAGAAGTGAGAGTGGAAGGGTCAAGCGTGTAGATAGGGGAATTCATTAAAAAATACCTGGCTGTGTGGAAAAATAAATTTTAATGTTCCTTCTAGCTGGTATTGTTAAAAGTGGGGAGTGGAGGTACTATGCTGCAATGGGCTATCACCTCCTTAGTCGACATGTTTCGAAGCCATCCCCCTGGCTTCTCATCAGGACCTTAGAATATCCCTATACCACTCCTATGAAAAAACAACAGTTTGGTCTGCTACTCAATCAAGCAGAAATAATGCATATAAAATGACATGCACTTAATACTATACCCTGATAGGTATGGTTCCTTAAATAAATCTGGAAGGATAAAAAAACATCATTATATTTCAATACATGAGAACAGTTTCTGGGTCACATCACCCTTTTAGTGGAAATCTGTAAGAGAAGTGATATATTTTTCTCTAAATGCACTGCAATTGTTACGTTATGTGGGTGCTGTGCTGCCCATGTAGAACAAACAAGGACAATACTAGACGTCACAACAAAGAACATAAAACACACACTCTATTGCAATCAGGCGTAATCTTGATCTGACTCCATGAAAAAATCGCCATGGCCATATGTCGCTCACTCGCTCAGGGTACTGCCTCGCCGTGGCTCCGTTGATCGAGGAGTCGGTGTTCCACACCTGGTTAAAAAATGTGGTGAAACTTCCGCGTTTGCGCGCGTAACGTTTTTGCCAGAAGAAGACTAGAGAGGTAACCTACCCAAAATGGCTGCCTCAGACGGGACTATGAAGGCCTCAAAACGGATCTACTTCCGTCTAGGTATCACCCGTGTCTCCTAATGAATACCATGGGAAGGATGCATTGGTCAATGTTATCTGCGACTGGATGTGCCGCTTATTCTACTAATAAACGTACGATTTGGCCAGAAGAGGACCCCTAGTGTCCTTGTTCCGTGTAAACATATCAGAATAAAACAAAAGGTACAGAGGTCCATGTTTCACTCGTTCTATTTTCTGCTGCACGACAAACCTATTAGGGTGAAGGGCTCAGCGATCGCGGTCCGTTCAGTGGCGATTGACGAACGGTCGCACATGGGTTGAAAGAGCTGAGGTGGTCATTTATTCCCCCTGCTATGTCCTGATACGATAATACCCGCCTTAAAGACAAATATAGCCTCTAACTTTGCCCGTATTTCTGAAATACATCATAGTAGGTAAGCCAAAAGGGGGTTCACCAGGAGAGCGGTTTTAGTGCACAAGCCAATATTCTACATCATTATGTGCCCTGATATAATTACTATGGAGGTTAATACAGGTTATTCCACAAAGGTGCCGGTGGTCACGTACATCAACCACTATGCTAGGTTAATCCTTAAGCCAGACAGATGGCAGGTGGTCCTGGGTGTGTCTGGCGTGGCCCGTGTGTGCCCATCATCGATGCACTCACACCTCTCAGGCCAGGTATTGTCGGGATTTCTATGCAAACTTACTAGGGTGAAAGGGTCTCATTTCAGTTGTCCCCAGGGTATTTCATTTAGTGGGAACACACAATTCACAAGCAGTGATAAAACACTCTGGAAGGATATCTCCATTTTACCCTATTCAAGGTGGATTCCTTTTGTTTGCTCTATGACTTATTGAGGAGGACGAGTCCACCTCTTGTTTTTCTCTACCTCTTCACTCCCTCCTTTGTTTTTGTATGTATATCAATGTAAAAGGCCTCAGTGCCTGTTCTAACCAAGATTGGATAAAATCTGAATTAATGTACCTTAAGCCCAAAACCTGCACCTTTCCCAACATCGGCAAGACTCAAGGATCTCATATCAGACCGTAATCTGTTCTCCCCTTTCGGGGCCAAATCAGATTAGGTTACTAGCCAGATAACCTTTTCTAAAAGGGTAACTATTCTTATTTTATTAACAACTTACTGGAGAGGATTGTGTTATCCAATTTAGCCAGCACCTTCCATTTTCACTTATGTTCCATTTATGACCATAACACAGACTCTCCAGACATCTATCAAAATGTATTGTACAAATTAATGGAGCTCAAAGATCATCGTATTCATTCTGGGATCTTAACTCAATACTCTGCTCTAAATAAGACACTATGAATAAGAAGTAGAGGGCCGCATAATTCAAATCATGGCCCTTATTGAAGGTTTGAGCCCTCTGATCTATGGCGATTCATATGCGCAAATGAAAGGGTTATACTTTTTCCCCATACACACAAACAGTACTCTAGCATGGATTAGTTTTTGGTGAGTAAACAGCTAGCAGGACTATCAGAGGCAAATTTACATACTATTCTAGTATCAGATCATGCTCTACTTTCTGTGTGCATAAATATACTCAGGCTGCAGAAATCATTTACTTTCTGGTGCTTTCAACAGTAATTATTTGAAAAGTTCTTTTTATATTGAACATATGGAGAACATCATTGCAGATTATCTAGAAATTAATCTTCACTCAACAACGCGTCCCATTGTATGGGCTACATTAGAAACGGCTGTTTGTTTTAATACTCTTCATTACATCTCCTAAGAGCTGTGAGGAAGAAGAACAAGAAATACGTACATTGCTGAGTGAGACTGAGAGGAGACGTAATCCTAGATCAGACTAGAGATCCACTCGCCACTAGTACATTGTCTTCCATCAATTCTACACTGACCCAGATCTCTGCTATTCCTATGAAAAATGTTACATGACAAATCCAGTCTTCTAAATGTTAGAAGTTTGAACATAGTGACAAAATAGGCTCAACACTGGCTATTCCAACCAATGAAAAATACTACTAATTAAAATGTTTTAGAAATCTCAGATAGCTCTGGAAATAATTGTTCATCGCCCCTAAGATTACCAAGACATCTGTTCAATACAATTAGATGCTTTATACCACAAACCGATAAAGCTAACCTTATATAGAACAATACCTAGATTCACTTATTTACCTTCATTACCTGATAGTTCCAGTGAGTTCGGATGAGCTGTACAATGCCCTCTTGGCAAAGGCCGCTAGAACAGAAGCCTTAAAAAGCTAATTCTAATCCACCTCTAAAGAGACTCTGTTGCCTGATCTATTTCACTTGATTCAATAACATGCTGGGCACTTCCTTTACCCCCTCCTGGAAATATGCATGGGCGGTGGTCTTCTGGTAAAAAGGCAAGCTCAAACATGTAGTAGGCTCTTATTGGACCATATAACTAATCTGTGCCAATAGAAAAATGTATGCCAGGCTGTTAGCCAATCAACTAAGTCATGTTATCAAAGACTTAGACTCACCCTGTCAAAATGGATTTATCCCAAGAAGAGACACTTTAGTTCATGCCTCTTTTGTAGTCACCTTAGTCAATTGGGCTCAAACTATGCAACACCCAATGGCACTGATTGTTCTAAGCAGTAAAAAGGCCTGTGACAAGTGGTTCTTTATTTGGGCCATGATGAGATGCTTAGGATTTCCAGAGCAATTCGTCATCTGGGTTCAAATTGTTTATTGCTCCCCCCCAGATAGTAGTTTCAGTCAATGACCACTCTTCCACCCCTTTTAATACCTCGAGTGGCACACACTACATGGCTACCCGTTATCTAGCTTTCTTTCTGCTTCCTATATGGGGCCATATTTATTATTTCTACAACAGGCCACAAACATATCTCCAATTGGGTTAACCAATGGGATTTTGAACGTTTTGGCATATGCCAATTGTTGTGTTGCTGGTTGGGGGGTAAAACCCTACTGAAGCAACAGCCACAAGTCAGTTAGACTTCACGTAGACAAAAATGCGTAAACTATTTATGCAAGATGGTAATAAAGTGAAAAACAAACACAAGAAAAATCCCACACCAATTTAGACAAATAGAGTACATTTTAAATAATTATTTAACACGAAAACAACAAAAAACCAACTAGTAAAACCGGAAACATGCAATTTCAAATGTTTCAAAATAGTGCCTAAAAGCACCAAGAGTCAACTGTGGTTTACTTGTTACGCTGAACCTGACCGCGATGGAGTGCGGGCTGGATACAGGGACCAAGTTTGGCCCGCTGAACAAAGTACCTTAAATCCTGTTGCGAAGCATTTGGAGGTCCTACGTCGTGCAGCTGCAGTTCTGAGGAGCTGGGGGGCTGCAATGTGAGGTCCTGCAGTGAGGGTGTGTCATGCAGCAGCAGTTCCGATGAGCAGCGAGGGAAGTTGCGCTATTGGTTTTCCCGGCACTGCACCCTCGAGTGCACAGAAAATACTGAAAGGCTGGGTCAATGGGTGATTCACGCCCGTCCCAAATTTTTGTTGTTTTTAGGTTTTATATTGCGCGAACTTGACCTGAAGGTATTGCCTTCTATCATCAAGTGGGTGTTTCAACATATTTGTAGGGATGATATATTTGCGCAGAGAAAGAGGTGAAGTACTCACGCTTTTTTTCTTTTTGTAATGTTTTACACACAATCAATTTTATGACTTTCCTTATGAATGCAATTTAAAAAAGTTGTACTTGTCAAGTGGTGCAGCTGGTGTGCCGCTCGCACAGTTAGCTGTTTTTCAACTCCACCCAAGTGTGGTCTTTCCCGCTGGTAGACCGAGGGAAGGGTTCCCTCCCAACCTGCACCGGGGCAGACTCTCTAAAGAGCCAGGAGTGTTGGCACCCCGGGCCAGGCTGGAGACGAGTTGCCCAACTGCTGACAGGAGGTACCCAGACTGGTGAAGGGAGGTGCCCACTCTGGTGTAGAAAGGTGCCCACTGTGGTGAAGGGGTGCACCCCGGCTGGTAAAGGGAGGTTCCTAGGCTGGTGAAAAGCAGTTGCGTGGTAGAATAACCCCCTTCAGTTGCAGGTCAGCGGTGTCTGTGACCTATGATGCCAGAAGTCGGGCTACCCCCGAAGACTTGCCTTGACTGGCGGTAACGACACGCCCAGGGCACTGAGGGGCCTTATCTACAGAGCATGCTCAAAGCAGCACCGCGGGCGCACTACCAGAGTTACCAACTCGCCAAATTTCAGCAGGAGACTGTAGCTTTTTTAGGCCAAAATGGCTTTGTTTTTTTAATTTTCTCATCTTCAAAGTTATCCCCTTTTAATTAAAGTTAATGGAGAAATATAATTCCCTGAGTTCCTATTCCTCGAAAAGACGCATACTGCAAGTACTACAAAGTATTCCTTTCAATAAGTTACTTATTAAAAGGATGCTCCTCCCAGAGGCTCCTGCAGACCACTACTCAAACTGGGCTTCCCTCCCCCGCTTTCCCTCCCCCCGACTCGAGCACAATGACTTAGAGTGAAAACTTAAGAAAGCGTGTGAAGATTGGAGCGATCTTGGGGACAGAACCTGTGCTGTTGGTGGAGACTTATTATGTGGCCATTCCCGGTTGATATTTGACAACTTTTCCCCTTCTTCTGCTAACTCACCTTTGTGCAACTCTAAACGGAAAGTTAAAATGTCCATATTTGTGCTGCAAACTCCAATCTTCGGAGTTCCCAGCAGTCAGGTGGGGCCCCTTTAGCCAATTTTTTGTTAATGTCAATAACGACATGTATTCTGGGCCTTGCAGTTTTGCTTCAAACATGGGCTCAAAAACCTCGCATGCAAAACACATGTGATCCTCCCCTTCTAAAACTCCACAGGACTCTCACAACAAGCACAGCTATCAGTTAGCCAAACATCATACGTTAGTCATGATTCAAAGCAAGCCGAAAAGTACGAACAGACTTGTGGTCCACTTTAAATGATGGAGAAAGGGAACATACAAATACTATGGGCGTAAAGCTGGCTCTTGGTGAAAGCGTGGAGGTTGTGCAAAAGACATCTAGCATACATGGGACTGGATGTGGCTAAAGCACATCAAATCCAGTCAAAACAACTGCGTTGTGGTAGTTGTAGTTTTTGTTTCCTGCAAGTGAATGCCACTAATGCTCCAGACAGTAATTCATTTGAAAAGAGAGTGTATAAACAGAAATACCCGATTCAAAAACATGTCTGCCTGCCTCTCTGCACTTTCTGCCACATTTTGAACTCTTGCCAATCTTTTGAGTTCTGATTTGCATTTCTGTCTTCGTCATGATTGTTGCCTTCACTCTGTTATGTGCATGATGCTCGCTACAGCGCTCTAACGCCCAGTAGGGCGGGGTCTGCGCAGTAGGTAGCCCCCAACAAACAAATGTTCACAAACAAAAGCCATTTGCCTTTAGAAATGTCACCTCAGTCATTAGTGGAAACTTGAAAGGACAGCGAGACGTCTGCAGGCGGGATGGGGCTCACACCACCTTACATAAGGGTTAGGTGAGTGAAATGGGGGCTTGTCGTATTATACAAAGGTGCGCTGAGAGATGCAGTAAACACCCAAAACGTGTAGTTTGTGTACATATGTCAGTCCCAAGTGTACATGGGTCAGTCCTAAGTGTACCCTGCCGGCGGCGGTGACACACTTGCATCCCCGGGGAGATGGTCACTGGAAGCCATGAGTCACGGGCCACCCCACCTGTGCCGGGCTCTGATAGACCACTCACCGCCTCTCTTTGAGACTTAGCACAGAAGGCAGCCAGTGGCCAGTGTTCTAGGCTGCAGTCCAAGGGCGTGGCGTGAGCCTCCCACACGGGTGTGCAGACACAAGGGAGTAAGAAGAGCACTCACCCGGGCTGACTGCAGAATACATGTCTGCTGAACTATGCGATGGGGGGGCTTGCATCCCTGGGGTGGGGAACAAGGCAGAGGTAAAAGTCTGTGGCTGCCCTGTCCCTAGAATGAGCACCCCCCCCAGGCTTCAAGGAGAGGCCGACAGGATATTTAAAAAAAAAAATATATATATATAGAGAGAGAAAAAAGGAGGAAGGAAAAAAGGAAAAGCCCACAGCTTCGGCGTCCTTTCAGGCTGACAGCTTCATTGTGTCTGAAATACGTGGCAGCTTAACAACTCCTTAAGTCCTTACGCGTTTCGGCGCCTTGCGCCTTGCGCCTTGATCACAGGTGAGTTGATTTGGATCCCAGTGGTCACGTGGCCTTTCCTTTAGACCACTATTACCAGAATGCACTAGTATGCAAATTCCAACCTTGGCTCGACATAGTATCCTATTTGGCATTAGTAGCCTTAAAATCTTGTCAAAGTCCAATCTTTATCTTGTTTCTTGTGCTGCATTCCGGTAAAAACATTAAAAAGCCCAGTGCACTTGGCTGCCACGTAACAAGTAATTGCCTGGCAAAGAAACACGAAGACTGCTGGATAGAGGTAAACCTCCTTCCTCCCTTTCTCTTCAACCACGCACATAGTCACGGAAGTCCATTTTGACTGCTGTGGTGAAGAGCGAGTCATGCCCCCTCCGTTTGATACATTCACAAATCTCCACTTTACCGGGGCCCCCAACTCTGCAGGGCGGGCTCAAAGCAGGAATGGAGAATCCTGTTAAAAACAACGAGAAAAAAGGAAAAGCCCACAGCTTCGGCGTCCTTTCAGGCTGACAGCTTCATTGTGTCTGAAATACGTGGCAGCTTAACAACTCCTTAAGTCCTTACGCGTTTCGGCGCCTTGCGCCTTGATCACAGGTGAGTTGATTTGGATCCCAGTGGTCACGTGGCCTTTCCTTTAGACCACTATTACCAGAATGCACTAGTATGCAAATTCCAACCTTGGCTCGACATAGTATCCTATTTGGCATTAGTAGCCTTAAAATCTTGTCAAAGTCCAATCTTTATCTTGTTTCTTGTGCTGCATTCCGGTAAAAACATTAAAAAGCCCAGTGCACTTGGCTGCCACGTAACAAGTAATTGCCTGGCAAAGAAACACGAAGACTGCTGGATAGAGGTAAACCTCCTTCCTCCCTTTCTCTTCAACCACGCACATAGTCACGGAACTCCATTTTGACTGCTGTGGTGAAGAGCGAGTCATGCCCCCTCCGTTTGATACATTCACAAATCTCCACTTTACCGGGGCCCCCAACTCTGCAGGGCGGGCTCAAAGCAGGAATGGAGAGTCCTGTTAAAAACAACGAGAAAAAAGGAAAAGCCCATAGCTTCGGCGTCCTTTCAGGCTGACAGCTTCATTGTGTCTGAAATACGTGGCAGCTTAACAACTCCTTAAGTCCTTACGCGTTTCGGCGCCTTGCGCCTTGATCACAGGTGAGTTGATTTGGATCCCAGTGGTCACGTGGCCTTTCCTTTAGACCACTATTACCAGAATGCACTAGTATGCAAATTCCAACCTTGGCTCGACATAGTATCCTATTTGGCATTAGTAGCCTTAAAATCTTGTCAAAGTCCAATCTTTATCTTGTTTCTTGTGCTGCATTCCGGTAAAAACATTAAAAAGCCCAGTGCACTTGGCTGCCACGTAACAAGTAATTGCCTGGCAAAGAAACACGAAGACTGCTGGATAGAGGTAAACCTCCTTCCTCCCTTTCTCTTCAACCACGCACATAGTCACGGAAGTCCATTTTGACTGCTGTGGTGAAGAGCGAGTCATGCCCCCTCCGTTTGATACATTCACAAATCTCCACTTTACCGGGGCCCCCAACTCTGCAGGGCGGGCTCAAAGCAGGAATGGAGAATCCTGTTAAAAACAACGAGAAAAAGGAAAAGCCCACAGCTTCGGCGTCCTTTCAGGCTGACAGCTTCATTGTGTCTGAAATACGTGGCAGCTTAACAACTCCTTAAGTCCTTACGCGTTTCGGCGCCTTGCGCCTTGATCACAGGTGAGTTGATTTGGATCCCAGTGGTCACGTGGCCTTTCCTTTAGACCACTATTACCAGAATGCACTAGTATGCAAATTCCAACCTTGGCTCGACATAGTATCCTATTTGGCATTAGTAGCCTTAAAATCTTGTCAAAGTCCAATCTTTATCTTGTTTCTTGTGCTGCATTCCGGTAAAAACATTAAAAAGCCCAGTGCACTTGGCTGCCACGTAACAAGTAATTGCCTGGCAAAGAAACACGAAGACTGCTGGATAGAGGTAAACCTCCTTCCTCCCTTTCTCTTCAACCACGCACATAGTCACGGAAGTCCATTTTGACTGCTGTGGTGAAGAGCGAGTCATGCCCCCTCCGTTTGATACATTCACAAATCTCCACTTTACCGGGGCCCCCAACTCTGCAGGGCGGGCTCAAAGCAGGAATGGAGATTCCTGTTAAAAACAACGAGAAAAAAGGAAAAGCCCACAGCTTCGGCGTCCTTTCAGGCTGACAGCTTCATTGTGTCTGTGTCTGAAATACGTGGCAGCTTAACAACTCCTTAAGTCCTTACGCGTTTCGGCGCCTTGCGCCTTGATCACAGGTGAGTTGATTTGGATCCCAGTGGTCACGTGGCCTTTCCTTTAGACCACTATTACCAGAATGCACTGGTATGCAAATTCCAACCTATATATATATAAATGAAAACAGTGTCTGCGTGTCCCTTATTAATCAAGACATGAAACTGATAGCACGAGCTCCTGCAGACCAGGGTACTCCACGATGGAGGGGGTGGGGGAAGGACCAGGAAGTGACGTTTCGGAAGATGCAACTGAGGGAGCGGTGCACTGGGGGAAACACAGAGCGGTTCATGGTTGATTAGGCACAGGACCGCAAATGTGTATTGCGGGAGCCATGATGGGTGTGGTAAATCCTTGCTTCTCCTCCTCCTAGGCTTTGCTAAACAGGGATGTAAAGTTAAAAAATAAATAAATAAACCAGAGCGCTTTTGTATTCTGTTGCTGAAACCAACTAGAATTAAATAATACGTGGAAGACCTGTGCAGCTGGGAACGGCGAGGTGGGAGGGAACAAAGCTGTGTATGGGGCTGCAATGCCCATACAGGAGGAGGGAGGAGGGCCATCACACGCTGTACAGTGTGATGGCCAACCAAAATGTTCTCCGAGTGAAATTGCCGAAAAGGGAGCTTATCACACAAAGGATGGACTTTTACAGAAATGCACCAATAACAAGCCAGGATTTCTGAATGCCACAGATAACAACCAATGGCAATCGGTGGGTGGGCCAGAGTCCATAGAAGAGGAAACAAAAGGTCGATCGAGGCTCGACCTAACTAGGAGTGAGAGGAACTCGCTGAGTTTCACTCTGCGGAATTCCATGGAGTTTTAGCACCGGGAGCTTGTTCCGCACAACAAAATCAGTTTTGAACGGCACCACACAGTGCACCAGAGGTCCCTGCTTCTTTGCTGCCGCTCTAATACATTTTCTACTTGAGCGGCAACTTTCTCACCGCGAACGGTCACGACCTCATGACATCACCCTGACAAGATCAAGTGACTGTCAATCTTATGACATGCATGGCATGACATAAATCAGTTACACAGAACTCCGATCCTACTTAGACACCTAGCTATCTAAAATAATACCAAGTTCCTCGGATCTTCAAGTTTTTGTCCTAGTTAAAACAAATCTTCAACTACTTTATTAACTATATGATCAAGATTTCCTAAAATCTTTCTAAAATATTGGTAATGTATTTGGGATTCCACATCATGAAGTCTTTAAATATTTACAGATTTGTGATTTTCTTTCAAAACACTTGCCATCTAAATATTTAGACCTAGGGTCAACCTTATATAAATCTCCACAACTTAAACTGTCAGGATGCTAATAAGCATTTTCTAGGAATCTAGAGGATCAGAACATAGTGTACGATTTAAATTGGATGGAGTGGTGAAATACAGAAATCACCCCAGATCTAGTCTTTAAGTAGCTTAACAGGGTTTCCCGAGCATCCACTATCTATGCAGTATTATTCGATTTCTACATTATCCCTGCTAAGATTCTCAAATGTTATCCTAAATCAGGTTTGTCTGGCTTATGCCGCAGATCAGATACACATATTTACTGCTTGCCCGGAGCTGAAACCATACCGGGACAATGTCCAGAATAAAATTACTGTCACCTTGGGCTCTCAGATCAAATTCTGCCCAATACTGATAATGATGGTGGTTACTCATAATCAGATCCATTATTTTATATATTTGGCTGTGCTGTTGGCACGCTTACAAATTGCATGTCAATGGAAGACACTCTATTATTACCCTGACACAAACAAATGGACTTTTTAACCAGATTTGGGGAAATTCACTGTAAATAATTTTCTGGAAATTGCATCTGGAAGGTACTGTGGGAGAGGGAGGGATTTAGCTCATACACACTGAATTATTTTTCAGCTGAACCTCGAAAAATAATGAGCATAACAGAAACACATTGCGGACTTTGATAACAATATTCTTCCTTTCCTTCTTGCGAGGGGGGTGATGTGTTTGCTTAGGCCGATGGGCCCCCTTTTATCCCCCCCTCGCCCTAGCTGGCGCATCCCCTGATTGGGGGTGGGGGGCTCGCCTCTTTGGAGGAGGGCCAATCCTGGCCCCCGCCGGCCTAGCCGGCATGCAAATGGGGGTGGGGAGGGCCTCCCGCCTACGGACGGCGTTTTACCCGGGCCCCCATCGGGTCCGGCTTTGCCTACCCGACCCGGGTTCTATTCTGTTTTAACTCAATTATCTCATTGCGTTTTATAATACATCGATTCATTTAATTTGTTTGTTCACTTTAATGATACATTTACTGCAACCTGAATCTTGACAGCTTTGGTTTAAAAACGACATAAAAAAGTCATTTGAGTTTTGCACAGTACCCTAGCACCCTGGTAGACATGCTTGGGACATACACAGAAAGAGCATTCTTTAGTTCACAACACGCAGGAGACAACATTCACATGGTGGAATAGTCAAATTAAAGTGGAGAAAAGTTTATTTTTTGTGCATTCAAACATACATTTGTCAAATATCTCTCTATCCCGTTTAAGTCTCTGCTAGAAAATGTAGCATGTAAGAGGACATAAAAACATGTGGTTCAGCAGTGAGCAGCTGAATGGATACCTAGAGGGCACTCTTTCTGGTTTTGGAAATTATTTTAAACAGCTCAAAATATTTTCAATTGCAAATAAGATGTTAATGAATTTAAGAGGTTCAAAACATTGTAGCGCAGTGAAGCAAGCAATATTTATTACGAACCTAATATGCAAAAACAACCCTGATAGCAGTGAGTACTGAATACTGAATTCATGGAGATATTTCCCCGGATTTTTGTTATCAAATCTAACAACTGCCACCTGCGCCATTTCCAGTAATTGTTAATTATTTCTACAGTAAACTTTGAACATTGACCAAGCTCATTTTTTTCCCATAAGAGACAATCAGAAAATTGTCTGCAAAGCCTCCTGTGCAAATCTACAGAAAGGTATTAGGGCCTTTGAAAATAATGTTGCTTTGTGATTGCTTCCTTTATTTGGTTGCTATAGAAACCCGTATGCCGTGCTGGTTTAAGCTCCCAAGAGTGTCATTTGAAGTGTGTCTTTTACATAAGTAGAGTTTTGTATATTTATAATGTATGTCCATGGTATTAAACATCAACCTCCCCGTAGAAAAAACATATGAGTACAATTACTGTACACACTGAATTGTCTCTAGGTGCACGTAAGAGATTTACTATTATCTAACTTATTCTGTCTGAGAAGACCTGGCATGGTCATGAACATCTATTTTTCAATACATAAAAAATAGTGCAAGTGATATTACACACCCTTTGGCCCCTGACAGTATCACAAGGTTTATCATTTGCCCCACCTTCAGCCACTGAGAAGCCTCCCATGTGCTGTTGAGGGGTTCCTTCACTGCCTACATGGCTGTTGAGCCCAGGTGGATCAACAGTAGTGCCGGAGGGCATGTCAAGGGTAGCAACTGCTACCACTGGCCACCCCTGTTTCACATCTAGGAGCAAGATTTGTGTCTGTGATTTTTAGGTCAATGGAAGATCTATAGGGTGGTTGTATTAATATGCTATGCCATGATACTAGGTTCTGCTGGGCTATAATTCTCGCCTTTTCATTGAATAGATCTACAAATTACAATTTGGGTTCTTAGGAGGAGATAGAAGGCAAAGCCCGGTGGTACAAGGTTTCAGCTCAATTTCCAGTTATACTTTACAGGGCTCTACTGACTGTGGTTTGGTTGGTCGTTGGATCCTCCCTTTGGAGCCAAAATCACATTATGCTATGCAATGGTTGGTAAAACATCTTATTACTATGGCCCTTGAGGCACTCTATACAGTTTCCTTAAAGACAAACTACTGAGGTTATTGAGGCAAAGGTTTGTGATGGAATGTGCACAATTGGCTCTGACTGAGAATTATTTTGAATACAACAGCAGACTTTACCATTGGAACAAAGGTACCTCGATGGGCAGTACTTGTGCCCCGAGCATTCCTTATCTTGATGTCTATCAGTTCGATTTTAGTTACTCTGATGGCATTCCATTTCAAGAGCAGATAAAACTGTGGTGGCGATACATTAACAACATGTTTGGGATCTGGCATGGCAGTCCCGCCACAGCTGACGAATCAATGACATGGGTTAATGAGAGGGCTCCATTCCTTAAATTTCCCATACCATTAGCCAAAATAAAGTTGTGTTCTTGGACCTCCTAATCGACAGTAAAGGCAATGCTTTTTTAGCCAAGGTTTACAAAAAACTGACTGACAGATACAGCATTCTACTATTTAAGAGTCATTATCCACGGGCTCTTCGGGAGAACCTCACATATGGTTAGTTTTTAAGAATGAAGAGGAACTGTACAGATATCAGGGACTTCAATCAACAGGCCTCTGATCTTGCTTCCAAACTTGCAGATAGGAACTATAGCCGCAGAATCATCAAACAAGCAGGGTTAGTGAGAAATAGCATTAGAGATGCTTTGTTAGAAATGTGTCCTAAGACCACAATCTAGCAGTTAGCCTTTGTCACTATGTTCTCCCTCACATCTAACCAAGTAAAGAGAATCATTACTAAGCATTGGAAAAAACCTTGATTGTGGAGGAACATAATGGGAACAACCTCTGTTTTCTTTTAAACACAATACAAATATTTGTGATATTCTGACCCATACTAAACATGAGAGGGGCAATATGGAAACCACTAATACTCCCTGGGATTTGCTTCCAATTACTGGACACTATACATGTGGACACTGCTCTGTATCCAAGTTCACCAAACCAATTAAGGAGGTAGCCATTGTCACAGGGAGACCATGGCTCATAGAAACCTTCTCCAACTTCCAACAGTGTAAAGGTGATTTACCTTATTACATGTCTTTGTGGTCTCTGCTATGTAGGGATGACCACATCTAAGATACTGAGCTGCATCAATGAACACAGAAGTACTATTAGATGTGGGAGAAGCTCTACCAAAACAAACATTACATCGAGAAACCCCATACAAAACACAACATCAAATAGGTTACTCTAAAAAGAGTGAGCAATAACCTATTCAATATTAACAATATTTTACTGACAAAAGAGCAGAGATGGGTATATTATTTAAAATCACCTGTATCAGGGTTTAATAATGACATACAATGGCTACAGGTTTGCTAAAAATCCTCACCCGTATCACTTACCTCAGTGACAGTTTTGCAGTCTTGCGTATGTCCATACGGACATCTTGATGACAACATCTGTATTTCACATTTACTTGATTACTGAGGATTACCCACATTTACATCTGTGCCAACATATTTCCCAAATAGATTTTAGTGGCAATTGATCACACATTTTACACATTTGCAATTTACAACTTTTATACATTTGCAAACTTAATACATTGTGCACTCTGACATCAGATGGGAATTCCCAGCATACACTTTTCCCATCACAGGCTACATTTTATAGGTCTCCGTGACTAGCATTCTACATTTTCCAGCATTCCAGCTGGGATTACATCACCACACATGAAAGTGATGTAGGACCCTGATTGATGCATACTGACAAGAGGACTCCTTTGGGCTCACTAGACTTCTGAGTATGCTCGCTATTAAGCATTGCACACCATATACTTGGTATCTTACGAACTACGGGACTGGTACACGAGTAAACTTTGTTTCCTGACATTCCAGTCGTGATTGTGTCATTAGGCGTACTTATGACCAGGACCCTGATAGGCTTACACACGAAAGTGAGTATTTTCCTTTAAATACTGGGCGTCCTCTAAGTGCCGTTAACATTCGGAAGACATATTTTTTATCAGGTGCAAGGAGGGAATCAAACTTTGACGAAGTAAGTAGAGATATCAACTGGGAGAATGAAGGCTCATAAATTTCGAATTATGTCCTGATCTATGGCACCACTTCTCCAGTGTGTGACTTCAAGAGGGTCTCCGGCACTACCTCCATAGGGCAATCTATCCCCTGAGTAAGGGTAAGCTGTCTTACTATGAGGATAAGTGGATGGGTTGGTGTGTCACTTTGAGCACTACATTCCACTTGTTTTCACTTTGTTCACATACTAAGTAGTTTCCAGTGGTTTGGAAAGCAAACTGTTGCTTGGAGCTTTTTTCTACAGCCAGTGCGTAATCTGATCCGGTGGTTCCAGGTGGGGACTATCAGCACTCATGTTTGAGGACAAGGACTTTTTTTTCATCATATGACTTTGACCTACACCAAGAGAGAGAAAGGCAGAAAAGGGAGAAGAAGAAAGAGAAAAGGTAAGAAAAGAAAAGAGTGGCAAAGGGAGAAAGCAGGAATGAAAAAGAGGCTGCTCGAGTGAAATAATTAGGCTGCGGTCTACGTACAGTGTTGGATGAAGACACAGGAAAAAATAACCTCAACATTCGGCCACCCTGGCGGTTGGTTTCGGAGTAACACTTTGGGCACCGGCACTTATTAATTTACAAATTAAGCACTGTCGATAGCCACTATTTTCTGAAGGGTTGATAAACAATTTAGCTTCTGGGACAGATAATATATCTGAAAAAGTGTAGGAATCACTACCGATACAGGTGACTCTTTTCAGTGACTTCATCTGATAAAATTAACAGCTCATGGAGTGTGCTCTGTGAGAAATCACAGACACCAATGTTATCAGCACTGACTCTTGACAAATTTACCGAGCAGCTAGATGTATACAACAAGTACTTTGAGCAGCAATTGATTGAATCGATTGCTGTAATTGTTTCCTACAAACCATTTGCACTGAAATAGACAATGCTCTAAACCCATTTTTTGCCCTGTTTCCTCTTCAATCCTTCTCTGCTCTCTTCATAGGATATTTCGCTCCACACAATGTCATTTCTTGTTTTAGTTCTATAAGGGCCTTCCATTATACCTCTTTTCTTCTTCACACCCACCACTTGCACCTGCCTATGCCCTTTTTAGGTCGAGCCTAGAGTCAGTGCGCATGCACTGCTCTGCAAGACTTGTTGTAGTGGAGTACGGAGTAGAAGCCCTGCCCACTCTCCACCCATGTTTGTCATTGGCCTGTGTCTTGGTCCTTCGTAAGTGCAGGCTTCTAATTGGTAATAGGCTTGTTAGTCCCACCTCAGTACCGCCTTGTCTTCATTAGTAACCTCCCATGACGACTGGCCCCTTTACTTAAGTTGTTACACTGGATGCTTTATTATAGTCTGTAAGCACTCTTTTCTTTATTGAGTGTCTTACTTGCAGGCCCGACGTGGTTTGCTACATTCAGCACGCCATGCCCGCTTTCTGCTGTGTTTGCCCGCCCCACCACCATTCCGAGATCGCAGCTTTTAATTTTTGCTAACATGGCGCCCACCTACGCAATTCCTTTTATATGCACGGGGCCCAGTGACAATTACTCATTGGCTAACATGGTGCCTGCGCCGGGCGCTAATTACTTATTTACTAGCATGCTGCTTTACTCGCAGACCTGCAATACCTTTATGGGCATGGCCGCCGCACTTTGTTTCACGGCATCCGCTTTCATGCAATCTCTCTTGGTCCACCTTTAAAAAGCAGCAGCGGCGCTGCCGATCCACTTCCGCTGCTACCGATCAAACTGCATGTTTTAAGAGGTGGGTGGAGTGGGAGGGAGCCCAGCAAGATCGAGCCTCCGTCCCCATTGCCACTGAACCTGCTGTTAGAACTCCTTGCAGACATCCCTTCCCCCTTACAAAAGGAGACAATTACTTATTTGCTAACATGCTGCTTCTTATTTACTAGCATACTGCTTTACTCGCAGACAAGCAATACATTTATGGGCACGGGCGCCACACTTTGTTTCACGGCACCCACTTTCATGCAATCTCTCTTGGTCCACCTTAAAACAAGCATTTGCTATGCAATACGTCTCGCATGTACACGACTTTGAGCTATTGACATTGTAAATGACAATGCCTTTTATTTTTGTTTTTGTTTTTAAAACATAAATAAAAGGCATTGTCATTTACAATGCCAGTAGCTTAAACTCACGTTAATGCGAGACCTATTGCATTGCAAATGCTTGTTATTTTACTCTCTGCCCTATGTCTCTCACCAAAACCCTTACTTTTGTTTTGATTTTCTAGCTGTCTCCTATTGTTTCAAATCTGGGCTGAATATTTTATTTCTTCCTAATTCTACATTCAGACCATCTGGTTGGAACATCATTCTATTTACTGAGTACTAGTATGAACAAGTAAAGCTCGGAAAGAACATTGCCTCACTGGCTGACTTGAATGTCTGTGCCCAGAATAGCTGGGAGTGCAGAGAGGAGTCATTATACTCGTTGAATACTTTAAGGCCTGCACAATTTCAAAGCCTGAAAGGCATAGCCTGACAGGTACAAGCTGTTGCCCCTCATGTTTTGAAAAGTTTATGAATACCTTGGTCATGCTTATTGAAATCCAACTTAGACAATAAAGGTTTGCAAGTGAATAATTTCCTCTCTCAAACTGGAGCTCTCATCTCGAAAACCTTCTCGAAGAGTAGAACCGAAAGTAAATAGTGAATAGGGGCTTATCATTGAAAATAGTCCACCTTTGATGTTTATTTTTGAAGAAAGGGTCATTGGGTGTCATTTTGTTTCTACAGAAGATACTTGGCCCAAATCAACGAAGAGGCATCTTAAGCAATGCAATGTAACATCCAGGTGTGTTGCATTGTGTCAGCATGAGAACTAGGCTTGCGCATACCTACCTGCGAAGTATTACATGTTGATGATGACAGCAGATGTGCTTGCAATGGCAGGCAGTGCGCAAAGCACATTTGACAAGCATGTGCATAGCTGTGCATCACACATCACACACGACAGCAATAACCCACCAAAGTTCCTGAAAGAGCCTGCTCAGAGACGTAGCTTCCATTGGTGCAGCAGGTGCAGTTGTGCCGGGGTCCAGAGGGGCCCACAGAACCCTGATTGTCGCTGGATTTTATCAGTCACACAGCAGCCATGAGGCCCATCTCCTGTCCTTGCACAAGAGCCCAGGGCACACTGGATTTCCTACTGCTGCTCACAGGGACATCAATCATGGGAGTGTCCAGGAGAGAACATAACACTTTCAGGGAGCAAGGACAGTCCGGACCAGCCTGGGAGCCAGGCACCAGAAAGCAGTGATGGGAGGAAATGAGGTTGCTTATTCTCCTGTATAGAGGAGGCAGCACAGGCTGGACTGTACTTGGCGCAGGACCCAGTGCAATAGGGATATGGCTACGCATATTCATATGGCTGGTTTCATAGTGGACAAATAACGAAGGACTGGAGTATGGCCGAGTAATTAACTGTGGCTGAGTCTGATTCAAGCATTCCACCCATTACTTTTTTGTTTCTGTAAGTGGGGTGCCCTACGTGCGACACACGTGCCCAGGCATGGGTCCTGTGTTCACTATGCTATTGGACTGTACCAGCACCTCACTGATGAAGTAACAGGACACATCCGCTCTGAGAATCCAGCTACCTTTCCTATCACTTGCTGGCTTTGTGCTTGCATTTGATCCTGTACAGTGCTCCGCTGCCTTTTGGCTAGGTTTGCGCTATATAAATAACGCATACATACAGTGGAGGCCCATCACGCCGAAATCAGTCTGAGGCTGCTTGTGTTCTGTCTGGAGCGGACCTGATCTGCAGTTCATGCTGGACTGTTCCTGATGGAGAAGGGCCAAGGCTGATTTAAATATGGCTGCTCTCTGTCTACAGTGGCATAGTGGACAAGGAAAACTATGAACTGGAATGTGACCTGAGTAATTACCAGTGGCTGAGATGAATTCACGCATTGCACCAATCACGTTCTTGTCTTTCCTCATCCATTGTGCTCGCCTGCATGAAAACGTAACTTCCATCGTTGTGCTTTTTTTTTCTCCATAATGGGTTTTCCAGTAAAAGAGAATCTATTTCAGAAGGAGAATATATTCGTAGAAACTGGTTTTCTTCAAGTAAAGGGGTTTTAGAGTTCATTCCAGCAATGGCTCGTTTATGCCAAAGTCTTCTCCGAGTACTGAAAAGTAAACAGACTGAATAAGTACATTTTGCCTCTAAATATGTGACAAAAAACTTTCCTTGAGGCAAAATATGCACGAATTTATACTATCCTTTCATCAAATTCTATCCAGTTTTGATAACATGTTTAGTACATTCCTTTGGAAGGTTTTTACATTTAACACAACTATTTGGACTAAAAATAACACGGATGATGGTAGGCTATCCATCAAACAGTTGCACACATTGGCCTACGTCAAGAAAGCAGTCTGCCCCTTTGCTTTGTAGAATACTTATGTCAAACTTATCTGAGGCTTCCCTATGTGAGCGGTTTCCCACCAAAACTGAAAGTTTTGTTTCTTTTCTTCGTGGGTGCCACCAGTTGGCTTACAGAATCTTTTGACTGTTGTGTCTCCTTTTACTAACACTTACTAAGATCTCACTCAGTATATCTAACAAGTGCGATGGTTAGTGCCAGTTGGTAGGAGTTAGTCAGTTGTGGCCAATTTTTAGGTCCCCACTCACCAAATTGCTATCCGGGAGTTACCTTCCTCCATGGCCACCTGGAGCAAGTTGTATTCACTGCGATCCTTTGGAAAAAGCTCAGGTCCTAGGCGATGAGTGTCACTGTGACTTTTGTTACCCTCAGTCTGTGTTGATTTCATAGAAGTGCTTGGATTCAAATAAAACATCACTTATGGTGAATTTGACAAATAACAATCAGAGTTGTAAAGCAAGGTGCTTCCCACCAAAAACGTTAACTGGCTGGTTCGTTTAAAAACTGGTGGCAAAGTGAGATTTACATGTTTATTGTCACTGAAGTTAGATGTATCTGCTGTTAGAACTTGGTGAGGACTTGCGGAAGGTCAGACAAATATCCACAGGTCAAACCAATAAAAATTAATCGCGTATGCGTTCTTTTTCACTTCTTTTTATAAGTGATCTGAAGACACTGTGCATGGGTCTTACCAAGGGATTTAGGCATGTATGCGCATCCGGGCTCCACTAGTGAACTGCCAGCAGTTAAACAGATGTTTCTTGTAGGGACAGTGTTTAGGTTATACTGTGTCATGTTATGTTATCTAATTGTGTAGTGTTATATTATATAATTCTGTTATGGACATCTATTGAGTGAGACCAGAGGTCCTAGTATGAGAAATATGCCATACAGCCTAATCATATCACTAGTCTTAATGATGGCCAGGCATACTACCAGTGACTTGGAATTAAAGAAATGTGAGCCACAGTCTGTATTACACACCCCAGTGTGTGTTATGTGAGCAGCCACAGACTGTGTCATTTAAGGAGCCAATGTGGATGCAAAGTAAGTAGTTGCAAAGTAAGCAGACTTGGGGTGTGTACCTTTTGCGTAAGCAGCAACAGTTGGTGTTACGTATTGATCCAGCGCTAACAATAAAAATAATTCTCCTATTTGGCTTTGGTCATCCAGGTGCAACTATTCCTCTAACACACACACTATATCCATATGACGGTGGGGACCATAACACCGCATATACATTCACTTACTCATTTGTTCCCTGGATTTCCTCCGTCATGAACCTAGGAGAAAAACGATTCGCTGGAAGGAGACGGGATACCTCTTTTATCATGACATAATATTTCTCATTTGCTTTTAAGGTGTTCCGCTCATTGGTCGATGGACCAACTAGTAGGAATCAGTTGATGGTGATTAAGACCAGCTCAATCACAATAAACTCTTTAACATTTCATTTTTAATCATTGAGCTAAAGAATCACTGAGTCATTTGTTTAAAGAATAATAAAGTTTATATAAAGTTTTGAATGCAGGAAATGAGATTAAGCTTATTATTCAGATCATTACATTTATCATCAATATAAGAATAATTTGAAATTGCAATGCATATTTATTAGACGGAAAAATAGGGTTACCATAATAAGAACTCTAAAGATCAACCTATCTACCTATCTGGGGAAAATCTAATAATTCTAAAATAAAATCTATCAGGAAAAGCTCTCCTAAAGCAGCATCTTTATACTCAACTGGAAAAGGGAAATAACAGCAGCAGCATCAGCTCGTCAGCATCAGCAACCACAACTTCACTCATCTACAGCATCTAACCTCTCCAGCATCTCCCGCAGCATCTAACTCAGCAACTCCCGCATCATCTCCCGCAGCATTCTAACCCCTCCCACCAAGAGTAGGTCTTCTTATACCCTAATTCTAGCTTACAGCATAAAATGTTTCTTCTTCATGGCGTGATTCTTTCTCATTGGTCAAAACTCAGGCCCATATACATTTTAATCAAACTTCCTGGTCTTAACCAGTTCTGTGTGGAATGTCCATGCAAGCATCGTTTCCCACAGTTCATGCAATTGCTCATCCGTTTCGATCAGTCCAAATTGTATCTTTTTCTGTTACATTTTGTTTTAAACAGTTCCGTCTATTGATTCAGTTGGACTTCTCACGCTTCTTGCTGATCATCTTGGCACACATCTGCTCAGAAAGGTCACAACAGCCTTGACCATACTTCCATCTTAGCCTCTCAGCATCAGCACGTGATCATCCCTTTTCCACAGCCTCTCTCCTCTATCACATGGTCTCCCACTCATGCGTACTCTAGCAACTTGCGGCCATTTTATATTGCTGCTCGACAGGCCTAAGCGCACTATTTTCAAAGATAAACAAAATATTGTTAAAACAAAGAAAAATAAACCTTTTCGTTTCCCTCCCGTCTTTCTACGTACCCCAATTAGGTATTACCTAGCAAAAGTAACATATAAAGCTGTCCCTTACTTACCATCGCTTTATTTTGCAACCACACGTTTTATTTAAAAGCACAGATCATGCGTTTATTATTTAATTAGTACGCAAATATTATGTTATGTTAGACACGTAAACAATTATAAGTTGATTATTTTGCACACGGAATAGCGTGTTACCTTTAACCCTTAACATGTAACATACATTGTTGGTTATTTACTTAAACGAACATGTTTATTAATTATTTTACGAAAACATTAGGAGGTTAAAAAATTTTCATTTACCCTGCTCCATCAACTCCCCCTTTCGTGATTTTTAATATCACCACAAAACCCAAGTTATACAATTTTCTCAGACAGCATATATCTTTTATCCGTTTGCTTTTGTTAGTTTACACAACTGTATCCCTTTCAACTTGTTTCTTCATTTTCTTGTACATGTTCCCTTTTATTTCTTCTAACTCTATTTCACCCATTTCTCTCTCTCTTTCCCTGTTTATCTTGTTTTCTTTTTCTATCTTATTCTGCCTTCTTCTTCTCTTTATACATGTTATTGCAAGCTTCAGTACTAATATTATTATTATTATCACGGTTGTTATTATTATAACTTTCCCTATTATTAATCCACTCATTCTTGTTAACCAATTTATTACTGAAGAAAACCCTTTACCAAGTTTTCCCCATGCGCTTTCAACCTCCAGTGGAACAAGTTCTTTGTGCAAATTTGTAATATTTGTTATATACTTGTGTATATTTTTGCTTTTATCTGGAATGTAAGTGCAACAATGTTGGACTTTCAGCATTCCACAGACTCCGCCCTCTTTTGCCAAAAGAATGTCAAGGGCAAGTCGATTTTGCATCACCATAGCTCTCATGGCAACCATCTCGGTATTTACCATCAAGAACCCTCCAGCAGTATCTGTAGATAAACGATCTACCACTGTGGATAATTTCCGAATTCTAAATGCATTCAAAGATACTCCCACTGCTGGTATCAATGCTCCAAAAATGTCACCTACTATTTCTGAAAAACTTTCCCTTTTTCTACGTGTAAAGGTATTTATCATTTTGTGTGTTCCTTTTTCTTTTCTATCCATATGAAAAATCTTTGGAAAGACCAGGCCTAAGTAACATGACCCATACCAATGGTCCGGCAACCTATAATAAGCCCTATTTCCGCAAACATAATAAATCCCTGGAAATATTGGATCTTTTCCCCCTTTGAATCCCCATCCACCTAAAATTTGGTAATTGTCATGGCAATTACTGGAACCCACAAAATAATTGTCATATCTTGTCTTATTTCTTCTAATGCACAACCTTCCCTGTTGGGGCCAATCCAGAGTCATAGCTGCATTTGTCTTTTTCTTGTCATGATTGTCTTCCTCAAACGCCCAAAGAGGTATTTTTGTCTCTTCTATCACTTTTCTTTGAAATTTCACTCTTCTCTCTTCAACCATCTCTAAAAATACCTTTTCTTCCTTCTTTAACTCACAGGTAAGGTTGTATCTAATTATACTATCTAATGTTAAAATCTTATCTTCTAAAAAATATTCACCAAACGTTTTTCCCTCTTTTATTTTGTTTAGCTCGGGAACTACAGAAACTTTCGCAAAAATCTTATTTATGTCAGTGTAATAATATTCTAATCTACCTGTTTTATAAAATAAACTTGCTAAAACGCTACATGTTATTCCATACTTCAAAGGGAGGTGATGATAGGTCACACCCTCTGCTACAGATGCAGGCAACTGCATACAAACATAGCAATCTCTTACATCCATTGTTTCTACATACTCATATAATAATTTAGTAAAAACATTTTTTGAAAAATCTGTAATTGATTTGTCCTTGTGTAATTCTGCACTACTCTTTAAAATAACTGGCTCTTGAGTGTTAGCTCCTTTTTCTTTCTCAGTGTTATTAGACATTTCTACTACAGCTAAACTAATTGGAATAGTGATTGCTAAAACCACCCATACTGTTATTAATAATCCTGTACAAAAACAGCACATCTTGCACCATCTACTTAAAAACTCACATTTACATTTTCTATCTCTAGTATTCTCCATTTTGTTTTATAACCTTATTTATTTGTTTTCCTGAAAATTGTGTCCCTACACCTCAGAAATGACTTGTTTGCCACTCTGTACTCCAATGTTTTGTCTTTGCTTGGTACTTTCTTTTAATTCTTTCTCTGAATTCTTTCTTTGTCACATCCGGTAAATTCGTCAAATCCAGTGTTTTGTCAAATCCGGTAGAAACTATCTAAACTTCTTCAGGTTTGTTGCACTTCACTTTCTCCCATCAGGTTTCTTTGTTCTGGGTTTTCGTGAGTGTTCTTTTCTTCTTTGTGACTAGTCAAAGCACGATACAACCATTCAGGCGATCTATACTTCGGATTTACCTTCTTTATTCTTTTAGTTTTCTGCAAGTGTTTTCCACCTTGTTTTTCTTGCTCTCTTTGACTTGTTATTTCATTCACTTGTTCAGCACTTTTCCCATCCAACCTTATGATTCTGTATCTTAATTTTCTTACTTCGTTGGGCCAATTGTCTCCTTTTCTTGGCCTTTTTGCTTCACTCCCTTTTTCCTCTCTTTCTGTTTTCCAATTTCTTTTTCTTGTCTCTAGTTTTTGATTTCTTTCTTCTCCACTTTCTTCAGACTCTGTTTCAATTCTTTCGTTATTTCCTCTTATTTTGAAACTTATAATTTCATTTTCTTCTACTTGTGGTTCTTTTCTTATCTTCCTTCGTTCACCTATTTCTGTCCCTCCTCGAGGTTCTTCCGAATTTGTGTCAGTCTCTCTATCTGCTTCTAAATTTCCCTGTTCTTGTGTTTGACTATCTGTCCCTACTGCTCCTCGGGGATTTTCCGATTTTTCTAGCTTTTTGTTTGAAACTCTCCCTTCTTCATCTATTAATATTATCTCCGAAGGATTTTTACCACAACTTGTACTTGGTTGCTCACTGTCACTATCTTCTGGCTCAGTTTCTTCTCTTATGCTTTCAAAATTCCAATTTATTTTTAGAATTTCTTCACAATCCGAATGCTCTGTATCAGATTCTGAACTGGTGTCTGATATTTCCAGATGTCGACTTACAGGTCGATCTTCAAATTCTGGAACTTCAGCTATTTCTTCTATTTCTTCTTCTTCTTCTGTCGTTGCACTTGTAGTTGGGTCTTCCAAATGTCGCCTTACAGGTCGATCTTCAGGTTCTGGCACCCTATTTGTTTCTTCTTCTCTTTCTGATGCTGAACTGTTATCCAATACTTCCAGATGTCGACTCACATGTCGATCTTTAGGTTCTGGAACTCTGATGGTGTGACTGGCATGTACCCAGTGTTTCACTCCTGCACACTTGACTGCAGTGGTCGTCACCAGGATCACTTGTCGTGGTTAGTCCCAGCGAGGAACCAAACAGTTTCTTCTCCGGTGGACTTTTATGCGAACCCAATCTCCTGGATTCAAGTCGTGAGCTGGTTTTCTTTCAAGAGTGGTCGCATCCGGTCCAACTTGATGAAACACAGAACGCACCACATCAGCCAATCCTTTGCAATAATCCAGCACTAGATCATCAGTTTCTAGTCAGTAGTTTGTTGACAGGTACTTGTGCTTGTCTCATGGCTCGCCCCATAATTATTTCATGGGGACTGAGTCCAGTTTTCCTTTCCGGAATACTTCTGATTGTCATCAGAACTAATGGCAAAGCATCTGGCCATTTGAGTCCTGTAGCTTGACACATTTTTCCTAACCTGTTCTTGATTGTTCCATTCACTTGCTCTACTATTCCAGAAGCCTCTGGTCTGTATGCACAATGCAGTTTCTGTTTAATACTAAGTGCTTCACAAATCAGTTTAACTAATTCATTTTGGAAGTGTGTTCCTCTATCTGTTTCAATCGTGACTGGAAAACCATACCTCGGAATGAATTCTCGCAGCATAAGTTTTGCTACCGTAATACTATCATTCCTTCTTGTTGGGTATGCCTCCACCCAACGGGAAAACAAACAGACGACCACTAGGACATACCTTAGTCTGTTGCAAGGTGGCATTTCAATAAAATCCATTTGCATTCTAGTGAAAGGACCCCCTTCTCGTCCTATTGTTCCTAGACTCACTACTGTCTTCCTTCCTGGATTTAACTGTTGACAAATAAGACATCTCTGACAAAGACTCTCAGCTATGGCTCTGAATTTTGGATTATACCATGTTTGTCTAAAAAGTCTGATCATTGAATCTCTCCCAATATGGGCTTGTCCATGGTACATCCGTGCCATGTCAGAAATCATGCTATCAGGCATAACTGGTCTCTCATCCCTGTAAACCCAAACATCAGTCTCTTCATGTTTTCTACATCCTGCTTTTATCCAGGTATCTTTTTCCTCATCCTCTGCAGCTTCTTGTAACTGTCTCACCTCATCCCATGTTTCAATAGAGTTAGTAAAAAGCAAAGGACAAGAAATATGCTCTCTTTCCCGACATTTGTTCAAAGAAACCACATTCTTTGCACAGTACTGTGCCATTTCGTCAGCATATTTATTACCAACAGTTATGTAGTCTTCCCCATTTTTATGTGCATTGCACTTCACTACAGCGATCTGTTTAGGCAGCTGTATCGCCTCAAGCAGCTTTTTCACAAAATCTCCATTTCTAATGGGCGTTCCTGCAGACGTCAAGAAACCCCTTTGTGACCAAATCTGACCAAAATCATGCACAACCCCAAAGCCGTACTGGCTATCTGTCACAATCGTAACCCGTACATTTCTTCCCAACTTACATGCTTGAATCAGAGCTACTAATTCTGCGACTTGGGCAGACCGTACACCTTTCAAACAAGATGCTTCCATTACAGTTGCTACTGTGCAAACTGCATATGCTGCACTTAGAACTCCATCACTCGTTCTCAAACATGAGCCATCCACAAACAGAATATAATCTGATTCTTTCAAAGGCTCATCTCGTATGTCAGACCTTGGTTTTGTACAGTATTCGAGCACATTCAGACAATCGTGATCTACTTCATCCATTTCAATCACACTCTCTTCATCTGGCAATGATGTTGAAGGATTCACATTCACACATCTGTCAATGGTCACATTATCTGCACTCAAAATTACCTTTTCATACCTAGTCAGCCGACTATGTGTCATGTATTGGGTTTTCGTTCTTGTCAAAAGAATTTCCACAGAATGGGGAACATACACTCTCAATGGATACCCCATCACTATGCCTTCACTCTGTTCCAGACTCACACAAGTAGCAGCAACTGCTTTCAAACATCCAGGCAATGCTTTCGCTACAGGGTCTAAAACAGCTGAAAAATATGCAATTGGTCTTTTCATAGTTCCATGTCTCTGTACCAAAACTGAAAATGCACATCCATCTCTTTCACTGCAATACAGCTCAAAATCTTTCTCATAGTCAGGCATTCCCAATGCTGGAGCTTCACATAATTTCTTTTTCAGCTCTCTGAATGCTTTCATTTCTTCATCATTCATTTCAAAAGGATCTTTAACATCCTTCTTTGTCAGTTTCTGCAATGGTTTAGCAATCAGTGAAAAACCGCTTATCCATTGTCGACAATATCCAACCATTCCCAAAAACATTCTTACCTCTCTTTGTGTCATTGGAGCTCTCATTCCTTGAATCATTTTTATTCTTTCAGACGTTACCTTCCGCACTCCTTTCTCAATTTTATGCCCTAAATACTGGACTTCTTATTGACAAAACTGCAATTTTGATGGGGACACTTTATGTCCTCTTTTTGCTAAATGATTCAGCAAAGCAATTGTATCATTGACACATGCTTCTTTCGTTTTTGATGCCACCAGTAGGTCATCAATATACTGAACCATTACTGACTTTTCTGGCATTCTTAGATCTTCCAATGATTTCTTTAGGATCTGATTAAAGATTGAGGGACTTTCTGTGTACCCTTGAGGAATTCGGCACCATGCCAAAATACGCTCTCCAAACCTAAACGCAAATAATGGCTGGCTATCTGGATGCAATGGAATAGAGAAAAATGCATGACATAAATCAATTACTGTGTACCATTCTGCTTCACGTGGAATCTGGTATAGAATCACAGCAGGGTTCGGTACTATTGGGCAACAAGGCACAACAATTTTATTTACCTTCCTCAAATCCTGTACAATTCTATATGTTCCGTTTGTTTTTTTTAGTCCCATTATTGGCGAATTACATGGACTGCTCATGATTTCTTTTAGAATCCCTTGTTCAATCATTTTATTTATTACTGGCGTTATTCCTTCAATTATTTCTGGAGTCAATTTATACTGGGGCGTATTTGGGTAACTCGTTCCCTCTTTCACTGTTATTTTAACGGGATCTACTCCTTTCATTAATCCTACATCTTCTCCTGTAAAGTCCCACACTTCTTCTTTCACTGTCCTTTTCAATTCAATTGGGATTTTCTCTGCATCAAATACAGGAAACAAACCATTTACTTCTGGTTCTAAATTTACCATTGTCATTTTATACAGCACATCCTCATCTGGAGTCTGAAATGCAATTCCGTCTGGGGTACAATAAATAGTGCAGTTCATCTTGCACAATAAATCGCGTCCTAAAAGGTTCACGGGACTACAATCACATACCACAAATCGGTGCATTTCGCTAAATGGACCAATTCTTACCTTCACTAATTTAGTAAGAGGCGTTTTAATTTGCTGATTCGAAACTCCAACTACTTGGATATGTTCACCTGAGAGAGGAAGGTTTGGAATTTCCACTGACCTATCAGGGTAGCTCCAGTGTCAACAAGGAATGTTACATTTGCACCATTCACTTCTCCATCCACAAATGGACCAGACTGATCTACCTCTAGAGTTGCGCCAAGCACGCACTCTTCCCCCTCTCCTAGGCACCGTCAGGAACTTTCATCCGTGTCATCCTCATCCTGTCGTAACCAATATTGAGAAATTGCAGCTGCACGCGGCAACTTACCTGTTCTCCTCCGTAGAATCCTGTTTCTGCACTGTATTTCTGTTGGTTAACACTCTTGGGAAGTGGTGGTTGTGGCACCTGACCTTGTTGAGTAACTACCTCACTCTGCACCTGTGAATTTAATGATTGATTTTCCACATTAGGTTTTGGAGGAAATTTACACTCGTTTCTCCAATGTCCTAGCTTTCCGCAGTTGTGGCATGGCCACTTTTTCTTTGCCTCATCTATGCTCATTTGTCCTTTTCCTTTACCTATATTAGGTCGGGATTTAACCTGTCCTGTTTCATTACCAGTATTACTCAATTGAGCTTCTTGCTTCTCTGCAACTTTCACCTGCGCCCACATGGCCTTTTCTTTCAATTTACGCTGTCTACTCTCAATTTCATCACTGCAATACTTAGCATATCTCAAAACCTCATCCACTGTGCTATTCTGCCAACCAATCAAGTGCTGCTTAATCATTTCACTTATCTCTGGTTTTAATCCATACACAAACCTATATACAAAATGACTCATATCCTTCTCATTCAGTGTCTCATAACCACTATACTGTTTGAAGACCAACAACAATCTCTCATAGTAGGCGTGCACTGACTCTTTGCTTTCCTGCGTTGTTCTGTCTATTTTTACCCAATCTGTTTCTTTTGGTGGAATTTTATTCTTCAAAAAGGTAACTACTTGGTCGTACTTCCTCATCACTTCTGGACCTGGCGCTCCTGTTTTAGCGTCCCTTGGATATTCTACAGTTGGCCAATCAATAGTAATCTTACATTCTGTCCACAAATCAGCTGGCACTACTATATCAAACAATCCATCCAGATCTATCCACAGCACTTTTGACACCTTAACAAATCTTTCCACTTGTCTGTACCATTCTACTGGTTTCTCTCTCAATTTTGGGAAGTCATTTGTAAATGACAGTATATCCTGTCTGGTCCATGGAACATGCACATAACTACCTCCTGGAGTTTCTCTCATCGGGTACTCCCTAACAACTGATTCCCTATCTGTCACTGCAAAAGCCAAAGATGCTTTATCTGTTGTTTTCTCATTCCTCTTTGACCATCTATTTCTCCATCTATCCACATCACCCCATTTTCTCAATAAAACAATCAACTCTTTTATTTGGGTCAGTCTTCCTGATGTGTTCAAATTCTCTATGTCTTTCTCACAAAAATCTACTCTGTATGTTTTCTGCAACGTTCTCACTTTCACAAATTCCACTCCTAGTTCATTTGCTGTCTCTTCCAATTTGTCATGTAAATTTCTAGCTCTCCAAGTAAGACTCTTGCACAAAAACATAATCTCATCATCCTGATAATTTTTTAGTTTTTCTGTTCCAATTGTTCCCAAAATCAATTCTTCCATGTCTATTTTCAACCTAATTACATCTAATGGTTTTTCTTCCGGTTCTTTTGTTTTTAGCGCTTTCATCCATTCGTTTAACTCATCTGGAGTCGGACCTATACGCGTACTATTTAATTCTATCCAATCGCTGCTTCTTTCTGGTGTTCCTGATGCGGACTCTGTCACCATAGGCATTCTCCTAATCTCATTTTCATTTATCGTCAAATTTGTAGGTGGGCTTGGTCTATAGGTACTAGCCAAATTATGTGCACCTTCATTATTCAGTTCCATCCCTTCTCTTTTTCTTTGCAAATGTGAATTCATGGGAATCACTAAGGAATGTTCATTAATTTTCTGATTCTCAAAAATTGGCATTACTGGACCTATTGTTACTGGTACAGTTACAGCTTCCATATTCTTTGTCAATTCTCTTATTTTCTCAGTCAATTCTTTTGTCGTTTTTGCTAATTCAGTTGCATTGTCACTTTCTATCTCTTCATTTTGTGAAGTTTTAAATGGTTCTTGTGACCTATTTGTTTCATTTCTTCGTTCGGGTTTTTTATTCCTCCCAGTTTCCATTGGCGGTGCATTAGGTGTCACCACCGCAGAAGTCTGTTGGTATGGAGGTGGGTTTCTGTTTAAAATATCTTCCAGCAATTCGTCATCTGTTTCACTACCACCATACACATACTTTTCTACCACTACATGTTTCTTTTTCTCTGTACACTTTCTCTTTGCTTCTTCCTCAACTGTAAAAGCTGGAAACAAACCTCCTGTCATGTTAGCATATCTCCAACGCTTTACTCTGTCCTCATGATTTACTCCCCACAACCTTCCAGGCAAAAACTCATGATTCTTTAATCCTCTGAATCTCTCTCGCTCATACATCTCATCTTCCCATTCCGTTAAAGCTTCAAACTGTGTCGGTCTAGGTCTAGGTTCTAACATTACCATCTTTTCTCTCAAGTTCCGTAGTACGGCTACATTAAATGAACCATTCTCAGGGAAAGCCAATGCTCCATCATTCTTGGTGTATTTTGTCCAATTTTCTAACCATATGCATGTATGATATCCATATTTCAGCATCATATGTGAAGCTGGTGATTTCGGCGGAGGAATTATTTGTCCCTCTCTAGTCACTACCTTTTTGTCTTTCTTAAAGAAGTTCTTAACTTTCGACATCCATGACGTTTTCTCTTTACCATACTCATAGTACGACATGATTCACAACCTTTTTCTCCTTAAACGATCCGCAATTCAACACTGTTCCCTATGCGTTATTTCAACCAATACTAGCGCGACTCACACCAACACTCCAATCACAAACTTCCACGTCACTAGGCTATTCAACCAATCCTTGTGCGACTCACACCAAAGCTCCAATCAGAGCGATTTCTGTCCACGGCGCACTGTCCAATCCCAGCGCGGCTTTTGTCTACGTCAGTCCTGCTCCTGTTCTCATGTGACTATCGCACTGTCCAATCCCAGCGCGACTCTTGTCTACGTCACTTCTGCTCTTGACCCCTCCTTTACAAAATTTATCGGCAATTTCTTTTTCAACAATTTTGTTAGTTACAACATTTTAACCACATTTCCATTGTCTGATTCGCTAAACCGAAACGATAGCTTTGACCATTTACACAAGAATTCTGTATTTTCCAGTAGGCAGCACTTACCTCTACCCTACCACAGAATTTTCAGTTTCACCGATAAAGTAGCACTTCCCTCTACCTTACCCTTCTTTCAAGCAATCAGTAAACCCGTTTCTCTGGGGATAAAGCACATGTGGAGACTATACTGCTCCTGAGAATTAAGGCCAGAGTTTCACAAGAAAACCGATCACTATTTCACTTACACACCTTTTATACGCAAAATGTCCCTATTATAACACAACCTGTGTATTACCAAAAATGAACTCAGACAGTGTACAATTCCATGTGACTTCTCTTGCCACACGTGTTCCACTTCCTACTTCCCGGAAGCGTGAAAACTTACATATAACATAACGCGACTCAACAAAAAGTGTTAGACATGAACTTATCAATAATCAATAATCACCAAACTAATCTATAGTAACCATAACTCTGCTACCAAGAAATCTGATCCAGGGCTAACAATAAAAATAATTCTCCTATTTGGCTTTGGTCATCCAGGTGCAACTATTCCTCTAACACACACACTATATCCATATGACGGTGGGGCCCATAACACCGCATATACATTCACTTACTCATTTGTTCCCTGGATTTCCTCCGTCATGAACCTAGGAGAAAAACGATTCGCTGGAAGGAGACGGGATACCTCTTTTATCATGACATAATATTTCTCATTTGCTTTTAAGGTATTCCGCTCATTGGTCGATGGACCAACTAGTAGGAATCAGTTGATGGTGATTAAGACCAGCTCAATCACAATAAACTCTTTAACATTTCATTTTTAATCATTGAGCTAAAGAATCACTGAGTCATTTGTTTAAAGAATAATAAAGTTTATATAAAGTTTTGAATGCAGGAAATGAGATTAAGCTTATTATTCAGATCATTACATTTATCATCAATATAAGAATAATTTGAAATTGCAATGCATATTTATTAGACGGAAAAATAGGGTTACCATAATAAGAACTCTAAAGATCAACCTATCTACCTATCTGGGGAAAATCTAATAATTCTAAAATAAAATCTATCAGGAAAAGCTCTCCTAAAGCAGCATCTTTATACTCAACTGGAAAAGGGAAATAACAGCAGCAGCATCAGCTCGTCAGCATCAGCAACCGCAACTTCACTCATCTACAGCATCTAACTTCTCCAGCATCTCCCGCAGCATCTAACTCAGCAACTCCCGCAGCATCTCCCGCAGCATTCTAACCCCTCCCACCAAGAGTCGGTCTTCTTATACCCTAATTCTAGCTTACAGCATAAAATGTTTCTTCTTCATGGCGTGATTCTTTCTCATTGGTCAAAACTCAGGCCCATATAAATTTTAATCAAACTTCCTGGTCTTAACCAGTTCTGTGTGGAATGTCCATGCAAGCATCGTTTCCCACAGTTCATGCAATTGCTCATCCGTTTCGATCAGTCCAAATTGTATCTTTTTCTGTTACATTTTGTTTTAAACAGTTCCGTCTATTGATTCAGTTGGACTTCTCACGCTTCTTGCTGATCATCTTGGCACACATCTGCTCAGAAAGGTCACAACAGCCTTGACCATACTTCCATCTTAGCCTCTCAGCATCAGCACGTGATCATCCCTTTTCCACAGCCTCTCTCCTCTATCACATGGTCTCCCGCTCATGCGTACTCTAGCAACTTGCGGCCATTTTATATTGCTGCTCGACAGGCCTAAGCGCACTATTTTCAAAGATAAACAAAATATTGTTAAAACAAAGAAAAATAAACCTTTTCGTTTCCCTCCCGTCTTTCTACGTACCCCAATTAGGTATTACCTAGCAAAAGCAACATATAAAGCTGTCCCTTACTTACCATCGCTTTATTTTGCAACCACACGTTTTATTTAAAAGCACAGATCATGCGTTTATTATTTAATTAGTACGCAAATATTATGTTATGTTAGACACGTAAACAATTATAAGTTGATTATTTTGCACACGGAATAGCGTGTTACCTTTAACCCTTAACATGTAACATACATTGTTGGTTATTTACTTAAACGAACATTTTTATTAATTATTTTACGAAAACATTAGGAGGTTAAAAAATTTCATTTACCCTGCTCCATCAGTATACAACCACAGTGTGCGTAACATAAAGACAAGCAGTGGGTGTAACAACCATCAAGTGTGGGTGGAACCTAAGGAACGACAGTAGATGTAATGAAGCAGCAGTAGAGGGTTTAAATTTAGCAGCCCCAGAGGGTGCAACGTAAATAGCAAAGTGGGTGTTGCCCAGACAGCCACAGTGAGTGTAATACAAGCAGCCAGAGTGGATGTAACATCAGCATTCACAGTGGGTATAATAAAATGTGTAGACACAGAAGATGCATTGTAATTAACCACAGTGAGTGTAACAATAGGAGCCACAGTGAATGTAATGTAAGAAGCCTCGGATGCAACACTAGCTGCCTTAGTGTGTGCGCTACATTGGGGATGACTTTTGGGCAGTCTGGCACTGTCAGATGCACCAGCTTGAAAGGACTGGTATGTGGGCTGTTTTATTTTTTGGACCGTCATGGCCCATGGGATAAAAAAAGACCCACACATTGGCGCTTTCAGGCTGGCTCATCTTGCGGCGCTAGGCTACCCTATAGGCCAGTTCAACTCTGTGGGTGTAACCCGTAAGCAGCCACAGCAGGTGTAACGTAAGAAGCCACAGTGAGTATAATATAGGCAGCTACAGTGGATGTAATAGACTGAGCCACAGTGGGTGTAACTTAGGCAGTCAAAGGTATAATGGAAGCAGCCACCGTAAATGTAGCATAAGTAACAACAATGGGTGTAAGATAAACAGCCACTGTGGGTGTAACATAATCAGCCACAAAGGGCGTAACATAAACAGCCACTGTGGGTGTAACATAATCAGCCACAAAGGGTGTAACATAAACAGCCACTGTGGATGTAACTTAGGCAGGTGCAGGTATAATGTAAGCAGCCACTGTAAGTGTAACATAAGTAAAAACAATGGGTGTAAAGTAAACAGCCACTGTGAGTGTAACACAAGGTGCCAGTCAGTTAAGTATTCCTATTTCCATTAAAAGTGAAGGGTTTCCTTGGGGTCCTATGATAAAACTGCACAAGCGATCCGAGGTAGGACACCTACCGATGTGCTGTAGCCAGTGCTTAATTTGAGCCGGTGGTCGCCGGTGGGGGCCACGGGCACTAATTTTTGGGGACCAGGACTTATTTTTACACATCAAATATTTACCGAGCGCAAGAGAGGGAAAAACATAAATCGGAAAGACGGAAGAAGAGAAAGAGTGCAAAACCGTCACAAAAGGAGAAAACGGGAACCTGCAAGAGTGAGATAAAGGGGCAGGGAGTGTCTGGTAGTGGATTAAGGAGGCATGAGGTGGATTTGCACCGGCCGCATGCTTCTGAGGAGAGCTTTGGGCGCCGCACTCTTTATTTCACATACTAATCACTGGCGGTAGTGACACTCCAGAGCGATTGATTCCCACGTACCTCATAGCACTAAGATTTTCACAAATTCACTGTCAGCTCACTAGATATTGCTCGGTGGTAACTAAAAATTGAGCCTTCTTTCCTTGATGAGGATGAAATCGAAAATAATTCGTGACACCTCATTTAAAATATGACAACAAAAATGATTTGGTCATCTGAGTTATTATGAAGTTTTAGGGCGGTGAGGGATCTTCTTGGTTACCATTAAATAATGATTTCCAGGATCAGAATTTGATTTTCTTTTCTCCACAGGGTATCTTTTGATATTCTTATTCTTCTTGCTGTCTCACTCAGAATACCAATGCAGTGCCCGGGTCCTGGCTGATCATAATGTATTTGAAAATGTGTGCTTTCTTGTCACAAAATGGCAAAAACAATATGGCACATGATTTATTTCCCTACCTTCTGTGCTGTGTTTTCTACGGCGCTGTGGCCGCAGGAACACAAATTCTCAATGGGACATTCTTTGTTGCTTGTACACTTTTTATACAGAATGTCAGACACACCACATACTGTGTTCTTGCTATTGAATCTGAACACAAAGGCACAATCTTCACAATAAATAATACTGCATTTCATCTAGTCATAAGACACTATTTTTTGGAAGCATTTTCATATCTGTAGTTTTCAGCAGCGATCTTTCTCTGGTATGAGGATGGCAAATACAAGTAGGTCAAAAGTAGGTCAAAACACGATTGCAACTGATACTAATTATATCAATGCTTCTTGGGTGAGTTTTATGGTTTGAAGGTAAAACCCCGAGGAGAAATGTAATGACACTTTGCACCAGGTTAGCACCGTTAGTGACTCAAACCCACCACAAGGTGTTGTGTTGGGGTTTACTCTCCAAGGCAATCACGATTTAGTTGGAAAGTTGCTTAAAGTAGAGCAAAGTAGCACTATGCACTACTTGACAGTACATGGGTGGTACATGGGTGTTCCCTTAAATCCACCCATGGATTTTGATGCAAACCTTATATACTAGCATTTATAGACAGGGATTTGCGCCCAAAACTTGTCTCCTTGAGGCAGGTGTAACAGTGGAGCAGGTTCCAAAAATGCCCACGCTTTTCCAGCGTTCCATGTGTGCAGCACACAAAGTGGTTAAAGTATTAAACTTTGACAAAGCATAGTTTTTATACTAGTTTTTATACCAGAAAGATTCCCTTCCAGTTCAAAAACTTTGCTTAACAGAACGGCACACACTAAGGACTAAGGCACACAGGTGTGTGTGCTGGCGCATGGCGGTCAAAAGGGCGTCAGTGCTGAGGAAGAAAAAAGAGCGCCATATCTTAATAGATATGGTGCTGTGTTCTTGCTCCCTTTGACGCAACGCAGTACAACTGCTTTGATTTCTGCCTTGTACTCCTCCAAAACTTAGTCAATTTGGTCCACTGTGTTCTGCAGTTTTGCGATCATTATGATGTTGCAGTTGTGTGAAGTTGTGCAGCGTGACACCTCACAAATCAGTGCAGTTTTTCAGAAAAGTTCATCAACTTTGATGAACTTTTAAAAAAGGGGTTAATAAGGAAAATGCTCCACAGAGGAGCCCTGCTCTGCAGCAAGAACAGGGCAGGGAATAACAGCTGCTTACCTCTCTCCCTGGCAGCACCGCTTAGTTGTCTAATCCCAGAAGTCAGATGGTTGGAGTCCTAGATTGATGGCCGCCATTCTGATTCCCCGCTGTCACAAAATATTGCTGCAAAATAGTATCCATTCCACACTGAACAGGACATCAAGCTACAGAGCATTTCTGAAGTACAACTAGGGCATTCTCAGGTAAATGGGGAAAACTTAATATTTCTTTGTGGAGTACAGATTCGCAAAGTCACCCAACAATGTGGACGTAACTTAAATTTACCCCAGCCATTAGATTCAGAAATCAAAGAAATGATGGGGCTACAGACATGTCATAAAAACTGTTACAATGTCGGATGGCATCAAGCTTTGATATGCATTTCAGAAAAAAATCAAAAAAACATTCAAATATAAACCCACAAGGCAATTGCTCCTAAACAGCCTCTTCAAGGTACCCAGGGGCGGCTCCTCTGTAATGGCGGAGGAGCATCGCCCCACTTGTCAGAGTCAGTCACAGAAAAATAAAATTATAATGACACAATATAATTTTATTTTTCTGTGACTGGCTCTGGCATGAGTGTAGGGCGGGGCCGGGCCATGACAGGCAGGGGGTGGGCAGGAAGAAGTGCGCAGGTAAGTTTGGCCGGCCGTCCTAAGTCGACCAAACAGACATGCGCACTTCTATTTCTCCAACCCAGCTGTGTTCACAGCCGGGTCGGAGAAAAGCAGCAGGCTAAGAGGCAGTGTCTGAGCGGCAGAGTAGGCTGCTCAGACCAATCCTGTCACTGCTGTCATAGAGAGCAGTGTCTGGATCGGCTGGACAGCCTCTGCCTTCCCAGAGACTGCTGGGAGAGCACCGGGGTGGCCGTTGGAGGCAGCAGCGAAGTGGCCATCGGAGGCAGCAGTGAAAGGTAAGTTTAAAAACAAATTATTTTCCTGTCCCTTCCTAATACCTCCCCCCAAGCCCCCACCCACCCTCCCATCCGTCCCCCACCACACACCTTCGTGTTGTTACGGCAACCACTGAAGGTACCCCACATATCTCAGCTCCTCCCTACAAAACTACGGAAATATAAACAAAGTATCTGGCAGTTAGAATGAGCATTATTGCAATATGTATCAAAACAAAATGTAGCAAAGCAAAACCTGTGGGGCCTCTCGTTGACAAATATGAGGGCATTGGGCTCCCTAACTTCGACAACTCATCTAAGTGGAATATATGGGACATTAATTTAGGGCTAAACCTTGCTACAGTTGAAGTTTCCCAATGGCTTAGGGGTAGATGATTACACAACCTCGCCTAATCACCTGTTGACACCTGTTTCAATAAAGCAATACTTTCCATGACAGGGTCTGTATTAAGGAAAGTGCCACATGGGGTTCAAGAGACATGAGTGCTTCTTTCTGCACCTCCAAGGCACTTTAATATTACAGAAAGGGCCACAGGTGCTTTCACAGCCTCTTGTGATATACAGATTATGCTGTCGCACATATAACGCTAGTGCAATCCTAAGGGGGATTTCCCGCATACGCCAGGTGTTGTGGCACCATACAAATGAGAGAACACATTGCATCTGCACCCAAACCGCATTATAGTTGAAGGCAAATGAGCTATCAGGGGGCACACAGATTGCGTTCAACATATGAAGGCTGGGGAATGGAGTCCCATGGACCCCCAGACATCCCCCACCAGGCAGATGCATAAACTCCCAGCAATAGCCTGTAGGGGGACCTCTGTCCCTTTTGATAGGCCGGACATGTTGCCACCTGCAAATGAAAGATGGACAAGCTGCTTCAAACAGTCATTCCAGTTTTCACGAATGCTCTGTCCCTTAAACAGGTGTGAGTTCATGGCTGCGCTGCGGGGAGAGCATTAATGGTGATAGGTTGCATTGAGCTGGTTTGCAACTGGCGCACCCAATTAAAGGTATGCCGTGGCACAGTCCAGGGTAGGGCACCCTATAAATAATACAGGCCCGTGTATGCAATATCACATACAGTCCACAAACTACATACTATTCCAAATGTTCTTTTGTATACATTTCTTTATGTCTTCCTCTTGCAAACTCAAGGGCCAAAGTGATTTTTGTCCTTGAAATGTGGATTTTAATTACATTTTGTGTGCAAAAAACTTTACAGCAAATTTACAAATAAACGAATGAGGGTGTATTATAGATGATGTGCTGGAAGTATTGGTGGTGGACTATGCCCTTTTTTGTGTTTCCAGTGCATTTATCAGAAGAAATGCCCAAAAGGCACTTCTGTGATACAGATTGTGCAATTGCCTAGTAGGTGCCTGAATAATCCGAGAGGGGTGTCCCATCATCTACAAGGGCATACAATCCACACAAACAAGGCAATCCTCTTTGGCCAGTCACATGTTCCCATCAGGAAACATATACCAGGTCACTTCTGCCACAGGCGCTGGCAAGGAATGTCAAGCCCCAAGTATTTTGTAGACATATTACACACAGGGTTTGGAGGATTTCATTTTCCGCAAGTACATTCATGTACTATCTCATACCCAAAACTAGATGCTAAAGTGCATTCGATGATCCGCTACTCTGTAAATTATGGACCATGAGTGAGAGCACTGGGATAAACATACACTTAGATTCATTTAACCTGTTCCATTAGATCCCCATCCTCCAAGAGGGTCTTGACCCATTTCAAAGTCAGGCCAGTGTTCTTGGTGCAGAGTCAGCATGCATTATAGACACAAAGTCTGACCATGTACCAGGCAAAGCCACAATCTGCTCATTGAGGGACACCAAGCCAGGGGGGTGCCATCTGGGACTGAGCTCACCCTTGTGGAGATCTTAACCAACCCACCCCCTTATTCAAGACAAGGCCTGGCACAATGTTCACACACTGTCTAACAGAGTGGCCAGGGAAGATTTTCACACTTAACCCTGTGTTGCACATGTGCTTACTAATGCAGTGTGGAGTTGCTTGGAGTGCAATTACTGTAATCCAACACCAGCCTATCTGTAGCATACGATGAGCTGGCACTATAAAGCAGTATGTAAATTATAAATACCTAATATAGAAGCAATTACTTATTTTATTTGGATTTATTGAAAATGTAATTTTTTTGAAACAAGAAATAAAAACAAGTAAAATGCATGAAAACCAATCCCCAGCCTGAAGGTTCAGTCTGAGGCAGCTTTATAAGTTGGTAAAATCACAAACTGTTCATTTAATTCGAGTATTTGCTCACTTTTAACATGAAAAAATAATTTTTTGTCACACTACTTTCAGAGATCTCATAAATGCAATGCAATATGCTAGGTTAGCACCCCTCATTAACATTTGTAGGCATCTTCAAAAACAGCTGAATCATTTACAAAGTCATCACGACCAGCACCCCTGTTCATCTTGCAGACTAGGTCTCCCATCATTGGTGGTTCTCAGCACATCCGCAGTCAGGACACCATCAGATTGCAGACTAAGTAGTGTAAAAAAAGGGGAAAAAAGCAAGGCAGCAAGCCTTTTCAGTCTATTTGCCCAGGGCATGGAACTACTTCCCTGTACCCATTGTAATTGCCCTAATGCTACTCCAGTTAAGGAGGGAGATAAAAACTCCCCTCTATAAAGAACACTGCATCACTGTACATAACCTATCCGCAGCCCAGCTGCCTCTCTTATCCCTTGTTGACTTTATGCTTGTCTTTAATCATATACAGTGCTCCGCTGCCTCTTGACTTGGTTTGCTCTATAGAAATAACATACAGATACAGACATATATCAGATACCAAAAAAAATGGCTGAATTGAATTACACCAAAATGGGCATGTAAGTAGAAATGTACTGAACAAATTGCATTTGCTTGGTTTGGTGTAAATCCATTCTGTAGTTTTCAAGAGATCTGTATTTAAAAAAGGTTTTTAGGTGGTCTTGCAGGAATGAAAAGACAGCGATATCTGGACCATTAATTTGTATATTATTCACAAATTTGCAATCCATAAAATATATGTGAATCCAATTAAAAGATAAAGGCACACCATTAGATAAGGGAGCTTTTTCTCCTGTTATTTATTGCAGATTTGCACATCTGCCATGCTTTGATTGGCTGGCCAAAACAGAAACATTTCTGCTGTGGCCACCATTACCCAACATGATGCATCGAGCACACTGTTGGGAAAAACAAAATCAAAAAAGCCTTAAGGGGGCAGGAAGAACATACCCTGACCCCAAGACCCTTGTGAGCAGATCCAAAGGGCTACTGCCTGAGATTAAAATAAAATAAAAGATTTTTCAACATGGGGTGGCTGTCAGTCGTGGGTTGGGTTGGAGGTTGCAGCCTTCAATTGGCCACATGACCCACTGCCTGTGTCAAACTCCTGGTGTGCAGAGCCTTTGGTTTTGCAGAGTGGCTGTTTGCCTCCTGTTGCAGGGAGGGTCGTAGGCCAAGCCCTGTGGCTATGCACAGCATAGTTTGGGCACCTGAGACCATTTGGGCCCTGTGACCAAAACCCACTTGCAAATTTGGGGTTGCCTACTCACACAATAGACATGCATAGCATAACTTGGAAACTAAGTGCAAAGCTTATTAACACATAACATTTAATACCAATAAGTAACAAGATCTAAAAGCACAACATAATAAAATACAAAACGCATTTAAACCAGTAAATATTACTACATTCAAAGTCGGCTCTTAAGGTAATACGATATGCAATGTCATTTGTAAGATTATTCTATTAGTCACTTCGAGGGCGACTTCATGAGCATTGCATTTGCTGTTTACATGTTTGTTGTGTGAGTTCTGGATAGCTATCTTAAGCATAACACCATAACGTACCATTTTCAGTGTTTTTTGGCTTCATCTTCCATGAGTCATGGCCCGTACCCTTGCTCAACAATGGTAATAAATCGCATATTACACTCTGCAAGCCTGCATATATGTTTTTTTTTAAAATGTATTCAAACCAAGATGCAAGAGGTTGCATGTGTACAGTAAGTTACCAAAAACAACCCATTGCACCCTGGTTTTGGTTACATCATTTTTTAAGCAAGCATTGGCAAAAGAACAATAGGCCTGGCGGTGGCTGTCAATATTTAGGCTTTTTAAGATTTTTATTGTTTTGTCATGGTTTTTGTAAAACCTTATTGGTGGGAGAGCTGCCAGGCACTCACCAACATACAAAAAACATTGGTTAGAAGCATAAATGTTTTCGGGTGGCAAAAAGTACACATTGCCACAGAAGTCTTGGCACAAATGGGAACTTCTTTGTGTGTGGATGTGCTCTTGTGAAAGAGCAGAATGCCATTACCCATAATGAATTTAGCCAATGACTGAAGTGGGATGTCCTACTGCTCCATGGTGTATAATTTATTGGGTGGAAGAAAATTGTGAATGACAATAACAGGCCATTGATAAAAAGTCTTAGCTGAAACCCCCTGGGAGTAGATAAATTATATATATATAATTTTAATAAAATCAAAAGGTGTTAGCTTAAGCCTGACCTAAAAACAAATTCTGACTTTATAAAAGGCCAGTCACTCAACTTAAACTCTCATCATACTTAAAAGAAACAAAAGAGGATTTCTTTGGAACTATTGTAAATTATTGAAAAGGCTGAAGGGAAATAGTACTGATTCAAGCGTAGAAATTCGTAACTACTGTAAATTTATGAAAAGGGTGAAGGGAAACAGGGCTGATGCAAACATTAGAATTCAGCAAAAATGTTGTTTGCAAAATGTAATTTTTCAATTCTTGAGACCTAGCAAGCAATGCAACAGTTCTGTTGGAAAAGTTATACAAGTTATATTAAATAAATGTTTGGCTTTGGGCTATACGCTCTTTCATGAATCAATCTATTTAAATGAAAGGAACAGAAAATTATATTCACAAGGGAACTACTCAGCCTTCAATAAGGTAATTTAATTTATACACTTAAACAAGTCATTTAGATCTCACTTTAAAACACTATGCACTATTCCTTCTAGCATCACTGTAACGACCTCAACAGGAAAGCAATGTTTTAGGTTGAGGGATGCCCACTACAGCTAAGAAATCTTTATAGCAACCACCACTTCCAGTCAATGTACGAATTTCCTCTTTAAGCAAAAGAAGGAGATGCAATAAACATGACTTCCTTAATCTGACAAAATATTCATGCAACTGCACTTGGGAATTCAATCGCAGGTTTTAATGGGTATGAAATGTTACTATTGGAAGTGTATTCCAATTGCAGCATGATAAACCAGATGTGTGGCTCGGAAATTACAACATCTGTGTGCCATAGTTTTTGTATGAAAAAAGGATTAACATTTGGTGACTTTGGGTTAGAAACATTTCATTCTGTTTTTAATTTTTCAATTGAAATAGTAGTCGGATTTTCTCCACTACGACAACCCTGACAGCCTGCTGCGCCGTCTTTCCTGAGGAGAGCAACAAAAAACACACGAGATCTGCTAAAGTTGTAGTATTAGCTGCCTTTACTCTCAGGGTTGACTGACGAGCAGACATAAAGCACACAGCCAAACAGACAGGCAGTAGCACAGGATGGGTTGGGACCTTTGCAGTCACTTCTGCAAGAGTGAGATGTATATTTCTAAACTAAACGGCGTTTCAACATGGCCCTAAATTTGCACCTCAACAGATATATTTTTAAACATTCATTTGCAGTGGCCATGCCTCCTCATCCTAGCTCCATCAATGAGAAGTCGTTGTAACTTTCGGACTGCCTTTGCCGGGATTCCCACAGACTCAGTCAAAGGAGGTGCCAAGGGCTAAGTAGGCAATGTTCACAAACACGGAGACCGTCGTAGAACACTCACTCCTTGCAAGCACCACAACAAACAATATTTGTGCTGCTAAACCACCCTGCCAAAGCAAAAAGAAACAAACCCAGCTGACAAATAGCACTTGTACATGCAACAGTGTTGTATGTTATTCCACCAATGCTTCAAGTTGTTTGTATCAATTCAAACAAGCACTGGCAAAGATGATAGGTCTGGTGTTGGCCATCAGCCTTCTGGCAATTATTGTTGTGTTTTACCATGGGTTTAGAAAAACTTTACTGTTTAGGAACATGCCGGGCACTCATCAGTTTAAAAAAATCATTTGCTACAGGCAAATGTTTTTGGGTAAAACACACATTACCATAGTACTCCCTGGCACTGAAGGGAACTACTTTGTGAGTGGATGTGTTCCATGTCAAAGGGCAGCATGTTGTAACTCATAGTGAAGTCAGCCAATGGCTCAAGTGGGCTAATGCATTGCCCCTTAATGCATGCTCGAGTTGGTGGAAGGAAACTGGGAATGACACCAACCACAGAGTAATGGATGAAGTTTGGCTAAAACCCAAGAAAGAAAGAAAGCAAAAAAATAATTTAATACAGAACAGTTTAAAATGGACACAATCTGGTATGCTGTGAAATGGAAGCAGTCAGAAAAGAAAAACACTCCAAAAGGAATTTACACCAGCATTGGCAGGAGGTAGGATCTGATAAAGGTGGAATGTGCATCTGAAGCATCATGCTGTCACATCAGGCTCTAAACACAAAGGCCACCCTAAAGTAATTATAAAGTAAAAACAAAAACACTGGCACTGAAGAAAACTAGCTTGTGTATGGATCTGCTCCTTCTGAAAGAGTAAAATGCAGTCACTTAAAGTGAAGTTAATCACTGGCTTAAGTAGGCTGACCCACTACCACATGCTATATGCTGTAGTGGCCGGAGCAAAATGTGAATAACACAACAACAGGCCAATAGATAAAGAGAGGTGGATGAATTCTCCTACTTGTAAGTATATTATGGATATTTTAGTAAAATCAAAGAGTTTTAGCTAATGCCAGACCAAAAATGGATCATGATATAAATTTACACTTCATCAGCACTGGGGTTGTCTGCTTGGATGCCACAGGCTGCCCGCTTCCACAAGCAAATGTTGTTCAGGTGCAAGCTTATAGCATGTCAGGTGCTGAGGCTTGAACATGAAATGCCGACCAGAAAACAGAGCAAAGGTATGCTCTCTGTTGTCACCAGAACCCGTTGATGGACCATATTGCACAGTTACCCATTATGTAGAGTGCTGTGAGGAGCTGTAGCTCATGAGAAAACATTTTAATCTTTTAATGTGTAGATATCCAAGAAAACTGAGGTAGCTGATGTTTAGAATGTGGAATAAAGGTACACAAGATTTAGTCAAAATCGTCAAAATAACACAACACAGGATTTTGGAAAAAAACTCCTGCTGACATATTGATTGATTACTTTACCTAGAAAACTGTGAGAGCTACATTAAAGGTATCAGGATGTTAGGTTAGGCCCTAAAGCCTCCTCCACCTCACGTCTAGTGCTTCATGGGATTTCTTTATCAATGGCAGTGTTCAGAGATTCTGTTAATCAACTGTTCCTTGCCTTTCACTCTTTGGGCTAATGGCTTAATCCTGTACCGAGGATACCCACAACCTTTCAATTTAAATGGTCAAAGGCAGTAGTAGAACACAATTACATACCATTTCTTCTGACTGTGTGATATATGGGCAGTTTTGAGTTCTAGTTGGGAGGGACTGGGGTGTTTTGGGAAATGGTAATTCCAAGCAAATGCCTAAATCACCAAGAAAACTGCACAGTCATTTTTACAAAGCGCATTGGTTCATAATTTCTCTGCATCATATTCTCTTGGTCCCACGGAGAACTTGCATTTACAATAGCATATCTTATTCACTAGTGTCGCGTCCATCCCACCTCTCCAACGGTTAACTGAACGCAATACATCATAAACTTTATTGACCACACCCAGACACACCCAAAATACCGCCCAACTTATTACGTAACTTTATAATGAGTTCGGCAAGGACCACAAGGGTCCTACTGCACATGATCTCACAACACTACATCTCCCCCTTTGTTAAATAAAAAGTACGGACAACATATGTGCATTAGAGCTATTCAAATAGTCGTCGAGGTGCTGGCACCAATCTTCCAGATTGAGTCATATGAGGTGAAGGAGTTGCACTGTCATCTGGCATCATAGATGTAGATTCAGATGCTTGACTTGGGCACTCAGGTGGACTTGTCTCACTCGTGATGTCTGGAGCCGACGAATATCAAGGCAGATGCTTGAAATGTGATGAGTCCCTCATAATGGACTTTCTGGGACGTTGAGCAGTCACCATATGACCTTTACATGTCAGGAATCTGAATGGATCAGCCTAGAACGGAACGTCAGTCTTGCATTTCCGTTTTTGTTTGACTAGGACCCGGGCTCCATCTTCGAAAACTGTGTCCAGAGCGCATCTGCACTTATCTGGGTAGACCTTTATTTTGCTTTTGCGAGAAGTGTCCATGACATGAATCTCATCAGTGTCTACTACTCAGCTTGTGGTCCTTTGTGGTAGCTTTGTCCCAATGGCTCTCCCAAGTAGCAAGGTGGCAGGGTTTTCACCTGTTGACTGACAGGAATGAAGGGCTGGACATAATGCTGACTTGATTGATTCCTTCGAATGCAGCATGCTGAACCCCTTTCTTCAGGGTGCCCATAAATCGTGCAACAACTCCATTTTCCTGTGGCCGGAGAGGTGTGCTTTTCTGATGCTTGACGTTCAAGCAACTAAGAAAGTCCTTAAATTCTCTGCTATTAAAAGGTGGACCATTGTCAGATTTAAGAATGGAGGGAACACCCCAAGCTGGGAAAATATCATCCAGCCTATCGATGACTTTGTCCTGGGTGGTCAATGATAAATCTTCTACTAAGGGAAAAAGTGAGTACTCATCAATAACTGCCATGAGATGATGGCCTTTGTTTAAAGGTCCAAAGAAATCAACTGCAATTTTCTCCCATGCTTGTTTAGGAAGGTCACACATATCTAGCAGTTGCTGTGTAGTCTTGGGAGATAAGCAGTTACACAGGTGACATGCTTTCAGTTCCTTCTTGACTCATTCATCAAAGCGAGGAAACCACACTCGGTCTCTGAGGGCTCTCTTTGTGACTACAATGCCACAATGTCCTTCGTGTGCCAGTTCAATGACTTGTTGCCTCAACCTCTCAGGTATGACAGTTCTTGAACTTCTTAGTTTAATGCCTTCTTGACTGACGGAACACTCTTCCTGTAGATTTTTGATATTCAACGTCATCTGTGAAAGGTTGAGTATGTTTTCCACATGACCGTGTTGCAATGTGTGAGAAAGTCATCCTTTTTGCCCTGATCACCCCCATTTTTTGACCAATACTGGTGGTAACTGACTCTGACTGTGTCCTGGGCTCTGCTAACCAGGCCCAAGGACAGTGCTCTGATTAAAAGGTATGTGGTAATTAGGTGTAATTACAATTGGTACTGACATCCTACTTGTAAGTCCCTAGTATATGGTTAGGCATGTAGGTTTAGGGGCCCAGCAGATTTAATGCACTTAAGTATGCACTGTTATGTTGCCTGCTGTCATTTTATATGCAAATTCAACTTTGGATTTAAAGATACTTCTAAAAGTATTTAAATACCTTATTTTTACATCTAAGTCACCCCTATGGTCTACCCTAGGTGCCCTAGGGTAGGGTGCCATGTAAAAGCATGCAGGACATTTTAAAATATGTTTATATGCCCTGGTGAGGGAAAAACTATTAATTTCATTTTTCCCCATTGTAGCATTTTAGCTCCATAGTCTAACATGGGAATACTGTAATAAAATATAACTATTGACAGAAGTGAGCTAAAATAATATTTCAAGGACTTAAAATATTAGTAATGATAAATCCAACAACTTGCCACAGTTGAATTTATCATAACTAATACATAAAAGAAGTTATAACACTTTATTTTCTGTGAGCCAAAATCCAGCCTTCTAGCAGCCTATCCTGACTGGCCAGCCTTGACAGGCTTAGCCAGATTGCTCTGATGAAGTGATAAGTGGCCTGCACAGAGACAAAGGACATTTGGTGTGGGTAGATCTGCAGAGAACAGGCCAGGAAAGGGGCTGGTTAAGCAAACTGGTCTTCGACGAGAGCAGGACAGTAAGGATCTAAGCCAGGCCTACCCCCCTCTTCCTGTACCCCCCATCCAGATGGGAGCCCCAGGAATAGAATCTGCAGAAAGCCTGAAAGGTGAAATTAGGGTAAATGAGGCACACCAGTAGGTTGGCTTAGCCAGGCCTTAACCCCAAGGAGAAAGTGTCTCCATCTTGAATTTTAAAGTACAGTGTTTTGTGGAATAAGAATATGCCACACTTTGAAGAAAGTGGGCATCCTTCTGAGTGGCACCCTGTACCCTAGTGGACAGGGGTGCCCCCCTGCTTCTTGCCCCCCTGGACACAGGATAAATATGGGAGAGCTGCATAGCAACTCAGATCCCCTGCCTGAAACTACAAGAAGAAGAAGGACTGCCCTGTTGGAACTCTGGCCTGCACCCAGAGGACTGCACTCTGAATGGCTGCAGCTGCTGTACACTAAGGAACTACAGCCCTAAGGACTTTGCCTTGCTTCAAAAGGAGTGGACTCCCTTAAATCAACAGGTTAAAAGAGCTTCACCTGCATAATCTCTAGCAGGAAGAACCCAGCTGACCACCTTCATATGGACTTTAAAGGATTTGGCTAGTGCATTATGGGAATTGTAGTCCTAACTTCCGAGGAGCACCTCAGAGACTCCGGAACTTTGGATTTTGTTTGTGGACACTTTGAACCCCCAAAAGGAACTTCAGGAAGTACCTCCTGAAGTTTGGAGAACTTTTGTGAAAAAGCTCCATAAGCGGAGCGGTCGTCGACGAGAGTCAAGCCACTGCCGACCGCAACTCAGCCTGGATTTCAGATTCGTCCCGCTGAAAGCTCCGGAGCTCAAGACTTCCAGGAGTTCACCAAAGCCTTGCGCAAATCCAAGCCGCCATCATTGATCCGAATCCCGGCCTTATGAAGTGCCCCTCTTGCAGACGGGAGAAAAAGCTCTAGAAAAACAACTAAGTGCAAAGGTAAAAACTTGACCGGCCTTACCGCTCAGTGTATCTGACCCATGCTCCATCACCATTGGCCTTAAACTTTTATTTTGTCCATGTCACGGGCGACCAGATGTCCCAAGTTGGTGATTTTTGTTTTTAGGCACTATAAAGCATATATTCTTTAAAAATTCATATCTCTGGTTCCCTACATTGGATTTTATTTGTTCTGGTGTCATTTTAATCATAAAAATATGTTCCATTTTTATAAATTGGTTGTGGATTTTTATTGTGTGTTGTGTCTTACTTATTTAATGTAAGTGTTTTTAAATGCTTTACACACTAAGTTAAGCCTGCCTCCTCGCAGCCAGCTACAAAGGATTGAGCAAGGGAATAATTTATTGAGTATAAATACTATCCAGAGAGAGGAGGGGTGACTACGAGCGGTTACGAAATGGAAGGCCCTGTACCAATGCTCCTAAAGAAGTCATCAATAACAATGTGGTATCAGTTCCTAAGTGAGAAAGAAGAGTACCTCAACCTATTCTGGTTGTGAGTCAGTATATTGGTCTCCAAAAACGGTTTGAGTGTGCTTATAGTGGAGGTAAATCTCCTATCTATTCTTGTGCCCTCATACACCCTTGCGAGTGTTCAGCATCATCATTGGGCTATGCTCCTCGTGGGGGTGGCGCTGCAGTCCCTCACGGGCCCCACAAGAGGGCTCTTTGGTAGAGATCTTTTTAGGAGTTGCCGCATTTGTGCATGTGGGTATGTGGGCCAAGTAAAATAGGTGAGAGTGAGTTAAAATTACCTATCGGTACCCAAGCAAGTTTAATGAGGGGTCCTTTAGGTAAATTAAAATAGTTTGGGTTTTGGAGACTTTCCTTAAACAAATAAAGGAAAGGACCAGTGTATTCCCGCTGCGCTCAACCCGAAAAAACGTGTGTGATATTCAAGAGTGAGTGGTGGTCGACATGTTTCGCGCAACCAGTTGGTCCCTAATGGATCCCTGTGCGCTTCATCAGGACCTAGAGAGTGCAAAATACTAGAAGAGGCAGTCAGGGACAGACACCCTATACTACCCTCAAAAACCTATTGTCAGGTCGGGAAAACGTCTAGGCGTCCGAGAAACGTATTATTCGTATTCTCAATACCCTCCCTAGTTTGAAGGGGAACTGCGCGACCTTGGCCAGGCCTTATATTGTGTTGGTGGCCGTATTGCTAGTGGTCAGTGCATACTTACCCCTACTAATAATCCACCTTCCAACACAATGATATCCTTGAGTGTGAGCTTGTCTCTGTCTGTGTTGGTAGCAGCAATGATTTGCTCAATGGCTGGACTTTACTATTAAATTGATCTATGCTTCAGCCACATTAGGCGTTGCACAGTGACGCTGTAATGACACTCATGAGAAGTAGTCTGTGGGTTTTTGATCCTTCCCTGGCTTATGCACAATAGTGTAATCATACTCTTGCAATCTCAACGCTCACTTCTCGATACGAAGGGGCAGCTTAGCTTTCGGTTTTCTGAGAATGGTGAGCAACGCCTGGTGGTTCGTGACAATAGTAAAATGTTTTCCATACAAAAACACATAAAAATATCAGAAGCCCACACTACAGCCAGGCTCTCTTTTTCTGGCTGAGAATTGGCACGCTCGGTCTGAGGTAGACTTCTGCTAGCAAAGGCCACAATGTGTCTCTGAGCATTTGGGTGTCCATTGTGTTGAGCAAGGATTGCGCCCAACCCCACGGGCTTGCGTCTACTATGATCTCAGTATGTAATTTTGGATCAAAATAAGCAATTTCAGTTGCATTTTCAATTGCATGTTTGATTTTTTGGAAACTTTGCCACATTCAGAGGACCAATGGAAGAGAATATTCTTCCATGTCAAATCTCGTAATGGGGCACTCACAATGGCAAAGCCACAAATGTATGGGTCTGGAATCATTCCCTCTTCAGAGAAAATATGCCCTAAGAATTTGAGGTTGGTTTTGTGAAAATCACACTTTCCTGCATTTAAAATGAGATCTGCATCAGCGAGCAGACAGCATATCTGTGTAAGAGCTTTGTCATGCTCCATTCAAGTGACCCCAAACCCTAATATATCATTACTGTAGTTAAAAGCATGTGTGACAGGTTGAATTACTCGGCGAATGACATCTTGCAAGATTTCTGCAGCCACCAGCACACCAAATCTAAGTCTTTTGTATCTAAAAAAACCAACATGAGTTGAAAAAGTAATAATGTACCTACAGTTCTCTTCCAGCTCGAGTTGATGGTATCCTTTGTTCAAATCAAGAGGGGATAAAACTTTTGCACCATTCAGCTGGGTAATCATGTCCGCTATGTGTGGACCTGGATGTCTTTCTCTCTTGATTGCTTTGTTGGCCTGCTGCATATCCACACAAATGCACACTGCACCATCAATATAATTTTTTGGCACTACCACTATGGGTGAAACCCATGGCGTTGGACCAGTAGAGCGCTTGACGATGTTATGCTTTAATAATGTGTCCAGTTCCTTCTCAACAGCCTCCTGTAAATGAAAAGCAATCCAACGGTGTCGCAGAGAAACAGGATGAATATCCTCATTAATGTGAAGTTGGACCTCCATTCTCTTGAGTTTCCTTAGTCCATGAAACAAAAACGAGAATTGACTTACTATTTTAGAATGTGCAGTGAGGTTGTAGTTGATGGATATCAGTCCCATGTCAGCAGCAGTGCTGAAACTGAGTAGACATGCACTCGATGAAGTACCTTGGAGGAAATGAATTGACACTTGGACTGTCATTTTCCTATGCCTCATGGTCACTATGATTGTCCCTTGACTTTGCAATAGCATAGAAACAGCCCATGTGTACACCATTGTTTTCGATGGCATTAGACGTGTTATCGGAGACTGTCCGTTTTAAGCCGGCATGATATTGATCAATGCACCACTGTCTATAATTAAAGTTATAGAGCAACCATTCACCTTTAGTGTGATCATGGGGCACTGGCCAAATGGGTTTGTTTGCTTCATGTGGTGATCTCTCTTTGTTATTCTTTGCAAGCAGCCAATCCTACATGCACACGTTGTTCTGCGGTCAACATCACCATTGCACATCCCTCTTCTTTACTGTCGCTCAAAGATGATGCTGAGACGCCTTTGGAAGGTGAATTTGAGGATGATCAACTTTGTTGAGTCTCTACTTGCCTCAATTGATGTTGCCGTTTGACCTTGTGGGCATGGCTAAAATGCTTCTGGAACTTTCTGGTGCGCATTTTCTCTTCTCGTCATGACGCACTAATTTTCTCTTCTGCTTTGCAGACCTTTATGAAATGGTTTTCTTTCCTACAGCCTTTGCATAGCTGTCCAATGGCGGGACATTTAACTTTGTGTGGAAATGAGAATCCACATTGGAAACACAATTACATTTTCTTCTGAGACATTGTCTTCCGGGCCTCCACTTTGTTGTTCTACTTACTTTTCATGATCAACGCTGATTTATTCTGGGCTGTTCAGGCTTCCACATCAGCAGTCTGTTGATCTGCATGCTCTTCAGCTCTCGCAGCCATGAGTCCCTTTCCTAGAAACTCACTGAACTTGCAGTGCATGATGAGGGCATCAAGTCTTTCGACAAACTCATCCATCGTTGCACCAGCTTGCTGTCTTGCCTGGTTGAAAATGTACCTTTCATAGTCGACATTCGGCTTTGAATTAAACTTTGCTTCCAACGCTTCTTTGATATTTCCTCAGCTTGTGATATTCTCTTTATCACTTCTTTCACTCCATCACCTGCAAGGTTCATTAAGTATTTGATGATGTTTTTGTCATCTACTTCTTCTAGAGCATCTATGAAGTCATCAAATGTTTCGATCCTTGCAGTCCATCTGGCACCAACATTCTGCTTTTGGGCGGTGTTGAATGGCAGTGGTGGTTTCAGAAACACCACAACATCATAACTTGTGTTGGGACTCAATGACGCTGAGAGTATATGCTGCCACGACAACGGTCGCTGCTCACTTGTACCTGCACCCTCTGTAAGCATCAGCTGTGTGCTTACATCTGGATCGTCGCACTTAGGCTGATGTCGTATGGTGCCATCTTCTTTCTTAACAGTGAGTAACGGTTTTGTCTCTTGCACGTGTTCGTCATCACTCTCAATTTTGTGCATTGTACCTGGTTGTCAATGCTTTTAGCGTCTCATTTTCCCTGGTCGCCTCTGCCTTTAGCATTTTCTTGCACCTGGCTGTCACTGCCTTTAGCGCTTCTTCATACCTGGTTGTCACTGACTATAACGTATCTGCTTTGTATGGATGATGGCTCGGTGTTGCGCTGTAGTGCTCTATCTCTTCTTTCGGTCTTATCAGTAGGCTTCTATCAGGCTTTCTGACTGTGCTCTTCTGTAGGGCCTTTACCTTCTTTGGGGGCCTTGTAAGAGCTAGAGCGGCGCTTTGACTCCACATACACCAACCGTAAACTGCTTCTTGGGGTGCACATGGCACGCACAAGCAGGTTGTTGGACCTCAGCAAACTCTCAGGGAGAGTAATCTTGTTTCTTTGGGGCATGTATCCCCTACTTGTTGCCAGATGCTGCATCAACCCAGCTCTGGAGCACCCAAATGACCATGCCACACACAGAGCCCTGTAACACACATCTTTATTCTTTGGCATGCAACCGTTAAATGAACACACTATGTCATAAACTTTATTGGCCACACACGGACACACCCAAATACCTCCCAACTTATTATGTAACTGTGTAAGGAGTCTGCCGAGGACCACAAGTGTCCTACTCCACATGATCACACGGCACTACAACTAGGACAGTCACGAGCAGATTTGCAGAAAAATTGCCTTCACCATACCTACACCTATCACTTTCACTTTGCAAGGCAAGATTCTAGCATTCTTTGGCCAGAATGCATTTGGATGGAAACTAAGAAAAGTCTGGAAACTATATAAAACCCATCTGTTCTCAAGTTTGTAATGAATTAATCTGGACCAGAACAACCTAAGAGATGCTTAATTGTTTAGATTGGAAAATCGCACATACAGCCATTTACAGGTTTTGTGGCTTGCACTCACACTCCGCTTTTATATTCCGCCTTTATGTTTGGATATATCTTTTTCACCATTTGTGCCAAGAGGCTTAAAAATTCTGGCAAAAAAATTTAATAAGGAGCATCAAAAGAAAATAAGGAAGATCAATTTTAGGGTTCCGTAAGGCAATGTCCTTCTAAGAATCCTATATTTTCTTAGCTAGAGGAAGCGTGCCATGAGGATACTATGTTCAGATCAGCACATCCAATTTAACACTTCAAAGAAAATATATACACTTTTCCTGTCCCCACTGTCGGAAATTTGGAGCGGGAAAGAAAGAGAAAAAACTTTAACGCTGAAAGCAAAAGCTGCATTATTTAGTTTCATGTGTGAAAATATCACCCATGGGTCAATGGGGATGTCTACATTTCTGAAGATGTTCATGTATAACGAATAAGGGTGAGGATCAGATAATTTATAAAACACATTAATACTGAACAGTGCCTGGGCGCTCCTCAACGAGATTGCCTTATGTGGGAAAGGTTAAACATATACGTTTTTATCTTTGTCTTTGGAGGTGGCTAGATTCATATACTTGTCTGACGTGACCATTTGGTTCTGATCTGTATTATCATGTATTTATTCATGAGTTTTCTGTAGTACAAGCATCATTCCCAGCCGGGTGCCTTAAGCACTTTGCAATGGATTTTGTGAAGACCCTTAAGATATTGTTTTTTTTCTATTTTCATCCAGTTTTAGTAAAGCTATCTGCATAGAAACACATGTCTCATATCGCACAAACAAATTTAGTCTCAGAAATCGGGGGCTGCAGCAAATATCTTTTTCGGGATGAAAGAGACTGAATACATTAGTGCTTTTAAGAAAAACAGAATTTAACAGCATTTCAGATTGCAAGTCCTATACCGTCGTCCTGCTTCCTTGAGTGTTCCACAGACCATAAGAGGTTTCCCCTTCTGCCCTTTCTAACTACGTGCTATTTGTTTTTTCTGCCCTTTCTAACACAGTACTATTTCTGTGTCTTTCACAGTCTTTTTAAGGCCTGGCCTAGAGACAGCTTTTACTGTCACGCCAGATTCATGTTTTCCGAGAAATACATGATGAAGATACATACATGCATTCATACATACAGTCTTTCGGTCACCCTTTTTCATGTGTTGAATTTCTAATTTGAAATGTGGTTGCACTCAAGAAGGCCACTGTTGTTGCCAAGGCAATTTCCCAGCGCGAGTGGAACCCTGAACACTGATTTATGATAGACTTAGATAGAAACCGGTCTTCCTGAACTGTTTGTAGTATGCCTAAGCAAAGACAATGGATTCCCTGAGGTCTCCAATAATAAAACTCTGAAGACCTTGTGATGGCGTGCTCCAACATAAAGTTAAGATTTGGGATCTAGTTCATTTTGCACCAGTAAGTGAATTGGGTTTTGGGCCCAATCTGTGCAGCGCTGGCTCAAGCTCTCTCTGCTATGTTGCTTGAACCCAAGTCGCAGGAGTGCCTGAAAGATACCCCCAGACATATGATAGCATCTTTCAAATTTTCTCACAGAAAAATCCTTTAAAAAAGGCTGCTGTGCAAATAACATGTAGTGCACATACAGCAGCTCCTAATGACCAAACTAAAAGACTGACCACTCTCTGCTGCGCTCCCGCCCCACGCAGAAAACCGCTACACCCTCATACCCTAGTGAGCTGGTACAACAACCATGCACAGGAACATGGGCTTCATTTCGAAAACAACATGCAATAGTAAACTTCCACACCCATTAAACAAAGCTGCCCAGGCTACCAAGACTTACCAAAAAAATGAATATATGTCTGAAAAACATTTGAATCGATAAAACGACTATTCCCTGCCCAAATGCTATAATTAGTAATCCTCTTCAAAAAAGAAATGTACAGCATGAGAAAAATGAAATTTTTCCATAAAAATAAACACACATTTCACATACTGCAATTTCTTTGAGTCATCCACTCACTCAAACCCATTAACTTCAACCTCTGGTGTATTGAGCGTAACACAGTCCCACATTCATACTACATATATCGGTCTGTGAGCAACAGCAACAAAAGAAGGAAGATACCTGCCTCATCTGTGTTTTTATTAGTGGGAGAACGTTAATGCTTTTCCACTTGCGTACAATCTACTGGCCTGTAGGAAGGCCACACTGATAGAGTTTATTTGACACTGTATTATTACTTCCAGCAGAGTTTATATCACATATGTTAGGTTTCTAAGTGCTAGCCATCGTCCTAGTGTTTTGTCTCTGCTCTGGAAGGAGCTGAGACCTTCTGGTGTTGCATCTTTCCTAACATTGACTATTCTATAACTTGCAGTGGTAGAAAAAGACCTGCACTCTCTAGAAGCATCAGCTATGACTGAACCGGTACCTCTGTTGACTTCCATTTTTCGATTGGTCTGATTGTGGTATCCTAGGATCTTCGAGTTATCCAGTGAGCATAAAATTGGGGGCTACATCACAGTATCTGTTGGTCTGCATCTCAGTTCCAAACCTAATACTCAGGATCTTCGAGTCATCCAGTGAGCAGTAAATTTGTTCCAAAGGCTGTGTGCATAGTGGTAAATCACAGTTACCTGAAGATTATGAAGCAACCACCGATTGCCCTTGACTTGAAGTACAGGCGTAAGACACCTGTACATGATTGTCACCTCAAGAAGTAGATGAGTACAGCATTAGTAAAGAATTATAAGCTAACCCAGTCTTCTCTACCTCAGCAGAAACCAGTGTTTAAGACGTAGGCGGACAAATGTGAACGCGGGGATGTGTGAGAGTGGAAAAAATGCACTGTCATGTTGTTAACAAACAACAGTAACATGTCTCACGGAAGTGCCTCACGGTAGTCTCACTGCACCTCTTAGTGTTCCTTATGTGGGACCCCGCAAGTGCTTCATGTGCCATAATCCCTTGCTCCAGCTCCTGAAGTGACATCCCACGTCTTGTGTCTGTATGCCAGCTGCTGTCTGTTTTTCAGCCGCCTACTTACCAAAAATTCACCTCATTTCCATATTGCATATGGTAGTGACTGGTAGATCCATTAATTAATCTGTTTACGTATGTGTCCACAGTAACATCAGCTTACATCAGCGTCATCTACAACCAGAGGCCATCACTAGGTCAGGCACTGCCTGACTCACGTTGCAGCCTGGACCACATGTTTGCCCAGAGATCGGCAACTGTAAACGAACACTTAAACTAGCTATTTGTCTCACAGTCGAAATTGGCTTTGGTCACTCTGAGGAACATTATGGGGTGGGAGGCCAGGCTGTCTGTCTATAACCCCTCAGTCTTTTAATGAGTCCGAGGCACCTGTCTCAGAGTGGGACTCACCCTCAAAGAATAAAGACTGGGGTGAGGAAGAGGAACGAACCAAAACTGATGTTTAGTGTGACTGTAATAAATGGATGACTGCAGTCTTTTGCAGCTTGCAATGCAAGAGACCACTGTAGTGTCAGAGTGGCCTAATTTAGGAAACGGTGCTAATTATTCACACTACTTTTTAATGCCACATTTAGTGCTGCTAAAGTGTCATTAGCAAAACGGGACTTCCAAGTACATTTGTGCTATACAAATACCACATACATGCATTGTGCTGTGAGCTGTCTTCCCGCTGCATAGATGTGTGTGTCTAGGGATGTTAAAATAGGCACTAAAATCTGATAAAGCAACAAAAAGCCATGCATCCCACAAAGGGTAATAATTCCCCGGGCTCTGGTAGTGTCTACTTTCATCTCAGTATAGCAAACTCACCAACACGCCAATGACGATAAACATAGCAGAGTGCCCCTTTGAGACAACTTCTGCGAACCATAATTCAAACTCCCCCATAACTTTAAAGTGCATTTTCACGCGTAAATGCACTCGGGATTCGGCAGCAGAGAGTGCCCGGGGTGAAATACTCAACTATTCTCAGCTGCATCTGCATATCTTAAACTGCTGAGCGCTTTAGACACAGAGAGAGACTGTAAGGCACTCCTGGGAAATCAGGGCATGCGTTTTTCCTATTCAAATACATAATCTCGCCGGCGGCAGAACATAGAGAGACTCTAAATATTGTCTCAGACAGCCATCTGCCATTCATGGTTTCAGTGCGGACCACTTCATTGCATGTACTCATGATAGCTGTGTTCATTTGCAGTGAAAGGGAAACCAGGGCCCTTCTCAACGATGATCTGTGTGTTCTGCAAGTCTCACAAGGAGAAGCCAGAAGCTCTTGCTGCTTTAGGGAAATACTCTAATAAATCGCTTCATGAAAGCCCTCGGGCTTACAGATAATGCTGTAAAAGAGTACCACGTTTTTACTTCTGGCCCAGAGACAGCTTTAGATATTTCACCAGCTTCATCTTAAAAAAATCATAATAAAAATACAAGCATACAGTGACTTCTTTCAGCCCTCCTCAAACATTGGACTGTTCAAGTGACATTCACGGTTTGCATCCCCCCACCACATCATACAGCGTGAGACATAGGACCAGCCTTGCATCCATTGGCACTGTGAGTGACTTCAATTCACCTGATCACATGTGAACCGCTACCTGGAAAGGAGTGCAGTTTTTACTTCTTTTTTCTTTGCAGACATATGGGTGCCACCTTTACACTTTGGCAATTTTATTAGTTTTTACTTTTAAACTTACACTTTCCATTGCATTTTCTTACAAGCAATCGCACACTTCACCTATTGACTTTGCCACTTCTTGTTTTTTATTTCAGCAACTAGTGCATTCTACCAGCCAGTGTTCTCAATTCCACTGTCAAATACCTGCTAGGCTGGCTTATTTCCATTTCTCTAAAGGAGACATTGAAAATAAAAATGATGGAACAGATTATTGTCAATTGTGTGTATTCTAAACGTTGTGGCCCATGAAGGCACTGTAAGAGTTATACCCGCTCTCGAGGGAAATAATGGTTGTGGAAGGCCCCAAACCAGAGTTATGGGCACTTGACATAATCTTCATCTGACCAGTCCCAATTCTTTTTGATTTTGTTCCCCTCTTCTTAGGCAGTGCAAAAGTATACATCCCATCTCCTCCTTAGCTTGAAATGTACAGAGCAGATTTCACTCACCCATAATAATGTAACACCCTTGACTATTGCCAAAAGCAGATCAAATTTAAGATTTATTGTCCAACAGGCAATGCCACTGTCTAGTATCCTCCAACGTGATGATGCCATAATGGCTCTCCAGTCATCTGAGGTTAAGCTGCTGAAAGTGATTTACCACACTCCCAGCCAAAAGCAAACATTTTGGGGACAGAACAATTGACATAGATGGCACCTGTCCGTGGAGTATGCTCCTCAATCTCACCCCTTACAAGACTACTATGTGACATTCAGGAAAGTCCTGTTCCACCATGTTTATACTTTTGAGCTGACTCTACTGATATGCATTAGCATCTACCATCTCCTTTCCACTTGCTCATAGTGCTTTAAAGTATTTGCCTATGCTGCATATGCACAATAGAATAGTTTAATCCCTTCTTTGTTGTTCAAAGACCTCCCACAGTCTCTCAATCGTCATACTTTGTGGTCATTACCCATAAGCCTCTTACGTTGTCCTAGTGCTACACAAAGGCCTCTATCTCTTGCTGTAGCTTCTATACCAGTCCCTACATTCTATGACCAATGCCTGATCAATCCATTTTCATCTTAAAACTACAATCTCTTCTGTATATTTAATGAACAGTCTCCTCTTCTGAAATGCAAATCTTGCAAGCACCTACATACTCATTTCTTTCAGGAATTTCTACTTGGTTAACAGGCACTTTGCCTAAAAATTGACAACATGTAAAGACATATGGAATGTATGATCCTCAAGAAGGAATTCATAATTTCTAAATTGTTTAAATATTGACCCTTGAATCTCTGGAACTCAGTTTCGTTCAAATTATGCGCAGCAGTACTGCACCTGCAATTGTAAGTGCCATGGGATCCAGAAGTTAGTAGATGTGCAATTACTGCACGGTTTTGAGTTCAGATCTCAATTGAGGATAACGTGTTAATTGCAAATGTTTTCGTGCATGCGGAGGTGTGCAAAATTGGAATGTGCACTGTTTGCCTATACAGTCCAAATACCTTGGAGTTCTCCACACTCTTTGAACTTTCTCCAGTTGGCATTCACATTTACACATGACAATGAGTTGTCACGAACACTCAAATTATTATTACCAGAAGCAGTATTTTTGAGAGTTCATTCGATCCACTCACCGATCACTCGCCACTTCCTCAACTTCCATTGTCATAAAACCACAACACCCCTCATATCCATACACAAGTATATATATATATATATATATATATATATATATATATATATATACTTATTTATTAACTGTTTAAATCTTTCATTGTTAAGTGAGGAAGATATATTGTGATCTTGCCTCAGTGTTCATGTAGTGGAGTATTTTTAAACTTCAAATTCCATTTGTGGCCTTGAGTGCTGGAATGCCATCTGCTGACAGTTATTCACTGACTGGAGGAGGGAAGGCCGCACTCTGGGTTTGTCTCTTCAATAAACTCATCTTTGTCTACTGAGAGTTACAGATTTGTTACTTTACACCACAGGTCGGGGTCGTTGTGTGATTTCCCTATCAGGCACCTCCATGTCTCACATGGCAGTCTTAGGCAGGTAAATCTAGCAATGGTTGCCCTGCCCTAACTAGGGTGGGGTGACAGTCAGTATGATCATGCATCCTTGTGGCTGACGGGTCGCCAGTTCATTGCTTTACACTGGCAGAGCCTGTGCAGGCTACACCAGTAGAAACCCTGTGATTCCTCCACCTCCAGCGATGGAGAAACTGTGAATTCATCGGAGCGAGTGAACTGCTATTACCTGGAAATCACTAAAAGGGTCCCATAGTTTCTATTATAACATGAACAATCTTTTGCTGCTCTCTTTTCTCATGTCACTCTTTTTATCCAAGCACTAGAAGTTAATGAAAAATCAGGTCCACCTGGGTGATAAGGGATATTAAGCACAACTTTTGGGCTTAGGATGAGGAAAAGTGACAGGTACGACATGCTGGTCAAATTGAATATCAGAAATTGAACCAATTCTCAATCTGCATACTTATTGCATCATAGGTACATATTATTAATATGTGTATTAATAATGTGGACAGTGTAATAAAAAAATCAGGACGGTGTGCAGCATGCAGTTGAAAGTTGATAGTGAAATTAAGTATTACCATTCAGATGCACTATAGGGATGACAGTGCTTAATTTGAGCAGGTGGAGGCAGGGGGACGCCATGAACACTCTTTTTTGGGGACCAGCGCTTATTTTTCTCATCGGACGTTTACTGAGAGCAAGAGAGGAAAAAACGCACAAAGGGGAAAAAAGGAGAAAGACGGAGAAACCATCACAAATGTAGAAAGCAGGAACCTGCAAGAGTGAGATAAAAGGACAGCCAGGGTCTGGTAGTAGATTAAAGAGGCACGAGAAGGATTCCATACTATGCAGCCTTTGCATTCGGTGTGCCGGTGCCAGCCTCGGGCATCTTAGCACAACTTCAGGCACAGGCAGCTATTCTTCTACAAGTTAAGCACTAAGAGGTAATGTACAGTGGCGTAACAAATGCCCCCGCAACCACTGCAGTGCAGGGGGCCCCCTCAGCACAGTACCTTGGCCTGAGAACTCCTGAATGAATCTGGAGGGGGGTCCCTCCATGTACCTTGCAGGGGGGCCCCCCTCAAGTTTCGTTACACCACTGGTAATGTAAAGTGCATTGATGGATAGTTGCAGTTGTCTACTTAACTTAAATCTCACATTAAAGGTAAACTATATCGCTCTAGGTATTTGAGTGTCACTCACAGGACCAATGAGTGAATGAGCCTGGCATCTGAACTAACCTTGCAAGAAAGATGGAGGCTTGTTGACAAGCAGTTTTAGAGATTGTGTTGTGTCTCTTTTATTGTTCTACAGATAAATAGCACTCATGACATGCCCTGTACTCTCTGTCAAACGTCATTTATGAACACTAGTTTCAGACAAGCCCAGCGAGGGAATGAAATCCCACTCTTGCTATCGTGTGAGCATATATTCAGTAAAATGTGTCAATAAAGTGGATAATAATTGTTGCAATTTTAGATATATCAGCCCATCCCTGTGCATGCACAGCCTGAATGCAGCATTGCTATGTGAATGTTTAATTAGGTATATTAGTCTCAATTGAAGCTGAGGTACTGCAGCCTTTTGATTAGATATGGCTCACTAGCTTCCTCTAGACAGTGCTAAGGTAATGAACGGATCACAAACAAAATCACATTTATCATTCTAGGAAGCGGCCATTACCTAATTGAGGTACCAGTTTCACATGGACATGGAGGAAAGACTCGTCATCAAAGTATTTTCGACTGGACCAATTCACAAGGACTTCAAGAGTATGTGAAGCAGTACTACATGTGTTCTACTTCACGTACTCATAAATGCCTTTGTGAATCAGCCGCAAAACGTCCAACTCCCTTTCAGTAAAAACGCAAAGAGTGTAGATTCCTATCTATTTGCACTAATTGCATATAGATATTCCATGAATATTACCATTTTAAATGCATTGGAACCTACTCACAAAGTTATTTGTAATTAAAGTGGTACTACAGGAGTACTATTTCACATACTCATAAATGGCTTTGGGAATGGCCACAATGTGCCCGATACAGCCTTTGAATGTCTGCCACAAGAGAGAAGAAGGCAATGCAACAATACGTGTGAATAAAGGGTACATGTGAGCCACCCAGGAGCATGCCCCAACAGAATGACAATTCCATTTTAGGGCACTTCCAGATATGTTCATGGATTATATTATTTTGCTGAAGAGAAATGTGCACAAAAGCATCTGTTTTCACACATGTTATCATTAAGTATGCATTAAATTCATGAATCATTCATGTGCCACTGTGGAATACAAGGATTATCAGCATTCTGTGCTCAAAGGTGCAGATGCAGTGCCTTCCCATCTCCAGGAAAATGCTTTTGATTTGACACTGAGAGTAGAGTACATATGTAACTCCTGTGTTAGAGGTATACATTTAATGTACCTGATAGGAGAGAAATGTGGTAAATACTCAATAGTACCTATTAATACAAGTGACAACAGGTCTGATTCACAACTGTTTACAAAAGAAAATGAGTTCAGTGTGAATTATATTTAGAGATTGCTTTTTTGCCAATTTCAATATAGAGCAACATCACAAAGATGTAAAATACCCACAGTGTAATATACACATTGGCTTGCATATTCATGAAGAATGGTGGCATACACTATTGCCTCCTTGTCATCCTCCTTTGTTACCTTCTAGGCACACGAAGTAAGTCCTTACTCAGTAGGAAAGCAGTTAATTTGCCACCATACAATTTTTTGTTTTTCAAAATCCTCACCCTTTTCCATCCATATATATCCTCCTACTGACCCGACCACTTTCTGGTTTATCTTTCTCCTTTGGAGACAGGGCTTCACTGTGCCCCCTGTCCGGTAAGCGCTTAGACGTCTTTTTGTATGTTTAGTTTTTGAGGTCTTGCTAAGGGCAGCTCACCATCGCAAGCAGCACGGTATCCAATACTTTCCCAAGTACTTTAGACTACTTCGTTAGATGGCTTTCATCTATGTCAATGATAGGCTTTGGATTTGCTATTTTCCTCACTATTCTTTGTTTGTCCCCCCACTGGAGCATAGTTCCTCACAGTGCGTTTTGATTGAATATGTTGTATCCTTACATAGCTGACTACAGGGGACTATTCTCACTTTATATATCATTTGGCTTTTAGACCACATGGCTGTTGATCTTCTCTTCCCACACTTTGTCCTTTTTTTTAAAACAAATTCTGATTGCTCCAGATCACCGATTATTCTTTTTTTCTTCTTTCCCATTGCTCTAGATTCCTGCTTGCATCATCGTATCCTGAATATTTTTCTCTCCTGGGACCCCTCCCTTGTCTTTCTTCCCCTTGCTCTAGGTTCCCACTCACTCTATTGTTTTTCAGTATTTTTGTCCCCCACTGACAACTTCTTACACCATGATGGTCAGTGCTATGCCCTTTATGCCAGAGGCTTTTAAACTTCATCAGTATTGGCAAAACCAATAGAGTCGACTGGCCATGTTAAAAATATACAAACCAGTGGTTTCTCTCTGTTCTAGATGGGTGCAGTATTGCATAATACATCGTGCACTGCGTCGTCACATCCCATCGTTCAACAGGGTGGCTAGAACACTGTTTTCTATACTTTGAAAAAGGCTGCCTTATTCCGTGACATGTGACAACGCACTATGCATCATGCACCTCGAAAGTATAAAAACTATTTTCTATACTATTAACATACCCTTTGGGGCATTGGCAATGTAGGTTGTGTCACTCACTCAGCACATGTAAAGCGACACTGATTGTCATTGCTGATTCTTGTTTTTTTCTGTATTTGCTGGTCTACCTTTATGTGGCCGCGTCTCAGTGCTGAGCTCCAACTAGTATGGAGAAAAATTTGTGCTACAGTCAGGCAAGACAGATCATGATGAGCTGCTCTTTGTCCTGGACTTTAACTGATGCTGCCTTCCTGGCATGGTTTCACCTGAGGCTGGCTGTTGCGAGCTGTGTGGATGTGTTAGCAGTTTGCACCACCCCGGGGGATACCACCTAGGCTTTCTTGATTGCTTCATTCAGGCTCTTACAAGGGTTGGAGCATGCCAATTTCTTGTTCCTAGTAAACAATATGCAGGTTCCAGAAGCGCAGAGGGTATTTCCAAGTTTAGTTTCTCCACTCACTATCCCAACATCCTTACTGCTTGGAATGGAATCTGCAGAGGGTAAAGGGTTTACGAAATGGAAGCATGCCATCAGATTCTGAGGTTGGCTACCATGCTCCATCCCTCTCTCTGTCTTCAGTGGAACAGCAGGGCATTGTTTACCATGCTATGTCTGGTGCCTTACAGAAGCATGCTGAGACTTAGTCTGGTCTTAGGAGGGCCCTCCTTGATAGTCATGATAATGAGGAGGAATCTCCTGGTAGATACGTGCTGGCAGAGGTTCCCCAGTGCATCAAGGACCACCTAGGTTTTCCTGCTCCAGCAGTGGATGAGATTCAAGAGGACATTTTTAGCCACTTTTGTTCCCAAGACTCTGAGACTTTTCCTGTTGATATGGCTATTCATAACTTACTTTATAAACAAGTGAACAATATTGAATATAGTCTGCTTTTCCCAAGTTCCTTGCAGATATATACCCATTGGATAGCGTTGATGCTTAGGTTCCTTCCCTCATCAAAGTAGACTTTCATCTGGCAAGTGTTTTTCCCAATGTGCTCTGGCCTCTGAGGATGCTGCTCCTGCAGACTCTGCAAATTACAAGAACCATTTTACATTTAAGGAAGCGTTGAGTATGTTTGCTCTTATAGTGAAGGCCTAAGCTACAATAACAGTTCAGCTGTTTTGAAGGACTTCCAGTCTGTTTCTGGCTCATGTGAAAAAAAATAGATCTTATTTCTCCCAGAGGTTACCTTCAGTGAGTTTTGGACTGCTCATGCTGCCTCAGATACTGCCACCTCTGGAAGAAGTTATATGTGGATGCAGACCTGTAAGCTGGACAGTGCTCAATGGAACTTGTTGCTTCATCTACCATTCCTTTAGGAAAAGTTGCTTGGCCCACGATATGAGGCACTTGTCATGAAGTAATTCAACCATTTTGCAAGGTTTTTCTTCTCTTCCATCAGTGTCAATCAAGGGACCATTCATTCATCAGTGGAAGGTTTTGAAGACATAGCAACCATAGGGAGCGGCCCTGAGGGAACTACACTGGCTACCGGTGCAGGACAGAGTTGCTTTTAAAGCTCTGTGCATCTGCCATAGGATTCTGAATGAGAAGGGACGTAGTTATCTTCGGCCCTTATTCATCCCCTACAGACAGATTCAGAATCTTAGGTCTGCTGGCCCTGCAAAGTTGACAGTGCCTAAAATTCAAAAGGCACGGTTAGGAGGCAGATCCTTTAGCTTTTTAGATGCGAAGGCCTGGAATCAACTGCCGTTGGAGCTGAGGATGCAGCCCTCAGAAGTGCTGTTCCGTAGAAAACTCAAAACTTGGTTCTTTCGGTCACTTCCGATGGATTGATGCTAATTTTTTCTGATTTTGGATAGGGCTCTACTATACTGGCAGCTGGAATTCTTAGTGCGGGGACACTCTGTTGGAGTAACCAAGCGCATTACAAGCTTGTAATCAAATCTAATCCTAGGGCCGGTGGTTGTTTTGTGGCTCCTTCATCAAAAGTTTGATGCTCCTTCATCAAAAGATTCTGGTCTCTACCTCATGCTTCTGCCCCTGCCCCTTCCACTTTTCCTTAGGCATGCCTATCTGTCTTTATCACCTGCTCTCCAGAGACACCTAGTTGATGCTCATGTGGGTCATTTTAATGACTAGTAGAGTTTGTTGGTGTCTGTGGGGTCCTTCAGAGCCTGAATCATATATACTTCATTGAGTTCCAGTCTCTACCAGTCATCCAACTCCAGGAATTGAGTGACATTCTCTGGGACTCATCATTTTTCTCCCAACAGTTGCAGGACCATATTCTCCTAGTCTTCAGTGACAACCAGGTGTCCCGGGCGAACCTTTTTGAAGAATTTTGGCACCCCAAATTTATATAACAAATACCCCTTTGGCACACCCCAATCATTATTGCTTGGTGCATCATCCCCCTGCTGAATTGATCCATAGTACTAATAACATCCTATTTTTCAATTGAAATTCCAGACAATACAACCAAAAGGCTGGAAGCTGTTACCCCCTTTTACTAATTTCCTTCTTAGTTTTTCTCCATGATAACCTATTGCCTTTAGATGCCAAACTAAATCTACATAAGTTGCCTTGTATTCTTTGTATTTCCTTTCTATCAAATTCTAATGGGACACAATTAAACAAGAAGGTGATCAGCTTTGGATGGCTAAATATCTTAATTAAATTGGCCCTACAAAAGATTGTTATGTGTAGGTTCTGCCATTTTCTTAATAATGTATTTATTTCTTTGGCTATCCCATCTACATTCTTATTAGTGAATTTCTCCAAATACTCTGTGATTGTAGTGCTGGGATATTTGATCTCTTTCCTAACTTCTTTCAATCTCTGTGCTTATATTCCAAGCATTGATCTCCATCTTATTTTTGTTTAAAAGATGCCCTAAAACGTTACCAAAATCATTTGCTAAGTTCTCTCTTAGTGATATAGTTTCATTTATCTGTCATGTATAACTGAATAAACCATCAGCATATACAGCTAACTTTCTGCTATATCCCAAAGAGTTTAAAACCTGATTGTTCCCTTATGGGCTGCGCTAATGGCTTAATGTATAAATCAAAAAGCAGTGACAAAAGCGGGCATCCCTGCTGTGTTCCTCTCTGGATCTGTTCATCATCATTGAGACTTCCATTGACTAAAATCTTACCATGTGGATTTCCATATAGTGCGCTTATTACTTGAATATATCTTGGACTAATTCCAAAATTATCCAGACACTTTTGAACATTACCAATGCCAATGGGGCTTTATGTATTTGTTTTCAAGGTCTATCATACCTATCAATGTAAGTGTAAGGTCATGTAGTTATATTCCCAGAATAAAGTTATTCTAATCTTCATGTACCAATTTCTCAATAGTAGATAGTCTCTTACCCAATATATTGGCAAAGGCTTTGTAGTCTGAATTAAGTAAGTAGATCAGTCGATAGGACTCACGTTTTCTCAGGTTTTTATTCGGTTTAGGTTTAGGCTTCTTGCCAGCTACGTGGGGTCTTCTCTCCCTACCCTTCCTTCTTTAGTAGATTATTGTGCATATCCCTCAAAACTGGCATGACCTCCTCACTTACATTTTTATATATCTCCCGGTATCCCATCTGAGTCTGCAGCTTTCCTATTCTTAATACTCATTATTTCCCCTCTTATTTTTGCTTCCTTAATTTCTTGTACCAGCGTCTCTCGATCCTTCCTATCCAATTTAGGAAGCTGTCCATCTTTTAGCACATTTTCATTAGGTTTATTAATTATTCCTCACTATATAGCTTTTAATAGAAATCCCAAAATATCTGCCCTTTTTCTGTCCTGTTAGACACATCTTTACCATGCTCTACATCCCGGACGCCACTGATATGATTTCTCACTCCTTCCTTTTTAAATTTCTAGGACAGAATTTACCACAGTTTTCGCCATATACATAATTTTGTTGCTAACTAGACTCCTTTGGTTTTGCTAACTAGACTCCCATCACACTTTACACTTCTGATCTAATCGCTCTCTTTAAGGAGTTCTCCGGTGCCTTCTAGTGTCTCAGTTTCTTCCTTACGTTCAACTTCAAAATCTGCTAGTGTACCAACTTGTCTAATTCTTCAATTCTTTTTTTAAGCAGATGATCCTGTTCTTTACTCTTTGTAGTGGTATTCTTCAACCACTTTCTAATTACACCACACAGGAAAGCAGTATACGCACACCAAACAGTGTTCACTGCACTTTCCCTATTATGTTTAAAGAACTCCTGTGTTTCTCTTTTTAATTCTGTTGTTAAGTCATAGTCCCCTAGCAGTCTATGATCCATCATCCATCTTGACATTTAATATTGCTTAGGGATCTCCAGCACTAACCATACTGCTGAATGGTCTGTCAAAATCATAGTAATATGCCTAATCTCTATCACCTTGTCTTTTAGCATGAGATCTAATGACCAATAGTCAATTCTGGAATTATGTTTGTACGCATTTCTTACGATAACATGTATATCCACTTTGTATTCCAGCTCATGCTGTCCATATATCACATAGCCCCACATCCTGCATTATGTCTTCCAAATATTTTTAAACTTTCAGCAAGTTCGAGTGAGGACCCTTAGTTGACCAGTCCAAATCATTGCTCAACAGTGAAATAAAATCACCACTCAAGATAATAGGGCCCATAAAATCTAGCAGATTAGTCAAAATGCATTTCAAGTGGTCTGGGTCATCTATATTAGGTCCACCATATCCTGCACACACCACAGTCATATTGTTAGCTTTAATCTTGGCATTTACTCAACTTCCAACATTATCTACTTGCATGTCTAAGATATCTATATTAGTGTGTTTCCTGACTGATAACTACCCCTTAAGATAACAATTGCTGATCTGTACAGGCTAACTGCTGTACTCCACCCCTCTCGTTTGAAAACATATTTACATTCTATACTCTTCATATGTGTATCCTGCAAAATTATCACATGTGCTTCTGATTGTTTTAAATATTCTATTACCCTTTGCATTTTCTTTTTCTTATGGAGACCAATAACATTCCACGTCATCAAATGTATTTTTTAAATCTCTTTCTATAACCATTTAATGCTTTGTGTTACCCCGCTTGACAAGGATGGTTACTGTGGCTAGCGGGCTAAAAAAGATTTACTTTTTCCCACATGCTCACCATCCTATGTACCTCTCCCCCTCCTTCAAGAACCCTCACTTGTATTTTGGCGCCATAATTAAGTGTATGTTAAGTGCTACTATGCTTCTTCCCCCATCTAGCTCATTGTAATGCCACACTTTTGTTACTGTCTTCCTTATAATGTGGTATATTCAGTCTTTAGACATCTGCCTTTATTGATTTGATTAATGTATCCAATTCACCCACCTCCCTGATATCATACATCTTATTGTCCCACATTATTCTTAACATTGCGAGGAATAGAAGCAGGACCTTAGTCCCATCTTTCTTAATTCCTCCATCCCCTGACCTAGAGCCCATTGCCTTTCCTCAGTCATACGGCACATCGTACCTCACCGTATAGGTACAATTCTGATACATCAAGTCCTTTATTTTCAGAGCCACTGTCATGATCTGTCCCTCTACTGAGTAGGTCTAAAAATGGTACTAAAATCTTCCTTGGTCTCTTGTGATTAACTTTTGTCTTGAATGGGTCTTGGTGTATTCTCTGTATTTCTTGATCCCATTTTATCTCTGTACTACCTTGAAAGATTTCATCCTTTAGAAGATGTATTACACATCTCCAGATCCATTCCTTCTGCTACTTTTTGAACATTCAATATTTTTAAATGAATTCTTCTAGACTTGTTTTCCAGCCTTTATAAGGTCTTTGACATCATTCTGTCTTGTTCTTTCAGTTTTGTGATTTCTTGCACATTCTTTTGTACCTCAATCAATCAATCAGGGGTTTGTAAAGCGCAGCTACTCACCCAGGGTCTCAAGGCGCTGGGGGGCGGGGGGCGCAGCTTCTAGGATGTTAGGGTGATTCGTCGAAGAGCCAGGTCTTGAGGTCTTTCAGGAACTTGGAGAGTGTTGGTGTCTGTCGGAGGTGGAGAGGGAGGGTGTTCCATGCCTTGGCCGCGAGGAAGGAGAAGGAGCCCCCTCCTGTTCTGGTCTTCTTGATGTGTGGTACCGTCGCAAGAGAGAGCTGGGCTGAGCGGAGGGATGCGTGGAATGAGAGGCGGTGGTTCATGTAGACAGGTCCTGTGTTGTGGAGGGCTTTGTGGGCATGGCTAAGAAGCTTGAAGGTGATTCTCTTCTCGACGGGAGCCAGTGTAGTGTCCGTAGGTGTTGGCTGATGTGGCAGTGGCACGGTAGGTTGAGGACTAGTCTGGCGACAATGTTCTGGGCGTTCTGGAGTTTGTGGGTGAAGTTCTTGATCCTGGCGTAGCGGACGTTGCCATGATGAGGGCATTGGTGACGGCTTTCCTGTGTTCAAGGGGAATCCAGTTGAAGGTCTTTAGGAGGAGGCGGAGGGTGTGGTAGCAGGAAGAGGTGACAGCGTTGATCTGGTGGTCCATTTTGAGTTTGGAGTCCTGGATGATTCTGAGGTTGCGTGCATGGTCCGTGGGGGAGGTGGGGTGCCTGAATGCAGGGGGCCACCAGGTGTCGTTCCCGTCATCTGGGTGTGGGCCCATGATGAGTACTTCAGTATTGTCCGTGTTGAGTTGTAGGCAGCTGTTCTTCATCTACCTGGGGACTGCTTCCATTCCTTCTTGAAAGTTGTGTTTGGAGATGTGTTCGTTGGATTGGGAGAGGATGAGTTGGGTGTTGTCAGCGTACGATACAATGTTAAGTCCGTGTGATCTGACGATGGAAGCGAGCAGGGCCATGTAGACGTTAAACAGGGTGGGGCTGATGGAGGATCCTTGGGGGACTCCGCAGGTGGTCGGTGTGGGTTTCGAGAGGAAAGGAGGGAGTCTGACCTGCTGCGTTCTGCCAGAGAGGAATGAGCGGATCCACTCGAGGGCCTTGTTCCGGGTTCCTGTTTTGTTGAGTCTTCAGGCTAGGGTGCGGTGTGAGACTGTGTCGAAGACCACGGAGAGGTCCAGGAGAATGAGGGCCACAGTCTCTCCTCTGTTGAGGAGGGAGCGGATGTCGTCTGTTGCGGTGAGAAGGGCGGGTTTTGTGCTGTGATTCTTCCTGAAGCCTGATTGGGAGGAGTCGAGGATGTTGTTTTCTTCTATGAAGCAGGCGAGTTGACTGTTGACTGCTTTTTCCATGACTTTCGCTGGATACAGGAGTAAGGAGATCGGTCTGAAGTTCTTGAGGTCGGTGTGGTCCGCTGAGGGTTTTTTCAGGAGAGGGTTAATCTCAGCGTGTTTCCAGTCATCAGGGAAGGAGGCAGTCTCATGGGAGCGGTTGATGATTTGTCGAAGCTCGGGGGCTCTGTGGTAGATGTGGTGGGGGCAGGGATCCGAGGGGACCCCGGAGTGGGTTGACATCATAGTGTTCAGGGTGTCTTCAATGCTGAGGGCAGTCCAGCTGTCAAGTGTCAGCTGCTTGGTGTAGGGAACAGCAGGTGTGGGTTCCGTGTGAAGGTTGTTGTCGTCAAACTTGTCATAGATGGTTTTGATTTCGTGATGGAAGAAGGCACTGAGTCCGTCGCAGAGGTCCTGGGAGGGTGTTATCTGCATTTATAGAGCGCATGGCTGCCTCAGCAATGGGGCATCCCAGCGCTAAATCAAATAGAAGCGGACAGTGAGGCAGGTAGGCTAAAGGTTGGAGAAAAGCCACGTCTTAATAAATTTTCTGAACGCCTAATGGTCTTGCATGCCGCGGGCAGCAAAGGGGATAGTATTCCAGAGGGCGGGTGCCAATGCCCTGAATGAGCGCCCCCCTGCCCTTGTCCTGCACAGCTCACTCATGATTTGCGGACTCAGGCCATGCAAGATCTTGTGTGTGGTACAGAGAGTCTTAAAATGGACTCTCTGTTCTATAGGCAACCTGTGAAGCCACCGAGGGAGGTCGGAGGCATGGTAATGTTTAGGTAGAGCGTGCGTGCTGCCGCGTTCTGTGTCCGTTGAAGTCTTTTGGTCACGGTTTTGTTGGCGCTCAGTAGTATCCCATTACAGTAGTTTAGTCGTGACAACACGGTGGCTTGGACAATCATCTGACGGATAGGTGCGTCAAAGAATCCCAAAATGGGTTTCAGGCAACGTAAAAGACCAATACAAGTGTCCGCCACAGCTTTAGCCTGTGCCTCGAATGTAAGGGAGCTGTCCATCAGAACTCCCAGATTCTTAACCACGCTTTTCGGCTGGGGAGGGGTACCAAGGGCCAAGGGCCACCATTGATTGCCCCATAGGTGGGTGTCCTGGCCCACCAAAAGCACTTCTGACTTGGTGGAATTCAATTGCAAGTAGTTGTCAGCCATCCATTCAGAGATGGCCGTGAGGTCGCCTTGGAATTTCGCCTGATCTTGCTTAGAGTTGTTGGAGAATTTGAACACCAATTGGGTATCATCGGCGTATGATACCATAGCCATGTTCCGGGCTTTGGCCAGAAGCGCCAGGGGGCGGACATAAATGTTAAATAGAGTGGGGCTCAGGGCAGATCCTTGGGGAACACCACAACAGAGAGGATGGACATTGGAAGTGAAAGGAGGGGCAGAGACGTGAAACGACCGATCGGTCAGAAAGGATGCGAACCAGGCCAGGGCCTTGCCGTTGACCCCGATCTCCTCTAGCCGATGTAGCAGAGTCCTGTGGGAGACCGTGTCAAAGGCTGCGCTGAGACCCAACAGGATCAGTGCCGAGGTTCTGCCCTCATCCAATGCAGGCCGTAGCTGCTCTGTAACTGCAAGTAGTGCAGATTCCGTGCTATGTCTAGCCCGGAAGCCGTTTTGAGACCGGTTTAGGATCGAATTAGCTTCTAGGTATTGCGTCAGGATGGAATTGACATGGGACTCCATGATTTTGGCAAGGTAAGGGAGAAGAGACATTGGGGAAACATTTTCAGGCAGAGACGCATCCAATGTCGGTTTTTTTAGCAGGGGGATGACTTTGGCATGCTTCCAGGACTTAGGGATCACTGCCGCTGAAACTGACCTGTTAATCAGCTCCCGGCCCACCGGTAGAAGACAGTCGTGAAATTTTCTAAAAAGATCAGGTTTCGGAGGATCCTCAGGGGAGCCTAATTTTACCTTGGCCGACAGGGCCTCCATATCTTTAAGGGACATGGGCCGAAGGTCCTGAAGAGAGTAGGGCATAGCGACCAAGAGCGGATTCCTCCGGTGATCGGGGAAGTCTTCAGCGGACAGAATGCGCTGTAAATGCGTTCCACTTTGCCAATAAAAAATTTGGCCAGTGTCTCGCATTTCAAATTGGAGGATATGGTGTTATAGGCAGTAGGCGGGGATTTTACCATTTCTTTCATAAGGGAAAAGATGGTTTTAGTTGGGTTCCTACTTGTAGAGATCATATTAGCATAGAACATTGCTTTGGTCTTCCGGACCAGTTTGTGGTACCGTTTGACTGCGTTCCTGTAGATAGTCTTTGCTGTAAAATCATAGGAACTTCACCAAGCCCGTTCTAGGATTTTACATTTTCTCTTTTCCATGGTCAGAGATTCATTGTACCATGCATGAGTTTGGGTACGTTTGACCAGGGCCATTTTTGCCGGGATACAGCAGTCTAATGCATTATTGACCCATCCCCTAAAAGCGACATCGCCTGTCTCTATATCAGTCGGCCATTCTGGGCGATGCGTGTTTAGGGTAGCTGTAAAAATAGTAGGGTCTAATTTGTGCGGTGGGCGCCTCATTAAGGCGGGCGAGGGAGTTGCAGTGGGGAGCCTTCTAAGCAGAGTCTCAGAGAGATGAGTGAGTGGTCCGTCCACAGCATCGGAAGGGGGGGTTAGTCTCCATAGTCTGGAGATTAGTGAATACAGGATCAAGAAGTTGGCCAACTCCATGTGTTGGTCCCTCAAGCAGCTGCCTTAACTGGCATGCAGCCATATCTCCCAGGAAGTTGATAGTCTCCTGGGACTCTTGGCAGTCCAGATGTATATTAAGGTCCCCAAAAATGCTAAAATTGGCTGCTTCTAGTATTATTGTGGATGCCGTATTCGCTAAAGCTTCTTGAAAAACTTTCAAAGAGCCCGGAGGGCGATATACAAGCAGCCCAGATAGTGTGAAATTGTGGGTCAGCGCAATTTTAAAAAGGGCGCTTTCACAATCGGGGATATTCTGCGGAGTAAAGCTGCAGGAATAAGCGGATTTAAATATGATGGCTAACCCCCCTCCCCTCCCAGCTGCTCTATTCTGGGTGCACATCAAGTAGCCTGCAGGTAAGGCCAAGGCAGGAATGGCCACAGAATCAGTGGTGAGCCAAGTTTTCCGGGAGGAATAAAATGCCTGGAGCGATTTCTTGTGAGGTCTAATACCTCTGCGTGATGTTTAACAAGAGATCTGCAGTTGAGGCTGCAGATGGCAAAGTTTTTCAGCCCAGAGGCAGGGAGTGGCAGCCGTGAGCCGATACCTACCCCTAAACTGCATATGTTGCACTGCGGGGGGAGAAATCAGGGTTCCAATTGTGTTGTCCGCAGGCTGCTGTCGCTTGTAAAGCAAGCAGAGAGTCCCGTGTGTAGACTTGCCTGCAGGGCAGCCCGAGACCAGGGGTCCTGGCGTCTGGCGATGTCCAGGTGCGGACGGGCACAGATGGTCTTGCCTTTGCCAGGAGGGAGGTGCTCCGGAGATGAGATGTTGGTAGTCTCACTGTTGGGTTGGGCAAACTCTTTGATGATGCTGAATAGTTCTTTGCTGTTGTCTGAGTGGGTGGAGATTCTGTCCTGGAGTGCTTTCTTCCTTGAGTCTCTGATGAGTTTGTGGTGGGCGGTGGTGGCTGCTTTGAAGAAGTCGAAGTCTGCTGTGGTTCTGGAGTTCCTCCATCACTTTTCGAGGCGTCTGCATGTTCTTCTAGATTCTTGGAGTTCAGTGGAGAACCAGCTGCTTTCTTGGAGTGTGGGTTGGAGGTTTTCTTTAGGGGAGCAATGGTGTTGGCGTAGTCGGTGATCCAGTTGTGTAGGGTGCGGGCGGCGGTGGTTGGGTCGTTGTCTGTGGCGGTGGGAGCGGAGCTGCTGAGGGAGTCGGAGATCATGTTCCAATTCCTGCACTGGAGCTGGTGTGGAAGTTTGCGGGTGATGTTAGTTTTGAAGGTGAAATGGGCGCAGCGAAGGTCCATCGATGGGAGTTTGGAGGTGTGGCTGAAGGTGATGGGGTTTCCTGCTGTGAAGATCGGGTTGAGGGTGTGTCCTGCTGAGTGCGTTGGTTCTGCTGCGATCTGTTTGAGTCCGATGTTGTGGAGGTTTTCCAGGAGGGAGGTAGAGTTGGGACTCTATTCTGACTTTCTGCATAGAACTTTAGAATTCTGTTGTTCTAGTAGAAAATTAATCAATCTTCTTTTCAAGGACTAAACTAGTCTGTTGTATGGCTCTCTGACTATTTTTTGCGGTAGCAAATCAGTTTCTGTGGGAAAATGAGTTGTTGGTTGAGGGGGGTGTGAACCCTACTCAAGCAGCAGCTACAATCCTTGTCAGGGGAGCCACAAAAAGTCACTTAATTAACCTGTGTTTAACCCTCTGGTAGCTTGGCACACAAGCCTTATTTTAGAGGCAGCACCAAACAGTAACAAAGTAGAAGTACTATACAAGAAAAATCCCACACCAATTAAGAAAAATAGAGTACATTTTAATACATTTTTTGACACTAAAGCAACAAAAATCCAATCAGTAGAACAGCATTTTTAAAGTGTAAAATAGCTCCTAAAAGATCAAAGCACCAACCACAGACTCTAGTTGGGCAATTGCGGGTCAAAGTCGAATGTTATGGGCTACCGTGATGGAGCGAGAGTCGGATACATGAGGTGGATTGGGCCCCATCCTCGCTTACCTTCCGACTTAGAAGAAACTTTGGAGAAAAATGTCTGAGGAGGTAACATTCAGCGGGTCAAGGCAGCAGACGGTATCCAAGGAGGAGGCTTTGTCATCGGGCAGCCGCTGTTGAAGTTGCGGTGAAGAGTCCTATGTTCGGGCTTAGTCTCTTTTTCCACAATTGGTCTACTAGATCTACTGCTGACACTCGGAAGCAGCACTGACAGCATACATGTGTCTTCAGCGCCGGTACAGAAGGGATACTTCATGCAATCACATTATTACTCTCCCCAGGACTTTAATCACATATCAAGGGTAACACTGTGTTTCCACTGTGGAGTGGTAGTTGCTGTAAAGACTTCCTGAACTTTGACTCACCTTGAGCACTCCAGCACTATATGAATAAACCAACTTTAATGAAGCAAACACTATTTGCTATGCTTTATTCTGAACTAGTCTAAATTGGGCTCATGAGCATGAACTAACCAAAACTCTCACACCACTGTTATTTGGTGGCATTGTTTCGTTGCATAATGCATTTGCAGATCATGAAATTCTGCCACTATGATGGAATTTCTGCAGTGTGAAGTTAGGGTTGTGGCAGTCATTCCTGGGTAGGTCTGAAAGGGATGTTTCAGATTTGTGCATGCACAATTTTCCACTGGGTGTATTCCATGACTTGTTAGTTAATCTTATGAAAATTTGCTCCAAATATAGGAGTAATCCTCCAGGAGTTAATTTCAAATTTCAGCCCTTGCCCTTTGTGACGCTATGGCATAATTTATAATATACTATAAAAGAACACAATAAACCTAGGCTAAATCTTTACAGTGGAAGGGCAATTCGTTTTGATTTTGTGCAGCCTCATTTTCAGACCTCCTTCAGTTCTGTAACTTTGGTGGAATGTTTCTTATACATTTGAATTTTTCATGCCGAAATTGTCTTAATTTTGTACTTTTTTTTATACTTCTACTACTTTTTACCTGCAATACATATTTTTTTTTATTATTCTTTTCCCTGTTGCCATCTGTCTCCCTTTTTCGTTTTTTTTTTCTCTTCCTTTTTTCAACTTCTTACCCTTTATTGCTTCTTTTTTCATTGAGTCTTTGTTTTATTTTAATTGACTCTCTTCTCTTTTTTTCTGATGGGAGGATATTTGCAGATTTTTGTTTCTTTTTCTTGTGGCGGTATCACCGTGCAACCCTTTTACTTCCTCTCTTCTTTATCTGCTTGCCCGCTCCTCGCTGATGTCCGTCCCTTAGCACAGCAAGTGTCCCCTTTTTCTTGTAACTGTTTCATTCTTTTATGCTTTTAAGCATTTTAGAAACTGTACTATTTCGAAGTACTAAGCAAGTTCAGTTTTCTTAGAAGTGTAATTTTAGACGTGTTACATATCGAACTGACAGGTTTTTTTAATTGATAGCTCAATAAAAGCCAACGTAGGATTTTGAGAGCCAAGATACAAATTGAGTCTTATTAAATAGAGCGACCTCGCAATAATAATAATAATCACATGGGAAACACATTATCTTTAGTTTAAGGTGAACAATTTTCTTGAGGATCAGAGCATTTTGAAAAAGTCAAGTTATTGATTTCCCTGCTCTAAGGAACAAAGATTGCTTGGAGGGAGAGTAAATACCGCAGGGCTAGCACAAGTCAATCACATTGCTTTAAAAAAAAATCTATGACTTTTCATGATTTTATGTATTTCACATCTGCCTCAGGATGACTCAGTGTTTTTAAGGTCACTTAAAACATAAAATGTTGATTTACAAGTTATTATCCTAGTAGCGGTTAAGACAAAGGCTTGTCTTATTTTGTGTGTATGTTCTTTCTTGTTTTACAAAGCAATGAAGTGATGTTCCTCCAATGTCTGTGTGAAACATGTTTTTAAATGTGCCGATGTCAGAAACTGTAATGTCATTTGGGATGATCTGTTTTCCCTGTGAATATTTTATGTATGTATGTTTTATTTACTTTTTAAAAGTGCTAATTATCATTGCATCAAATCGCTAAATCGTGACACACCATGTATACCTAAGCCAGACATGTCAACACGCATATTTCTGGCATTACAAATAGATACTACCTTGAAATACAAAAAATCAGTTTAGCTTGGAGGAGTCGTCTATATATCTGCTTGAATTTGCATGCAGACTCGACCTGTGCCCTATCATAAAACTCCCTCTTTTCTGCCATGTCCATATATGCTTTGCATCTTGTGTGAAAAAGTATGCTTGTGCATGGCATGCTGCTCTGTTTATTTTGCTTTCAGACATGTATTCATGACTATTGTTTCTTGCATACTTCTGATTTTGTTCTCTTTCTGTTACTAATAATTAACTATGCCTGAAATGTAAAAGTGGAGTGAAACTTCAGTGATGCATGGGTCAGTTCCTCACACTGTGAGGGTGAGGGGTGGCATGCAGATTAGAACCCCTATTTAAGTTTCTGTAAACCATGAAGACAACTTTGGCAAGTGAGGTAATCTCGGTTAAAGAGTCACAATGTTGTAGTATGTTAGGAAATGGGCTGTAATGTAATGAATGGAAGATGATGATACCTCTGCCTACCTTTGTCACAAGCTCACCATCCCCGGTGGCTCTAGGTACTCCTGGGGCCAAGACACCATTAGACTGCAGGTGAAGTGCAAAAAGAAAAAACAAGCCAACAAGCCTTCTCCATCTGTGCACCTAAGATCTAGAACAATATTCCTGTATCCATCTGGACCACCCCAACTCCTCTGCAATTTAGGAAATTGCTGAAAACTCTCTTTAAAGAACACTACATCATGATGCAGCGACAGTCCAAAAACCAGTTAACCTTTCCTTCATAACCTTGATTCTACCTTTGGCCTTGTACAGGATTTCAGCTTTGTTTGGGCTATATTAATACCACATACATGTATACATACATCATTTTGCCTAGGTTGTGTTACAGATCCTTGCATTGGGCCAAAATTCATCTCCCTGGCAACATAAAACACAAGCGCTCTCTATTGTACCCTACATATCAAATTCTAGTTCTAAATATATAAATTTCCACTGACAGAACTCCTAAAATATGTGCTTTTAAAAAAACTGTAGTCCCTCCCACTAGTATGCACAACAACACTGCTGTGTTCCTACAGTTGTAGAAACAATACATGGTATAGTTTTGGGCACCTCAGTACCTCCCATAAACAACATGAATACACCAGTTTTGAGAAGAGATTTGTCAATGTTAAAAATGCACAAAACACATTAATAATTCAATGAAAGAAACTAAACTTCATAACAGAATGACAATGAAGATGGTATAACAAGTGTGAAAAGCGACAAGAAATAGAAAATATCATAATAATACTGCACCTGAACGTTAAGCCTTGTGAGCCTTGACAATTGAACCCAATCTACTCAAGAAAATGGACGAATTTTTTTTGGGTGTAAACACACGATGTGAAGAAACAAAGTCAGTATGCTACATCGGTAAAAAATATCATTAAAACGAATAAAATGGTCTTAAGTATATTGAGCACAATGTAAACCCGAAAGCGTTAATCTGATAGGTAATAATGACATTTCTACTTTAAAGAACAATTACAGTGATCTGTACGTATGCATTCAAAGACGTCAAGAAATATAGCAGTTGTGACTTCCATGTATTACACAACAGTGGTCAAAGATTGACTAGTTAATTGGTGCAGAACCCCAGTAATATCAGGAAGAACGCTCCAACCAATAATGATAACTTTTATTTTTATATAACACTTTATACTGTGTTGTTGCCATCTCTAAGTGCTCGAAATAACAGATGCTACTGTTACCCAATTCACTGATCATAGAAGGATGGATATCTGAGTTGACCTTCCCTTAATTTAAAGTTGTGACCTGCAGATCACAGAGATGCCAACTCATTCGGCCATCTTGTTTTTTAAATTCTATGTTGTTTTGCAATTTTATATGGCGCGATCTAGACCCCAAGGTATTGGAGCACTTTACATGAACACCAGTTACACTGCATAAGGTCACATTCATATTTTTTCTAGGCACGGGGAGATTAAGTGATTTGCCGAAAATCACAGGATGTTGAGTCAACAGCAAGACTCAAATCTTGTTCCCCAGTTCCAAAGTCAGCTGCTCTGGCAGTAACGCCACATCCTCTCCCTCTTCTCCCACATCTTGTCATATACAAATAAGGGCTCAACTCCTGGAGCCATCTTGTCAGCAAAAACTAAAGTCAAATAGGTAGCTTTAGTGTCTTAGAGGACACAAATGCTAAATAAAGTAAAGCATTCTGCTGATATTTTCAGCAAGCATTGATCAGCTGGTAAACCAAATTGCATGTTCCTGAGAAGGTTTTCTGGTTCATTGGAATGATAATTAACACCACTTCAGCTCTATCAGTCAGAAAGGTTTCCTCAATTTAACACCACTGCAAAAGCAATAGTGGTTCCCCAGATTTGTTTTGTTGAGCCATCTCATCATGCACAGCTCCAATGCAAGACTGGTTTAAAAGTTGGAATACAACAACAAGGAGATGGATGGAATATTTAAATTAATCTCAGTCACTGGTGATCACTCGGACTGCATTCCAGTTCATTGTTTTTCCTCCAGCTTACCAGTCTAAACAGAGACCCACCTTCAGTACTGACCATGCTCTCTTGGGAACAGTCCGTCCCACCTCGCCAAAACTCAAAGTTAGAATGTCAGCAAACATCCTCTTCCTGTGCATCAAGGCAGGAGTACATGATAACATAACTCCTTAAGATTGAAGTAGATCTCTTTCCTGGGAGAAAGAACAAAATATGTGTCACATAGTCACGTAGCACAAGGTCATAAGCAACAACATAAATGTTCTTTGGATCATAAGGAAAGGGATTCTGTTCTATCCTTAAAAATTATCATACATTTTCCTTGAAATTGTGAAAGGATTCTATTGTTTTTTTATTTGGGAGAGGATATGAATATTTTGAGCACCTTTGACAAAGTTTGTTGTAATGAGCTTGCAAAAGAAAAGCGGTAGCACACAATTTTTTGTTGCTGCAAAAACAACATCATGCCACTATTGAATATTATACTTCTGAAGCCCTGATTCATTTTTCATGGTATCCAAGTGGCCAGAGACACCTCCAGACAAAACAACTATCCATACACACATTCACATCAAAATATGTAAGTCCTGCAGGAAAGTCCCACAGTTGGTAATATTGACAGTATTGACATACACACCTCTGTCTTTCCATTACTGTGAAGCACCTGCCGGGTTTGGGTATGATTAAAGTACATGACAAGCCGTCTTTGAAGGCTTATGTACAGATAACCGTAATTGTTCTTTAAACTAGAAATGTCATTATTACGCTTTCGGGTTTACAATGTGCTCAAATATGGTTAAGACCATTTTATTAATTTGAATTACATTTTGTATTGATGTAACATACTGACTTTGCTTCTTCACATCGTATGTTTACACCAAAATGTTTTTTGTCCATTTTCTTGAGTAGATTGGGTTTAATTGTCAAGGCTCACAAGGCTTAAAGTTCAGGTGCAGTTTTACTAAGGTATTTTCTATTTCATGTCGCTTTTCACTTGTTATACCATCTTCATTGTCATTCTGTTATGAAGTTTAGTTTCTTGCATTGAATTATTCATGTATTTCTGTGCATTTTTAACATTGAAAAATCTCTTATCAAAACTGGTGTAAAGTACAAATCATTCTTATACTTATGTCTGACTGATCTGAAATGTGGATCCCTAGTTCACACCATTCAATTCACATGCTGTTCTGCACACATAAGAGTTTCTTTTTATCAATGCGAAAATTCTTTCTAATAGATCAATCCATTCTGAGGGATTTTACACCAATCTAAGCCAAGCTTCCTCTCTAGACTGAAAGAAGCAGATAAACATGCCTCAGTACAATTAGTACTTTTTGGCTGATAAGTACGGCTTCACATTGACAATGTTTTTATGTAACTTCCTTGTCAATAGTAATGAGGGCAAAACTCATCCCATGGAGCCTATTCCCTTCTCTTCTGTCCTTAATAGCAGCAAATATGTTTCTCAGCAGTAAGAACAGTTATCACTATGTGGTTTGAATGCTCAAGTGCAATTGCAGTCAACAAAATTACTGTGTTCTGAAATAGAAGGTTATGGCTTACATAGGGCACTTTTGAACAGTAAGTTAATTCAAAATTCACCATTGATCACAACTATTTTTTGATCCTTGACGCCACTGTTTGAATGTGTCCATTTTGACAATTAGGTATATCTGACATTGCTAACAAGAGCACATATCATTTTTTTGGCAATTGGATAGACAATGTTTAATGTGCTACAGGGTATATCTTAGTGGAAAAGAGTGTGGAAAATTGTAGCACTTATTGTGCAACCACTGAAATGCTGAAGCAGGCTTCCTTGAAATTGTGAAAGGATTCTATTGTATCCACTTTTTTAAAACTATTGTTAATGAAAGACTAAAATGGTACACAACTAACACAAAAAGAGTTGCAATACAGTATTTATATGATCTTGAACATAACATAAAAGATGCTGTCAACAATAGCATAGCTGATGAAATCACATAAATCTTCATTTACGCCATACTGCGAAAGCCCACCCTCACATTCAATTGGTCAGCTGCTCACCTTACTAATCAATACCCCACCCACTAAGATAAGACACAACTCTTCCCTTATTTGGTTACTCACTCACACCCTGACTTAGTTAACAACTCACTCATTCACTGTAACAGCCACCCACTGATTCACTCACTCACCCACCGAATAAGTCATACATTCCTTCTACAAACAAATAACTTGCTTACTTATTTCATGCCTCCCTTCCTGCTTTCCTCCCTTACTGACTCTCACTCACTCATCCACACCCAACCACCCTCTGATTCCCTCAATTGAGCATTTACTTGGTTACCCATTCACTCATTCACCTGCCCTTTCAATAATGCAGTAGCCCTCTAACACACTCAAGACTAATCTACTCACTTGTAATTCAAACCAAGGCTAGTCTATCCACGTATTGTATGTAAGAGAAGTATAGTACTATGTAGTATTGTATGATGTCATCAGTAATGTCACCGATAAAGTTGTGTGAGAACATCAGTAGTGCACCATGCGGATGTAATTGTCAAATTGAAATTGCTAAATTTTTAGATTTTGCTTTTGAGTGTTGCAATTAAAAAATAAGGGAATGTCTCTTTGGTCCCCTAAGGGAGACCATGCCATTTTTTATGATTACCACTAATCTGGTATAAGAGATTGCAGTGCTGCTGAGCACTGATTTTGAAATAAAACCCCTAATAAACAAGTACTGCATGGGAACTTTTTGAGGCAGTTGCTCGAAATGCAACCCAGATCCTCTCCTTTAATTTGAACGTTCCTCGTTACAGATTTTAAGTACATTGTAACTCACATCATTTAGTTGTCTTGCATTACTACTATTATCTAAATTTTATATATTGTTTTAATGAAATATGTAAACCTCTCTTCTGTTTCCCAATCCATTAAGGGATAGTTTGAGTCACTGAAGTTTCCTCCACATTTACCAACTAGTTGATTTGTCAGCATGAATGTGACAACAATTAGACGTCCCTGTTTTTGCCCCATACCTTTTCTCCTTCACAGTCATTCAATGACAAGCCTAGAAAGATCTTCTTCCTTTCACGAAAATTCCCATTCTACAAGAACAAGGACCAGAGCGATCATGAAGCAAGTGACCCGGAACGTAAGTAGATGTCTGGAGATGCTGTGACGTGCTGCTCGGCATAACAATGGGTGAGACGCATGACAGTACTGTTACCCTCCTCCCCCGCCCTTCCACCAGCCTATGCACACACATCTAGGCCTCCAAAAGTAGAACGCTTGTAGGCAGGTGAAGGATTGATACTGTAACCAGTCTGTAGATGTTGTCTGGATCCCCAGCATCCTCAAAACTGCCTTCATTTTACTCTAGTAGAATTTCCTTTCAAGTACATGCTGGATACAGTGACCTTCTGAACCAACAAGCAAAGTAAAGTGAGTTTGAAACTGATTGTTATATCTCAGTTTTCCTCACTGAGGAACCTCTATTTTGGTTGCCTGGGAGGTAGGAATAGACTGTTTGATCAAACTCTGTGGGGCATATTTATTATTATTTCATGCAATGCAGCGCAGCAAGGAAACTTGGGTAGGATTCTTTATGTGCAGCACAGGATACTTTCTTGCACAAAAACAATCCTTAGAGGCATATTATTCTTGTTATGTGTGCTGCAGAATGCAGCATGCATGGAAAGAGCAAGTAACAAGAAGAAATAAACATATTTATCCTCATTACGCGTCTAGGTGTGCGTTAAAATACAAGGGTGGATTCATGGGACCGCCCGTGCTCCACCAATGTAACGCCTACCTGACGTAAAGTGGCTTTGCAAGGCTTAGTAAATGCCACAAATCCAATCCAAATCATAATAAATCTGGGCCTGGGTATCCTCTGTGCTGCATGGTTCCTCTGAAGATTGATCATCAAGTATATCCCACAACATCAATCCATTTAGCCTACCTCTTTTCCAAGCCCATGTTTACATTGACAATCACAATTCATGTTCATTTTAATAAATATGTTCTATTAAACACTGCACTCAGGACCAAACCATGGAGCATGATTGCAGTTACCAATGCATCACTCATAGAGAATACTGGTTTGGGGAACAACATTATTATATTTAAAAATAACAACAATAACAAAAGTAATATTGGAAAATTGTATTTATATAAACAGCAATGCCAATGATTCAGGGTGAATTATAGTGAAAACAATTGTAAACAAGTATTTAAAAATGGATTGAAAACGTCAAAATCTTTAAGGACTAAATATAGATGCAAAATTCAAAGGAAAACATTCAGATATAGTTTTTTCAAGCAGCGGAAATAATACACACCATATGTTCTGTATTTGACAATGTTAACATATTAAATGCAGTTTAATGGATAATGGATGGTAGGTGACTTTTTAAGCCAGACAATTTTTATTTTAAACTTTTAAGAACACAGAATGAAAGTACCAGCATCAAATACCCATCAAAGTGCTTTGAAATATGTGATGTTTCATAAAAAGACACACGGAAGGACTATAATAACAGAATCTTCATGTATACTCATTAATTAAATTACTTAAGATTTTTATCAAATCTGATCCAATACACATATATGTGGATACCTATAAATGAAAGATTATATAGAATGTACCTATATATATATACATATATAAATATATGTATATATATATACATATATATATATGTGTATATATATATATACATATATATATGTATACATATATATATATGTATATATATATACATATATATACATATATTTGTATATATATATATATGTGTGTGAAAAACCATATAAAAGCTTATAGAGAATGTATATAGTTCACAAAGACGTACTTGAAAAAATTGGAAATCTATTCCCAACTTTTTGGTGATTTGCAAACGTCCCCAAAAGTACTTCTCCTGGCCAATATCTAATCATACAGAATGTCCTTATTGTGTAATATCTGCATTAATAGGTCAGGTGGAAATGTACATCTGCACTTTTACATTTTTCTTCACCTGGAAAATATTTCCCTATGAAAAAAAACCTTTTGCAACACATACATCAGATGCTCTCTACCATCGATACATGGAGACACAGTTACTAAAGTGTTTCTTCTGTTACAACTATGCACATGGTTCCTGGATTGGAATGTTTGTGAATGATCATAAACATATGAGTTTGCTGCTGTTCTAAATGTTTTACACGGCATTCCACCAACACCCCTTTTCCAACCTCGAAGTCACTTCTAAATAAACAATGCAAAAACAAATGGTGGTAAAGTACGCTTTAAGTACTATTTAAAACCATTTGTTTTTGCATTGTTTATTTAGCGCTGCAAGTAGGAATGTGGTCGGCAGTTCCCCAGCACTAAAACCTACCACACAGCAGTGAAACCGCCCTCACCCAGACAACCCACCGAAACACCTTATAGCCAGTCCTGCCCTGCCTGTATACATATCTGAAAATAGATTTTTCTAATCTACATAGGTTTCCAAGGAAAAACAGTGATTTGAGGAATATCTGAGGAATTTCCACACAGTGGAAATTGATTTATAAATGCCTCACATCTACCCTTTCTAAATGTGGATCCATTCACTTGTCTATATGCATATTTAATTTTTCTCAGCACTAGCTGACTGACCTCCATTTAAAAAAAAGTTGTAATGTTACAAGAGGCAGGAACCGACCAGTGTATTGAGATGCTAGAAAACGTCAGTGCAGGGTAAAGCAGTGGTTTGGTGGAGTGTGGCCTTCAATCTCTCCTCAGTCTCACAGTGTGCTGGGGTCCCTCTGCAACCAAAGACCTTGTCCATGAGGATTTACTTTATTCTTAATGATATTTAGGGGACAATGATTTGTATCTCTGAGGCATCTTCTGCTTAAGGCTAAAATTGTATCCAATGGTTACATTTCAGAATTAGGAAAAGAGGAAAGTAGTAGTCAAAGGACTAAGGGTTAAGAATGTGTGAAGACCTGCTCAATATTGCTAAATCACATTTATCTCATTCTGGAGAAGCATAGGCATTTTCAATTTACAACCATTGACAGATAAATAAGATTTGCAAACTGTTAAAATAAGGGGTCAATGGGACACCTGCCAGAGAATGGATCAACTGCTATAAATGTTCCTCTGTAGCACCAAAACAGGTGCAAAGAGCATCCTACACTAATGTCATTCCAAGACTAAAAGTGGCTGAAATCAAAGACATTCTGAGTACATTAACACCCATAAGTTCAAAACAGGAAGTCTGGGGTTGCACTGATTAACTGTTCTGTAGAGGCAAAGCCCGGGCATAGTTCTCCAAATTCAAGTTGACGTCCAGTCAATAGGTGTTCTCGTTACTCATCTGCATTCCACATTTATCAACACTCTGCCTACTGATGAAATTAAAACATGCATTTGCTCAGCAGGGCAAAGTATATCCTCTCTAAAAACGTATCTACAATTCACTGAGACTCTCTCTTTTGCAAATTAGGAGCAATCCTTCATGGTTGTGATTGAATCTCAATACCTGCTCCTTTGTTGCTTCTGTCTGCCAGAAAATTATTGTGCCATCCTTTTTTGATACAAGTATTTTCTCGATGAAATATAACAAGAGTGAATCACTTATTATATATCAATTTAAACAGACTCTTTTGATTTTCGTCTCATTTTGTTATTCAGTTTAAAGCCACTTAAGCCAATTTGCTGTGACTTAGCAATTAGCACAGTACCTTTTGACGACAAGTATTTTAATTATAAATGATTAACAAGGCTCAGCAGTTCCATTGCATTAGCTGCTCAGTTAATTTGTAAATTCGAAACGAAAAAATCAAAACATTTTGAGCAAAATGTCTAGTTAATTTAATATTGACATTTATTTGTATTCATATTGCACTAGCTCTAAGTCACAAACACAAAGAGGAATAGCTATGCAAATATAGTTACCCCTTTAGGATTATAATTTGTAAAAAGAGCGGAACTTCCATTAGGAAGACATTCTTCTCAATACATTTTATATGTAATACCAAATGTGATAGCAGAAAAGTAAATATAACTAGGCTGGCCTAAGTGATGTTGTCATTTTAGCATAATAGATGATCAAAGATATTACAAAGGGTTTTTGGGGGGTCACATGCAGTTTGCTGTTAGAAAAACAGTGCTCTTGTGAGACAGTTGCCATCTCCGGATTAACAAAAGAGAACATAATAGGATAATTGTTTTAATAGCGCCACAAAGCTTTATGATATTGAAAACGTGAGGAATAGGATAGAACCTGACTTTAAGTTTAAAGTGTATATTCTGTGAGATCGATGTTCCAGATTCACTTCTGCTTTGAGAAAACTATCGTACATTTCTGGAAAAAACACACACACTCAAATCCAGATTAAAAACAATCAGATACAAGTTTTTTTCTAATTATTTTAAAGGATTGGAAATCTGGAAAGAAACAAAGGTTTCAAATTAGGTAAAAGTAGACCTCTGAAACAAGAAGGGCTGTTTTGAAATGCAACATGCTATTACTGACAAGCCTAAATAAATCACTTTAGTTAGAAGAAGTTGGAGGGATAAGTGCCTGGAGTTGCAAATTGTAAATGTATTAACCCCCGTATGTCCATAATTTCCAAACAAAACATTATTTGTGGAATATCAATCCAAGCACACCAATTTGTGACTTTTATTTCAGCAGAATAAGCAAAAATACTCCTAAGAATATGTGTTAAAAGTCAATCAAATCTTTATTTGTTGTAGTTGATTCCTGTAGTGAAATATGGCGCATTTGTTTGCTGCCCAAACCACAAATGCAGGAAATACTAATGAGTGAAACCAAAAAAGTTGATGCAATGTGCAAAAATGTGACCAATAAACTATTTAGCTATTTGAAGCAAGAAAATGTGTGTCCATAAAGTTTATTTTCTCTTTACATGACCAATTACAAGGTTGAAAGACTCAACTAACTAAAAATAGTTACATGTCCAGTTTTCCATGTGTTTTCAAGCAGTGGCTTTCAAAAGGTGATAGTGAATAAGTACTATGATATTTTATAAGCTGCACGTCACAGTTGTAGTTCAAACAATTATGCAATGAACACAGATTATCGAAAAACAAATGCATAACCCAGACCCATTTCACACCACACGCCTTGTATAGCTGTAGGAGAGGTGCATGCTAAAACATGTAATGTAATATTGCTTTTACCTATGACCAAAAAGTAGACACTTTCACATCAATCACTTTTTACTGTCATTTGGTGAGAGTTTGTTTTGAAATGTTTTGGAGGAAATTCCTCGCAGTTGGGCAAGAAGATGGTCACTGTCTCCTTCAATGGAAAAATAGCCTTAAAAAAATTGCAGTGATGATCTTAGTTCAAAAAGCAAGGGCTGGGATCCAGACAGCTCAGCGGGCATGGTCTTTCAGGGTAGTAGTATCCATTTCAATTCCACTGACGTCTTCCTTCCTCTTCTGCGCCTTGTTCTTCCTCTCCCATTGCTTTCTCTCTGGGGGCTGCTGTGCAGGACATCCCCGGATTAGGTGACGACGGTTATGGAACAAAGACTCTGAGTAAGTTCCATGAAATGCTCAAGTGATTTCTACATTTTGTATAAATTTTTTCAGTTTAATATCAGTTTTTCTTATATATATCCTTTTTTGAGAGGCTCCTGTTTCTCAGCATGCACAAAAAGGGTTATGTTCCCAGTGTGTGAATGATACAAGACTGCATATACTTTTACATCTTTGCTATGCATGAAAATAATTACTAATGCACAGGAAGCATTAACAAGGCTCCTTACACTTTTTGTTCTTTACAACCTCTTCCGATGTATGTCTCACATTCTTTTTCCATGGCAGCGCTGTAACATAATGATGCTTGATTCTATTGTCTAATAGGACTTCTTAAGGATCTGTTCAGGTTGATCTAAATTAATTATGCTTGCCTCTCATGCTCAAGATTCGCACACGGAGGGTAATATTGCATAAATCATAGAAAGATGTGCATGTCTCATCCAAGAGCTTGTTTTCCGCTGGGGACATTTCCAAGCACTAAATTCAATGCATTCGTTACTGTTTTAAGCTAAACCATCTTCTTTAAGTTGATAGCTTGTGTTTTTGGTAGCAGCTAGCTGTGTTATGTGGGTTAAATTTGATCTAGAACCTAATGGCTAAGCATACTCGAAAAAGGTAGTGCTTAATGACATATTAGATATTGTCAACAAATTGACTTGCAAAATACTCAACAAGACATTTAACACATTCAACGTGATAGTGACCACATATTGACTGTAAATGTTAGAACAGCCACATGCCACAATGAACAGTTTTCCTTTTTGTCAGTACAGACTGAGGACCTTGTTGAATAGTTCCACCATATTAAACTTTGTAAGCCTTCCGATTATCATTGTAGGTCATGGCTCATCTGCTGTGTGATCAGCAGAAACAATTGAGGCTAAAGGTGAACAACTTTCGCCTCAATTCTTTCTGCTGATCACACAGCAGACGAGCCATGACCTACAGTAATAATGTTACATGAAATGGAACAGCCATCTAGTCCTCAGCCAGTACTATAAATAGAGAGGAAGACTTATGGTCCTGTGCATGACTGCATGGAACATCTAACAGATGGAATAACCTGTCCTCGGAAGGGTAAGGTCAATATTTTCTGTATCACACGCATCATAGAAAACGTCTATATCTAATTGAGACCACGGTGCCAAATGCTGTTAAAATCCAATATGCATAGTTTTTAAAAATACTTTGTGCTTCATAGTGATATAGTGATATGTCCGGGGTGAAATCTGAAAGTCGAAGGAGCAAGTACTTATAATGAAGGTGTGTGTATTATGGAGAACGTCTGTATAATGGAGAATACAAATGCGCTAATGGTAATATGAGTGGCAGAGAGAACATTTGTGTACTTCAGTGCCAGGAAGGCTGGAATTTTGTGTTATACATGGCAACATTGAAGTACACCCAAACAAGAGTACCTCCAGTATCTGCAAATAAAATAATATTCCTCCGATTTAACCATGCTCAGTTGAATATAATTATCTAAGAAACTGCAGATTTCAATATGTTGATATTCATGGCACAAAATCAAATATGTATAGCTCTAAGAAATCTGAGCAAAGACCTCCTGCACAACAGACCTGTGGCTGTGTTTGTCCTTCTTTCCCCTGTGTCTACAACATATGCTTGTTTCCTATACTCAAGAAGTACAAACATGAACACTCAATTTAGAAAATATTACATCCTTGTAAGCAATGATATCTTAATGTTAATGCCATTCCCTTTTAAATGTAGTTTACTTTCTTTTGTGGATATATACATTTGATTTGATTTAGAGAAAGCGTGCAGTAAATATTCAGCCATATGTATAACGAGGGCCACTTGTGCAGGAGAAAGAAAGGAGAACTGTAGTTGAGTAGATAAAACTTTTCTGTTAAAAGGAATATTGACTACCTATTTTCAGGCATTTCTGAAGGGAAGCTGAAGTGAATTGAGATGCAAGAGTGGAGTGATTCATTTATTTATATGTATACATCTGGAGGTACTTATAGATCACAACCCTAGCTGGTGAGTAATGCAAAACAGTACATCGGGGTGCTGAGGTGTTACCTTTGAGTCATTATCAAGTGGGGCGAGCAATAGGAAAGATGAAGTTTCCTCTGGGTTGGACCCAGGTGACTGGTAGAATGCAAAAAGTTCCTTATTGAGTTCTAATATGGCACACAGATGTATCTTCAACTACCTCCTGAATGCAGGAACTTTTGAAAAACCTTAATATAGGGAGACATGCTGATGCCGATTTTGGACACATAGATGGGAAAAGACTGGCTTCTTTTTTTTTTCTTTTCTGCATATTTTTGCTTCCATTCTGGAAATGTTCTAGCTTTACATGTTATGGTGGTCCTGTGAGATGTTCGGAGTGGGAGGGGAACTATTTATCATTGTTTTGTATCTAATAAAGATTCTGTGGCTTGGAAAGCAATATATTGTAAACCTACCAGGGTGAAAGAGATACAGTCATATTTGTCCATTCCATGATGAGTTGGAGGACACTCTTTAGTGACTTTAGGGTGATGTTTGGAAAATCAGCAGGCAGAGTGTTCTGAAGTTTGCCTCAGAGAGATTTGATTTGATGTAGAAGTGAAAACTGGTACCCTGGTGTCTGTGTATTTTTGATGGTGAGTGTTATGAAGACGAGTTTGCAGATGATGATTAATTCAAGTCACGTTGTGTACATGGAGAGCTGTGATATGAATCCTTTCATTTTCATCGTGGAACTCCAAACCTGGAACTCGGCTGGAACTGGTTTGTCTTTTGGTTTTGACAATGAGTATGAAATCCTTCTTATTTAGAATCAGTTCAAGAGTGGTGAATGACATCCTTGCTTAGATGAAAGAGAGGCACTGCTTAAGGCGGACATTGTCCTTATTTGTGGAAACTTTCCAGTAAAGGTGGACATTGTCTCTGTAAGGTTGAGCTTGGATTCCTTAGATGCCAAGTGCAAGTTTACATGTTTTGGTTAATGATGACTCTTCATTTATTTCATCGGGACAAATATTATTAGATCTTTACTTTAACCAATATCATCACATCTACTCTAAACAACATTCATGTGACTCATTCAGAATTCCTCTTTATTCATTTGCTCACAAATGATTTCTGCAATGATAATGTTTAGCTCTGAGGATTCCCTGGACTAACATAGAATACCCGGAAATTAGGGCGATTTCTCACTGCCTCCAACAATATTCCTATTTGACTTTGACTTCAATGCTTCCAGCAGCAAAATCATGGACAGCCTTGGAGAAACAATATTGCATACTAATGTTATGGAAGATGAACAAATCACTTCTTGTAGGAAGTTTTAAGTCACCATTACTATTTGTTTTGTAAGGTTAAAACCTGCAAGTTGAAATAAACGTATTTCATGAGACTCCAACGTGTTGTAATTTTAAGGGCAGAAAGGAACCATGTTGCAAACCCCTAATTCAATGGTCTTCATTTTCCAGTAGCACTCTTCCTAACATGAGAGCTTAAATACAAACTTTTGCTTAACTGCTTGTGAGATGCATTCTCTCTGACGTGATTACAAATAGCTATATTAATAGGAGATGCCCTTTAAATAAAGACATTGGGCCCGATTCACAAAAGTAATCTGAGACAAAATCCTAACTTTACGACTTTCGGTATTCACAAAGGGCATTTAGGAGTAGTAAAGTTAGGATTTTGTCTCAGTTAAACTTAAGTTTTGGTCTTAAGTATAACTTAAGTAAAACTTAAGTTTAACTGAGACAAAATCCTAACTTTACTACTCCTAAATGCCCTTTTGAATACAAAGTCGTAAAGTTAGGATTTTGTCTCAGTTAAACTTAAGTTTTGGTCTTAAGTTTAACTTAAGACCAAAACTTAAGTTTAACTGAGACAAAATCCTAACTTTACTACTCCTAAATGCCCTTTGTGAATACCGAAAGTCATAAAGTTAGGATTTTGTCTCAGATTACTTTTGTGAATCGGGCCCATTCTTATTTTCTAGAGGAATAGAGGAGAAAAGCAGAAGAAAAAGAAGGCACCGTAAGTTTAAGCAATAATTGTATGTTCCACTAGTATTAATGCAATGACTCCATTGCGAATGCAGAAGACAAAGTCAATTTATCTAATAAAAGATGACAACACAAATCTCAAATAAAAAATAGTGCCCTCCATAATGCAATATTTGTCTGTGCCAAAAAGACACTAATTGCATATTATGAATGAGCTATGACATGATTTTAAGGCATGGGACCAGAACTCACGTGTAATGAGATGTTAAAGAGATTACTTGTGATTTCTAATTTCATTACATAGAATGAACTCATGATGCTGGTTGTGCTGTTCATCTGGCTGAAAATATGAAAGTTGCAAATAAGTGCATGACAGAACACAAATGAGCTGAGGAAGGAGAGAGGTGGTATGAGAAGGACAACAGAGTCATTGGAAAATTATACAAAATAAGTGAAGGAGAGTAACAAGGTAAATAAGCGGGTTGCAATATTTTTGTGAAGCGCGTTAAGAGCAGATGCATTAACCGCTGTGGCATGGCAACCTCTAAATTCTGTGGCATTAACCGGCATGATGGGCTGTTACCTAACTGTTTACAGCCTTAACGTGAACAGCAATACATAGGTGTTATGGGATTCTGATTACAATTCCATATGCTTGTCAGTTTGAGTATGATACATATAATGTTAGGTTGTGTCTGGGAGCGATGAAGCCTGTACATGTATAGGCACCAAGTGCTGCCAACGTTTCTGCCAACTTAAATATCCACATAAGATGTCCATCATGTTATATGTGTTTGAAACATGCCTGAAGTCTGTAACTATGGAGGCAACTACAGAAAGAGGTACTGCTACAGAAATTCAATGTCTCCGTAGTCAACTCAACAATAGAAATGTGTAATTATAAGGCACGTTCAATTTCAAATAAGATTGGCAGAGATCTATAAAACATCCAGGTTTTATGGAGAAGATAAGGAGAATGGCAAAGGGGTCATTGAAGAAGAAAAGAGCATAGAAATACATTCAAAAGGAATATGAGAAATAAATGGGATAGAAGGTGGGATGTGGAGCAGAGAGGAGAGAAATGAGTGATCAGGAAAGAGACCACAAAAGTAAGCACAGGTGAGGCTGCTTTTTCCTTATCCTCTAAGGATATCTGAATTATGAGTGGCATTAGAGTCTCCTTCTGCCCGACCACATCCCAGACTCCAACCTAGAATCAACTTCAGATAGAGCACACTTGAGCAAAACAATGATTTATTTAAAGCAGTGAAGGATTGTGAGAGGAAGACCTTCAGTAGTTTTATTCACGGCTGAAAAACATGGTACATCCCCATATAACAACCTTCAGGTACCCCACTGCCTCCTCTGATGAAAAATAATCCAAACATTGGCTTTAACCTTAGTCTAAGAAAGGATTATCTGATAGCTCGGAAGTTGGAGCAGGAGTGGCAGAGTGGATACTCTGAGGCAGCACGTGCCCTGTTTAAAAAGCAACGGCAATATGATAAATCCTGTCCCTATGAAACCAAAACCACATTTTATCGATAGTTAAGTCTTCCATGCCTCCCACCTCTGTGCCTGTAATGTCAGACCTTCACAATGCTTTTGTGATGATGATCTTGCTACTTTATTTCCTTATGGACCCAAGAGGGGCTGTCATCCCAGATACAAGGAGTCATGTGAGTCTAAGTATTTAGCTCCATGACTTTGGCCTTAGTTTGGCCTTAAAAATCTAAGTGAAAGCCTCCATAACATCAGACATCTCTAGCTTGAAGGCTCGACTGCTTATAGGCATCTGATATAAGTGATGTTGGTACACAGGATTAATCAGCGGATTCCTCACTGTATTATTTAGAATGATTACTCTTCATCATCGTTTAATCTCATCATCATTTCATTACATCATTGCTATAATCCTCCCTAAATACTGGGTCAGGGTAAATATATTTTAGCCTATTTTGTGCTTATCCCTTGGATTAGTTAGTAGTGTTGGTATATTGTTGGTATATTACTTCTATTTCTGGAAAACTCTCTTCCTGTCTAGTAGGCTGTGCGCAGCGGGGGTTCGGCCACCTGTGTGTGGTGGGCACCTATGCTCAACCCTACACCACACACGGCTGGGGTGTTGGGTGCCCAACCCCACGCTGTGCATGGCTGAAGGCTGTGCTCATTGGGGGGGTTGGCCACCTGCTGGGGGTGGGAATACTAATAAGATCTTAATTTAAGTTAAAAAAAAATTACATTCACTGACAAAAACAAAGATTAAGACGATGTTACATTAAGGTGAAAATATTGGTTAAAACTTAACATTTTAATGCACAAAAAACCCTGAAATCCACTAGTTATAGTTTACTGAGCTAACTAGAGCATCTGCCCCTACCATGCTTTGCTAACGACCTCATAGATTGCATCACTTATGGCATATTCATGTACATCATTGATGAAATCACTGATAATATATCAAATGACATAATTGATGACAAAACGGGGCCTGGTGGGGCCACAAGTTCTACTAAGCTTAATAGGCACTAAGCTGGTGAATTTCAGTGTTTTTTGAGTATAAAATGTTAAGTTTTCACTGACATTTCTATTTAACTATAATGTCATTTTGACCTTTGGGTTTTCAGCGAATATAGATATAGATATGTCTTCTTTGCCACGCAGGTGACAGTTCAAATTACATCAATTTAAACACTGTGACTTTTCAAAATGTTCTCACAGAACTACTGTTAACAATACCCCATTTGGAAAGGAAAAGAAATAGTTTTCTTGTCTGAGATGCTTACATATTGAAGCTACATATACTTATACTTGTTTAAGAAAGATAAGTCGAAAGAAGAAAAGAAAATACACATATATTAATGCAATCACACTCCTTCCATGTTCTTCGATTTGATAGTTTTGTTTTTACCCCCTCAAAAAGTCCCCACTCATTCAAGTTGGGATAAATTATGTGCAGGCAACTGGTTCATTGCTCCCAAACTCCACCAAAATTTATAAGCAAGCACCGGCTTTATCACCCCCAAACGCCACCTAAATGTATAGGCAGGTATTGAGTTCATCACTCCCAAACTCTGCCTAAAATTATATGCATGCAGACAGCGCTTCACCTCTCCCAAGCTCCACCCAACGCTATACGCAGGCACCAAGTTCATCGCTCCCAAAGCCGCCTAACATTCAGGGCCGTACTGGCCGTAGCGGGCATCAGGCGTTTCCCTAGGAGGCTGGAGGGGTGGGGCCGATTTTTCTGCGGTGGGGGCTGTTTATGTTACTGGGGGCCGGGGCTATATCGGCCCCCAGTAACAAAAGCAGCAGGGGGAGCTGGTCCATCAAAATTGCCAGGGCTACTTTGTATTCCCAGTCCCGCCCTGCTAACATTATATGTTTTTACCAGGACCATTGCACCCCAAACTCACCCTAATGTTAAATGCAGGCCCTGGGTTCATCGGGCCATAAATCCACCTAACCTTTTATGCAGGTACAAGCTTATATAGATCACAAACTCCACCCAATGTTATATGAAGGCATCAAGTTCATCGTTTAGAACTCCCACAAAAATGATATGCATTCACTGTGTTCATTGCTCCTAAAACTGAAATTAAACAAAATGGTGCCATTGAGAGTGTTCTTTCAGAAATAATCTCTGGGATTTTCAGTGACACAGACTTTAACCTTTAAAGCTTTAGTTCTGTAGTTCTAAATTGGTAAAACCGACTTCTCCTGGAGAGCGCTCATTTAATATTTAACATGGCCATAAAATATGCCGTTTGCCACTGAGATTATCAAAGGAAATATTATACTGAGTAATTCTCTAAATTCTACATTATAAATCACATTCAAAACTCAAAGATCCACAGTACTTGGAATATCAACCTACCTCGAAGCGGAGTCAAATTAACTCTACATAGCATAGACTTTAAAAAAATATACCGAATGGTTTAATACCAAACATTTCTTCCAGTTTTGATGTCATTATAATTAAACCATTCAGATGTCTCTTTCAGGTGAATTCATTTTGTTGTAAGAAAAAGGAACTGTTAGTAGAGAAAATTCTGTTGTGAGTTCAGGACAATGGTACAAGTACACAGCTCACCTGCCATCCGACCACCTTGTCAGTGGCCTATGTTTGTAAACCCAGCGTGCAAATGTGTGTCGCTCACATGCTTTATAAGAAGGGCCACTGCAATTATGCAATGAAGGCTTACATTATACCTCAGGGTTGACTATATTATGCTGCAAGACAGTTTTGTGCGGCACAATGCAGCACGTTTAGCGGCTTTATTATTTTTTATATTCAAGTCTGGGCAAAGTTTCGTCTAATGACTACCAGTGTAACACCTGGCATCATAACCAGAAAGATAACCAGTTAAACTTTTCAAAGTGTGTTACACTGCGCAGCTCCACACGTTGCATTTTTTAAAGAAAATTTTGATTAATTTGAACTAGCAAGGTTTTTTATTTTATATCTATAAATTGTGTAGGATTATGTGGTCATTGAATAAATCCACAACAAGCAATAGTTATAGTGATTTAAACCCGCAAGTTAAGATTCAGGCGAATGAAGTAAAATTGTTATAGTGCATTTCACACTGATTTTCTCCACTTTGTAACCTCTCTTGGGCAGAGGGAAAATTAGTGATCCAGGGGTTTTTAGGTGGGGATAAACTGAGGGAATTTGTGGGGGCATTTTAACAGACTTATATCCTGGGCCAAACAATTTAGTTACCACTTTTGAATAGGGGCGGGCGTAACTCGCATAATTCCATGTATCCTAATTAAGTGGAATTATCTAAGAATTCCACAAGATTACACTTGAATTACGCAAGAAGTGTAATCCTGCCTTTAGCGCTATTTCTTAGCACAAAAATGCCAGTTTGCATCAGTCGCGGCCGGCATGACTCGCGGGTAGGAGGGTGAGGGGTCACGCATGGAGAGGGTTGCGCAGGAGGGGGGTTAATTTTAAATAAATTTAAAAAAAGTTAACTTACCTTCACCAGCCCGGTCCGGTCCCGCGTCGTCCCGCGTACCCTCTGCTTCTCTGCTCCACACAGGAAGCAGGCAGCCTCCCTCCCCTCCCATCCCCACCCCTAAGCCAATCACAACGCTGCAAAGGCAGCGTTGTGATTGGTTGGGACGCCAACCACACAGGCGTCTATGGGGAGGCCATTTTCCCCATGTAGGCTGCATGCAGCCTACAAGGAGAATAGGGAGAGTGCGTATGACTGGTTACCAAACAGTCAGGGCCCTCAGAGTGGGCAAGCCACTCCTCCCCTGCCCTAGAGCAGGATAGCCCGCCCCCAACCAAACCCTTCTGCTTTCTCACAGTGCAAGAAGCAGAAACATAAAATGGTATTTATAATACCATTTAATGTTTCTGCTTCTCGCACTGCGAGAAAGCAGTGGAGCAACGCTCCTCCGCCCACATGGAGGAGCCACCCCTGCTTTGCATCCAAAATGGACACGAAGATGCATTTTCCACTAAGAAATAGTGCTAAATGCAGCAGAATACGAAAAGCAAAATGAATGAAAAGCAGCCACTCACACTCTCTTAATGTTCTCTTGGGGTAGGATTTGACCTCAACTTACAACTGCATTTTAACACTTTTTTCTTAGCACACAATGCACCCTCGTATCCAAACTAGACGTGACAACGCATTTTGCATAAGAAATAGTGTTAAAAGCAATAGGACACGAATAGCGAGCATAAGCGGCCGATTGCACTTGCTAAATGTCCCATCTCAGTAGGATTTTCCCTCCAAATTACTCTTAATTAGGCGAGCTGGAATAATTGCATATTTATCAGTAATTCTATGTCACAGAGTAACGTGGAATTACCGAAATTCTGTCCAGGCCTATTTTTGATTTATCTCAGGCAGCAGGTGACACAATTAAGACAGACACAGAAGGAGTGCTCCACCCTTGAGCCAGCCCTGAAAGTCATGTGTGAAGAGTCAAATGTCCGGACCCAGGGTGAAAGCCCTGGAACAGCTCTTAGGTGGTGGTAATTAACTAGACTTATTTCAAGCATTATTCTCTTGGGATCTCGGAGACGGCTAAGTGCAAAGACAGGTACAAACTCTGTTCCTGCCCCTTTTCCTACACTTTGCAAGTATGAGGTTGCAATTGGGTTTCTTTGTTTCAAGCGGTGCATCAGTTCGCCCCTCACTTCATTATGTTGGAGTCTAGGGCCACCATATCACCCAGCGCTCCGCATGTGTTTTTATTGCTACTGAACAAAACAAACTCCCCAAAGGGAGAACCTTCTCTAGCACTTCTGCTGCATACCCCAGAAAGGGTGGCACCCTGTAAAGATGCAGGTGAGGCTGAAGACCAGTGGCAGGCCCATGCCATGGGACGTTGGCAGACTAAGCCGGCATTTGACAAACCAGAGACCCTCCCCCCTCTCACCTCCCCCCAGCACCTGCTCCAAATTCAGTTATGCAACATTGAAGAAACCTGTGATGAAAGGAGCTGCTTGTTGCAATGCAAGGTATGTAAGATTAGCTTTGTTTCTTGAAGTGAATATGTTGTAGAATTATTTTCTTATTTAAGGAAAGCCTCCAGAATGGACATCTGATCAAATATTTATGATCCGTCTCACTCACTGAGCACACATCTTGAGATGTATGTGTTCTCTAGACACTTTTTATCATCCTTTTACGAAGGCCCTGAGGGTCTCCCCCTAATTTTGTAAAGATGTTCTTGGTAAATACTGTGGTTATTTGAAGTGCAAGGCCATATCATTACTAACAAGTTTACTTGAGTTAGAGAGGCAGTTTATCTATCATAAAAAGGGTAGACCATCATCTACCTGAAGATTAAGGTGCTTGTTAATTTAGGAAGATAACAAGCATGCGAAGTATGAGTCCCTGAGAACTGTGAAGTTGTTGCAGCTCTGAGACACCCATAGCTACACTTCCATTGAAAACGACTATCAAGACCAGGCACCATAAAGACAACAACTTGGAAACCAGCAGAGGACTACATGCGAGTACCTATCAAAGACCTACTTGGATTAAAACCTGAGTAGTTTGAAGTTCTTTCAGATTAGGGGCACCTATATCCAGAGTCCCATTGAATACGTCCATCATGACATGCAAAACTAAGCACCGTAAAGACAACCAGATGGAAGCCAGAAGAGAGCCACTTGCCAGCAGCTATCTAAGACGTGCTCGGTTAATTAACTCACCTAAATTACAGGTGCATGGTGGTCATAGTAGAGAATACAAGCTTCTTTTTGTCGTGGTGCTCAATACTTAAAGGGCCTCATATCTTGAAAAAAGGCCTAAGCATGATTCCATTAAAAGGCACCAACTTCTATAAGGACTCCAACGGGTTAGACTAAGCCTGTGCAAAATTTGTATAATGCCTGTGAAAATTGTAAAATGTGAACATTTTGCGTTATGCGGGTCCAATTCCTCAAGGAATTGGTTTGAGTAGCTATTGTCTCATGGCAGACTGATTTGAGCAAAAAATGTCTTGCGCAAGACATTTTGTGCTTCAACCAGGCCTCTGACCCGAATGGGGCATGAATTTCGAACACAAGGTATGCCCTTGTGTTCAATTTTCACATGAGATACCACAATCTGAATTTAAAAAAATTGTGAGAAATTTCACAAAACAAAATTTTGCTATATTGGGACATGCCTTTTTAGACCTCCACCCCTCACCCTGATAGCACACCTGGACTCTTCAAACTCTTTCAAACACAGCAGTTGTAATTCTTTATATACCTGTAGTACAATAAGTCTCAGAGTTGTGGCAAATTAGCTTTCGGGAAAATAGCTAATGATAACTACTCGAATAAAACTTTTTAGGGGTTGTATCACTGGGCTCCATGATGTAAACGAGAGTTTACAAGAAACTATTGGCAGAAAATATTTATCAGCTTTTGTCAAAAGAGACATACTGAGACATCAGTCAAGCTATACATGCCACAGGCATAAGATCTGGTCTGTATTCAGGCAACTAGAAGAAGTCAACTTGGGTAGATGAATGGGCAGTACTTAATTTGAGCTGGTGGTTGCTGGTACTCAGCACTGGCACTTAATTGTCAACATCATCTTGTATAACAGACTGCCATATGGTGGCACTGTCTCCTTAATTAGGGATCATAACAACAACAGCTGTTTATTAATTGAATATACATTAGCACTGACTAATAACTACCACCCAAGCCATTCTTATAGCTATGGGGGCCTGGAATAGTCTCAGTTTTCACATTTGTAGGGTGCGATCGTTATTTGTTGTGTTGGTTCTGTCATCGGCGCCACTGGCAGGGGCAATGGGTGATGTAAGCGACAGTGGCCTCCTGACAAGGGCCTTGGCACTTATTTTATTACAATTAAGCGCTGTAATAGGTAGCCTTTAATGAACGTGTCAACACGTACACTGCTAAATGTATCTTCTGACTTCCCTTTTGGTTAATTGGAGAGTAAATAGGATTACTTCACAAGTGAGTAATGCCTGTAGATTGCGTATAGCGCGGTTTGTGCCACAACCTCTATAGAATTACAAATTTAGAGCCAGCCCAGAAGCTAAGTGGTATTACCCTACTCTAACGGGCAGGAAAGCAATGTTTGTGAATTATAACTGCTATAATCAGGGTAGTTGTGGAGTCACCGGTGTTTTTTATATCATTTCCATCTCGGACCTTACATTTTATTTAATTATTTAACATATTTTTAGATCTTGTGTAGAAGTGAAGTGGAGTGTGCAGAATTTTCCTGATCCTTGTAGTGAGAGGGACATCGGACCAATATGAATGGTGACATTGCTGGTGTTTCCTATAATCCAGGGCACTTGATACTCAGTCTGTAATAAAATTATAGCACCACAAGCCTCTTTGACTTTCTAAGTAACTGTGGACATACAGTCAAGCTTTGCTTAAGTAAGGCTGTGTGAGCTTGAGTTGGGGTGCAATGCAGCACAGTCATCGCAATTGCAATAATGTGAATGTCCAGTCATGGTGGGGAATTTTTGTAAAGACACACTAAAGACACAACACTTTAGTAAAATAGTTTTCTCTCTCCCCCACTCCCTATCACATTCTCTGTCTGGGTAGTTATAGATAGGACCACATTTCCATAGGAAAGCATCTTTTGATTTGCCTATAACATTGGCACACTTTAATGAATCTTCACAAAAGTTTCCCCAACAAAGTCTCATCCACCTCAGCTCCCTCCTGAAATGTTTCAGGGCAATATGTAGAGCAGGAGCCAAGTAAAAGGGGAGATGCCAAAATGCCTTTTCCCTATTCATTTTTTATAGGAAAATTGAGCAGCGATACTGCAAACACTACTGAGCAGAATTACACAGAATTTGGCAGAAAGCTGGATCTTGTTACAGAAAGCGTTTGTTTTGTGGTTTGGTGTAAATCCTTTCATTAGTGTTTGAGCAATTAAGGTCAAAACTTTGTATATTTCACAATATGTATATTTCCACTGGTCCCGCAGATTTAAAGATAAAATCTAATTGGCTGCCACCACATCAACAAAGTTGTGATGGCAGCCATTTTAGGACTCAGAAACTCAGTCCCCTGTCCTAGAACAAAGTTAAAAAAAATATGGGGGGCAGGGTAGGGATACCCTACCCCACTAGGCTTAGAAGTAGGGGACTCAAAGGGACCCCCCTGCGGCCTAACACATAATTTTATTATTGGCGCCACAGATCTGAGAAGAATCCGTAGATCCACAGCAATAAGTGAAAAAAACATGGGCTCTCCTTATTTTAAAAATTAGGCCCGAGGTGGGCTAGGGCCCGGGGGACACCGTATGAAGTTTTTAAGGGGTGAGAGGCGCACAATCCCCCTCCCCGAGCCTTTTTCAGGGCCTTTGAACTTCATCCCCTGGGTCTGCATGTCAGTAAAAGGGGCAGGGAGGACACGGCCCCACTCCCCAAAACCTTTCAGGCTCTGGAGACCCTATCCCCATGGCTGTATTTATTAAAAGGGGAGGTGAGTGTGCAGCCCCCCTTCCTGGGCATTACAGAGGCCCCGTGGACCCCATCCCCTTGGGCTATTCCTGATAATTAGGGGAAGGGCTTGTGGCCCCCCTCAACTAGCCTCATTGAGGCCCCGGGCACCCCATCCCCAGCCCAATACAGCTCCAGTGTCCCGGCGACCACATCCATTAGGACACTGATGTTTTCTGCCCAGTAGAGTGGAGGCATGCACCCGCCCAGGCAGGGAACACACCTTTACTCCCGCCCGGATGGGAGCAGTAAAAAACTGCTGCTCCCGCCTGGGTGGAAGCAAAGTAATGGAGGTGACTTTCGCCAGCACAAAAATGGTGCTGGCTTGGAAGTCGGCTGAGTCCATGGGAGCCATGCGGTTCCCCCCACTGCCCCCAACATTTTACCAACATGTGGGTGCCCTTGGTGAGCACCAGGGCACCCACCGACAATTAAAAAAGAGTCTCCCTCTCCATGGTCCACAATGTTTTACTAACATGTGAGTGTATCGGGTCGGCACCGGGGCAGCCACCAACAATTTAAAAAGTAGCTGCCTCCTGCCAGAGGAGCCGGCAGGGGCTGCTGGGGCCCTTGGGCTCCCCCTGCTCCCCCCAACATTTTACCGACATGTGGGTGCTCTGGGTGGCCACCGGGGCACCCACCAACAATTAAAAAAGTGTTTGGCTCGTACCAGGGCTGTAGACGGGGCAATGGAGGTCATGGGCCTCCCCCCAAAGCCACCAACATTTTATCAACATGTTGGTGCTTCGAGGCAGCACCCGGACAGGCACCAACAATTAAAAAAGTAACTGGCTCCTGCCAGAGGAGCCGAAAGGGGCTGATGGGGCCCTTGGGCTCCCCCAAACATTTTGCAGACATGTGGGTGCTCTGGGTGGACACCGGGGCACCCACAAACAATTAAAAATGTGTCTGGCTCATGCCACGGGAGCAGACAGTGACACTGGAGGTCATGGGTTTCCCCCCAAAGCCACCACTGTTTTATCAACATGTCGGTGCCTCGAGGCAGCACCAGGAGAGCCACCAACAATTAAAAAAGTAACTGGTTCCCACCAGAAGGAGCTAACAGGGACCACTGAGGACCTGGGGCTCGCCCCACAGCCCCCAACATTTTACCAACATGTAATCTCTGGTTGAGCACCAGGGTACCCACCAACAACTAAAAAGTGCCTGGCTCCGGACATGGGAGCCGTCAGGGCCCATGGGGGCCCTGGGGCTCCCTCCCATGCCTCCAACAAAAATTACAGATGTGGGTGTCCCGGGTAGCCACCAGGGCATGGGAAAATGTTTAATAGTAGACTAATAAATGAGTGACAGGAGCCTCGCATTTATTATTCACTGCTCTGGCATTGAGTGCTCAATAATGCCCTGTGAAGGTTTTTTAAGCATATTTTTGGGAGCTTGGTGGTGTCCCTAGAAGGGCCAGGGACACCACCAAGCATTTTTGTCAAGTTGTGGGGACTACAGGAAGTGCAGCAGCCCCCCACCAACATTATATTAAACACACGGGGGCCGATTCCGATCTCGGCCGGTAGGGCTCCGAATCGGATTCGGCTTAACCGGATCCGATTCGGAGCCCTATTGCCCGACCGATTCGTACGCGCGTCCGGGCGAGCGAGTACGATGCGAAATCGCCGACCGACTCGTCCGGGCGTCCCGACCGCTCCGACCGACTCGTTCCCGGGTCTAACCGCACCAACCGACTCGCTCGGACTCGACTCGCACCGCGCAATGGAGACGTTCCCCGGCCGGGTAAGTACGATGCGCGCCGCGAGCAGTCCGACCGAGCCGCGCACTCCGACTCGAAAGAGCAGTCGGAGCCGTGCTTGGGGGTCCGTGTCGGACCCACCTGTACGCGTAGCCACGCGAGTCGCACACAGGGGGACCCATGGGTCCCCCTACCTGTGCGTGTACGGCGCGAGTCGCTTCGCCACGTACACGCTGTAGGGGGCGCCCTTGTCCGCCTCGCACCCATTGAGTCAATGGGAGCCCGCGTACGCGTTGTATGACAGGCTCCCATTGACTTCAATGGGAGTCTGACCGACTCGAGTCCGATGGCATACGTGCGCATGGTACTCGTTCGGTCGGGCTGCACGGGTCCGATTCGGTCGGAAATCTCTCCGGGTCCGGCTCGGTCGGAGAGATTTCCGGCCCGAATCGGAATCGGCCCCTAAGTGTCCTGGGTCATTAAATCCATGACCACAAGAGACTTTATCTTATTTTTAAAGCATTCTCCGCCTAGAGTCCAGGACCGCCTTGTGGTTGATTTTATGGCTGCATTTGTAGCTTGAAAAATGTTAAAAGAAAGACTCAAAGACATGTTGATGTTTTTTTAATAAGACTTTATTATAATTTTTAATGACAATCACTTTTATTAAACATTACGTGTGTATTAATGAAATACACATTTGATTATAATAAATGATGATTTTTTGACAAAGGCAATAAGTCTGTTTTATAGATGTTGATATGCTGACTCCTTGAAAAAGCCAGTAGACACTTTTTATATTTTGGTGTTCTGACCCATTGACAAAGTCAGTAAGTCTGCTTTACTTAAAATAACACCCTTTAGATTGTAGCATCACATAGTCAGCCTGTGCCGTATTGCACGCTGCACATGGCCAAAGGGCGTGCGCTGGAGGAGCAGGGCACTTGTGGGGGCGTGGGCGCAGGGGCTGGTCGCAGCCCAGGCCTTGCACCCAACCCAACACCATGCACAGTTATGGACGTCTTACTGTACATCAAAAAAACATAGAAATTCACTTAAAAAAACAAAGGTTACAGTGATGTTATAGTTAGGAATTGTAATTATATCTTACTTTACATTAAAAAAATCTTAGAAATTCACTGAAAAAAACAAATGTTAAAGGAATGTTATAGTTAGGTGAAAATCTCAGTTAAAGCATATCGTTTTAAACCAACAAAATCTCTAAAATTTACCAGTTATAGTAATCTCAAATGTTAGAAATTGGGTTACTGGTTGACTGGAGTGCGAGCCCTGGTCAAGCAGCAACCACAATCATAGTCAAGGTAAGGAACAAGCAAACCACAAATTAACCTATACTCACCCCCTGGTAGCTTGACACAAAGCAGTCAGGCTTAACTCTAAACTCTATAACTATTTTGTGCAGCAGTTCAAACAGTAAAGCAGTGAAAACTCCTAACAAAAAGGATCCCACACCTAGTTAGATAAACAGAGCTTAATTTAATAAATAAAACAAGATCAAAACAACAAAATTCCAATCAGTAAATCGGAGTTATGAATTTTTGAAAGATAAACTGTAATATTACACCTAACGGGATAAATCGCCAATCACGGCTATCTGTTCACGCTGGACTGGGTCAAAGTCAAAGGTTCAGGCGAACTGCAATGGAACGCAGGTCGGATACAGTCACAGATTAGTTCAGCAGAAGGTTTTCCTTCTCAAGTTTTGTGCCAAGAGTCCCCTTTCGCGTTGAAGAAGGTCGCCAGGAGCGCGTCACTGGTGGTGGTCAGCATGGCACAAAGAGCAGGCTGGGTGTTGCAGATGTGCAGGCTGGAGCTTCGCGTTGGTGGTCCACGTGGGCAATTGATGCTTGCCAGGCGAAGAGACAGGCTTGCGGCGGTTCGTGCTGATTTTAAGTGCGAGCGGTGCAGTTCTGGTGCAAACGGGCCCACCCAGAGCCTACTCTAGGGGTGACTTATTTGTATTAAAAAGGAAGGTTTAGGCCTGGCAAAAGGTTTATTTTGACAGGTCGATATGGCAGTTTAAAACTGCACACGGTCTGCAATGGCAGGCTTAAAGCATACTTATAGGACTACTTAAGTGTGTGACACAATCAGTGCTGCAGGACCCCTTAGTAGCATTTAATTTACAGGCCATGGGCACATGTAGTGCACTTTACTAGGGACCTATAAGTAAATTAAATATGCTAATTGGGTATAAGCCAAAGTTACCAGGTTTGAAGCAGAGAGCACAAGCACTTGAGCTCTGTTTAGCAGTGGTAATGTTCACAGAGCCCTAAGGCCAACAAAAACGATTTCAGCAAAAATAGGGGGAGGAAAGCAAAAACCTTGGGGATGACCCTGCAGGAAGGGCCATCTCCAACATCTAGTAACTATAACTAGTGCCCTAAACTATCTTTAACTCATGCCTAGGTCATGCACTGCTAATTACCTCCTATATTGCATCACTCTTTACATTTTCTAATCTAAGACATCATTGATAATATCACTGCAATATCTGAAATGACATCATTCATTGACAGTTCCCGCCATGGTGGGGGCGGAAGATTACTGACTAACGTTCAACGCTGTGCTGTACAATGAAGGATCACAGTCTTCCCGCTATTAGCTTTGCAAGCTTTTATTGTTCATGACACTAGTGATGGGTAGGCAGAAAAGTAGAAAAAAATGAAATACAGCAGCAAATAGCAAGGTAATGAAACTCAGCAAAGTGAGAAATTAAGTTAAAGCAATATTTGCTTATCTGTAGATTTAGGGCTAAGCGGTGGTGATAACTTATAAAAAATGTGTGTTCAAAATGGGGTTCCTGGTTGGCTAAGGTATGCACTTCAGCCAGGCAGAACCGACCACTCTAGTCAGGGCAAGTCAGATACACACCAAGATAACCTATGCTCACCCTCTGGTAGCTTGGCACAGAGCAGGAAGACTTATCATCAGAGGCAATGTGTAAAGCAATTGTGCAACACACCCTCACAGCAACGCAATGAATACACCACAAAAAGACACTCCACACAGGGGTATATAAACATAGCTTATTATATTATGACCACATTAAGACCAAAACAACATAAATACATTATATGCTTTTCACAATATGCATCTTCCCAGATAGTACTTGTTATCTTGATCAAAACAAGACAAAACAATGAAGGACTGTTTCAGTTATGACGGTTCAAAATATAACACCAAATGCATGAAAGTAGCCACAGTTAAAGTGATAAGAATCAGTTAAGTACAGTGCACAACATTGCAACAAAACTATCTGCATGCACTGAAGTCAGGGAGAAGATGGCGGCCGGCTAGTGAGCTCGGTCGGGAGCTCTGAGCCCGCCAGGTAGCTATGCACTGAAGTCAAGCGAACAAGGGAAGTGTGGCATGCAGGAGGGAAGCACTCTCCCCCATTTAAGGAAAATATAGTACACTTAGTCTCCATACCTCTGCATTCGAAGCGGGGCCCTGCGGACGTAAGGCGGCAAGAGAACGGGGAATAGCAGCGGGGATCGTGACAGTGGACCCGGGCGAGCAGGAGGAGGCGGCGGCAAGCCGTGGCACGATTTAGCCAGTCGGCGCATGGGTGGAAGCAGTAGTGGCGTGCCGCAGCAACAGGAGGGCCACTGCGAGAGTCTCCTTCTGGGGGAAAACCTCCGTGTCAGCAGCAAGGAGCAGAGACACTCTGCAACTCTCGAGCACAGGGAAAAGCATCTTGGAGGCTGCCACTCTGATTGGGAAACAAAGAAGAGGACAACGCAATCAATGTATGCAGAGGGTAAGTAAGGGGGAGGCTGAGGTTGGGTTCGAGGGAGGTTCTTTGCAAGCAAAATCCCTGCAAAGCTCAAATATACTGACGGATGGAGAGGACTGTGAGGGGGGAGGGAAAGAAAAGACTGCCCTTTCCCACCCTCCCAACATAACAGACGCAGATCAAAGGTATTAGCTACTGCCTAAGAAATAGGCTGCTGATTGCCAAAAGCCCCCACAAGCTTCTTAGGGAACAGAGCAATATAGCCCCCAAAAGCACTAAAAAGAAGAAGAAAACTTACGCCTCAGGACAACCGCTTGCCCCTTTGTCCAGGGCAAGCCAGGCTAAGTCAGGAGGTCCCGGTCCCAAGTTAAAAATCACCCCTTCTTTGAGGTCATACTTCAAAGTCCAGGAAAAGCAAGAGATCCTTAATTCCGAACAGATGGGGGGCCAGAGAAGAAGGGGAAAAGAGGTAGAGACTCTAGGAAAAATGGACAAAATGGACAGTAATAGGTACCAAGCCCTTGCGACAACTGAGCTTTCTGGAGCAAGCATGGAAAGCCTGGTCCCGGCCACAAGCAGGCCACAGCCAGAGGAACAATATAGTCAGGACCCTCAGAGCACTACGGAGAAATTAATGGAAGCCATGCTATTGGAAATGAGGACAAACTTTGCAGCGTCGGAAAAGAACCAAATAAAAATACAAGGGACTTGCGATGCACTGGACCAAAAGATCAATGCCTTAATGGAGAGAGTATCGTCAGTCGAGGCCACAGTAGAAGTTCTAAATAAAGAGGTAGAAGCAAACCAAAAAGAAATAAAGGTGTTAAGGACAAAAGAAGTCGACCTCAGGGACAAAATTGAATCCCTGGAAAATCAAGCCAGGCGGAACAACTCAAGAGTGCTAAATGTCCCTGAAGGACCGGAAGGGGAGGATATAAAAAAAACTCATGATCATGCTATTAGAAGAAAAATTCCCCTGGGCAAAAGCAGTCAACCTCCCGGAAGATTCCAAAGGATACATCCTGACCCATTCGGAAAGGGGAAGATGAGGAAGAACCCAAAGAAAATATTAATAAACTTCAAAACTTATGTCCTCAAAGAAAGAATCCTAAATGAGGCCCTAAAGGCGGCTCCTTCACAAAGGACGGCTGGACATTCAGAATTAGATCCGACATCTCCAGGGCAACACAAGACAGACAATGGGAACTAGGTCAGCTAATGCAGCAGCTGAAGTCCCTAGGTGCAACGGTCCAGATGCGTTTTCCAGCCTCATTACGAATCATGTGGGACAACAAAATGCATAACATAAGAGACCCTAAAGAGATGGAGTGCTTAATCGAACGAATAAAAACACAACAAAAAGACCACACCTAAAATAATTTTTATTACCTGGAGGGTGAAGAGCTCAAAAGGGCAGAATCCTGCCCAGTAAAGGTAAAAGGGAGGCTTCTCCTGGGTTGAGGGGGGGTAAGGTCAAGACAGGCGTCCTTCACAGAGAAAATTCACAACAAGAAAAAAGATACACTGGGTGAGAGCATACTAGGGAAAAAAAGCAAAAAAAATAGTCCAAGTAATGCAATACTGAGGTAGAAGGGGCCCTGGATGAAGCGAGGTAAGCTAGGGACCACCCCGGAAAAGCAATGGATAAAAACATTTAATGACAGTTAGTATCCTCTCATGGAACATAAACGGCCTCAGAATAAAGAGACGCAGGCAAAGAATCATGGAATATCTGAAGGCTATTGACAGCAAAATAATAATATTACAGGAAACCCACCTCTTAAAAGAGGAATGGGCAAACATAATTAAGTCTCAGAAGTGGGTGGATGCCTATGTATGTACAAACCAAGACTGCTGTACTAAGGGAGTGGCGATTCTGTTTAAAAAATCGCTCAAAGCAAGGATCGAATCATCAGAAGTAGATAAGAAGGGGAGATGGGCAATTGCGAAAGCAAGAATACACAACAATCTGTATACAATTGTGGGATATTACGGGCCCAACACGGATGACCCCACCCCGCTCCAAAAGGTTTACACAAAGTTACTGGCTGCCCAGTCCCCCATAATTATGGGGGGGGATTTTAATATAATCTTAAATCCGATAGAGGACCGTCTCCCAGCTAGGAATACTATTAAATTGCCTAGAATGAGAGAATGGGTTGGATTATGTATTAAAGATCTGGGGTTAACAGACAATTGGAAAGAGAAGGGGGACAAGGCCCATCGGTTTACATTTCAGAATAAAAAATTCGGACACTCCTCCAGAATAGACTTCTTCCTGATAGATAGGGGCTTGATCAATATTACACAAAAGGTGGAGCATTTACCAGCACACCTGTCCGAGCACTCGGCAGTCTTATTACAACTCCTGCCTAGAACCACACCCCCCCTCAAGGTGGACAGTGGATCGTGGTATTTTCACTGATCCCCTTAATATAGAAGCACTAGCTAAAGAGACAGAGCAATTCTTCCTATTGAATAAGGAAGGAACCCCAAGACAAGTAGCCTGGGATACATATAAGGCAGTTATCAGAGGGAAAATACTAAACCTTGCGGCATATAAATATAAGAGTACAAAGATCAGCATTAGTCAACTGGAAGAAGAAATAAAAGCACTGGAAACAGAATTAGCAACGGTAAAGGTCCCCCAGGAAGTGGCTAGGCTGGAAGAAGAGAAGAAAGCAAAGAAGGAGGCTCTCTCAGACACACTAGAAGCAATAGTAAGAAGTAAGTTAGAGGCAAGCAAACTTTCGCACTATGAATACGGAGAGGGCTGTGGCAAGTTGCTTGCCTGGAAAACAAAAACAGACCAAACCCGTAATAAGGTAGCAAACATTCAAATAGGTAATCAGCCCACTCATAGTTCTGAGGGTTTTGTGATCAAAGAGGCTTTTGTAAATTTCTTCGAAAACCTTTACTCTGAAGATACCTTTGCAACATCAGAACAAATAAACAGCCTCCTAGAAAAGATAACCCTCCCCTCCTTGTCCCAGGAACAAAGAGAGGAACTCAATCGAGAAATCGCAACGGAAGAGGTGGCTGAAACAAACAAAGGCCTAAAAAAGGGGAAAGCTTCTGGCCCTGACGCACTTCCCAACGAATTATATGTCAGACTACGAGAAGTATTGGTCCCCCCCCCTGACGGAGCTTCTAAATGATACCTTTCTAGCCAAAAAGAATCTCCCAGACTCATGGAAGGATGCAATCATCAGCATTTTATTAAAACCCGGGAAAAACCCAGCCAAATGTGAATCCTATAGGCCCATCTCACTCTTAAATTGTGACTATAAGATCTATACACAAATAATGGGCAAAAGGTTAGGAAGAGTAGATGGTCCCTTAGTACATCCAAATCAAAAAGGCTTCATTAGAGGGAGACAAATACAAGAATTAACCCACGAGCTAATAAGCGCAATAGATATAGCAACACACCAGAACACTCCGTTATCAATTATTACGTTCGATGCTGCCAAAACGTTTGATAGAGTCAGTTGGCCATTCCTGAATACAACGTTAGAAAAATATAATCTTGGTGATACCTTCCAGGATGCCATAAAATCACTCTATAAAAAACCATCAGCGAGGGTCCTGGTTAATGACAGCCTCACGGATAAGATAACATTCATGAGAGGTACCAGGCAGGGCTGTCCCCTATCCCCCCTCCTTTTCAACTTATACATCAAAACTTTGGCATGTATGCTCAGAAGTAATCAGGAGATAACCCCCTTTACTTATCAAGGCTGGGAGAAAAAAGTGGCGTTGTACGCCGATGATCTGATGTTATTTACCAACAACCTGGCAAGAGCACTCCCAGTGATAGAAGATATCATGGATCAGTATGGTAAGATCTCAGGCTATATGATCAACCAATCAAAATCTGAAATCCTAGAATGGAACAATGACTGCAAAAATCCTTTAGTGAAGGAAAAAATAAGGTACCTTGGTGTGGACCTAGTAAAAGACATTCAGAAAATAGCCAGCCCAAATTTTAACAGAATTCTTGGAAAGGTCAGGAAGCTTCTTAAAGTCTGGGGGGGCCTCCCGCTGACCTTCATGGGAAAATAGAACATAATCAAAATGACAATCTTACCTAAATTCACATACATTTTCAGTGCTATACCACTGGAATTTAAAAAAGAGGGATGAAAAAACTGCAAGGAGAATTAAGTAGTTTCATTTGGGCCGCCAAGGGGACAAGCATTGCCTGGAAGAAACTCAGAAGGAAAAAAGAACAGGGGGGGATAGCAAGCCATGTCCTGTTGGAATACTGCAGAGCATTCCAATTTAAATATACGAGGATATTACTGGACAGAACTGAGGCCTACCCCGCATACTTACAGGCACTGGTTAATACAGAAGGAAGCCACTTTCTGAACAAATTTGGACATCCAACGTACTTCAAAAAGATAAAGTTGAAGACTCTCTGGTCAGCCGCAAATCAATGGTACCAGATAAGAAAAACTCTGAAAATACCCTATTACAGCGACCTCGCCCCTATCTGGGAATCTCCTGGAACCCCTGAATGTCTCAGGGATAAGCTAGCCACTCCACTGATCGAAGGAGGTATAATCAAATGGGGCCAACTCATAGAGAAAAACTCTATTTTGACTGGGAAGTCCTTGCAACTAAGACCAACGGTACCCTAGCAAAATTTAAATATTACCAACTATCGAGCTGGGTCAAGAGCCTCGGAGAAGAGGGAACAGGAAACAGGGGAATCGAGAAGAAACTTTAGGGAAACAGGACACCTAAAAAAAGAAATCTCATGCTGGTACGGGGCCCTCATAGAGGCAGGGGAAGAGGATTTCACAATTCCGAGTACGATCTGGGGGAAAGAACTGCCGACGCTAGATGTACAACACAGATGGCAAGTATCTATGGCTACATGTTGGCGTATTGTAAAATCTGCCCCCCTAAGAAAATAACATCTGTTTACCACACCTAGAGCGTACTGGTCACCAAAGAGGCTATCCAAACTCAGCAAGCAGAAGGTGAGAAGCTGCCCAAAATGCGGAGAAGAAAGAACAGACGATCTACACATGTTTCGGTAGTGCCCCCAGCTCGAGGAATTCTGGAATGAGGCGGGTAAGGTCTTCTCAAGGCTACTTGGCCAACCAGTAGAGGTAAGCATAGATCTTGTTTTCGGGGTTGGTCATATTAGTGAGGGTTATCCGAAACTAAGCAAGGACCAGGAAAACATACTTTTCCTGCTGATATTGTTGGCTAGAAGAGAAATATGCATTAAGTGGGTTAAACTTATACCTCCAACACAAAGGGAATGGTTGGCCTCAATTCGGAGGGTGAATAAGCTAGCTAGAAACGGGAGGAAAAGCAAGAGATACAAATTTGGGGATATCTGGGAACAAGACAATCAGTCCACATGATGACCTTTTGAATGCACCGTGGATGTCCTATGATTAGGCAATAGCAATAACCATCAAGCAAAGGGCTTGAACAAGCAGCCATAATGGCTAGCTCCCCCCCGTAAGTGGTTAATATTGGAAATGGAAATAAAGGGGCCCGACGAGTGGGAAAATTGGGAAACCCCCCTTTCCTCCAGGCATCTCCTCTAGGGGTGGACCCAAATCGGAACAAACTGGCCAGGGGCCCTGACACCTCCCACTCCAAGCTATTGCACAATGAGGACTAAAAAAATAAAAAAATAAAAAGAATCAGTTAAGTACTTCTCAAGCTATGTAGATGTCGAGCAGGACATAAAATGCATCAGCAACAAAATATGGGGCACAGGAGCACCTGCGCTCCTATTAGGTTTTATATGGTAATTCCCGGGACTCCCGAAGAGTCTGGAATCACCTTCCGTTGGTCGATATCTGGCAGCAGTTCCACGCTGCTCTCGGGGTCCTCTACAGAGGTTTCACACCACAATGTGGTAGAACACCATGCCTCCAAGCACTGGCACATCCTGGGCTCCTGGTGGCGGCTCAGGCTCGCTACCTCTCTTCAAAAAGAAAGAAGCGGAGCTGCCCCAGAATGGAGCATGGAATGGAGTTGCTGCTTCCCCGAGCCCCACAGTCCGTTTCAGATTAGGGCGGAGGCTCCAGAGGCAACTGGTCACTCCCCAGAGTGGCAATGCAACAGTGTCGGTGGTTTTCGGTAGCGGAGCCCACTTCGTCCAAAAGTAGGCGTTCCCTGGGGGCGATGCGGGGCAGAACCACTCTGACATCAGCGGTGTCTCCTGCATTGCCCAGGCAATGCATTTTGCAGGAATGCAGCGCGATTCAGGGGAGGGACTCACCGTGCCTGGGATATGTCACCAGCACTCCGACAATCTTTTATAACATGTGGCGGATTGGGCAGAAAGCCCGGTGCTGCACAGTAGCTCAACCACACAGCTGGAGTTTGACACAGACTCGCCGTGGCCAAGGCAGGCACTCCACCTCACTAGCTCAAGGGCCGCTGAGCATGATACAGTGGTGATCAGGCACAGTGCTAGTTGAACATAGCACCGTCCACTGTGAGCCACCAGGTGCCTGATCTCTCTTTCCCAGCACAATGCATGTGGAGAAAGGAAATGAGCAGGGCGATCAGGCCCCATCTACTGGGAACAAGAGTACAACTGCCGGACTCATGAGGGGCAGAGTCCCAGGGCAGAGTTAAGTTGACAAATAAAATCTTTTAGGTCCCTGAGATTCTAAACGAATGGGGGGGGCAAGCCAACAATCATTTGGAGAACACTTGGGGGCAGCAAAGCAGGTAGCAGGCCAGCACATCCAAAATAGTTGCAAAGTGGCAGTCCCTCCTTGAGGCCGGCAATTAGCAGGTAGCAGGCCAACCCAGCACAGCAGGAAACTGGAATGGCAGTTTCTCCTGGCAGCACAGCAATCCTCCTGGCAATGTGCAGATGTAGAGCCAGCAGCATCTGGTTACAAGTCCCACACAGTTTATAAAGATATGGGGTCAGAGCCCGAGGACTTATATTAAAAAATGCCTTTGATGTAGGGGATAACTTTAAAGGAACCCTTAGAAGTGTGCAACATTCCCTTTCAGCCCAGCCCTGGCTTCAGATGATCAGTAGGGGGTACATTAGCCCTTTGTGTGAGGTAAGGACACAGCCTATTCAAATTTAAGTGTCAACCACCTCTCCCTCTCCCAGCCCTGGAAGACTATCAGTATGCAGATGAATGCCGATGTATCCCGTCACACCCAGACCTTCCTGTGTTGTTGCTGTCTAGAGAGTATGCACAAAATGTAGCTGTCACCCAGCCCAGACGTGTATTGGAGACAGGCTGCAAAGCGCAAAGAGTTATAAGCTCAGAGAAAAGCCCACTTCTAAAAGTGGCATTCCTAAAATAGTAATGTGAAATCCAACTTCACCAGTAAGTAGGATTTAACACTACTACTCTAAACATACCAAACTTGGCAGCGCCACTACTTTCTGATCAGGAATTACCACTTAAAAGTATATATGGGAATTCTCAATGCTAGCATATGAGAGGAATAGGCCTCACAGCAGTGAAAACTAAATAGGCTATATGTCACTATCAGGACATGTAAAACATAAAGGTACATGTCCTACCTTTTACTTATACAGGACTCTGCCCTTAGGGTTGCTTAGGGCCTACCTTAGTTATGACATATGTAATAAAAGGGAAGTTTGAGGCTTGACAAGTAGTTATAAATGCCAAGTTAAGTGGCAGTAAACTGTGCACACATGCCCTCCAATGGCAGGCCTAAGACAGGTTTGAAGGGCTTCTTGTGCTGCAGGCCCACTAGTAGCATTTAGTGTACAGGCCCTGGGTACATTAGGTACCACTTTACAAGAGACTTACAGATAAACTAAATAGGCCAGTCAGGGATAAACTAATCATACCATGTTTAGGGGGAGAGCACATGCACTTTAGCACTGGTTAGCAGTGGTAAAGTGCCCAGAGTTCTAAAGCCAACCAAAAGGTCAGAAAAAAAGTAGGAGGAAGGCAAAAAGTTTGGGGATAACCCTGCAGAAAGGGCCAGGTCTAACAAAGTGTATAACATAACACGGGAGCCAATGTGACTCAGGGCCAGTGGCCCCACATTCAGGCGAGAGCAGCCTTGACGATGAATGGGGCAGACAGTCACCTGACCTATGTACACAAAAGACTGTGGGCCCAGAGCAAAAGATCACACCAAGGGACCACAGAGGTCCTTTGGTGGCACAAAAACAAAAGAAAGTTGTGAAGGGTTGGTCTGTGCCCACCAGGCACAGTGACCACTCAGTTCACACTAATGTCTGTTTTTTCAGACAGCCCTCTTCTCTGGTGCAAGGAAGAGAGATCTTGGTATTATGCCTGCATCACTTTTTGGGCTGAATGAGGGCTTGCATGCAGGCAAGTCGATCAGAAGCAGCAGCATTTCATCAGCGCTTCAATTGGTCTTTCAAACTTGTTCTTTCTCTAGAGAACATGTGCAGCACTCATCCCCACATTCTGGAAGCAGCCCAGCAGGGTCGGCATAGTTCTGTTGAAGACCAGTGTTCTTCCCCGAACTGGAGTGCAGTTTCTTCTTATATATCTAGTGCTTGACAGCAGCCCACTGATAATCAGTACCAGTGGATCCAACCAAGCCTGTCTTGGGCAATGAATCCCTTCTCAAAGACCGAATGAGCGTATTCATAACACAAAGGATGCCCTGAGAATACCCGCAATTTGAGTTGTTCCTTTGGAGCAGGGGCTCAACAAACTGTGCCAAACAGGGAAGAATGTAGAGAATAAGGGAAAACTGTTGGGGATGGCCTAGCTGCACCCACCTTTGTCCTTACAGCCAATAAAGATATTGACTGGCTGACCTTACAACCAGGTAGACAGCCCCAGGTTTTGAGGCACAGTCACATGCTTCTCAGTAGGACTGGAGACAGTGGTAAACAGGTGACTATTCAGCCCACTGTAAACTTGAGTGGATTTATCTTTTAGACGAAGGGGAAGGAGGCTTTAGCTATAAAAGTATAACCTGTGAAAGTGATAACGCCGATTCTTATCTAATCACCTATAAGAACCTTCTGGTCGCCAGGATCTTTTTACCTGTTGAATAGTGTAAAGGAGAGTATCTCATCTGGTTATACAGCAATTTGACCAGTTTACCTGAAAGGACCACTGACTCCGAATTCAAGTTTAGGAATTTATTATCGCCAAAAATAACTGAACATGTAAGCACCTCAACACGAGGTTAAAGAAATAAATGGGCACTAATACAAATAATAATCTACGCAGGAGTCTCATCCGACTCAGAATAAGAAGGATCGATAGTTCTAAAAGAATCAAACAAGCAATGATTGCTCCAATTTCTATGTTGCTCTTCATTTATCTAAATAAGCATAAAATCAATTGCTGTCCCTACACTAGCACTAAATAACATCCCTACTTAACGATTTTCCCAAGCAAAAGTAAATAAAAGAAAAGGTGTCAGCTGTGAAGACTTCCTAAGAAGTGCAATCACTTAGTACCTATGCTCAGAAATTTAGATGCTCCTTCATCAGGACCCTCTCTGTCCTTCTCTCTGGTCTCCCCTACCTCATCTCCTGCCTCCTCCCTCGGGGCACTATCCCTAATACAAAATCCCAATACAATTGAACACGCCTTTGTCACGCCTCTTTGGCCAGGTCTTCTTTCTTGTATTTTTCCATCGAAACGGTTACTTCATCCTGGACGGTTGCGATGACCTTGAGTCCCAGGCACCTTCTCCGCTGAAAGTATCATCCCTAAATTCCATTGCACTCCCAGTTCCATTACTCCCATCTCTCTAACTTTGTGAAACAAAGAGCCAGTCTTTTACTAACGAGGCATGTGTCCTTGCACCTGCAACAGAAGATACGTTCAACAAAAACCCTCTACTGTGCTAATTAAATCTACCGTTGGTTCCCAGAGAGCCTTTCCAAGAGAAACGTTTCCCTGCCTGCAAAATAAGCTAACATAAGAACAAACCAGGCCGTTCCCTGTCGTATATGTAATCCGGCCTTTACACATTTAAACACACAACTTAATTTCTTCTATAAGCATTAATTCATTACATGACATATTCGAAAAGTGAACTACATGAGCAACTTAATATAGTACACGTTAAACTATTGCAGCTGGATTACACATGGGCTGATTCACCCATGCATTAGTTTTCACTCCATTCAATTAAGCATTACATTGCATGATTTTCATAGCACAATTACACTACTGATTCTCTTTAATACCTGTGAATTATCTACTCTTGCTAAACATATATGAATATATCTGAATATATTGGATACATCTCTGGATATATGTGGGTGCGAACTACCAGTGATTATGCTGCACCCCTACAATTTCACAAGAACATGGCGCTCTATCAGTTCCCCCCTTTGATGACACCTGTCATCACAATTTAGTCAACTCCCTTGGAGAAAGAACCGACCTAAACAGAACTCGTTGCCATTTTTCCTGATCGATAATTCTCCCTTCTCTTAAGCCTCTGATATTGACTGTCCTGCAGTCTTGCCAGTCTCATTTCATTTTCTCTCAAAGCTCTCTCAACTCGGCCTGCTCGATACCACTTGTAGGCCTTGATCGAGACCCACAGACAAACCACACAAACCACCACGATAAGGAGGGGTTTCAGAACATACCCAAGGAATCCCTTTCCCAGATCTGCAAACCAGCTTCCCACTTGACCAAATCCCTTGCCAACTTTTTCCCAAACCCCCTCTTCGGTCAAATCCGCTATTTTTGTGTGGATTGTAGTGATGTTACTTATATATTTCTCCAGATCCTTGCTACGGTCTGGTATATAAGTACAGCACTCTTGAACCTTCAATATTTTACAGACTCCGCCCTCTTTTGCCAACAGGACATCCAAAGCAAGGCGATTCTGCAAAACCATTGTCCTTATTGACAACATCTCTCCCTCCACCAGTACCAATGATTTTGCTGTATTCATTGATAGTTCGTCTACCACAGTCGCCAATCTCTGAATTTTCACATCATTCAAGATCACTCCCAAACTGGGTATCATGGCTCCAAAAATATCCCCCACCACGATCCCTGCACTCGCACCTCTTCTCGTTCTTGAATGCTTCCCACCTTCCAAAAGTTCCAAGTCCTCAGTATGGTAAATCTTTGGAAATATTATTCCCAAGTAACATGTACCATACCAGTTCGCAGGTAACCTCACATAAGCATTCTTTCCACACACAAAATACACCGTCGGTATCACTTGTACAGGGCCTTGGAGAAAATTCTTTGCTACATCTGCCATAGTGAAAACGTGATCACAAGTGCTCTGTCCTACTGCAACCTTTTCATAATAAGTCTGATAACGCCTCACACAAAGCTTGCCCCTCTGCTCCTTATCTAACGCTATAGGACCATAACTTCCCTTCGTCTTATGCAATTTTTCCTCATCTGTCCAATCTAGTCTGCTATGCCCTGTGTCTCGTGAGTGTGTCAGTTTTCTATACCTGTCTTCCACCTGATCTACAAACTTCTTCTCCACCTCTGACAAAGAGCACGTCAGATTATGTCTATGAGCGAATGCGGTATCCAATTCCAAAGACGGTATAAAGAACTTCCTGAGTCGATCCTCTGTCTTATAATAATCGTACTTATTCAAATGCTTGTAAGCTGGGACTTCAGGAAGCACAGCATCGTAATTGGAAAAGAAATACTCAAACTGATCTCTTTCATAAAATATACTAAGTAACAGACTACATAAAATTCCATATGTCAGTGGAAGATGGTGGTACCTAATACCCTCATCCACTGAAGCGGGCAACTGCATACATACATAACAATATTTAGCATTCATCGCATCAACATATTCATATAGCAGCTTGGCATATGCATTAAGCTTAAAATCACTTCTAGACAAATCTACATGTAACCTACGACTTTCTTCTAATAGCAAAGCTCTATCAGCTCCCATGTTTACCTCTCTTTGCCTAGGTGTAGTAGGTGTAGGTGTCCCAGGCACCCCCTTCACTTCTAGCTCGTGTGGAACAGTATATGAAACTATGATTACTATGATTATAGAAACTATTGCACTACTTATAAGTATGCCTACAATCAACTTCGATCTACGATTGGGATCTCCAGCCTCCATGGTTTTGAAAGTTCTCAAAAGTTCTTGGTTTTAGCAATGAACCCTCAAAGGTCTCTGTGTCCTCAACTCGTGACTTGCTTAACCAGCTCGAGCAACCATGAAATCTCTGGAAATTCCCTTCTCGGTCACAACCTTATTTACACAGTCCAGAAAAGACTTCCCTAGTTTTCGTTCCTCTTCTGTGGAAAGTCCCTAAGTTTACTCTTCTTCCACTCAGGCCTAGGTTATCTTCTCCTTTAGACTTTTATTTACACAGTTTATAGTTCATCCACAATAAGATCCTCGTTGAGCACTTCCAAAACGTGATACAAAAGTTCAAGACGCAAGATTATCATTTCATGTGAAGACGGCTCAAACCCAAAAGATGGAAATTCAACCCGATGCAAAACCAGTTGTCGGACTTTGCTCAGAAGCGGGGGATTCGGAACTGTGAGGGTCAGTATTCCTTCGACCTCGAGCCCTGGCAATAGCAGCACCACCTTCACTACCACATTCGGGCTTCTGCTGAACACCAACACCGACCTCAGTCTCCCCGTACTCACTACCCCCTGCATCGAACACTGTGTAAGTCCACTCAGGGGTAGAGTATCTCCGGCAGGGTACTCTGGTTCTTTTCGACCTTCGCCGGCTCTCTTGAGTCTGATCTTCGTCACTTGCTTCCATTTCAGACACCTCAGATACCGGAGCAAGATCTCTTTCGGGTGCCAACCTCAGATTCAACCGCCTCTGTCTTTCAGGCCAACCCTCTTCAGCTCTAGTCGTTCTTCTGTCTTCCTCTTCTATACCCAGTGCACTACTTCCTCTTTCTGTCGAATCTGACTCTTCTCCGCCCACTGCACCATCTCTGTCTTCGGGGTCTGAGTCAGGGTTCGAGCTGTTGAAACCCCCTTTAGCTTGCTCTAGTGCACCACCAGCTGCGTCAGCAACCCTTACAGCTTGACTTGTCCCCTCATGTGGCCCTGCCACATCAGCTGGATTTTCATCTACGAGAGGAGCTGTTTCTTCCAGGGGTGCTGAAACTCTGCGGGTATGGGAGGCATGCACCCAGTTCGGCAATCCTCCACACTTTACTGCTGTGTTCGTGATTAGGATCACCTGGTACGGGCCTCGCCAACGAGCATCCAAGCAACTCTTCCTCACGTGTTTCCGGACCAGCACCCAGTCTCCGGGACACAGGTCGTGACACAGATCATTCGAGGCTGGAACGACTGTAGCCTGCACCTGCTGGGATACAGAACGGACCACATCAGAGAGTCCTTTACAGTAATCGAGAATCAAATCATCAGTGATGTTTATCAAAGCTGTAGCTGGTACTGCCGGCAACCGCATTGCCCTTCCCATTAGTATCTCGTGGGGTGACAACCCCGTCCTTCTGTCTGGGACACTTCGCATGCTCATTAACACGAGCGGCAAAGCATCGGGCCACTTCAAGGATGTTGAAGAACACATTTTTGCCATCCGGGCTTTCAAAGTTCCATTAACCTGTTCCACCATCCCAGAAGCCTCTGGTCGGTAACTACAATGGAGTTTCTGGTCAATATTCAATGCAACACAAAGTAACTTCATAATTTCACTGTGGAAGTGCCTTCCTCTATCTGATTCCAAAGAGGTCGGAATCCCGAATCTAGGGATAAGCTCCCTCAACAATAACTTAGCCACTGTGAGAGTGTCACACCTGCGTGTTGGGTAAGCCTCCACCCACCGTGAGAATACACATACTAGCACTAAAATGTACCTCAACCCATTGCATTTAGGCATTTCCACGAAATCTAGCTGTATCCTGTTGAAAGGCCCCCCTGACCTCCCAATGTGACTCAAAGTAACTACAGTTTTCTTTCCAGCATTCATCTGCTGACACATAACACACCTCTGACACACTGTTTCTGCCATTGCACGAAATCGCGGGCTATACCACGTCTGTCTAAACACCCTCATCATTGCATCTCTGCCAAGATGTGCCGGTCCATGTATCAATCTTGCCATCGGGCTCAACAACTCTTCTGCAATACAGCCCTCCCATCACTGGAGACCCACACATCCACATCTCCTCTCTCACACCCTGCTTTGATCCATCCCTCTCGTTCCTGATCTGAGACTTCATCCTGCAGCCGTTTGAGCTCTTCCCAGATGTCTGCCATGGCCAACATCACGTTGAGTTCGGTTCTTTCTTGGCTCTCCCCTGCGTATCTGTCTGTAAATATGCATCCCTGTTCCGCACAGAAACGGGCAACCTCGTCCGCATAATTATTGCCCAAAGACACAAAGTCCTCCCCCTTCCCATGTGCGGAACATTTAACAACAGCAATCTCCTTTGGGTGTTGTAACGCATCCAACAGTTGTCTTACATATTCTCCATTCCTAATGGGTGAGCCAGATGATGTCAAAAATCCCCTCTGAGACCATAACTGCCCGAAGTCGTGCACCACACGAAACCCACATTGGCTGTCCGTGTAAATCGTGATTCGAATTTGATCAGCGGCCAAACAGGCACGGGTCAAAGCAATGATCTCAGCTACCTGCGCGGAGCGTACTCCTTCTAGGCAAGCAGCCTCAACCACTCCAGAAATGGTACATACAGCAAACGCTGCTCTTAACTGGCCGACACTGTCCCTTAGGCATGAACCATCGACAAAGAAAATTTCATCTGGGTCAGTCAGTGGTTCATCGACAATATCAGGTCTCGGTTTGGTGCAAAGGTCAGTCACATCGAGACAATCATGGTCCGCACAATCTTCATCATCTGCATTCGGTACGGGCATTAATGTCGCAGGGTTTAAGACAGAGCACCTTTTCAGAATCACATTCTCTGCGGCAAGTATGACTTGCTCGTACCTTGTTAACCTGTTGTTTGTCAGGTGCTGAGTCTTAGTCCTGGTCATCAATAGCTCAACCGAGTGTGGCACATATACAGTCAAAGGGTGACCCATTACAATGCTTTCACACCTTTCAATGCTGACACCTGTTGCAGCAACGGATCTTAGACATCCGGGCAACGCAGAAGCTACTGGATCTAGAGTAGCTGAGAAATAGGCAACTGGTCTATGGACACCTCCATGGTTCTGAGCTAAGACTGCTAATGTACATCCTTCCCTCTCACAACAGAACAATGAAAAGGCCTTGTTATAATCAGGCATCCCCAGTGCTGGGGCACTGCACAACTCCTCTCTCAGTTTCAGGAATGACATCAAGCACTCCTCGTCCCATGGTACCGGATCACTCACATCCTTGTGCGTAAGCCTCTGTAAAGGCTTTGCTCTCAAGGAAAAACTAGGTATCCACTGCCGACAATAGCCGACCATTCCCAAAAACATCCTGACTTCCCTCTGTGTGGAGGGTACTGCCATACTCATTATTGCCTCAATTCGGTCTGGTGACACCTTCCTCTTTCCTTTTTCCAGTCTGTGTCCCAAGTACTGTACTTCATTCAAACAGTACTGCAGCTTGTTTGGGGACACCTTATGTCCGTTCTCTGCTAAGTGATTCAACAGGGCTACCGTGTCTATTCTGCAAGCATCCTCCGTTTCCGAGGCAATAAGCAAGTCGTCTATGTATTGCACGAGGACTGAGTTCTGCGGCAATACAAGACTCTCAAGATTCTTCTTCAGGATCTGGTTAAAGATCGATGGACTTTCTGTATACCCTTGAGGGATACGACACCATGTTAACACACGATTTTCCAGCCTGAATGCAAAAAGAAATTGGCTTTCCTCATGGAGCGGTATCGAAAAGAAGGCTTGACACAAGTCGATGACAGTAAACCACTCAGCTTCGCACGGGATCTGAAACAATATTACTGATGGATTCGGTACCACTGGACAACAAGGAACAACTATCGTGTTGACCTTTCGCAGGTCTTGCACGATCCTGTACTTTCCGCTCGGTTTCTGTAGTCCCATAATAGGTGAATTACAGGGGCTACCTCTGATCTCCTTCAGAATGCCTTTCTCAATGAAAGTCTCGATTACAGGTTTAATCCCTGCGATCGTTTCGGGCGTCAGGTTGTACTCCGGTGTCCTGGGGAAATCAACATTCTGTTTCACCTCTATCCGCACCGGTTCAACCCCTCTAATCAGTCCTATTTCTTCTCCTGTGAAATCCCACACCTCAGACGACACCGTGTCTCTCAAATCCGGTGGAAGTTCCTCCACGGTCACCATTGGGTACAGATCTATGCATAGATGCTGATTTGCAACTTTAAAGTCAGCATCATCATCCTTCGTCTGAACCTCCACTCCCTGGGGTGTGCAATAAATCGTGCAATTCAACTTGCACAATAGGTCTCTTCCTAAAAGGCAAACTGGACTCGTATCACACACCACAAACTGATGTTTGGTCTGGAAGGAACCTATCTTTACCGAGATCGGCTCTGTCAACGGGCTGTTTATTCTTTTATTTGCCACTCCAACAACCTGGATTGATTGTCCCGAGAGGGGTAGGTTAGGGACCACTGCTGATCTTACAGTAGACCGGGTAGCACCAGTGTCGACCAAAAGTGTAGCAGGATTTCCATTAATGTCTGCCTCCACAAAAGGTCCCCTCTGGTCTACCTCTAAGACCGCTCCAAGTGTGCAGTCTTCCTCCCCCCTCAGGCACCGTCAGGATAAAGGGTCTAAGCTATACTCGTCATATCCTTCAAACAGGGGCATCTGTTGGTAGGTCCGTATTCCTTGCGGGATCCTCGGAGCCTGGGGAACCTGTGCTTGAGGATTGTATGTCCCCCCTTTCATCAACCTGGGCCTCGTCACAGTGTTAACTGCCTCCGGCGCAGGTGCCTGGACCCCCTCTACCTCCTCCTGCAATTGGTTAGCTGGGTTCAAGGGACACTCGCGTTTCCAGTGCCCGACCTGGCGACAAAGATGACACGCAGTGGTCTTCTTCAGTGTCGCCACATCCACCCCCGTCTTGGGATCTATTGGTTTTCCTTTTCCCTGTCCTTGTCCTTGTCCATTCTGATTCGTCTGGAAATTTCCTTGCTTTCTTCCTAAGGTCCCTCCATTGGGCTGACCCTGTGCTGTCTGCATCTGAACGAGCATCAACTTGTCTTTTAACTTCCGATGTTTCGAGTCCACCTCATCACTACAGTACCTTGCATACCGCAACATTTCATCTACCGGCTTGTTCTGCCAACAGATCAAATGGTGCTGTATCATGAGGCTGACTTCTGATCTCAGACCCAACACGAACTTTGAAACAAACTGTCCCATATCCTTGGGGTCTAATGTATCTAATCCACTATACTGTTTGAAAGCTTGCAAAAGCCTTTCGTAGTATTCATGCACCGTTTCTTTGGGTTCCTGCACAGTTCGGTCTATCTTAACCCAATCTATATCTTGGGGTGAAATCTTCAGTTTTAACCATGTAATCACTTGTTCAAATTTTTTCATTACGAGGGGTGACGGACCATTCGTGACAGCATCCCTGTCAGGTTCAGAAGTCGGCCACTCGACCGCGACTTTACAAGCTGTCCACAAATCTCCCGGCACCACTATGTCAAACAAGGTGTTCAAATCAATCCACAATACTTTTGAAATTTTCACGAACCGCTCAACCTGCTTGTACCACTCTACCGGTTTCTCCCTCAGCCGAGGAAAATCATTTGTGAATGCAGCCAAATCACCTCTACTCCACGGCACATGCACGTACCCTCCATTCTGTACTTCCCGTAAAGGAAAGTTTCCAACACCTGTCGCCCTCCCTCCCGGAGGCGGCGTCTCTCCCTCGGCTTTCTTTGCTATTTTCTTCTTTGACCACCTTTCTTCCCATTTGTCCAACATAATCCATATCCGCATCCCTACGATCAGATCTCTGGTATGCGTCCTTAACCCCGTAATTCTTTTCTCCTCCAGCTCTTGGTCACTGTATTGCAGCCTATGCGGTCCCTGCAACGTTTTTGTTTTATTCAAATCTACCTCATATCTCCTGGCTAATGCTGTCAAGTTTTCATGTGCTATCCTGGCTTTTCGAGTCACATCCTTTGCTACAAACAGCAGCTCATCTGGCCCATAAATCTCTATTCTTTCCAAAGGCAGGCTTCCACTAATCATTTTGTCTACCTCTGCTTTCAGTCTCACCACGTCCAGCAACCTTGCCTGTACTGCGCTCCTGAGTGTTTCTCGACAAGCTGCTCCCTCTCGCTCATCATAGTCATTATTCTGTCCTTGGGACCTATCCGCTTCTGCCATGCTTCTAGAGCTTGGTCTATCTTCTGAAACATTTTGTTCCCTATCTCCTGGCATCCTATCACTTTGGTTTCTCACTGTTGGTGTCCACATCCTCAACGCTGACTTAGATTTGTGTAAAGACCTTGGTCTGACTGGTCTCTCATCCTCCTGTCTAAAAGAGGAGTCTGCAATGGCTGGTAATGGCGTACTTGTTTCTAGTGGTCTTGGGAAATGTACCACTCGTACTCCGAACCCATTCCCATTCCCACTGGTTATTTCTTCTCCTCCCGTCTGTACGGAACTCCCTTCTCTCACTCGATCTGGGTCGTATACCGATACTATATGACCGATGGTAACCGGCACAGTCAAGGAGTCTGGTAACCTGGTGTTCCCTACGGGAGGCTGTGTTATCAAAGATGTTGTCGCCCCTTCTGTTCCTGTGGAAATTCTTCCCATTACCCTCACGTTAGTCTGACCCTGCGTTTCACCCGATTCTATTGCTAACGTTGGTTTTCCCTCTGCCGAATCCGGATTAAATGGGGGTGGTCTCTCTGCTAGCAGCCTATCTATAAGACTGTCATCTGTATCACTGTCATCTTCTTCGACTCTTGTTATTTTCCCATTTTGTATTAGCAGTGGGTATAACTTATCACCTTCAATCGTTTCCACCCTCCACCTTTTCTCCAGTGCATCCCACTTCGCATCTTGAAATGCCCTGATCGATTTCTTCACCCTTTCCTGACTCTTGTCTCTTTTTCTTTCATGCGCTGCTCTAATCCATGCATGTAGCGCTTCAAACTGTGTCGGTCTAGGCAGTGGTCGTAAAGAAGCCATTATACTTTTTAGCTGGTACAACACCTCTAACCTGAAAGTACCATAGCGTGGGAAAGTCAATTCTTCCTCTCCAAATGTCATTTTGTGCCAATTTTCAAGCCAAATTATGGTATGCAATCCTACATTCGTAGCCATATAATGTGCTGGCGTATCCTCGGGAGGGGCTTCCTCTCCTCCCCGAACAACCACATGTCTATCTCCTCTACAGAGTTCTCGTAAAACTTTAAAACATTTCATGATGAATCAACTTTCTGTTCGCACTCAATATGTCAGCTTTACTTCCTGACTTTAATCCACCAATGCCAGCGCGGCTCACACCAACCGACCTATCACAGCGCGGCACTTGTCTGACGTCACTTTTCCTCCGCTCGCAGCAGTTCCCCTCCTTCCTAATTCACTCGTTCTCATTCACTCTTGTCCCAATCATACTCCGAAGCAATGTCCGTCCTACCGAACAATTACCTCTCTGACTGTCAGTCTATCAATGACCGATCAGCCTCTCGAGATTGTTGACCTCAATCTGGCAACTGTCTGTCCGCAATACGACCGGACAATCACCTCTAACACAATCGATAATAACCTACGACCTGCGTTGGTTATTCACACACTATCTTCAGTGGGTTTGTCAACGACGTCTCATGACCCCCACAACCTCTGGTCAATTCTGGGTGTCTTCTACACCACAATATCAAATCTCTCGGTCCCGCGCGTGCTCACGGTCTGATCCTCAGTCACACAACTCTCATTCCAACTCTGCAAGACATCACACAACAATTAACACCGCAATCTATCAACCACCACTCTTTTCATACTCACTCTACCATGAACTGCTACTTCCGCCACACCGTCACTCTCCGTCAGTTTTCATTGACCGCCGACGTCCTTCTCCTACGATCCACTGGATCAGCATCACTCGGGCTCTATGGGGCAACTTAGTCTCCTTATCTTAATCTAGATCTCCCCTTACCATCAAAGGTAACCATCCTACTCTGCTACCAACTGATAACGCCGATTCTTATCTAATCACCTATAAGAACCTTCTGGTCGCCAGGATCTTTTTACCTGTTGAATAGTGTAAAGGAGAGTATCTCATCTGGTTATACAACAATTTGACCAGTTTACCTGAAAGGACCACTGACTCCGAATTCAAGTTTAGGAATTTATTATCGCCAAAAATAACTGAACATGTAAGCACCTCAACACGAGGTTAAAGAAATAAATGGGCACTAATACAAATAATAATCTACGCAGGAGTCTCATCCGACTCAGAATAAGAAGGATCGATAGTTCTAAAAGAATCAAACAAGCAATGATTGCTCCAATTTCTATGTTGCTCTTCATTTATCTAAATAAGCATAAAATCAATTGCTGTCCCTACACTAACACTAAATGACATCCCTACTTAACGATTTTCCCAAGCAAAAGTAAATAAAAGAAAAGGTGTCAGCTGTGAAGACTTCCTAAGAAGTGCAATCACTTAGTACCTATGCTCAGAAATTTAGATGCTCCTTCATCAGGACCCTCTCTGTCCTTCTCTCTGGTCTCCCCTACCTCATCTCCTGCCTCCTCCCTCGGGGCACTATCCCTAATACAAAATCCCAATACAATTGAACACGCCTTTGTCACGCCTCTTTGGCCAGGTCTTCTTTCTTGTATTTTCCATCGAAACGGTTACTTCATCCTGGACGGTTGCGATGACCTTGAGTCCCAGGCACCTTCTCCGCTGAAAGTATCATCCCTAAATTCCATTGCACTCCCAGTTCCATTACTCCCATCTCTCTAACTTTGTGAAACAAAGAGCCAGTCTTTTACTAACGAGGCATGTGTCCTTGCACCTGCAACAGAAGATACGTTCAACAAAAACCCTCTACTGTGCTAATTAAATCTACCGTTGGTTCACAGAGAGCCTTTCCAAGAGAAACTTTTCCCTGCCTGCAAAATAAGCTAACATAAGAACAAACCAGGCCGTTCCCTGTCGTATATGTAATCCGGCCTTTACACATTTAAACACACAACTTAATTTCTTCTATAAGCATTAATTCATTACATGACATATTCGAAAAGTGAACTACATGAGCAACTTAATATAGTACACGTTAAACTATTGCAGCTGGATTACACATGGGCTGATTCACCCATGCATTAGTTTTCACTCCATTCAATTAAGCATTACATTGCATGATTTTCATAGCACAATTACACTACTGATTCTCTTTAATACCTGTGAATTATCTACTCTTGCTAAACATATATGAATATATCTGAATATATTGGATACATCTCTGGATATATGTGGGTGCGAACTACCAGTGATTATGCTGCACCCCTACAATTTCACAAGAACATGGCGCTCTATCAAAAGGATCGCCTATCGAACCTCATCCATTTGCAAATAATTAGGTGCTGAACATTTGCGATGATGACCAGGACCGGACGACCGTAGCAGGCATCAGGAGTTTTCCGGGAGGCTGGAAGGTTGGGGGCCGGTTTTGCAGCAGTGGGGGCAGTTTTTTGTTACTGGGGGCCAGTTTTGCAGCGGTGCAGCGATATCGCCCCCCTGTAACAAAAGCAGCAGGGCTTCACACATGCACACACACCCCCTTTACCCCCCGGGGCTGGTCCTGCAAAATTACCAGGGCTACTTTGGGTTCCCAGTCCTGCTCTGATGATGACACCCTCGATAGTCCACAAGGGTGGTGTTGTTCACTGGTGTTGTAGACGTCCATCTCAAGGAACTCGAGATCATGTGACCTGCCACAAAAGTGACGGATGAAACGTCACTGTAACCACATCCCCAAGATAAATGATGCCGGATGTACTGCTGTGTCTGAAAGGGGCTCTGCCTTTTGCTTGTAGAGGAGGGCTGACTCGTCATCTTTCGTGATCACTTTAAATAAACATCTGGCTGAGAATCTCAGAAAATCTGAGTCCCATTTCATCAGTATGTCGGCATGCTGGGTTTTTAATTCGTATGGCATGTCTCTCGATGCTGTTTCTCCCAGTCGGTGGTTCATTAAATCCACGCGCTGCGGTATAAAGGTCAATGACTGCCTAAAAGCCTCTGTCAGGCTTACTAATCATGTCAATTACAGCTTTTCAGAACATATGTTTTTTAGACATTTGATAGCCAAAGATTTTTGGAAACTTTTGTTTGAATTTTAGCACTAATATTCAAGTCTAAAAATACATTTGGCCTGTACCATGGTCTATATGGTAAGATGTTCTTGAAGCTGGAAAAAGTGAAGCATTTTAATAAGTTTATGACTGTGTATAATCTATTTCCCTGTAGAAATATATATTTTAATTATGCAGGTTATCAGGTTAATTTTACCATAACATCTTTGGTATATGGAAAGATAATTTTTGCTTCGATTGGAATTATTGGGAATGTCATGATTTGGAAATCAGCTAGCTCATACAATGAAGAATGTAGTTAATGTACAGATATTATTAGCAAGGTGGAACCAGATGCTCTCCTCATGTGTCACAGCGCAGACCACATCAGCCTATAATGTTTCAAGACCTTAGTGTTTTTTGACCTCTGAACTTTTTGACCTCTGCTAGAAGTTGAGATATGCTGAACAGTCCTCAAACACTAACAGTTTGCTATTCCAGTGTTTACCCTCTAAACATGACAATGATTGACACTAGGCTGTCACAGTAGGGTGGAAGATATTCATGACCACTGTACTGCACATCTACTCTTTCTGTATAGGTTAATACCTGCCTGGTCATATGAGTAGGTGTGCTATAAAGCTAGTCAGTATAGGACCTTTCACCCTGTGAGTAAAAGCATGTTCTTATGTGTTTTTGCCAACAAAGGCTTTCTGGCGAATGGCTTTCCTCAAGCCAGGCAGCTGTGTGGCTTCCCAACTGCTATGTAGACCTCCCCTAATTTAATATAACTAATATTTAGTATCTATTGATTGGTAGCAGCAAATAGTTAATTCTAAAGCATCGCAGATTTGGTTATAAAACTCCAAAATGTAAAAATAATAGGATTATGTAATTGGTAATACATTCATGAGAGGATAAAATGTGACATTTTAAGCAGGAACTAAATGATCAAAGCTAATTCACAATTAGCTTCATTTTACAAAAAGCTAAATTGGCTATAAAACTCCTAAATGTGAAAACTGAATAGGATTATCTAATAATAAATAAACTAATGAGAAGATAAACATTAGCATTTTATCCAGACGCAATAATTAAAATCGATTGACAATGGTGACTGGAAGAAAATGTAATTGTGGAATGCACAGGCTCTTCTCTTTAAACCGTACTCCTTCCTTATCTGCACTGCACATGGAAAGAAGTATCCAGCATTTTTATAAATTATAGGTAAAAGACATGCAAATAAGCCTCACAGACACAAACCCTAAAAATAAGACTGAGGAAGGAGCCTCAGGCCACCTGGATGAGGTCAAGGGCATCCCTACGAACTGGGTGGTAGAGGCTACCGATGGAGAAGCGGAGAATTGGCCATAGAAGAGCAAAACAGACCTTTAAAGTAAAAGGCAAGCTGATCACATGGGATCTTCCAAACCAAATTACACACAAGAATATGATCCACGCTTAGAGGATAAAACAGAGACATTACAGGATAACAGGCCTAAGACAGAGACGACTACGCTCATCTGCACGAAGGACAAGGTGGCAATTAGGGGACTGGCATTATAAGCATAATAAGACCCATAACGCATACCCCTTAAAGAGTTGTTGGCTTGTTTTGTAATGGAGGGCTTTTGCATGGTTTGGGTCACAGTCGCATAATTCATCATGTAGATAAGCAGTATAGAGTGCGGTTACATAGGGAGGTTATGTTATTAGGGAATTGATAGTGTCATAGCACTTGTGCAAGAAGAGGGAGCAGACTGTACTTTGGTTTCACTGCTGAGCAGTACTTTAGGAATTCAAAGTCCAGTGCCATGGAACCGCACTGGACGCTGGGGAGCATGGCTGGGCATTCCATTGAAATCGCTGGTAAAAAAAACTAAAGATAAAGAAAGTATTATTTAATCTGATTGCAACAGAGCATGCCCTGAGTTACTGTTCTGCAACAATATATCATTGATATTGAGCTGAACCCACAGAGCTCGCTAAGGCTACGGGTGACTGGAACGGTATGAAACTGTCTAGAAAAATACACCTAGAAGTAGAACACAGAAAGGTGGGTAGGGTCCCAATCCACTCTTACCAGAATGTGGCTGGAGATCACGAAGAGGTCCAGGAAGCTCCCCAAAATTCTGTTTGAGGGGTGTGGTCCTAGAACATCTCAAAGAGTGTATGAGGGAGCTATTGTGACCTATGCCATAAGACTAAGGATGAGAGTTACTCAAGGAATCCCGCAAATACAGTTTCTACCAAAGTAAAAGCTCAATATGACGGCTTGAAGAAGATGACCCAGATATGAAAGGAAGGGATGAAGAGGGTTGTTTCTCTCAGCGGGTTGGAAGGAGAAAGTGAGACCATGGCCACTTTCCATGGCTACTCTGTCAGGTACTTCCAAAATGCCTTTATGAATGGACTCCTGCTGCCTAGTGACTACCTCGATACATACAGGGGGTCTTCAGATACAGATGAGAGAGAAGTTAGTGACTTATCATATGTAAAAACCTAGAAAGATGTCTAGGATAAAAAGGATTCAAAACATGAGTATGTGTGCCCATTGGCTTTAGCCACCCCATTATGGAAAGATATTACTTCCCACTGGAGTGAAGCTAAATTCCCTTTTCTTTCAGTGCAATTCATCCCATGCAATTAACTACCTATATCAAAGCTGAGGCATATGGTGGTTAAAGCCTAGATCAGCTTTTAGAGAAAGTCTTGACATACTGATCTTGAGAAAAGTGGCCCAAATTACCCATAAAATAGATGAGGAGTGAGGCAGGTGAACTCTGTAGAAGGGTTTCAGTAGCTGAATACTCCTAACAAGAGGGAAACCTTTCCCAGAAACCTACTCCAGTAGCTCGCACCTTTGAACTAGAGAGGCTGCCTAAGCTGAATGAATTGCCATCAGCCGGCATCTTAAACAAGGTAGAAGTCTGTATAGTACAGACAACGAGTGCCACCTATGAATATCTTTGCCATGAGGAGTGTCCACACAATGTACAGAGGGATATCCAGATATCTAGATCATGTGAATGGATGAGAAGAGAGCCTACAGCAGTAGTCTGGGAACTAGAGTTCACCTGGAGGTGCATAGGACCTCAAGAGTTTACCATAGCAATTTACTTAAGAGAAAGACTGGTGAACCTTTTCAGGAAGGCCCCCAGGAACTCGTGCCCTTTCGTCTCATGGGTAAGCTACAGCTCCTAAACCAGTAAGACGTAGGTGATCTTAATCTTGGTGGACCACCACTGGGCCTTTGAAGGGCCAGTGGTGGACTGAAGACAGTACCTTGGATATACAATAATTGCCAGATGGATGCCGACAAGTGGTCCCTTCTCACCTTAAGGCAAAGCGTCCCTGAGATCTGTTCTATCTATTTATGAGCAGAGTCGTCCTCCCTGACTGCAGAGTCTCAGCAATTGTAAACTTACAATTAACTCATACTTTGTGAATACGAAACAAAACATAAACTTACACAAAAGTGTACATTTACCTTTATGAATAAGGCCCTCAGTGATTCATGATAACCCATGTAAGTGGCAGCAAAATACCTTTAAATAATGAGTGCAATAGGCATGCTTCTCTGTCACCAATAGCATTCTAACCGAAGATGTTTATTAGGTGAGGGGAGATATTTTCCTCTAGCAAAATATGGAGACTAGATGTGATGACAAATTGCAGCTTTGCCATTTATCCTGGAAGGCATAAAATGGTTTCATGATTATGGGGAGGACCCACTGATCCAGAAAGAGGTTTTGCTCTCCAAGATAGAACTTAGCAAGAGAAAGTTCCAAAAAGTTTTGGTTGGCATCACTGTGCTGCAAAAGGGAATGTTGATAATATCATGGACAGCTAGGGATTTTTGTAGGGATACCTTTGAGTGAACTTCTAGCCTGAGAATTCATAACTCCCTTTTTCCGACCTTTAAAAGGAGAGGATTAAGAAGACTCTGATTTCCTACGCTATCAATATACAAGGAGATTGACAATGTATCTGGATAAGTCTATTTTATAAAAAAGCTTTGATAGCAGGATTAACGAAGATAGCCTCTCTTTTCTGGTCTTCTGTGGTGGTGCTGCACCCTGCTCACGAAGCCTGGCTTTCAAGCTTTCAAGTGTCTGGTAGTTTAATGTTTTCCGATTTTGTGATGACCCTAGATAACATAAGGCTATGGTCAACTCAACTGGCAGCCAGATTATGTAGCCCACTTTGGCCCCTGTGTCATTCCCATGCGTACACACAAGATCAAGCTATGGCAATAGGGCAACCAAAAAGCAAAAGCCCAATCTTGTTGCATGTAAGCTGTCAAAATTGACCACACAATCCTCAAAATCTGTTAGGGGACTTCAACTGTTAGGTTATATCATTGCTCCTAGGCATGTCTTAATCCGCACCACTGATCAACAATGTAGGAAACCAGATTGTTAAACTATGTGAGTGGGCTCGGTTTTGATATGAGCTCTGTTTGTGGTCCTACAAAGTCCCAACAACCTAGTTCATATTAACTAATCTCATTCCTATAAGAAATGCCTTTGCTACCTCCAGGTAGCTTGACAGAAGCAGCAAGAACTTCCTCAGAGAAAACTATATGTGATAGATGAACATCAAATCAAAAACAACCTTGCAGCTAAAATAGAAACAAAGCAATGTTTTCAAACCAGTTTGGCTATGAAGAACACACTTTAAAGGTTAACTTGAGAGAAAATGAACGAAGCATCAGAAATTATTTTAAAATGATTTGGGATGTGTTTTTAAAATAATGACTGTCTTTGAAGTCATTATTTAAATGTGTCAGTGAACTAGATGTCATTCTAAAAAATGAACACCAGTGGGCAGCAGTGAGGCAAATCGATTCGAAATGCTGTCATCAAAACACAGTTTCACTCACTTGCAGCAAATATCCTTGTTTAAAAAAAAAAATCCAGATCTTCTCAATTGGTTCTGCAAAACCTTCCCTTGTACTGCAAAAGTTTCTGAATTTCCCGGGAAGGTCTCCTAACAATAGACGAGTTCAAGTGGGAACAGGTTTTTCCCAACTTCCAAACAGGGCCAGAGCCAAAAGTCCTGTAACCCTTGGTCTTGTTGTTTTTTTTAATTCCAGGCAGATGCTGCTGTTTCAGTCCCATGACCTTCTATATTTTCCTGGTCAGGAAAGATCAAAAGCAGGAAGTCTTTTTGTTGGTCGGATCCTGTACCCTTTTATTCCTCTGGGTAACAATAGCCCAGCCTTCCTGGCCCTAAGATAGAACTTTCATATCCAGAGTTGGAGCCTCCACTCCTCAGTACCTCAGCAAGAAGAGGGAATTATTCCACCAGATAAGCTTCTTGTCTCTTCTTCGGTTCCAACAAGAGTGGTGTTCGTCATTTTTATCAGATTAACCAAACAGTGACTGTTGAATTTCCCTAGGTAAAACATGCCATGATTCCTGCATACTCCTCTCCTTACTTTCTCATCATTATGCCCAAGTAACTGTGTGTCAGTGGTGATCTGATAAAGTAAGTCCACAATGCATTTTCTGAACTGTTGGAATTAGTCTGAGTTTTCCTCTGCCTCTTCTAATTTGTCACAAAGCAAACCTTCTTTAGTCCCTCTTAGATCAAAGCAGACTCACATTCCTTCTAAACATATCTGTTCCTCCCATCCGGGGGATCCAGCATCTTCCAATCTGTGAAACCCCCATCCTTCAAAATAAGATGTCATGCACTCCTCTTGGCTAGTACCTATGAAACACGAAGGGCAGGGCATTCAGAAGACCTTTTCTTGCATGGCTGTAGTGTTCCCTCCAACAATGACAGGATACTCAGGTAAGTCATTAGTATTTATTGTAGAAGAGCAGGCAGCAACGTCTGCTGCAGATCAGGTATACATCAGGTCTCCTCTAACTGCCAGTTTCTCACATTCCAGAACCTTTATGTCCTAGGTGACAGTTACCAAGACGACCTGGACTGTATCAGGCTAGTCCTGATACTGCAATGGCTTTGAAGAGGTAGCTGTTAAGTAGAAGGAGATGGGAGGGCAAGAAGATCTTGGTTTTGTTCAGTGGGATTGAAACACCGGTCTCCAGATGGATGTAGGTGTGAAAGAAAACAAACTTCTGAAGCAAGGAAGGGGATTAAAGCCGACTGAACACAAATATGATAACCTTATACAAGTCACCATAGCAGCACATGATATAAAAATCCATATTAAGTAATGATTTTCAAATTCCTAAATTGGTTTTTATAAAACAATAATTCCCATTCTCTTAATTAGGTTTACAATGTGGGGGCTGGAAGCAAACTCATATGTAGCAAAGCACTTAGCTGATATTTGCCTTGTACAGTATAAGTGGGTGCTACAATTACATTTTAATTCCTTAACCACAGTACTGTTGCATACATACATCATAAATAAGCAAACTAGGAACTTCGGAAGCATAGGAAGGGAATTATAGCCGACTGAACACAAACATGGTAACCTTATACAAGTCACCCTAGCAGCACATGAAATAAAAATCCATGTTAAGTAATAATTTTCATGTTCCTCAATTGGACTTATAAGACAAGAATGAATGTTCTTCAATTGGGCATATAAGACAAGAATGACCATTCGACTGTTCTCTAAAAAACACACATTGCCATAGTGCTACTCTCTAGCACTGAGGGGGAATAATTTGCGTGTTAATGTGCTCCTTGTGAAGGGTCAACAAACTGTAACTCATAGTGAAGTCAGCCAATGGCTGCAGTGGGCTGACACATTGCCCCTTAATGCAAGCTGGAGTTGGTGTAAAAATGTGAATGACAGAACCACAAACCACTGAGCGAAGTCTGTCTGAAAACCCCATAGGTAACTTAATGTTATACACATAATGTTAGTAAAATAAAAAGATCTGGGCTAACACAGACTTAAAAGAACAAATAGGTCTGGCATTGGCAGAAAGAAGACGAGAAAGAAAGAAAGCAAGAAAAAAGAAAGAAAGAAAGAAAAAAGAAAGATAGAAACAAAGAAACAAAGAAAGAATAAAGAAAGGGAGAGAAACCAAGAAGGAAATAGGAAGGCAAGAAACAAAGAGTAAGACAAGAAAGAAAGAAAAAGAAACAAGAACACAACAAAGAAAGTGAAAAAAGAAAGAGGATAGCAAGAAAGAAACAAACAAAGAGGAAGGCAAGAAAGTATGAGGAAGGAAGGAAAGGAAGGAAGAAAGAAAAAAGAAAGAAAGAAAGAATGAAATAAAAGAGATACAAAAACAAATGAATAAAAGAACAAAGAAAGAAAGAAGGAAAGAGGAAGGAAAGAAAGAAAGGAAAAGGGCAGGAAAGGAAAGAATTAATGAAAGAAAGAAAGAGAAAAGAAAGAAAATAAGAGGAAAGAAGCAAAGAAGGAACAAAAGAAGAAAAGAAAAAAGAGGAGCAAAAAAAAGATGACCAAAAAAGAAAGGAAGGATGAAAGAAAGAATGAAATAAAGAATGAAACAAGGAGGAAAGAAGAAAAAAGGAAAGACAAAAGAAAGAATGAGGGAAGAAAGGGAGAAAGAGGAAAGAAAGAAAGAAAGAAGCAAAAAAGAAAGAAAGACATGGTTGCAAAGATAGAGTACCCTCATGAGCTTATATTCATAGATCATGTGAGCTGCTGGTATGATGTGAAAAAGCAGCAGACCACTTCAAAGGAATCTACAACAACATTGCCAGGAGACAGGAAATTATAAAACTACAATGTACCCTGTGTTCTCATCTAGTAGAAAGCATTCTGCTATCACATCAGGCTCTACAACAAAGGAAAACCTAAAGTAGGAATAAAGTAAAAACAAAACCACTGGCACTGAAGAGAACTATCTCATGTGTGGATGTCCTCCTTGTGAAAGGGCTAAAAGCAGTCACTGGAAGTGAAGTTACCCAGTGGCGGAAGTACGCTGTTCCATTGCTGTATGCTGTATGCTGTAGTGGGCGGAAGCAAAATGTGATTGACACAAGAACAGACCAATGGATGAAGAGAGCTGGCTTAAAGCCCCTTTATATTAATATATGATAGATATAATTTTAGTAAAATCAAAAGGCCTTGGCTAACTCCAGACATGAAAATTATACTCATTTCACCCTTATGTCATTTATAAATGTCATAGGCAGGTGCAGTAAATGTCAAAGAAAGTTTCTGCTCCAATGTTTGGATAAGGTCTCTGCTAATTGGCACAGGAGCGCACTGATATTCTGGCAGTCAAGGGGTTAAATTTAAACACTATGCAGCTGAGCCTAACATTTATGTAGCACAATGATAGTGATTTATATAGTATTAAACTCAGCACCCCATTGCAACAAAAAAAAAACAGTCCTTCCTAATTTCAGCACTCAGGCCTACCTTTCGTGTGACATGACTGATTCTTAAGTCATGGTATATATTTTGGTGAAAGCTCTCAATGCAGGCTCACATTTGGGCTTTAACATTTCTGCAGCTTGCACTGTTTGTGCTGACGTATAAAAATATCCAATATGCCTTTTAAATAGGTGAAATAGATTTCATGTTTTAGGAAAACGCGCATGTATTGGCCTATTTGGCAGGTCCAAACTGCCTACAGGTCGTAAAGGCCATAAATCCAGTCCAAAGGTATCAAATAAACTAGTGGGGACACGTGGTGAAAAAATAGAGGGGCCTATTACCAACAGCGTGCGTTAATTAACGCAAACCACAGTTAGCGTGGTTTTTTTTATCACTGGATTCGTTTGCGGAGATAACGCGTTATTAGCAACGTTTTATCTCCAATGCGAAACAAATCCAGCGATAGCGGCGATTCCCAGCATTAGCGCGAGAATTCCTTGCGATAAATTCCCATCGCTAAGGAAAAACTCGCTAATAGGCAGGTGGGGACTTAACCGTAGAATCCACCTCCCATAGACTATAATGGCTAAGTCAGGTTTCTAGCAGGTGTTAAAATCCAGCGCTAATCGGGGTTAACGCACATTTTTTTATCGCTTCGCGGGCCTTGCTAATAGTGTGAAGTTGTGTTTGCGACTGTCTGCGTGTATTTTTAGTGAGGAACGCCCACTTTGCATGTCATTAGCGATAAATATCGCTGACATGCAAAGCGGTAGAAAAACGGGCGCTAATGCCCGAAAACTGTCGCTAACAGCTGTTAGAGACAGTTTGCTGATAGGGCGATAAAAATATCGCCGCTTTAGCGGCAAAAAGTGCCGCTAAAGCGGCGATAGTGCCCTTGCTAATATGCCCCAGATTTCCTTACACTTGGTATTAAAAAAAGTTGAAGTACAAACTCTAGTTTTCAGCTGAAATAATAGATATAATGGTCGATAACTATTCCAGGAGAGCGAGGCACAAATATATTCCCAATGAAAATGTCAGTCAAACATCTTAGGTGTTTAATTTCGCCCGTGGGCAAAGTGTTTTAATATCTCAATAACATAATCATCTGCTTTTCTCTTTGTAATGTTCCTCCTTATTCTTGGTATACTTTTCTAAGAAAGACTCTGAAACCTCGGAGGCTCTGGTTGTGCCTATCAGTTCCTACACTAGTCGCAGCATCCTTTCTCGCAAGATTCCAAAAGTTTCTTGTGGTCCCCACGGAGGCAGAGTGCAGCATCCTTAGATCTGTGTAAGCAATAGAAAGACCCAAGCTTTTCGATGAAAGCCAATGCTGAGCTCTTTCATCATTGACCAAGAAAATGCTGTAAATGTCGGGCTGTTGACCTAGATTGCACTGATGTAAACCGCTGTAGCTGGAAACCGCTAAACACATGGGACGAGTTACATTTTTAGAAAGATTGAGGTGAAACTATAGGTGAAGACAACGAGATTGGCGGCAGGCACAGTCACTAAGGGCAAAGGGCCAAATCCCTTATCGTGTGCCGGCAACGAGAGCAAAAGAGGATGTGGAAACGCCGGCCTGCGGGCAATGGCTTTGTAATTTTGATGAGTGACCGAGCGGATTTTCTGTAGAGCCTGGAGTGCTTCGCTGTCCTTGGAACGGCCCCAGTGGGGCTGGACAAAGATTATTTTCTTGGAGTTATCCTTTTGACTTCTTTCCTGCGAATCTCAGAGTCTCAGTACTGGAAAGTGCCTTGCAATACTTTACTTTTCTGCTGTATTTGTTGGGGGGATGGCCAAAAGAAGAGCATGCTTTCTAGGCATATTGCACTATTTCAAGAAAAAAATAAAACAGACAAGCTCTTTTTCACAAGACAAAGTTGCTCTTTAAGGTAAAGCTGACAAGGTAGGAAATAAAATCCACTATGTGCTTTTTTTTTTTTTAGGAAGGCTTGCCTTTCACAAATAGCCCGTAACAACTCATAACTACCTAAGGCACGCAAATGGAATTGTGACCATGAACACTTGAAGATCCAAGGATCAGCAACAACAGGTTTAGAACCTGCCCATACATACTTCCAGTTTCATGGCACAACTCTGCAGAGGCATCTACGAAATAACAAAACGCCTTCAAATACAATGTAGGATCTAACGGAGTGTGTCATTATTATATAGGTTGATTATTCAAAAGATAGTGGGGCATATTAGCAAGACCCACGTTAAAATTATCGCCGTTTTAGCGGAAGGAAACTGCCGCTAAAACGGCGATAATTTTAACGTGGGTCTTGCTAATATGCCCCAGTGTCTCCAGCTCTTTTTAAGTGGACCCTTGAAGGACTTAAGGGAATACTACAAGGTTTGGCATAAGGATGTTTCAGGCTTTTAGACCTATTTTAGCACTTCCCAGGTGGAAGTGCTAGTGGCAGGTTGACGTGGTTCTGCCTGCATTTGTTAAACTTAATTGTTGTATTCTGGCAGGGGCGTAGGCTTTATTGGTGCAGCAACTGCAGGCACCGGGGCCTAGAGGCTTGATGGGCCCACTGAACCCTGATTTTTGTTATAGAGTTCAAACAGTGGCCAGGGTGTCCATTTCGTTCCTTGCCCTTGGATTTCTTACACACTAAATGAGTCACTGTCACCTATAGAGCAAAAGATTGATGTGGATATGTCCTGAAAGAAATAATTAGCATGACCTCATTTTTATAAGACTCAGCAAACTGCTTTAATATAAATGCAGAGGGATATATATCAGTTGTTAAATGTGGAGCGTTGTAAATTAAGCAGGGAGAGACAGAAAGACACTTACTCACATAAGGGCAACTGGGCCAAAAGGTTCAACGGCGATCTGGAGCAGCAGCACCCCGTAGGTGCACGGACGGTGCCAGTACCTTGACGCAAGTGTGACTACAGGATGGCACCAGGCGCCAGATATACATGATGCCAGAATAACCCATAACTAGGGTATGATCCACAGACTGATCATATATTCAGGTGAGAGCTTTAGGCCTCTTTCACCCAACTGGAAGGAATGTGTAATTGTCCTTATGCAGGGATATGATTCTAGCCCTGAGTAAGGCCCCAGATCCGTTTGAACTTGTTGCATGGGCCAAAAGATGATGGCACTCTTTATTTAAAGATAATTGAGTACTAAATCGCAATGGTATTCTTGTTTCCGGTTTTAACCATACGACCAGTATCCTACCAATAAAGAAACTGTGCCTGGATATACTGTGAGGTATTTTTAAAAACTCACTACCCATCACTCTCCTCTGGATCCCTGCATTATCCAGTTTCTATTTTATCTAAGAACTCCCAGAGATCTTGTGGTTTAGTCCGCCCTGGTGTTACTACCCAACCAGGGTGTGGATAGGCGACTATGATGAAGCATGTCATGATAAGTGAATGAAGTGTCTACTCCAACATTTTTGGATACCCCGGGAAGACAGTAGAGCTTTGGGTCTGTTTCTTCCTTTTTTAGTCCGGTTGCCCTCATAAGAGTAAGTGCTGTCTTCTGGGAGGACGCAAATGGGCAATAATAGCTCCTGCTCTCTGAAAGTGAGACAAGAGACAGAAAGACAAACAGTATAATATTGGATCATAGGGCCAAAACCAGCAATCATTAGCCCCAAATCACTCCATTTTCATTGAGCGCAGATCATTCCAATGTTCTAAGAGTGTACTGTTTTCTTCTGAAAGACTATGTACAATATTACAAGAGTTCAGTTTGCCATGGACTAGGGTTCTAATTATATTTACCTTATATAATATAGCAAGAACACCAGGATTTTTAGCATATAAACCAATTGCAAAGCACATCTTTTCAGGTCGACCTATATCCTACACCTCTTCACCACCTAAGAAAAACAAGGAGCTGCGTCATCCACCTGTTTACTGAGTCCAGTACTCATCATTCATCCATTCCTTCATCCCTTCCATGCTTGTACGCAAGGTAAATGATCTGTATAGAAGCACTATAAGGTGCTTTGTAAAATGCTAAAATACAAAGTTGTCAAATCATTTGTATCTATAAAGTAGGAGGTAAAATGAAAGCTCAGATTTCAGATTTTGGTTACAAATATTTAGCTAATTTTCATTATATGAGTTTTGTAAGTCCCCGGCTGGCATATTTCAAGCTTTCGTTGTGTTTTTGGTACAAAACAATTCAGTCCGATTTTTCTCCACTCCAATTCAATATGTTTTGCAAATATTGAGATTAAACTAATTTATATTATCACGTATGAAGCTGTGCAGTGAAACAGGAGTTAGGGTGGAGAATGACTTCCAGGTTGTTGATAATTCCCATTGATTAATATGCCAAAGCAAGTCAGGAACCGGGTACCATCCCCAAAGGCCAGAGGAGAGGGGTTATTTCAGGGAGGGGCATGAGGAAAGAGACCTAGCATGTATAAGAAAAAACATCTTATCTCTCAAAAGCAGAAAGCAATCTCTCCAGTGAAATTCATTTTAATGCTTCTGAGAGATGTGCATAAAGTGCATAAGGTATATACCATTGCTCTAAAAACAAGACAGGGTGTGGACAACAGAGTGGTAATCTAGTGGCATGGACAAGAGCAGCAATAATACCCGAGATGTAATGTAGTTCTAGGGGCAATTTCACTCTTGTTTACAGGAAATGGCTATCTTGCCCGCAGACCTTTGGCCTCTGCTTAGAGAAACAATACTAACTGGGGATACAGTATCACTATAATGGCAATTTTGCTATTGCTTACATGCAATGCTTCCCTTGCCTGCTGACATTTGGCCTCTGCTTAGAAAAACAATAGCAACTTGAGGTACAGTATGAATGAAGGAAAGGAATGAAAATGAATGAAAATGAATGAAAATGGAACTTATAGAGTACACGATCACTCAATCAGAGCATCCTTGCACTACCTCACACACAGATGCTATTTAAGTAGACCGTTACAAAAAGTAAAAAAAAAAAAGGAGCAGGTTAGATTAATCGATGACACAAGTCATGTTTTAAGGCCCTTCCTAACTGCTTGGAAATACCTAAGTAAAGGGTGTTACAGTAGTGCAGCCTTGAGGTGATAAGCACAAAAAACACAGTTTTCCTGGCAGCCAAAAGAAGAAAGTCAAGAACTTTATTTAAAGATTTGTTCAAAGAAAAACTCTTTCCCGCCATTGACAATACTTGTGGTCGAAAGGAGAGAACATTATCAAATTTAACGCCTAAGTTTCTAGCCACCTACAGACGTAGGAGGAGGAGGCGGGTCAGAGTCAGGTCACCAGAATATAGGGGAAAACAGGAATTTTTCCTGAACTAGAGCATTTAAGTTTTGCCTGTATTACATTTCAAATTTATTTTATTCATCCAGCGAAAAATATCAGTAAAACAGTTCTTAAAATTCAGTTATGACCCAAAGGAGTTTTAGTCCAAAGACAATATCATTAGAGTATCATCGACATAAGAAGTAGCAGAAATACCAAATGAGCTAATCATTGATATGAGAGGGGCCATGTACACATTAAATAAAGGGTGGCTGAAAGAGGAGCCCTGTGGAACACAAAATGATAAAACGTTCTCATCAGATGACCATTGACCAATAGACATCGATTGCATTCTATCTGCAAGGAAGAATTTGAACCAGGATCAGGCCTTGCAAACGATCTCAATTTTAGAAAGACGCTGAAGGAGTATTAAATGTGAGATTACAACAAATGCTGCTGAAAGATCAAAAAAATCAGAACAGCATTATGACCACCATCCAGCGTCATCTTTATAGTGTCTGATTCCGTGCAGTGTCTGGGCCTAATACCTGATTGAAATTGATTGAATTACCAATGTTTCCAGTATTTTTGTAGGTATGGGAAGAAGCGAGATAGGCCTGAAATTTGGCAAGATAGAAAGATCGGCCAATGTATTTTAAAAAAGAGGTATGACCACTGCCACTTTCCAAGGTGCTGGAACTTCTGCCTTAGAGAATGAGGTGTTCAGTATATGACTGATGACCCGATTCACCACTTCATTAGCCTTATGAAGTGTAGCAGGTGGGCAAGGGTCTCGTGTTGAACCAGATTTGCGGGTGAGGATGGCCTCTTCTTATTGTAACAAAGAAATAGGATGAAAAACAGCTAGAGAGAGGCTGATGGATAACACTGCCTGAGCATCCTTGAGGATGATTCAACTCTGGCCTGCTGTGTTCAAAGCCCTTTTGAAATTTTTTCAATTTTCTCTTCAAAGAAATTAGACAGTCTGCCACAAAGGGATTGAGAGGGGAGGGTGTCTGTAGAAAAACCTCTGAGATTTGAAAAATCTTCTTAGGATCTAAGTTTGCAAGCTCAACTTGAGAAGTATAAAATGTCCTTTTATCCTCCCTTATAGATTTATGATAAGTTTTGATAACAGTCTTAGATTTGAGTAAATCATCAGATTTATAGGCCAAACGTCATTTCCGTTCTAATTATTTGCAGAAAAGCTTTTATTTAGCTAGCAAGAGCGTAAACCAAGGTGCCGAAGGGGTCGAGTGACTTCTGCTTGGGCCTGTTAAAGGAGCTAAGTCATCTACAGCTTCCCGTATCCACTTATTGAATGATTCTAATTCATTCGACAGCTCTAGTGTAAGGGAGGGGCTGCGATTAAACAGTTGGCCAATTTAGGATGAGTAATCATTCCCCACCTGCGGGTGTTCAAGGACACAGAATGTAATTGTCGATTGGCCAAAAGCCCAAGGTTTGCCAATAAATTAAAAGTCACAAACCACAGTCCAACCACTCCTGAATTTCAGGCACCTCCACAAAGAAGGAGGGAAAATTAGTACAAATCAGGTCCAAAGTGTGGCCAGCTGAATGAGTCGGGCCCACTACTACTTAAAAAAGACCTAAAACCTTTAAAATGTCATGCAGACTCTTCATATCCGGGTTCCCAGAGTTGTCGAAATGACAATTCAAATCACCCAATAAAGTAAAGTTTGAATATTGTAGTAAATAGGGTGAGAGAGCGTCTCCCAAAGAATCCAGAAAACCAGAGCAAAGGCCTGGCGGGCGGTAAATTAAAATGCCCATAAAAGAATGAGAGTGACTCACTTTAAAACAGAAGCCCAAGCTCTCGGCTCCACAAAGATTCTCCACTTCAAAGGAACACAACTGTAAGGTGTCCCCGAAAATGATGGCAAGCCCCCAACCTTGCCCCTCAGATCTATAATGTCTAAGAATGGAGTAGCCTGAAGGGAGCACAGCAGCAATATTAGGCTTGTACCAGGCATTAAGCCAAGACTCTGTAATAAACAGAAAATCAAGATGGTGGTCATTAGTAAGAAACCACACGTCATGAGAGTGTTTGGGAAGCAAGCGTGCATTGATAAGCCCACTGGAAAGAGATTGAATTTCATGGGACTTTGAGGTCGGAATTCTAGCAGGTAAGTGCCCAATTTTCCAGATGAAATTACCTTTACAACAAACGCAGGAGAAGGTGCCCTCAATTCTTTCCAAATTGACCAAATTTTCACAGGAAGGCATCTTACCTACAAGCTCGCTGTAAGTTTCAAACTGCAAAACAACACCTGATGTAAAACTGGCAGGGGGGCTCGCGCTGGCCACGGAACGGATGCAGACGGGCTTGCCTTTGGCATGCCAGTGGCAAATCCACACCGCAAGCCCACTTATATCCCCCGTCTCCCCCTTCAACCCCACCTCCAAGGAACAACTAGACCGCAAACCTAGCTGTGAAAAATGAAAGCAAAGAAAGGCCTCAAAGTAGAAGGCCCAGAACAGCATTCTGCCCACAAAGCCTACGGGGCAGGAGTACAATGACCACAAATCCTGAGGAATATAATTATCCTTGTTAGTTTTTTTAAAAATGACTAAAAGTATAAAACGCCCCAGAAAGGATAAAAATGTCGAAAATAAACAGTACAGAAGATGCCTAGGACGGTATTTGGATATAAAGTGCAACATGCTAATGCCCACAAAAATACAGAATAAAAAAAATCTGAAATTCATACAGTTATTTGAAATAACATACCATGCAGCGTACTAGCATTGTAAAGTGTGACTGAGCAGTCTGTATCACTCTAATGGCAATTTTATTTCTTGCCTAGAGGCAATGCTTCTCTTGTTCACGGACCCTTGTCTTATTCTTAAAAAGCAATAGTAACATGAGATACAGTATTACTCTAATTGCAATTTTACTTTTGTCTACAGGCAATGGTTCTTTTGCCCACGAACCATTGGCCTCTGCTTAAAAAAGCAATAGTAACTTGAGATACAGTATCACTTTAATAGCAATTGTATCTCTTACCTACAGTCAATGGCACAATTGCAGGCATAGCTTTGGTCTCTCTTATCTTTAAGATGCTAGTGAGCTCACAAATTGAATGCTTTTATGTGCTGTTGCTATCCATATATCTGGCTCATTGTAGATGACCTTAATTTATATGCTAAAATAAGATACAGCTCATTATGCAGGATACAGTTGGAGCTAAACTGTCAAAGTAATACACTGAGCGAATCGGTTTCATAAATGCCCTGTACAAAGAAATTTAAGATAGATTTTATATGATGCATAATGCACCTTATATTTTTTACATATTTGATTTGATCTACTTGATCTATAGATTGTTTTATATTTTTGTTTTTTATTATTCTGTGTTTTTTAATTGCCGATACCAATTATTAAACAAAAAAGTAAAATTAATGGATGAAAAATAATTGTTTGCTGATGCTAAAAATTGCAATAGGTATGCTGCAATGTACTTCAGAGTCTGATATATATGTGTTTTATTTGATTGAGGGTATAAGGGACATCTTCCTGCACAAAAACAACCCTTAAAGGAGTTTTACATTTTCTGTGTGTTCGATGCGGGATACATCGCACATAAAAAAAGGAAGTAACGAGGAGAAATACAGATATTTATCCTTGTTACCCCTGGGTCTTTGAAACATACCATTTTGATGTAATCCCAGGTTCACAACTCTTTGTAAATCTGGGAATGCGCCAGAATCAATGGGCGAATGCAAGAGAATGCCCTCACTCCACCCATGGAACACCTCCCTGATGCAAGGTAAGGTGGCAAAATGCACTGCCTTGCATTATATTGGATTTACTAAATCATGCAGAGCCACGCAAGGTATCACCATGGCTTAGTAAATCCCAGTTAAGGGCTTGTTTTGCCTTTGCTGGCCTCTCTTTTTGGTGCCCTGGTCCACCCAGAGCACCCAGTTACTTATGTTGGAGACAGAGGGGGGAGCCTCAAGGCCCCCCCTGTCGGCTCCCCACCTCCTGTGGGAGCTGGCATTGCTTTGATAGAGAGGGAGCTGATGAACATGCAGCGCCCCCTCTGTCAAAACAATTGTGCTCCGCTTTGAGCAAGCTCTTTACTATGGCTTGGTGGGAGCGGTAAAGACGGGGGTTGGCAACCCGGGACATAGCAGGAGCCGGCCCTGGGGGACGGCGGTCCCCAGTGCCATCTACGGCTCCAGTAGGTGGTGGTCTTTGGGGTTAATTCAAATTAATAAAAGCCCCGGGGAGGTGGCCCCCTGCATTGTGTAAAGAGAAAGCCCCAGGGAGGTGGTGGTCCAATGGGTTGGGGTGGTCCAAGAGGTCAGCCCTGATATAATTAAATAAGCCCCGGGTAGGTGGTGCTCTCCTGGGGCAGCGGGGAAGGCCGTACAGGCCTCCCTCGCTTTCATTTTTAAAGAAACCCCGGGGAGATGGTGGTCCCCAGGGCAATATTCACCTCCAGGAGGGGGGGCCAGTAAGCCCTCCTCCATTATTAAAAAAAATGCCCCCAGGACCTGGCCTACCCGGGGACCGATAATTAACAAAGCGCAGGAGGCTTCGTTTTTAATACATTTTTGGCAAGATCTGCGGATTCTGCCGAAATGTTTTAAAGAAAATTTTTTGGGCCCTGCGGGGCTCCTGTGGGACCCCCTCGCCCCCCAAGAGGCATAGGGGGGTCAGGGTATTTCTACCCTGTCCCCTTTTCTTTCTTTTTTTACATTTTTTTCTGTGACTCGGTTCAAGCCGAGTCACAAGATGGCTGCCAACACTTCCTGGTTTGAAGTGTTGGCAGCCAACATCTACCTTCCTGCCGAATTTGGTGTAATTCCATTCAGCAGTTCGGGCTGTAGCTGTGTCTAATGTTCCTATGGAAATTAGCATGGGGAAAAGACATTTCGGGACCCCTTCTTTTTCTTGGCCCCCTCATGATGGATCATCCCGAAATTTTCAAGACAGCAGCTGAAGTGAGTGGCAAACTAGTTTTGAAACTTTCGCGAGGACTCGTCAAAAGACGCCAAAGTTACTGGCAGATGAAAAAACGCTCTTCCTATGGAAACTAAATCCTGACTATAACTACCTACCGGCGACAGCCAGTAGGTAATTTGTGTATTTTGCTTTAATTGTCCATAAGAGATGGATAATCTTGCTTCTGCTCTCAAATTGTTTTCCATCTATAAAACTGGCTACATTTATTTTAATATTGTTGCTGTGCATTTCCTAAAAATGATTCTATGCTGAGGTCCTCACAGAAACAGCACATTCCCAAAATTCCATCATCTAACCATCACTTCCAATTTCTAACGGGTTATTTCCCTTGTGAACATTCATTTTTGGTGTCATATTTTCTTATTTTATTCATGCTGTGCTTTTGAGAAAATTCGCATGTGAGTGTTTTTCTCAACATGTGCATTATTGATTCTCTGTGCGTCTGCAACAGCCACATTATGCATTCTGCACTCCTGAGGCAGTAGCTAAATCAAAGCACGTAGTCTTTTTAAAGTTTTAAATCAGAATGTTGTGCTAATGCAATGTGCTAAAAAGTTCTGGAAGCCAGAGAAATCCAAATACATTCTCAGATGAGGTTGGGGATAGCAGAAGCAGTGTGGTTTTCTATCAATGTACACAATTCTTTATCTGTGACTTACTTGTGCGGTTGAACTGCAATGTTGCACAATGGACCTAACAACATTTTTCATAAAAAGGTTCTGATGATCACTTGGGTGCGTAGCACCTGCAGCCCTATTCAGTCCACGTTGTAAGAGGCCTTTTTATCCGATGTGATTACCAACATGATGTTCTGGCCCCTTTGCAAATACAAGATTCATGGTTACTCAGGGATACTGGTGTGTTTCACACAAAGCACTCAACCTACTGAAAGCAAGTGGAGTCTATGGGTAAATTATTGGGGATAAATGAGGATGTTTTCAGTAACAACAAAAGAGTGAGTAGGAAGAGAAGGAGGGGAAAACAGCACGAGGAAAACCTCTTATTTAAAAGAACCCTCACTCACCAACCTAGTTGGTGACATGCTTCATCATTGGGTTCCCACCAGAGAGGCCGAGTGCCTCCCTGGTGTTCTACGACGCCTGAATTATAGCGGAGCGGGGATTCGTGGGATAGTGCCAGTGCAACAGTGAAGGTAGTGCAGGTTAAAAGATGTCTGGTTTAATCCCAAATTAATTTTATTGGTGGAAAGCCAGATATCATTAAAAACAGGTGAGATGGACACTAGCTGTCTGGCTAAATTGACCAGGCGCATCCGAATTGGTCTAAAAGTGGTTGGTGGTCGACATGTTTCTGCTTGTAATGTGCAATTTGCTAAGCATTCATCAGGACCAGGCCTCCACGGCGGTGTACGCTCTCTAAGGCGTACCCTAACCTGTGGAGGAGTATGAATGGTAAAACTCACGGTTTTACCACGGGGCCTTCTGGAGTTCCAAAAAGCCAAAGGACTCTGTAAGAAAAGAACACACATAAAAACACATACAACAGTTGTGTGAGTTCAGTGGTATTTCTTGCCAGGCAATCAGGAGGTCTAAAGTGTTTAGTGACCTCGTGCTGTGAATTACCAAAACGTGTTTGTAGGTAATATCACGTGTACTTCTAAGTCAGGCAATCGTGTCAGACGTACTGCCACTCCGTGTGCACTTGTCTCCGGAGGGGTCATTGTTTCAGGTAACAACCAGTAACCTTTGGCGCATTACATATTGAGCGTGACTTAAGCATTTTCAGTTATGCAACAAACTTTAGGTGCTAGTGACAGGCCCGTTAAGAAGCGCAGATAATGTGTAAGCGGGCTTTTAGATTAAAATTAAAAATGGCAGATTGAGAAACATGGAAAAATTAGGGCTTACGTGAAGTAACAACTGACTTCACATCATGGGTCCGGGTGTAGGTTAGAGCCGCTGGTGGAATCTATGCGGGATGGAAAGGAGATAAGTTTAGGGTAAACCCGGTACCAAATGTGAACAGTCACCACCCGGGAAAGCTCCCACCCAACTTACTTCCAAGACTGCGCTCTCCCACATAAGACCTATCGGAACCAGTCCTCGGACCCGAATGTTACTGCGGTGTTGCGGCTGGTGATAGAAAGGCCTGTTCCGATCACGTGACCCGGGCGTGGGCCGCATGACGCGGCACGTCCGGGACATGTGATTCCGAACACTAGACCGTGCAGGTCATTACTTAGAAAAAACGTTATTATTCTGTCAGGACAGATCCCTCATGATGCGTTGTGATTATAAAAATACCGTGCGGCTGAGTAAAGTTAGTTACTTAGGGTAACCACTGGCAAAATTAAAGTGTTTGGCCACTGTTATGTATATGGAACCAGTAGTTGTGAAACACTCAATATTAAAAGGTATTGGGAAGAGACCCATTCCGGATTACCATTGTGCCTCTTTGGACATTTAAACTAGCGCCCCTAGAGGGATCACACGGGCATGATAGGGAACATCATTGTCCATAAAGCACGAATGGAATGAGAAACTGACCCATACCTTAACCAGTAAATACATACCTAATGGCTGACTGGCTCGTACTAATACCAACCAGCATACAGCACCTGGTACCCTGGCTACCCTTGACTACCCGTAACCACTAAACTATCCCTTCTGCCATAGATATTTTTAAATTTGTCATTAAGCTTCAGAGGACAATCTCTTCCCAATACCTTTTAATATTGAGTGTTTCACAACTACTGGTTCCATATACATAACAGCAGCCAAACACTTTAATTTTGCCAGTGGTTACCCTAAGTAACTAACTTTACTCAGCCGCACGGTATTTTTATAATCACAACGCATCATGAGGGATCTGTCCTGAGAGAATAATAAAGTTTTTTCTAAGTAATGACCTGCACGGTCTAGTGTTCGGAATCACATGTCCCGGACGTGCCGCGTCATGCGGCCCACGCCCTGGTCACGTGATCGGAACAGGCATTTCTATCACCAGCCGCAACACCGCAGTAACATTCGGGTCCGAGGACTGGTTCCGATAGGTCTTATGTGGGAGAGCGCTGTCTTGGAAGTAAGTTGGCTGGGAGCTTTCCCGGGTGGCGACTGTTCACATTTGGTACCGGGTTTACCCTAAACTTATCTCCTTTCCATCCCGCATAGATTCCACCAGCGGCTCTAACCCCCACCCGGACCTATGACGTGAAGTCAGTTGTTACTTCACGTAAGCCCTAATTTTTCCATGTTTCTCAATCTGCCATTTTTAATTTTAATCTAAAAGCGCGCTTACACATTATCCGCTCTTCTTAACGGGCCTGTCACTAGCACCTAAAGTTTGTTGCATAACTGAAAATGCTTAAGTCACGCTCAATATGTAATGCGCCAAAGGTTACTGGTTGTTACCTGTAACAATGACCCCTCCGGAGACAAGTGCACACGGAGTGGCAGTACGTCTGACACGATTGCCTGACTTAGAGGTACACGTGATATTACCTACAAACACATTTTGGTAATTCACAGCACGAGGTCACTAAACACTTTAGACCTCCTGATTGCCTGGCAAGAAATACCACTGAACTCACACAACTGTTGTATGTGTTTTTATGTGTGTTCTTTTCTTACAGAGTCCTTTGGCTTTTTGGAACTCCAGAAGGCCCCGTGGTAAAACCGTGAGTTTTACCATTCATACTCCTCCACAGGTTAGGGTACGCCTTAGAGAGCATACACCGCCGTGGAGGCCTGGTCCTGATGAATGCTTAGCAAATTGCACATTACAAGCAGAAACATGTCGACCACCAACCACTTTTAGACCAATTCGGATGCGCCTGGTCAATTTAGCCAGACAGCTAGCGTCCATCTCACCTGTTTTTAATGATATCTGGTTTTCCACCAATAAAATTAATTTGGGATTAAACCAGACATCTTTTAACCTGCACTACCTTCACTGTTGCACTGGTACTATCCCACGAATACCCGCTCCCCTATAATTCAGGCGTCGAAGCACACCAGGGAGGCACTCGGCCTCTCTGGTGGGAACCCAATGATGAAGCATGTCACCAACTAGGTTTGTGAGTGAGGGTTCTTTTAAATAAGAGGTTTTCCTCGTGCTGTTTTCCCCTCCTTGCCTTCCTGTTCACTCTTTTGTTGTTACTGAATTTATACGTCAGGGGGAATAAGAGTGATTATCCCTCTCTCTCTTGTTGATATTATAAATGAGGATGTAACAGCGAATCAGGACCAGAACTACCAATCCCCTCAGTAATTCCTCATTTCTAAGGGGCCCCCGAGGGTCCCACTTGTGATTGTTCCCTCCTCTGGAGATACCTGTACCCCATTATTGGTAATTCTGTTGGCGGTGGGAGGCATTTGCCCTCTGATTTAAAGTGTCCTCATAATGAGGCCCTTACTAATAGACAAATTCAAGCCTTGGTGCTCTTTGAGTTGATATCTACACAACTGTATAACTGCTTGTAGAACATGCATTTCCTGTTGTTGTCACTTTTTCACAGGTGACACACAACTATGGTTGCAAGAAATAACAGTGGCCCTTTTCCCGGTAAAAGTATTTGAATAATATCATTGTGACCCATCTTCTCTCCCATTTGCACTGGATTTACAAATAAATATTTCCACACCTTACCTGCCATCAAGAAGTGCCATATAATTGAATTTGCTTACAAGCAAAATGCATGAGTTCTAGACCAAAATCCACTCTACTACAAATAAGCAATTAGCCTCATATCACCCCTCAAAAATGATCTAAAATAGACATTTTAGTTGTATTCATTCTATAAAGTGCACTTTGACATTTTCAGCGTGAGTGTGGAGGCTGTGCAAGGCAGAAGTCAATCAAAGGTTTTGCCACCTCGGTAGGATGTGTATGTGTTTCTATATGTGTGTTTCTATGTCTCCTTGTTGATTGCTGGGAACACACCTTGTCTCTTCCTGTGGCCCATGCCTTCCAATGCTGCTCCTCCTCTCTCATGGGATAAACTCCTTTCAAGGTTTGTAGATCTATAATCAATGGCAGCAATTCTTAAGTCTACAAAAATACATTATGGCAAAGCTTAGCAATGGATGTAGTCCAACCCACAACAATACAGTGTATTTTTGGGTAAACTGCTAAATGGTTTTGAGGCAGTTTGACTGATTTTGTCTGTCATGAGTAAGCCCTAATCTCTTTCAATGCACTTTTGAGTCTCATGTGTTCTCCTGCTATATAGCATTTCATATTAAATAGCATCACCTAGTTCTGGCCTTTTTGCCAGCTTCTGGGACTTGTATTTTGTTTTTTAGCATTGTAAATATTGACTGCAAAATCCTGCTTACAAATTGTTTTGGCTAAAACGCCAGGACTGGCAAAAGGGGTCAAAAATGATACTTAGCCACTTGGTAACTATGGATGAATATGGGAAAAAGGAAAGCAGGTGAGGAAATGAGGGAGCATATATTATAAGGAATAAAATAAATCCAGTCATAGATTAAATTAGTTTGCAAGTCATGTTGAAGTTCGGAAACCACAAAGGCAATAGGCCTTCAACCCTGTGCTATCTATCTATCTATCTATCTATCGATCTATCTATCTATCTATCTATCTATCTATCTATCTCTCTAATACATATATATGAAAACCCACAAACTCCATGCGGCAATGAAAATTTACACTCCATCATGTTTGCCATAAATTTAATGTGTTAAAGGTACACCATGTCAGTGAAATGCGGAAGGCATAGGCAGTACTCAGTGCGTTTCGGCGATCAAGTCGCCTTGGTCACAGGTGGGTAGTTGCTGCCCCCATGTACATTCTTATTGTTTCGTGAGAAACAACTAGTGCTTAACAATGACATTGAAAGATGACTAACAATATGGTCATGCAAACTGTTGCTGAAATTGCAGCCATTTTGTGGCACTGTTAGGAGCTTGTAAGTACATGACACGTAATAAGAGACAATGTACAAAGGATCATCACATATATCACATATATCAGTGATGTCATCAGTGATGTAATTTGAGATGTCATCAGTGACGTCACTGACCATGGTGAGTGATGTAATATGTGACGTCATCAGCAGTGCATTGCGGGGGCGCGAGTTATAGTTAGCTCAACTAACTATAACGGCTGAATTTCTCTGGTTTTGTATGAGTGAAATGTCCAACTAACTATAACGTCCCTGAAACCTGTGGTTTTTTCTGTGAATTTCCAAGGTTTTTTAAATGCAAATTTCTAACTATATTGTCCCTAAAACTTATGGTTTTTTCAGTGAATTTCTAAGGTTTTTGAAATGCTAATTTCTAACTATAACATCCCTGAAACCTATGGTTTTTTCAGTGAATTTCTAAGGTTTTTTAAATGCTAATTTCTAACTATAACGTAGTAGTCGCGTTTACAGAGTGGTGCAGAAAGGGGCCTGGGCCTCTGACCAGCGCTCAGGAATTCCACAGCGTAGGACTTACAGGAGGTACCAGGAGGGCTACTTGGCCGCCAAAGTCCCTCAGAAGTAAAGTGTACTTCATCCCCCAACCAGTACTGTGCCAAGAGGCACGTTTGCAGAGTGGTGGAGAAAGGTGAGCGTGGCCTCCGAAGACCTCTTTGCAATCCCACTGTGTGGGACCTACTGGAGGTAACAGGAGGGGTAGTTGGCTCCCAAGGTCAACCTTGAGGGCCAACTACCACTCCTATTACCTCCAATAAGTCCCACACAGCAGGATTGCTTAGTTGTCATAGCAGGCCACGCCCCCTTTCCCCACCACTCTGCAAACGCACTCCCTGGCGTGCTCTTGGATGGGGATTAAAGTCCCCTTAACTGCTAGGGGTCCTTAGGGGCCAACTAGCCTACCTGATACCTCCAGTATGCCCCAGATAGTTGGATTGCTGACAGGTAGACACAGGCCACGCCCCCTTTCTCCACCACTCTGCAAACGCGCCTCTTGGCGTGTGCTTGGTTGGGGGATTTAGTCCCCTTGAATCCTGAGGGTCCCTGGGGGCCAACTAGCCCACCAGGTACCTCCTTTGAGCCCCACACTGCTTGATTGCTGAGAGTGGTCTGAGGCCACGCCCCCTTTTTACACCACTCTGCAAACGCGCCTCCTGGCGCACTGCTGCTTGGGGATGAAATCCACTTCAGTCCTGAGGTCCTCAGGACACAAGAGGACCTCTTCGCCCCACCAGCAATGCGCCAAGAGGTGCGTTTGCAGAGTGTTGTAAAAGGGGCGTGGCCTCGGACCACCTCTCAGCAATCCCACTGTGTTGGGCATACTGGAGGTACCTAATGGGCTAGTTGGCCCCTAAGGACCCTTAGCATTCAAGGGGACTTAATCCCCCAACCCAGAACGTGCCAGGAGGCGTGTTTGCAGAGTGGTGCAGGGAGGGGGCGGGGCATCCGGCGAGATGCCGGCTTTTCTTTTCTTTTGATATTTTTAGAAGGGGGGATGTGTGGGCCCCCTTCTCTTACTATTTTTTGGGCCCTGGGGACCCCATCCCCTGAGCCATTTTTTTACTTTTAAAAAAAAAATGGGAAAGGGGCCGCGCGGCCCCCCTCCCAAGGCCGATTTCGGCCCCGGGGACCCCATCCCCCGGGGCATGGCCACTTTTTTAAAAAAAAGAAAAAAAACTACATTTAAAGGAGGGGGGCTGCACGGCCCCCCCCCTCCTGAGGCCATTATTGGCCCCGGGGACCCCATCCCCCGGGGCATTGCCTCTTTTTTAATTAAATAATATTACGGGAGGGGGGCCGCATGCCCCCCCTTCCCTTAGCCACTTTTGGCCCCGGGGACCCCATCCCCCGGGGCCTGGCCTCATGTTGGGGACCGGGGGGGGGGAGCCCCAATGCCCCCGCAGTCCCAGCCGGCTGCCCATCTCCTGCGGGAGCCCACATTGTTTTTGGACAAGGGGAGCTGCTGACGTGCAGCCCCCCTTGTCCAAAAGCAATTCTGCTTAGCTTCATGGAAGCGAGAGCAGGTTTCCTGCTCTCGCTTCCATGAAGCGAAGCAGTGCTTGCAATGACAGGGCAGGAGCACTGCAACGTCCCGGGGGAGAGCACCCCAAGACATTGCTGGAGCCGGCCCTGGGGTGTGGCGGTCCCCAGGGCCATCTAGGGCTCCTGGAGGGGGGCCGCACGGCCCCATCCCAACTTATTTAAAGCCCCAGGGAGGTGGTGTTTCCCGAGGCCGGGGATCCGCAACGGACCCCCGAATTTAAATAACATGTGCCCTGGGGTGGTGGTGGTCCCAGGGGCAGTGTGGGGGGGCCAGGAGCCCCCCCACACTTAATCTAAATCATTGAAGCCCCGGGGAGGTGGCGGTCCCCGGGGCTGCGGTGGCCCATGCGGCCCCCGCATATATTTGGCATATTGCCCCCAGGACCTGGCCCACCTGGGGGCTCATTAAAACGAAGCGTGGTAGACCGCGCTTCATTTTTTTTGTGGGCTGGATTCGTGAATCCCACTGACTTTTTTTTTTACAAAAATGCTTTTTTTGGCCTGACCAGACCTAGTGGGTCAGGGTGTTCCTACCCTGCCCCCTTTTCTTTTTTTTAACCTTTTATTTTGTGACTCGGTTCTACCGAGTCACAAGATGGCTGCCAACACTTCCTGGTTTGGAGTGTTGGCAGCCAATCAGAATGAAGCTCGTGCCCGGGAGGGTTCGCGAACCCTCCTCGGTGCTCAGATATTGAAACTTTTCTTTTTCTAATTTCTCAGGAACTACTGAACGGATTTACACCATTTAAAAAAAGGGCTCTTTCTGAACCAAGACGTACCTTTTTGCCGAATTTGGTGTAATTCCGTTCAGCAGTTTGGGCTGTAGCTTTGTCTAAAGTTCCTAAGGAAATTAACATGGGGAAAACACGTTTTGGGACCCCACTTTTTTCTCGGCCCCCGCTTGACGAATCACCCCAAAACTTTCAAGACAGGAGCTGACCAGAGCGCCCCATTAGTTTTGAAACTTTTGCGAAGATTCGCCAACCGGCGCCAAAGATATTGGCAAAAGAAAAACGCTTTTTGAATAGAAACGAGGTCCTAACTATAACTACCTACTGGCGACCGCCAGTAGGTAATATATAGATATAGATATAGATATATATGTATATATATACACTGAACAAGCAAAGGTTACAGGGGCATTATAGTTAGGAAATGGACTTTAATAAACCTTAAAAATGTACTGAAAAAACCAAAGGTTACAGGGAAGTCATAGTTAGGCTGACATTTCACTCGTACAAAACCAGAGAAATTCAGCAGTTATAGTTACCTGAGCTAACTATAACTTACGCCCCTGCAGTGCACTGCTTATGACCTCACATATTACTCATGACATCGTCAGTGATATCACTGATGACATCACTGATGACTTCTCAAATGATATCATTGATAATATCACTGATGACATCATCTAGTGAGTGTATGTATTTTCTAAGAGTTTATGATTAAACATATACACTAACCTACTACAAAAGTTAAATTGGTATACTAGGTGCACTACTACTGAGTGATACAACTTCTAACATATATTACGTGAGTGGCTGTGTGAATGTATGTATCCTTGTGTTTATGGGTGTATGAGTGGCTGTATGGGTGTATAAGTGGGTGTGTGAGTAACTGTGTGGGTAAGTGAGTTGCTGTGTGCACACAGACAGTGCATGCTGCCCGAGAGGCATGCCTGCACATTGCCGGAGGTGAAAGGCGACGGCCACGGCAGCATCCGAGGCCGAGAGCTGTCTCCTCAAAGAGGTAGCTCGGGATGATTGTGGGAGCTATAGCGAAAGCACGTTCCATCGGTGCGTGTGTGGTGAGCCACCTAGCATGGCGCTTCTGAATCCTCACGCCTGTGATGATTTCAGGCCCACGACAGCCCCGGTGAAGTTTTCTCTTGCGGGTGTGCGCCAACAGTGGGATGGAGGTTGCTATCGACACGGATGCCACAAGTAAAGCACTAAGACTGGACAGTTCAAGCAGACTACAGAGATACCATGTATCACTGCATGATGAGTGCCGTGTCCACAAGAATACATCACTAGTGACGCAGTAATGTCGGCAGCAGCGCAAAATGTGGCGGATGCTCCAGCGCCAGAACGCTACTCGCATATCCTTGTCACAGCGCTTCCTCCATTCAGTCAGCTAGAAGATCCTGCAACTGCTTCTCTGAGGTGCAGGAAGTGGATTGAACAATTACAGCATTACTTTTGTGCTACGCATAAAACAGAGCGAGCGTCAAAAGATCTATGATGCTGCACAGGGGGAGAGATGAACTTTACAAGTTGTTTATAGACTTACCTAATACAGGTGCAGAAGATAATTTTGCAGTAGCGATACGAGCTTTGAATAAGCACTTTGGCCCTCAATTAAATCCAGATTATAAGCATTTTAAGTTGCGTCAGGCTCGTCAGCATGAAGGGGAGTCTGTAGATATGTTTTTTGGAAGGCTACCCAAGTTGCCTAGCACGTGCACAGGAATAGACAAACCAGTGGAGATTAGGGCGCACCTTATTCAAGGATGCCGCTCTTCTAATCTCCGGAAGTTAATTCTGCGACAGCCAGGCATTTAGCTGGACAAGGAGGAGTTGAAATGGAATCCACTTTGGCTCGCACAGCCGTTGCCCCGTCCACGTCTGGCACGGTGAAAATCAAAGAAAAACACATGGAGGCAATTCGAAAGTGGCCTGTGAGATCATGTGGCGCTGCTGGTGCCAAAATAGGTTGGAAGGCGTGCATTAGCTGCAGTTACCCAATCATCCACAGAGAGCATGCCTGCCACAGGGCAAGACATGCCTGAAATTTGGGCACCCAAACAATTTTCCGAAAGTGTGTCAAAGTGCAAACCAGATATCAAACGATGCCAAGAACAGCAAGAGGTACAGCAGGGTAAGGCAACTCTCATTGGCGGAAAAGGAGAGCAATCAAGCACAGGCCACGCATATGTACATGAATCAGGCGGAAGAAGAGAACGATGATAAAGAGGTATTTATGATTTCATTCACAGGCCAAAATAATCAGAAAAGAACACCACCTCCCATGTGCCAGGTAGATGTCGAGGGTGTAACAATTAATGCGCTCATTGATACAGGAGCATCAGTAAATGTCCTCGATTCTGAGCAGTTTCTCAAGCTACATCCGAGATTGGAGCTAATAGAAACCCAGGCGAAGATATACACATATAGCGGAACAGTTTCCATGCCACTGCAAGGAGAAGTAGAAGTGGAAATCACCCATGGGGAGGTAAAAACCCAGACAAAGTTTCGTGTTACTAAAGAGAGTATGGGAACGGTGATAGGCTGCTACACAGCGGAAGACTTAGGTCTGGTGTTCTTTACGAGACAAGTTCATCGATCTCATGCCAACGCCATCATTGTTGAGTTCCCTGAACTATTTGAAGTATTGGGGTGTTGAAAGATGTGCAAGTCAAACTCCACATGGACCAGACTGTCAAGCCAGTGGCCCTGCGCCACCAACGTGTACCATTTCACCTCCGCCCACCGATTGAAGCTGAACTTGAGAGGCTGGAGCATGCTGAAGTCATAGAGAAAGTAATAGGTCAAGCTCCGTGAGTGTCACCCCTAGTTATTGCTCTAAAACCCAAACAACCAGGGGCGATAAGATGTGTAGACATGAGATTTCCTAATAAGGCCATCAGAAGGGAGAGACATATCACTCCATGTCACTTCATTGACGGGATTCTAGCGGACATAAATGGGGCCAAATTGTTCTCCAAAGTAGATTTGAACTCAGGATACCACCAGTTAATGTTGGATGAGTCTAGCCATTACATCACAACATTCTCTACCCATGTCGGGCTGAGAAGGTTCAAACGTCCGGGTTTTGAGGTGTCCTTGGCAGCAAAGGTCTTCCAGGATGCCATACGCAAATCCTTGTCAGGACTGGTAGGTGCAATTAACGTAAGTAACGACATGTTAAACTTCTCCAGTACCCTGGAAGAACACCATGTACGACTACGGGCCACTTTGCAGCGATTGGTGGAGCAAGTGTTGACCCTTCATCACCAAAAGTGCTCCTTGTACTCCAACGAAGTGGAGTTCTTTGGATACAGATTTTCCAAAGATGGTCTACAGGTGCGCCCTCAAAACGTCGAAGCAATCAGAGCGGTGGCCATTCCCCAAAATCCATCTGAGGTCCGCAGTTTTCTGGGGATGATGGGCAATTACTGTGGGTGATTCATTCCTCAATTGACTACCTTGTCAGAACTGTTGAGAGTGAAGCAGGGGTTGGGCGTGCGTCAAGTAACGAAGTCCAGAAAGTCAATTTTGGGTTTCAAAAGAAAGTCTTTATTTTCAATCGGTTAACTCTCACGAAATTGCAGTTTTATAGTCAGCCAACGCGTTTCGTTCTCATGAAGAGAACTTCATCAGGGCTCATTAGGCGAGTATATGTAATTGACATATATAAGGCATCTTAAATAGCCTTAAATCCGGCTCACCCAGAGATCCTCTCCCCATCCCCATTCTTCAAAAACTGGAACCATCATCACTCAAACTTATTATGGAGTTGCTTAATGCATCTCTGCAAGAAGCAGCCGTTCCATCGGCATGGAAGCATGCCATGGTTCGTCCACTCCTGAAAAAAGCTGGTGCTGATCCGACGGAACTATCTAATTTCCGCCCGATCTCTTTACTTCCAGATTTTTCAAAAATTTTAGAAAAACATATAAATCAACAATTGACGCAATTTGTTGACTCCCAAAATTTTTTGCATGCATCACAATCTGGTTTTAGAGCTGGGTTCTCTACAGAAACCACGCTTTTGGGAGTTACAGAAACTCTGCGTCAACGTCTTGATATGGGTGAAACTGTGGCACTCATATTGCTTGATTTGAGTGCTGCCTTCGACACTGTGTCACATACCGCCCTACTTAAAGCTCTTCAATCTGTGGGCGTTGTCGGGACAGCACTCAAATGGCTTAATGACTTTCTGACTGACCGGACTTTTCAGGTCTTTTCATCATCAGCAAGCTCTAAGTCACACACTTCTCCTTATGGAGTGCCACAGGGTTCTATCCTCAGCCCACTATTATTCAATATCTACGTTAGACCCCTGGCCACTATAGCGGAAGAGGCTGGGTTATCTATCTATTCGTATGCGGATGATACCCAGCTAATCTTCTCTCTGTCCACCAATGAGGCATCTAAGGTATCTTCTCTTCAGGCAGGGCTGCAAAATATAGCTGGTTGGATGCATGCCAACATGCTAAAACTTAATGGTGGAAAAACAGAGGTCTTAATTCTCGGTAAAAACAAAGATCTTTGGGGCCCCCGACATTGGCCTCCTCAAATGGGTGCTCTTCCCCAGCCGATGCAACTAGTCTGCAAGCTAGGCATAATAATTGATGACCAGCTATCAATGAGGCAGCAAGCAGTCAGGGTCACCTCAATCTGCTTCACCATCCTAAAATGGCTCAAAAAAATACTTTGGATGTTGCCTGGTCCCACACAAAGAACGGTGGTTCAGGCCCTGATTTCTTCTAGGCTGGACTATGGCAACGTCCTGTATTTAGGAGCCAATAAGGAGGTGGTTCGAAAACTGCAGGTAGTACAGAACTCGGCAGCAAGACTGCTTTGCCAGGTGCCTAGAAAGGCATCTATTTCAGGCTCCCTCCTCGACCTCCACTGGCTTAGGATGGAGAATTGCATCAAATTCAAGGCCCTGTGTTATATGCATAAAATTAAAATGGGCACAGCTCCACAGTATCTGAGTGCCTTAGTCCATCCCTATCTCCCAACACGTCTTCTCCGATCCTCCACTCAGGCCAAATTTTCAGTACCTAGGATCAGACGGTCACGTATAGGTGGCCGGTGGTTTTCTTATACGGCCCCCTCACTATGGAACTCACTTCCCACGCCACTTCGGCATGAAACCATTTACACGAACTTTCGCAAAGGTCTCAAAACGTGGTTATTTAACCAATAATGCTCTCTCTCTTTCTGCGTTAGTCCGATGGCGCCGGGAAACCTCTGGGTAGCTGTGCGCCTTATAAAATTAAATTTAAAAAAAGTTTGGGTTGCTACGCGAGGTTGCGCTCCCCACGAGTCTAGTGGGCGCAGTTTAGGGTGTTTGGAAGCCAGGCAAGGCTTAATTCAAGGAGGTCTAGGATAAAATAAGATAATGCAAACGATGGATGAGGTAGGTATTCCAGGCTGGAAAAATTCGGGATGTTTCAAGGCCTGGGTCGGCCTGAAAGCAAATCTTATAGTTGACGGTATCAGGTCCGAGTTGCTGAGAGTGTTAACAAAGAAGGATGCTCCATGGCAGTGGACCAGCGTATCAACGCAAGCGTTCAGAGAAGTCAAGAAAGTACTGCTCCATGGAGTGACTATGGCCTATTTCAGCCCTCTGAGGAAGACTGAACTCATTGTGGATGCCAGTTTGGTGGGACTGGGAGCTGTACTGCTGCAATTGAACGAAGTGGAAGAATGGGTACTGATTGCATACGCGAGTCGTGCACTCACTGCGGTGGAAACTAGGTATGCACAAATTGAAAAGGAAGCCCTGGCTATCCAGTGGGGATGTATGCACTTCCACCTTTCTCTGTGCAGACAAAAGTTTCAAGTAATTATGGATCCCAAACCCTTGATGCCCTTATTCGGGCACACAGCACAGAATGGACTGCTGAGGTTCGAGAGATGAGCTGTCCAGCTGCAGCAGTATTTGTTTGAGGTGGTGTACCACCCAGGGGTAAATAACCACGCTGACTACTTATCACACCACCCCATGGCAGCGGATCCCTGAACTCAGCAAGAAAGTGATCCCCCGGTGGAAGGATTTGTGCAAATGATTACAGACATGGCTTGCCCTCGAGTGATATCCCTGGAGAAAATCAGTGAGGCCATGAAGTCAAACCGTTGCATTCAAAAGACCAAGGAGGCGCTAAAGGAGCACCACTGGAAGAATGGGGGGGCTTAGTGGTCTCACGGAAGGAAAGCGTGAGGCAAGAACTCAACTTTGGCGGTGCCGAGATGAATTAAATGAAACTGAAGAAGGGCTCTTACTAAGGAGCCACTAGATTGTTCTACAACAGAGTCTCTGGATGCAAACAGTCAAGTTGGCACACCAAGGACACCAAAGGGTAGCCAAGACCAAGACTCATCTCCGAAGTAAGGTGTGATTTCCAGGGATGGACCAACTGGTGGAGGAAAAGGTGAAGAACTGCCATTCATGTCTCATTACGAGTGGTGAACCACCCGTCATGCCGATCATTACTGAGGATCACTGTACCAAACTCTGGTCTTCCGTGAGCCTAGACTTTTGGAGCTTTCAAATCAACCGAGTCACTCTAGTTCTCATGGACAGTAACACCACATTTCCTGCTGTGGAACTGATCAGATCTACAGCTTTTGAGTGTGTGAAGCCAGCTCTGGATAAAATATTTGCACTGTTGGGTTTGCCTGACAAGATACAAACGGACAACGGGCCACCTATTCAGGGTCAGGAATTACGGGAGTATCTCAGCCATCTCACCATCAAACACTGACAAATAACTCCTCTGTGGCCAAAAGCAAATGGGGAGGTGGAAAGATTTCTGAGAACTCTCAATAAGGCCCTGTGGATTGGAGTAGAACAAGGAGTGGAACTTGAATTTTGCTTGCACCAGTTTCTGAGAGCCTACAGGCAGACTCCCCAGAGCACTACAGGGTGTGCCCCGAGTGATCTCAGGAGAAGACTGGTTAGAGATATAGTACCAGTAAGGCCACAATGGGAACTTGATGTGACAGCCACCCAAAGCAAAACAAGAAGCAACAACGAGAGAGCAAGCAGGAAACAAGGCTCCTGGGAGAATGAGCTTTGCCAGGGAGGAAAAGTTATTATCAAAGATCGTCATACCGGTTGGAAGTTTTGCACTCCTTTTGAGAAAGAGCCATGGGAGGTAGTTAAGGTGTGGGGGACTCTGATCATTTCAAAAAGAGGAGGGACGGAAGTGTCCAGAAATGTGTCATGGTTCAAGAGAATCCTCGGCAGTGGGCCACCTGTCGCAGAAGAAGATGAAATAACGTGTGAACCTAATGACGCAATCTGGGAGGACTGTCCTGAAGGTCCCCGAGGGGGAACGATGGATAGCCAACGGAGTGAAGGGTCTTTCAGGGCTGTACCACCTTTGTCTGAGGCGATAGTGAGCTGCGACAGTCAAGGCTCCCAGCGAGGCCATCCATATCACCTGAGAATGAACCCTCGTCCCAGTCAGAAGCTGAGGGACTTAGTTTGCTAAACGACTACATTAAGATGAAGCCTTAGCTATCTTGTTCTTTTTGTTTACCTGTCTTTCCTTTATTTTGTTTAATTTAAAGTTATGAGAGATGTAGTGAGTCATCCGGCTGCTACGATACTTTGTTACAACTTGCACCCTGAGGTCCGGGCTCAGCCCAAAGGTTATAAATAAAGGTGCCTATGCCGCTCGGGGCTAGTGCACGTAGTACCCTGCTAAAGAGTGTTGTGCAATTATTGCTGGCAACTGGCGGGCCCACCATGAGTACGAGCCTTAGGCATTGACCCACACTACACCTGGGAACAGTCAGGCACAGCAAAGTGGCAATCCTTCTGGCACAGCAGCCTTTACTCCAGCAGGGCTTCGTTCAGGTCCAGTAGTGTACAACTCTCATGGGGTCAGAACCCCTGTACTTATACTCAAAATTCTCTTTATTTAAGGGGCCACTTCAAAAGAAACATTGGAAGTGCACAACACTTCCTTTCAACAAAAAAAATGAAGAAAAGTGGGGTGAATATTCGCAAGGTTAAAAAAAGTGGCGCTCAAATAATCCACGTGCATGTCAATTCACGAAATTTGAAAGCGGTGCTCAAGGTGAGGGGAATCACCCTAACCCTCCCAAAACCCGACCCTAGGGTCTTTCAACGTGTTACTCTGATCCTAAGCACACGCAATATTGTACAGTATATTCAGTAAACAATTACAACACGACGAATGTTCCTTGGTCTTTGTCTTTAATTTTCAATACTTCTAATGCAGAGCCAACACGTGTTTCGTCGCCAGGGGAGTTCCCCACGACTTCTTCAGGGCTAGAATGATTTAATAAGACCACTATCACATATATTTACAGAAACTTCACTGCATAGAATTACATCAACATTTGATGGAAATCATTACACCACTGTGTAGTTCACTCCAAATACTATATACACACAACTGCTGAATGTTCAAATAAACGTGGAAACCCATGCACATAGCATTTGCAAAATATCTTGACTAAAAGTCATAGGGCCATTACTATATTCAGCGCTCTCGGAAATCTCAATCTTAGATTTGTTCCTCGACGAAGCTTCCCCCTGAGTGCCTGCAAGCGTGGTGCCAATCTGAAGTCACTTGAGTAATTGGAACTATCCTTTATCCTCCAGTGCGTGTGTAGCCCATCCAGAAAGTGCCAAACTGTTACCTTATTCCAGTAACAGAAACCACATACCTGCTTTTATGGACACTTTTCTTATCTCTTATCACACCTGAATTTAAGAGAATGCAAATCAAGATCATCCATTTAGTCCATTATTCCACAATCACGTTTAAAGAAACCTTCACAATTCAAGACCCTTGCCGTTGAGTCATATCGTTGCCTCAATGCCAGTTCTTCTATTTCCGTCCTGGCTGTGTAATCAAAGTCTCCTCTGCCACACTATGTCCCTTAGTCAATTTGGATTTCTCTGCAAATAATACACCATAAATCACTACCCCATTGACCCAAAGCTATTCATGCACATAATAATCTCCATTCAAAAAGTAGGAGAATCCTCACCCGTTTCAAAGGTCGGTGTTCTTATTTTCTCCTTTTATCGTATAATCAAGCCTTCTTATTTGTTGTCCCACAAAAGTCCTACAATTAAACACACCAAATAAAGTCTCTATTCAAACTCCGGCATGTACAGCCTATTTCAATAGCCCCTCGTGAATACCATTCAAATACCTGTAAGCGAGTACGCTGCTTCGCCTGGCATTCCCCGGCCGTGCTCCTGTTCGAATTCACTCGGAAGTGTTGATTGCGGCTCGACCCGGTATTAAAAGGTGTCACCGCTCCACAAACACTAGACTGTCGCCTTACACTCCAAGTCACCCCGAAGTGTTTAAAAACACTTGACCCGTTGTCTGGAAAAGAAGAGTATAGAACCCATCCATAACTAAACCGAACCTTTCCAATGTCTCTACGGTGTAAATTAAGCACCACGACTAATCAACGTTTCCAAAATCACTCCCGTCAATTACAAGGAATTGGCTCAACACTCATGTATATCCGCAACCACAATATTAACCCTACATTGGCCTATCAAATACACCACGCCTCCAGAGCACTCCTATCCTGTATTCCGAGTTAGGACTGACTCTCTAATGACCGAAAAAAATATATAGACCCTTTGAAATTAAGGTGATACATCATGCTCTATTGACAACATAGTTCATGAAACATCAAAGTGCATCAGATTGTTATTTACAAAGTACTTCAGATTCAATACAATATTCTAACGTTATTACATACTCCATTCGTTACTACATACTCCATTCGTTATTGAGGCAATATTGTAACGCTATTTGCATCATCCATTTTTATTGAGACAATATAAGTGTTGTTCCTATCACTCATGATGTGATTCAACCCATGAAAAATGCCATTTTTCAAAAAGTGGGTCAGAAAAATAGGAGGAAGGCAAAACATTTGGGGATAACCCTGCAAAAAGGGCCAGGTCCAACAAAGGCCTAGGCCTTTGTTTTTCCCTCTCCCCACGTCTTCTTTTTCAGGGGCTTTAATATACCGCCCTCCTGGTTATGCAGCAGAGTTCATTAACTCTCTTGATGAAGCCATCTCCCCGTATTGCCCCAATACTCCAATTTCTCTGTTCTTGTAGATTTCAATATACATATTGATGACTGCAGTGATAGCTTAGCTCAGTTCATGCTTGACAAGTTGTCCACACTCCATCTCCGTCAGTTTGTGTCTTCTCCTACATATCTAGCAGGACATATTATTGACAATATTTTTACTAATTTTCTTCTTGCGGTTGATGCTGCTCCTGAGCTGGCCTGGTCGGACAAGGCACTTATCTTCCTCAGTTGGATTAATTCCTCAAAGGTTATGGTGGAAAGTCCTGAAATAAAGAAAACATTTGGTCCTTGGAGTAAGGTTGACCCTCAGAAACTATTGAAAATACTCAATGACATCACTCCGAGCATAACAGCTTATATTGAAGAGGACGTGGATAAAGACAACAACTGGCTTCATTCTGCCATGGATGTCCTTGTCCCCCTCTGTTGGCTCCCTGGTTCTCTCTAGATCTTGCCAAAGAAAAAAGAAGTTGTAACTAACTCGAAAGAAAATGGTGCTGCAAGTATGCTTTGGAAGACAAGGGAGTGTTTAGAACTGTAGTGAAGAGATAATATTAATTAATTAAAGCTGTGCGGTCTTATTTTTTTGCTCAAAAAATTAATGGAGCTAAGAATGTGCCTCACAGACTTTTTCACATTGCCAAGAAAATAGGTCTAGATACATGCATATGTTAATTTCATTTTTTTGTTAAAAAACACTTAAACTTTTATACCATCCCTCCTCTCTCTGATTCATCCCAAACCTTTCTGACTACTAGTAACTTTCAAACATCCTTTTCAAGCTTCCCCCTCCTTTTTAGCCAATTCACCTAACTAACAGATGCACATGTCCACCACTCCCCAAAACAACTCACAGCTTCTCTCTTCAAATCAACTTCCATTATTCTAGCCTACTCAAAACACTACTAAATGCATGAGACCTTAAGAGTGCAAACTTAACAAACCTACCTAACTAAACCACAAGGAACAAAGGAAGCACACATTACTATGTTATATAACACTTCAACACCTGATCAAGGTAGTAACCACTATATAAATACAATTTACAATTTACCATAAGTGAGCACAACAAATTTTACTGAAGCTTAAACTAGCAACTGTTAAATTGTGCTCTGGATGCACTAAGTTATGTCAGGCATTGGGCTATTCAAAAGTAGTTCTCACCATAAGCCCTCAACTTATCTTCTAAAATGTTTATGAGTATGTATAAAAGACAGAAAATAAGGGGGTAGGAGTTTCTTAGTTCCAACTTTAGCCTTGAGGAACACTTTTACAGCTCTGCTCCATCACTGAGCTGTGGAGGTTACAAATACCTCTGGAAAACATGGCTCTTTGCTTCTGACTACAATTACTCAGTAGCTGTAGTATCACATGAAGTGAGCACTGGGAGCCGAAGTTAAGACACAGTCTCTGCCACAGTTTTGGGCTGACCGGTGTCTTAAGTAGTTGAAAAGATGGAGCAGTGCTATTTTACCCCCTTAGACAGTGGTACAATGGTGCTTGTCACAGGAACTTTACTTTTGACTGAAGCAGTATTTGTTGGCACACCTAAAGTAAAGAGCAGAACATAACAGAATAAGGTACGCAAAGTAGCATAACAACATAATCAAAACATGACAGGGCACATCATAACAAACCAGTTAAAACAGAATAGTACACAACACAACAACGGCAGCATCTTACCATTAAAGAGGATTCTAAATCATAATTCATTTAAGTGCAAATATGACATTTCTACCTGTTCCTAATTAAAAGTTAGCACTTATTTAGTGTAATAAGGTAATCCGATGTTATTCAATGGGAGTGATAGGTCCTACATTAGTGAAAAGGAATTTAGGAGTTTTTCTCTACCAGGACATGTAAAACTTACACCCTAATGTCCTGCCTTTCAAATATAATGCACCTTTTCCTATGGGCATTTGGGGGCTACTCTAGGAGTAACATGTATGTATGAAAAAAGGAGGTTTAGGCCTCGCAACGTTTTCCTTTGCCAGGTCAAATTGGCAGTTTAAAACTGCACTACATGCTGAAATGGCAGGCCTGAGTCACGTTTTAAAGTGCTACTTTAATGAGGGGCACAAAGAGTGCTGCAGACCCACTAGTAGTATTTACTTTACAGGCTCTGGGGACATGTAACCATTTTCATAGGAACTTACAAGTAAATTAAACGTGTGAATCAGTTGTCGGCCAATTTTATCATGTTTAATGGAGAGAGCGCAAGCATTTCATCACTGGTTAGCAGTGGTAAAGTGCACAGAGTTCTAATGCCAACAAACGATTAATTTAGAGAACAAAGGGGATGAGGGCAGAGAGTTTGGGTAAGACCGCACCAAGGATGCCAAGTCGAACAAGGATGAATTGGGTGGAATGTCAAATTGTAGTAACATCTTTCTTGAAACTCAGTTCTGGGTCTGTATTATATAAAGTGCCCCGAGGCTCAATGGGCTTGAGCACCTGCTTCTGCACCACCAGGGCACTTTGGTATTACCGAAGAAGCCATAGACACCTGCATGGCCCCTACTGTAATACAGATAGTGCTGGCACACATGTAATGCCAGCACTATCCTAAAGGGACGCTCCCTCTTTTTCATAACCTCATGCAAATGAGGCAAACACTTGCCTTTGAACCTGTGCTGTATTACGGTGACTGAACCAGCCTGCAGAGGGATCTCTGTCCCCCTTAAAAGTGCAGGTTGGGTGCACTGAAAAAGACAGACAGGCTGCTTAAAACAGGCAGTCCATCTTTCACTTATGTGCTGCCCTGGCGACAGCACAAGTTCACAGTTTCCCTGGGGCAGGACATTATCAGTAATAGTGTGCACTGTCCCTGTTTGCGCCCGGCACAACACAAGCACAGACAGTGCACCCTTAGTGTAATTGAGCCCCCCGAAAGGCTCTGCAAAAATACTGAACAGAACATGTTCACAATGCAGTTCAATGACCCACTGTATAGCAGCTTGTTTCATGCAGCATTTCTACAAAGGGGAGAAAATTAGTGAGCGTGTCACCAAAACTCTTACTTCTGAAATTCTGTACACAGTAACATGCTGGCAGATAGACTGAAACAGAAATGTTGGACAAACAGTTGCTTCAACATATGATTTGGCTATTTTAGTTGAGGCATTTAAAAAATGTCAAAGGTCAGATTACATATATGACACCAGTGTATAGCAATTTTACACTGCTACTGAGATATTTTTCATCAATTTTGAACGAACCTCTGAAGTGATGAACTAGTAAAAAAAAAAAGTTAGCTATGCAGTGAGAAGTCACAGCAAATGTTTGGATTTTGCACTGTTTAAATCGATGCAAAAGTGCCTAACACTAGTGCACGACTGCCCTGTGCCAGGTCAAAATTCCCCACTGCCAATCAAAATCGACTGGGGTCAGTGTAATTGTCATGGTCTAGGTTAATGATTGCTTTCCTTCACTTTTCTTGATCGATTTGTTTGATTGATTGACACAGTAATTATAGGCATTGACAGTCTTCATAGAAGAGTCTCAAAAGATAAAAAAAGCCAAAAATACAGAAAAAAACTTGCAATGCAGAGATCTTAGTGATGTTGAGGCAGAGTGATGAAAGGCAAAGCATTAGAACGACACTGAGGCAGTGTAGCCAAGAGGTAAGCAACAAGAAGACCTCCTGAAGAATCCAAGAAGAAAGCTGAAGAAAATAAAGGGGAAAAAATAGCTGGAAGATGCAATGAACACAACAATAAAGACGTTCAGTGTTTTGCGATCCTTCCAGTAAAGGAATTAAACTCCTAATATAGGCAGGAAATGACATCATAGGATAAAGTCTGGATTCAATTTTGGATTTGTAGGATGCTGTAATATAAAATATGAATATATATTTTATATGGTTACCCCAATTGTTCGACTTTTTCGGGATTCTAGCTTTGGCTGGAATTGAGAACCTTTGCATTGGTACACTGCCATTCAGTGCCAAAGTGTGTGTGCTCTGGTTTTAAAATGGTACTGTCAAAATTGTTTGCCCATTTGATCTATTTAAATATCCTGTAGGTCCATGGTATTTCCCACAGAAATTTTACAAGTGGTATGAAAGTTAAATGTCATATGTGGTGTGTATTTACAATATCCACATACACGAGAAAAATATTTGGCTGCCAGGAGCACCGCTGTGTCATGGATGGGCTGCAGATTAAAGGCACGCCAGTAAAAAATGGCAAGTAAGGGAGTGCTTTTGTAATGAACCAGTAAACCTGCAAGGCAGGGTGCCTCATGTATAAACAAGCATTTGCAATGCAATCGGTCTCGCCTTTGGGACCTTATATGCATTTAGCTATTTAGCACATTAGCCTGGGTGCTGAAACATCTACTGTTCTTTAACATGGAGGGAAAATAAGCACCAAACTGCGTGACACACCAGGTATGGGAACACATGGAGAGAAATATTGCCTTTCAGCAGGAAATGGTATAGTCCAAAGCTCTGTTTTTAATATAAACTCAGGGCCTTCGGTGGTCATATCACTGAAAATACAAGATTTGCAAAAAATATTATTGTCTACAGGTGCTCATGGAAGACAATTTCTATGGACTGGAATCTAGAGAATGCTAAAGTGATTCTGGTATTTTACTGACCTCTGCTGGTCGTTTTCTATCAAGAAAGTTAAATAGAGGCAGTTGCCAGAGCAATAAAAAAGAAAGTCCCTAAGCAGAAAGCAATTCTGGTATTTTACTGACCTCTACTGGTCGTTTTCTATCAAGACAGTTAAATAGAGGCAGTTGAACAGAAAAAAAAGTCCCTAAGCGGAAACAGACAAGTCCTAGGGCTGACCTCCAGAGCCCACAAAGTGCATACACATATAAGTATATACTAAAGTATATACAAGAGGTCTCGAATGCTCGACCTAAAAAGTGGCACACAACATATTTAAAACAGGTGCCTTCACAGTGAGTGACTGGTGGCATAAATGCTGTTTTCACTGTGGAGCTCTAGGCTGCATTTTCCATAGACAGGTCAAAGTGTGGTTAAACTAGTAATTCCACATTGCTGTTTGGGTAAAACGCAAAAACAAAAAAACAATTTCAATGTGTTTTCTACTTTGTTTTCAAAATCTGATGCGATGAGGAAAATAATTATTTGATATCTTTAGTAAAAAGGTAACTGGAGTTAACAACTCACTATTTAGCGAGGAATATCTATCAAGAATAGGCAATAACAGAGGACAGCCTTGACGCTACCTTTTTTGACTTGGAAATGCCAAATGAGGTTTGCTCGTATTTATTCCCAGAGCCTCCTCACACCTCTTGGCACCAACCAATGCCAGAAGGAGAATGTGCATGGATCCTGCCATTGGGGAGAAGACCATCTAAAGAGAGGAGTGTTTTTGAGAGGCCCAGGGCACTCCTGATAGAAGAAGGAGTAAGCCATATTGGATATGGATTTCTAGTAATTTTGTACAGTAAAGACAAGAGAAAGTGCTGGCAAAAGATGTGGGCATAGGGCAAGGAAATAATCAGAGCAGGGATGCAAACAAATTCCCCACGCCATAGCTAGTATACTGTATAAGGCTGATACCTCGCCACAATCTTCTATGGTTGTTCCTCGACCTGTGAAACACTACTTATTAAGAAAATGTCCTGAATCTTGACTTCTGACTGTGAGCAGGGACTGAAGCTACTTTACAAGGTTCAGGAGACTGTCTTATTTGCCTGTTCCAGGTGCACAACAAGCAGAAGCGAGCCTGACTCGAACAAGGCTAAACTGCCCACAGTTCACTGGACCTACAGTGGCCTTGCTAGAGTGAGGTCCCATTCCTAGAAGCCTGCTCAAGAACATGGGACCTGCAGGAGTGACCAAAAAGGTATTTCCCAGCATTTGGAGAAAACTGAAACTTTAGTCATTTTCCCACCTCTGGAGAACCAGCACAAGTTGCTCAGTCTTGCCAGGCAGGTCACACCCAAGGTGGGCCAGACATCAAGGTTCGTTCGAGTTAAAGTTTTTTGCTCTATTGAAAATGGGCTCAGCTGGACCTCTTGAAAATGTATAATCCAAGCCACATTTTCCAGCCTTGTCCCATTGGAGGATTTCGGGACCCATGAAAGGGACTAAGGGCCTCATTACGATTGTGGTGGGACCGCCACCGTCAGGCCGTTGGTGACGGTCCCACCGCCATCGGTCCCTGCATGACCGCCCGCCGCATTATGATGGTGGGCGGATTGAGGGCGGGCGGAGAGACTGACCGCCAAGCATCCGGCGGGCTCAATGAGCCCGTCGGTGCATCAGAGGGACTGCAATCCCTACAACAGTGGCGGTGCCTGCTCAGGCACCTCCTTAGGGATTACAATGTTACTTTCTGCTAGTCATTTCATGGCGGTTCCCCCGCCATGAAAAGGGAGGCAGAAAGTTGCTTGGGGGCCCGTAACTGGGCCCCTTCCCCCCCTGGCCCTCCGATATGGGCCCTGGGGGGCACCTATGGTGCCCCCCCTACTTATCCCTTCACCATGTGGCAGGCACCACATGGTGTCTGCCACATAGTGCAGGGATATGTGCAATGTGTTTATTTTGGACTGCGGCGTGTGCTGCAGCCCGCAGCACACGCTGCAATACAAAATATACAGATTGCATCCGCCATGAAGGCGGTCGCATCCTAATCCCGATGGCAGGACCGCCGACAGCTAGTCAGGCGGTCCTGTTCCTGACAGGATGGCGGTCGGACACTCGTCCGACCGCCATCATATTCTGGCCCTAAATCCGAAGATAAAACCCTGGAAAATGGCACAACAACAAATCCATCCTCTGCAGCTGCAAACTAGAGCTTTGTCCCACTCAGAGTTTTGGCACCAAAATCGATAGCTCAGCTGGAGCCCAATGGCAATGTATTCAACTTCAAAAGAACCTCCCGGGCCTCAGCGTTGGGCCTTAGCTCACTGAAGGATTTTAACTTCCATTTTGGAGACTAACTTTGCTCAGGACGACCTGCGTTGTGTATGCAACCTTTGCTCCATTGCTGTTAGCCTCAAATTTCACCCGGATCCCAGTCACCCACTAACTATTACTACTGATTGTTGTTTTACTTTTTCAAGGTGTAAACACTTTGAAAAACAATATCTCAATTACCTGTATCTGATTTTAATGATTCTGATGTCTATTTACTCATTTAGTTGTTTTTATTGGGTTGTTTTATTGACTTTAAAATGATACAACTTAAATTTAACATACAAATCCCTGCTATGTCTGCCATAGATACCATGTGTTGAGCAGAGTTTCTCTTAATCTTGTGTTAGACCTAACCAGGGTGTGTTTACTAAGTTGCTAAGGGTAAGGGACAGTGGCCATCTTGGATTGCTTCATATATAAGTGGGCGCTCAAACCCGGACTGTACAGATGACATGTGTTAGACCTGGCTTTTTCAGCGGGTTTACCCCCAGACATTTTGCTTTTTGACCCTGTTTTTGTTGGTTGTAGGACTCTGGGCACTTTACCACTGCTGATCAGTGCTAAAGTGCACATGCTGTCTGTGTAAATGGCTATTATGGATTGGTGTTACCATGATTGGCTTATTTATTTGATTTACTACTAAGTCCCTAGTACCGTGCACTATGTGTGCCCAGGGGATGTAAATCAAATGCTACTAGTGGGCCTGCAGCACTGATTGTTTCACCCACATGAGTACCCTGTACACATGAGTACCCTGTAAATGTATCTCAGACCTGCCATTGCAGTGTCTGTGCCCAGTTTGGGACTGCCATGTCGACCTGGCAAGTGAACCCATTTGCCTGGCCCTAACCTTCCCTTTTATTACATGTGAGTTACCCCTAAGGTAGGCCCAAGGTACCCCTGTGGGCAGGGTGCAATGTATGTGAAAGGTAGGATGTGTCCTGGTGTGTGTGACATGTCCTGATAGTGAGCTACAGTGTATTTCATTTTTCACTATTGAAAGGCTATCTGTCCCATCGGATAGAATAGGAGTTTATATATAACATCTTATAAGTATAATTTCCCATTGGGACAATGTAGAAAGATGGAGTTTAGTATGCCTGATCTCAGAATATAAAAATGCATCTTTTAATAAAGGTGATTTTTATATTATGTGTTTGAAAATTCCCACTTTTAGAAAGTGGGTATTTTCTTAATTAGCCATCCTGTATGCCTCTGCTGGTTGGTGTATTGACTGTCTGGCTTTGGATTGACAGGGGGTGGGGATGTGCATTCACTGTAGACAAACACTGGGGGGGGGGTCGAGGTGTGCCCTGCCTTTCCTGGATGAGTCAGGGCTGGGCTGAATTGACCTGGGCTGCATTTAGAGTAGGGGCAGGAAATTCCCTTGCACCTGAATAGGCCTGGTCTGCCTTACACAATGCTGTCTCCACCTCCACCTTCTGCCAGGAAGCTGGACCATAGAGGACAGAACTGGTTTGGACTGAGCACAGAGCCTTTCTGCCACAAGAGAGCAAAGTATTCTAAAGTTCTGGGGTCTGGGCCCCAATATTTATTGGGGCCCAGACCCCAGAACTTTAGAATACTTCTGGACTCAAGAGGAACCTCTGCCAAAGAGAAGAGCTGGGAAAGCTGAAGGAGTACTGCCCCTTTGCTGTGTGCTGTCCAGGGTGGGCCTGCAGTGGCTGTTTCTGCCAAGGAAAGGACAAAGATTTGCTGTGTGCTGTGTATCCTGCTTGAAGAAGATCTCCAAGGGCTTGAAGTAGGGCTTGCCTCCTGTCCTGAAGTCTCAGGGACACAAAGATTTCACCACCAGCTCCCCTGAACACAATTGCTGGAAGTTCTTCCCTGCCAAAAGGGGCCTGTTCATGTGTTGGGCTTCTGGAGGTGGTTCCTGCTGCTGGGAGCTGAGAAAACTTGTAGCAACTAAAGAAGCCTGACGCATCCATACCTGTTTCCAATGCAACACGGCCATGCGGGAAGAATTTCCATGCATCGCCGACGTGCCGCTGAAGAAACCGATGCAGCGCCTGCCAGAGGCTGGAGAAACCGCCGCACGCCGAGTCTTGTGTACCACTCTCCGAAGTTCGAGATCACTGCACCGACTCCGACACAGGCCCGGCTGTGCGGCTGCAAGAACAGACACATCGTGGGACCACAGCTGGAGAGATCGACACAGCACCGTTGCCACCGCCTCATCGAGAGCCGATGCCTCCACGAATCCCTGCGTATTGCACCGGGGCGCCAAGTCTACAACAGCGCCGGGGTTGCATTAAGAAATCGACGCATCACCTCCCCACACAGTAAGAAACAGACGCATCACCTCCTCTTCAGTAAGAAACCGACGCATCACCTCCCCTGCGTAGCAGTAAGGAACCGACACATCACCTACCCTGGAACAAGGAACCGACGCATCACCTTCCCTGTGCATAAGGAACTGACGCATCACCTTCCTTGCGGCTGTTTTTGCTTATGATTTTGACGCATCCAAGGTACTTTTTGTTGAAAGGGTTGCATCTATAGGTTGCTATGGACAGAACTATTTTACCTTCTAAAAATCATATCTTGATAACTGTATGTTGGATTTTTGTTGTTTTTATTCTTTTTCGGTTTAGATAAAGATTACTTATTTTTCTAAACTGGTGTGGTATCCATTTGTAGTGTTGTCACTGTATTACTGTATGTGTGCACAAATGCTTTACACACTGCCTATGAGATAAGCCTGTCTGCCCGTGCCAAGCTAGCAAGGGGGTTAGCAAGAGTTGTCTAAGGGTGTAACTTCCTTACCCTGACTAGAAGCAAGAGTCCCTACTTGGACAAAGGGGCAAACCATTTCTAACAACATGACAATGCAGGCACGCTGACTTAACCCTAAAAATGTACTCTTCACTAATGCCCCATGAAAACATCATGGTAACATGCTTGTATGTCATGCCCAACAAAATACTCAGCAGGCCAGTTCTAACACCTGTGAGCCACAGAGGTCAGCAAAAATGTATTTTATCTCAGTGCTGCTGTATTCATTCTGCTTGCACCACAGCACAGCACACCCGGGACTGCTCGACTCGCCATTCGGCATGACAGTAATTTACATGATTTACCAGAGCTCAGGATGCCAGGAACTTTCCAGAGAGATGTTTCTGGCTTGGTCAGAGGAGTAATCAGTGTGTCAAGGAGAAGCACTTTTCAAATAACAAATTATAAACTGCGTAATACCTTTGCTTACTGATCAATGATGCTGTGGAGGAGCAGTTTTCTAGGCCGAAATTGAACGTAATTTTGAACAATCTCTCTGTAGCTGACATTTGAAGCAAGCTAGTTATAAATGTCATTGCCAAGCAACAAATTATCTGTAGGAGTGCTGTATCATACTCATGAATGCAGCACAGAGCAATCACTGGTAGCCTTATGATTGCATTAGCGTCGGCCATCTTCTATAATCATAGGTTGCTCCAAGATGTATAGATTTATAGATGTATAGAATAATTACGGAGTGCAAAAATGAAAGGGTTATTACTCCATAATAGACTCTAACCATAGAAAAAAACATCAATTTCTCTACCTAGAAGTCTTTTTCCAGATTTAATTTTCTTTTTATCTTATCTCGTTTTGCCAGGGGGACCAGATGACTGTATTCTCTCCTATGAGCCTGTGATGAGACAAGAAAGTAAGTAACATGCGCTGGCTTAGCTTTAAAAAAAAAAAAAAATGGTTATGATGCTTTTATATAGGTGTACGCCTGAGTTCGGCATCTGCAACAATGTCTTCCCCTGTTACAGGTCAATAAAGCAGCATTCCAATATTTTTACTCACTGCAAAGTAATTAATTCTGGACGATTCTTGACGGTGGAGACGACGTGCTAAAGGCGTGCATCACTGATTTTCAATCCAACTGTGTTGACCTCATTTGTATGAGTGTGTGCACCAGGTAGATGAAATCAGTCCACTCTTTCCACCTGCACCCTAACACCTTTTGGTGTTAGGGGGCTGATAAAGCCTGCTGCCTCACCACCATAAGTAAGAAGAACCCCTGCAGGGGAAGAGGTACACCTTCCAAGGAGGTGTTCTGGTGGGAACCATTGCACATTCCCTCCAAACAGACTGGGAACACATGACAAGCAAGGAAGACAGAAGAAGAGAAGGAAGACATGTCTTCGGTGAGCACCATCCATCCTGCAACTTGAATTCGATATTCTTGCAAATGGTTGCGAACAGCTGAGAGTAAGCCTAGCGACAAAGGGAAAAGAGGTTTTTGTACAGCATTCATTCAGCACGTGCGCTGTGATGATTGGGGTCAGTGTTGAAAAATATTTGCATATAATGTTCACAAGCAACCAAAAAACACTAAACAAATAAATAAAAATAAACATGATTGTGTCCCTCCACACCACAAAGCTCTCAACCTAATTTATACGGGGAGTCCAGTGGACATCTGCTCTTCATGCAGGCTATTGCATTCAAAAAGAGTTTGTACGAAGGGTGCTGGGGGACCACCCACACCCATGTGAGACCACATGCTAGGGACATCACTGGGGCGTGTCCGCATCATAGGGCACATAGGGAGTGTTCCTGAGTGAAAAGTGTCAGTATATGACTGAGAGGCCATGGAGCAGGGTGTTGCCATCATCCAGATGCAAGAATATGAGGGCTTTGCCAAAAGTTCTGAAATCACTTTCTGGGAGGATTGGTTTCACTTTATTCGCTAGTTATCGCCAGTGTTAAAGCATTGTGGTTTTCTTTGCCTTGTGTGCCTTGGTGGTGAGGTCAGTGAGGGTGAATCTGTGTGGCTTGTCATTTGGTGAAAGTTGGGGTTTCAGTCTGTCCAGGTTCATGCTGTTGACTCAGTTTGAGACTAATCGTTATTAGTTTTTCTTGGCAAATAGTTGGAATTCTAGCCTGGTGATTTATTCTTATACAGTAGATGTTTTTTCTGTCCATTAGTTTTCACATGTAAACAAAAAATAGAGCTTCTTGCAAAGGTTAAATGGGATATTGTACTTAGTTTGACAGAATTAAAGCCACTTATCTCCATGATTAATCCACATTTTCTAAGTGCGAATGAGGCCACAAAGCCGAACCTAGACGTTCTGTTGCATAGCAATCTAGTCTGCTTTTAGATCAGTCATTTAGACCAAAACACGTTTTGCATTTTACCCCTGAGCAAAGGTTGTATGTGATACAATGGCCATTGCAAGTTATACATCGATTACGGTTGGCAAGGTCATCCCTTTGTGTGAGAAACATGTTGTCTTCTGTGCACATTACAATACGTTGGTAGACAGAGGGGATAAACTTTAAGGCATTAGGTGTTAGAAGAAATAGTTCATCTCCTAGCTATAGAACTGTTGCAGGCCATATGCGATATCCACCTGAACCCCTGGTCATATTTTAATGCATCAATGTATGTGGACATCGTCCAATAGTTTTGACATTTCAGTCGGTGTTATAGAATTACATATTCTAATCAGTGCTATAAGCTGCACATGGGTGAAAGCCATGCTCAGTGGAGGTTAGTCACACACAGTGAGTTTGATGTAGGCCAGAGGCCTGGCCATGTGACCCACTCCCAATGCACATTGTACAGTACACCTCACATAACCATACTGTGTGTGCCCAATATGTGGGGAGATGGTCAAAATGATTAGGATATGTTGGAAGTTCACACCAGGTAAAAATAGAGTTTAAGCGATTGTCTAGCAGACATTAGGATTTAAGGGAGTGCATATTGTCTAATCATTAAATGTGTATTGCATACTTCATCTGCTAAGCCATGGGCAGAACTTCCTAGCGCCTCTGAGAGCTAGAAAAGTCTGCACCTAGTGTGACTACAGCCAGCATAAAGGGAATAGTGTACCGGTTGTGGATAAAAGTTATGCCTACTTGGTGTTTAGAGTCTTTGAATCAGTGGAAGATGTTCTTGAAGATAACTGTCTGAGCTGATCACAGAATCTAGATGATCGATGTGTGCAAATAAAAAGAAAATGTTCACCATCAGTTGTAGCGCATTGTATGTATAGCAACAATAGGTACATATATGGTAGTTCTACAGGCGGTGTGAGAAAATAAAAGCTCTACAACTTTGCTTTCAAAAAAGTATTTCTAAAGTAGTATTTATCCCAGAACCATTTTGTGAAATAGTGTCCATAAGAGTAATGTCTTCAATGATATAATTAATGGTCTCATATTTGAGTTATCAGTGATGTCATCAGTTAGGTCATCTATTATGCTATTTGAGATGTAATTGGTGATATCTTGTATGAGGTCACGAGGAGTGCTGCATGGTAGGGGCATTAGTTATGGTTTGCACAGATAACCAAGACTGGCGACTTTTAGGGGGGGCTTTGTTTTGTAACCTTGACTTCACTTCAACTGTAGTCTTTTCAGTGCATATCTAGCTTTTTTTAAACATAGATTGATGACTTATGAGAAAGCAAAACCATAACTTACTTTTAAAAACGGTTTTGGGTGAATTCATATACAGATATATATAGTCCAACTGCTCCCTCACAACCTTAACTGACCTTCAATTAAGGTTTTTTCAGTGTATAAAAGTATCTCATTATAAATCTAAATTTGTATATAGATGAATTGATATAGATTTTATGTAGATATAGATATGCCTTTTGTAAGTTTGTGCTCTTGATAGATGGCAAATGCTTTGGTCACTGTATAAGTGTTACAAGTCTGGTGTCCCAATAAGTTCCGACAGTTCCCTGCTGATAAAAAATATGAAGTGCAATAGTGAAACTTGAACTTAAGTATTCAATATCATTAAAACAGCTATTAGCTCTTTAGCAATGGGGGGCCCATTCAAGAACAGAATCCCAGGACATGTCTTGAAAGAAATTTCGTACAACAAATGTGTTTAGAAATCAGAAGCCTTATTCAATCAATCAATCAATCAATCAGAGAATTGTAAGCGCGCTACTCACCCGCGAGGGTCTCAAGGCGCTGGGGGCGGGGGGAGGGGTCAGCAGTTCCGTTCAGCCGAAGAGCCAGGTCTTGAGAGCCTTCCGGAAGGTGTTCAGGGACGGGGCACGCCTGATTCCGGTCGGGAGCTCCTTCCAGGTCTTGGCTGCGATGTGGGAGAAGGATCTCCTTCCTGCTTTGGCTCTGTGGACGCGGGGGGGGGGCGGCGAGGAAGAGGTCTAGTGTCAGCGTTTTTATGTATTATTTAGCAACTGGCTAATTTACCTTTTGCAGGACACATTTTTTATGCTAAGTGCAATGTTTCTACCACTGAGGTGAATATTTTTCAGCAACCCAAGCATTAACAATAATTGTACATTTTCACTAAACATGTTTATTTGGGGTCCTTTGCTAGAATCCTGCCTGAAACGAAACTGCTGTTACTCTCACTCTTTTTCAACCCTATGCTTTCTGTCTTCCAGTCAGTTACACGAGACCTGTTATCATTCTGGGCCCAATGAAAGATCGAATCAACGATGATTTGATATCAGAATTCCCCGATAAGTTTGGATCATGTGTACCACGTAAGTACTGCTTCCTTTTTACACTTACAGAGCATCCATGTGAAAGAATGCTATTAGTTACACTGTTACATTGAGCCAGCATGGACATTACCAGCATATTTCCATAAAATGGTTGCCAGGACCACAACCAAAACAAATATCCAGTGCACATTCCCATTGGTTTGTTTCACCTTTCAGATACAAACCTTATATGTGAAGATAAAAAAGTGTGCATTGCTGACAGCAAACCATGAGAGTTAATTTGGAAGTTCATGGATGACTAAAAAAGCTTATTTTAAGCTGTTTTTAAAAAGTTACTCATTTTAAAATAGTGTAAACTAAAAATTGACAAAGCGGAAAAATGCATTTCATAAATAATAGAGAATGGCAACTGCAATGTACTGTCAGGAACACAGCAAAGCCTCAACATCTGGACATCGTATATTTTATTTAGATATTTACAGCTGGAAGAAAAACACTGATCTAAAGGCATCTTTTAAAACAAGTGTATCCTTTGACCATTTGATGATGAAAGACACAACCCCGATTCAGCTAGTGCGCATTGGGAGGACATAGGAGGTAAAGTGCATTTCCCTGTGGAAAAGTAGGTACTGGCGTCTAGTGTTAAACTATGAATAGCTTAGATGTAGGAAATTCCATGTGTTTCGAGTACATTCCAATGTAACCCCAGTTTATTTGGTTCCTGGATCCCTGTGTTTTTACTTCTGTGTGTAGAGTGAGACCTGCTAAGCTTGTGTAAGCCTCTCTACATTATTGTAGGCCTGCTCTGGCATTGAGCCTGGATGCAGGCTAATGCTGGGAGATATAAATGTGAATAATTGCCTTAAAAGTGTGGGTTGCTTTTTCACAATGCCTTACGCTGGTGAATGCTCAATTGAAACCTCAATGCATATTGTTTTTATTAAGTGTTAAATTGTATAACCTCTGATTCTAGGTTTTTACTAGAAATAGCTTTAGTTAGCTTTTTGACAGCCTCATGTAAGTTAAACAAAATAAGAAATAAGAAACGCCTGTCAGATGCTCCCGGTACTACTTCAGGAAATGTGGGTTTACTGAGTCCATGCTGAGTCTATAGGGTGCTGATAAAACAGTTCTCAGACTAATGTACATCTGAGGAATAGTGGCTGGACTCAGGCAAAATCCACTATGGTCTTAGAGGAGAATGACGATTCTCCAATTTATATGCAGAGAGAATCTTGATTTTTCATTAAAGACAATGGAGGCTAACATTATGCAAAAACCTTTTGTTGCTGCCCCAACATGTAGCCCTTTAAAGAATATAAATACATCATAAAACATTGAAATGTTCATGAGGGAGTATAAGTATCCAGTAAACAAAGTCATCCTCCTCTTTTAGCTGAGAACGCACAAGAAATGGACCATTTCGTAGATCTTTGTTTACTTTTACGAGACATTATCTAGAAAGGAAAGGAAGCCACACAGTAAATGTAATTCAGACAAATCTTCACAATAATGAACGAAGCTCATCTCTAAAGAGAAAAAGGCATTTGTTAAATTCATTCAAATCCTTGAAACACAATCTTAGAAATACTCACCTTGAAGCATACCTCCCCTCAAGGGTGAGAAGGGTGGGATAATGTTAGCCTCCATTGTCTTCAATGAAATCAAGATTCTCTCTGCATATAAATTGGAGAATCATCATTTCATTACAAGACCGGAGGCTACCATTATGCATGTTTAAAGCCCACTAAAGCTATATTGCTAACATGCTCTACTGGTCTTAAATGTAATTTCACAAAGGTGTTTGCATTTGACCAGTCGGCTGTTTTAAGAATCTCAGGTAAAGAGCCACCTGCCCAAAAGACCTTACTAGACATGGTCTTTCTTGAAGAATGGGTTTCGAACCTTGAGAGGTCTATACCCGCTTTACTCATAATCAATCGTATCCATCTGGCCAATGTTGCTGTAGAAACGAGTTTATAAGGTCTCACATAGGATAGCTTTTAAAATTCATTTTTAACTGCTTTCACTTGCTGCTTACTGTGTGGGGAAGAGGGAGGGGCTGCTTACTGCCAGTTGCTCCCGATTTTGCTGAGGGTACTCTCGCCCTGGTCCGCCGCGGCTTGTGCCGTTTGAGCGGAGGGCGCTGCGACGTACCCTCGGCATATCCGCCTTCATTCCTGCACTCCCACTTCCGGCGCCGAGTGTGGTGCAGCTGGAGCGGTCTAGTCTTTCCAGCGCGCACACTACATAGGCGCATGCTCAAGCGGCTGCGCAGTGGGTGCGCCGCTGGCGCGCCAAAGGCGTGCCAAAGGCAAGCCCGTCTGTGCCCGTCCGCGCCTGGACGGCGCCAGGGGCCAGGACCCCTGGTTCACAAGCCAAGTGTATAAGGGGTACTCTTCAGAGGAACTGATGGCCCTTAGAGGTTTAGTAGACACTGATTGTCTTCATTCTATGGCGGCTGATAGCGGGTGAGGGGGTTGCAGGAACTGTGGCTTCCTGTTAACACCGGGTATGGAAGAAAGGCAAAGTGAGGAAGCATTGAGAGTTGTTAATGCCCCCTTACTCTGTTTCTCTCTAAATTGCAGATCGCTAAGCAAACACTGCTTAGAAATTTATGATCTACTTATGGACCAAAAACCGGCTGGGCTATTTTTAGTCGAGACCTGGCTTAATGAGTTATCTGCCCCAGATATACTGGACGCACTACCTGAAGGCTATGTTATCTTTCGGGTGGATAGATCCGGTAAGAGGGGGGGGGCCTTGCCGTGATAATTAGGAAAGAATTTCAGCTAAAAATGTTTAAACTGCTGATGTCCAGCTGCGAAGCAACCTCTTTTAACTTGAATATCACTAGTGTTAAATCTATTGTAGGGCTTCTTATCTACAGACCCCGTAGTCCGCCAAGAGCTTTTATTGAAGAATTCTTGGAAATTCTGCCCCCCTATGCTATCCGCTACCCCAACTTCATCCTCTTGGGTGATCTGAATCTTCACTTCGAAGATAAAGGAAGTAAAGAATCGGCGGAGTTCACCCAAGGACTATGGGTGATGGGTCTTAACCAATTGGTCCATACTCTTACGCATAGTAGGGGTCATACGCTGGACAATATCTTTAATAATAGTACGGAGGTTGAAGCTCTGCTTCCGGTCCCAGTAGTTTGGTCCGACCATTATATTCTCCCTTTCAGGATTATGAATCCTAGAAAGGCCCTCTACAAGCAGGGAAAGCAGTCTGAGCCTAGAATGGTTCGGAAATGGGGCGCGTTAAGCCAGGACATCTTTGAAGAGAAACTGGCCTCAAGCACCCCTGATTTAGGGGCCGAAACTGAGATAGCAGAGAATTTAGTCTCCCTATGGATCAAGGAGGCAGTGGACTCCTTGATACCCTTGAAACCATGCAAAAGCACTCGGATGACTGCATCTGCGAAATGGTTTTCAGAAGAATTGGCGCAGTTGAAAACGGGATGCAAACGCCTTGAACGCCAGTGGAGGAAGAACTACCTGGAGGATAATAGGCAGAATTACCTAGCGGCCTTGAAGTTTTATCACTTACAGATTAGGAGAGTGCGTAGGGAATTTTATACGGAGCAAATTGAGTTAGCAAAAATTCCACAAAGAACATCTTCCAGGTAGTCAAACAACTATCCTCTCTGGAACGTGTGACAGCGGCACTTCCTGCTTCTACGAATCACTGCAATAAGGTTGCTGATTTTTTTCTGGGCAAAATAGATAAAATATATGCCACCTTTCCGGAAAGTAGCAGGGATTTTGTCCCTGCTCCTGCCGTAGAGGTCCCTTGGACCAAGGATAGGTTTGTCTTTCACCCTCCTGTGGAAAGTGAGATCCTGAAGTTGATAGACGTTGTTAAATCAGGGTCGCCTTTGGACCCAGTTCCCCCTAAATTCTTGCGGCAAGGGAAGGAGGTCATTGCTCCGGTTCTCACCGCACTACTGAATATGTCCTTCAGTTGGGGGCAGGTTCCCAGCAATTGGAAACACGCCATGGTGGTACCTCTGAGGAAGAAACCTTCTCTAGACCCCGCCATTCCAGAAAATTTGAGACCAATCTCTCTGCTCCCCTTCGTTGCGAAAATTGCGGAGAAACATCTAAATCGCCAACTGTCCATGTTTTTTAAAGAAAGCCGGGTTCTCCACGACACCCAGTCTGGCTTTAGTACGGAGTGGGCCCTTCTCCTGGCTGCGGAGGCGCTGAGAACAGCAGCCGACGAAAGAAGGACAGCTGCTAAGATCCTTCTTGATCTGAGCGCTGCGTTCGACACGGTCTCCCATGGCCTTTTGTTGGAGAGGCTGCGGGAGGCTGGGGTCAGTGGCGTCATCTGGGAGTGGGTGAAAAACTTCCTGCAGAACAGATCCTTCCAGGTCATACAACACCCTTTAAAATCTAGAGTCTGCCCTCTGGCGCAGGGGGTGCCGCAGGGATCGGCCCTTAGCCCGACCCTGTTTAATATCTACATGCGCCCCCTGGCAGATACTGTATTGAGGCATGGGGTACAGCTGGTGTCATACGCTGATGACACTCAGCTGATTGTTACTCTGGAGCAAAAGGAGTCTGGAATGGCATCTGACTTTAAGGTCTGCTTGGGTGTGCTTGCGGACTGGATGAAACACAGCTGTCTTCAGCTAAATGCAGGGAAGACTGAGCTGATGGTAATTGGAAAAAACCCTCACTCTGGTCTCAGCTATGGTGGCCGGAGGAACTGGGACTTACTCCGGTCCCGAAAGCTAAGGTCAAGAATCTGGGAGTATGGTTCGATGATAATCTGTCTTTTTCAGAGCAGATATCCGCTGTGACTGGATCCTGCTTCGGCATTCTTAAAATGCTACGAAAAATCATGGACCTACTTCCACCTGATGCGAAAAGTACTATTGTACAGGCCCTTGTTACATCTCGCCTTGACTATTGTAACATATTGTACCTACGGGTTACCGCCAGAAATTTGAACATCTTGCAGAAGGTCCAGAATGCGGCAGCTCAGCTGATTCTGAATATCCCCAGGCGGGCATCGGTGGGGGAAGCTCTGATGAAACTTCATTGGCTCCCTATACAGGCCAGAGTTACTTTTAAGGCCCTATGCTTTGGCCATAGGATCCTTAATCAGAAGGGGCCGAGATTTTTGCTCCCCCTTCTTACTGCATTTCGACCTGCTCGGAACCTGAGATCGTTGGGCACAGCCAAAGTGACTGTGCCCAGGGTGCGGAAGGTTCGAGCGGGAGGGAGATCTTTTGGCTTCTTGGCAGCTAAGGCATGGAATGATCTGCCTGTGGATCTACGGATGTGTGTATCGGAGACTCTGTTCCGAAAAAAATAAAAAACCTGGCTTTTCCGACACCCGCATGGAGGACGAAAGTAGTGCCTCTATTTTGACTGCCGGGCAATCAGTGGCGTAGGAAGGTTGCTTGCTTAGGTCGGTGTTGGGGTTCTGATGGTGTTCTAGCGCGGGGACACTCCGTTGGAGTAACCAGGTGCTTTATAAGCTAAATAATAAATAAATAAATAGGAGAAGTTGATTAACACCATGTGCTCTGAATTCCAAGATTTCACTTTCATATTCCTTCATATATCTTACCACACACAGTTTTTCACAATCATGAAAAAAGGGGTAAAAGACAGAATCAGACATAGTTTTTGTTAGTTTCAAAACGTCAATTTGTACCCCTTCACCTGAATAGAATCTGTTGGATAACTCGAGGGCTTTGATGTCAGAAACTCCTTTAAAGGAAATGAAACATAGTAAGGTAGAAAGTTTCATAGATATCTGTTTAAGAGAGAGGTAAGTATTGTTTGGCCAAGAGGTAAACAGTTTGAAAATGAAATTGACATCCCATATGGATTAGTATTGTGTTTTTAGGGGTATTTTTAGTCTCATACCCTTCATTACTCTTTTAAGTAGAGGATTACTACCAATTGCAAAATTGTTGACTAGGTCATGGCTAGAAGAGATTGTGGATCTATAGCAATTGATTGTTCTATAAGAAAGACCAGAGTCAAGGAGGTTTGCTAAGTAATTGGCTATTTTCTGTACAGGGGCTTCCATGGGATCCAGGTCCCTTTCTATGCACCAACTACACCACTTTTTCCAAACTCCCCTAAATCTTTTCTTTGTTCCTGGAGCCCAGGATTCATCCAATAAGCTTTTAGTTTCTCTTGAAAGGTCTGAATATCTATTTGATCCCCTGAAATCCTCCAAACAAGAAGGTTCATCCTCCCCTCTAAGACCAAAGGGTGTTCTTCTCTGTCTGGACCTTGTAGGAGGCCCAAGGATACTGGTACCAGGCGTGGGATATCAATTGCAAGTTCCACCACCCCGGGGATCCAAACTTGGGGTCTCCAGAAGGGAGTCACTAGAATAATAGTGCTGGACTCTAGTCTCACTTTCCACAGTACTCTCTGAATCATGGAGAAGGAGGAAAAGGTGTATCCTTTGTTCTTGCCTGAAGGAAGGCACCCACTGCCGCTGCCTTGAGGTCTGGTCTCCAACTGAAGTACACTGGTACTTGGAAGGTTAGCTGGCTTGCAAATAATTCTATCTGAATTGGACCCCAAAGTCCCTGTATCAGGGAGAAAACCTCTGGTTGTAACATCCAATCGCTGGAATCTCTCAGGGACCTGGAGGTCCAGTCCGCCCTTACATTCTGAAGTCCAGGAATACATTCTGCTCTTAGTATCATTTTGTGTTCCCAGGCAAAGCACCACATTTTTTTGCTAAGTCAGACAGCGTTTTGGATTTCTCACCCCCCAGTCGATTTATATATGACACTGCTGAAAAACTGTCTAATCGAATCAGTGTGTTTGAATTTTTGTAATACATTCTTGAAACTCATTAATGCATTCAGTCCAGCTAACATCTCTAGACAATTTATATAGAGTGACTGTTCCTCTCGGGACCATCTTCCCCCTGTTTCCAAATTGCCTAACCTGGCTCCCCAGCCTCGGTTGCTCGCATCTGATTCTAGTACAAAATCTGGGACGTTCCTGAAGATGGCCTTGCCATTCCACGCTTTGAGATTTTTTAACCACTAAATCAGTTCCTCCTGTGTATCTTGTGAGAGTGTTATTGAATCCCCGTATCATAAAACTTTCCTTAAGCCTAACGCTTTTAGTCTCTGTAGGCCTCTGTAGTGAAGGGGGCCTGGACAAATGGCTTGAATGGAAGATGATAAAAGTCCCAACATTCTTGCTAGATCTCTGAGTAGTAGTGAATCTTTGGACAAGACCGCTCTCACATCTTTTTTTATCTTTATCACTTTATGTGTGGGAGAATTAGTTGAGATGTAATTGAGTCCAACAAAACCCTATTCTTTGTGTGGGCACCATGACAGATATTTCCGTATCCATTATGAAACCTAGGCTCTCTAAGAGTTCTGTTGCCGAGGACAGATGTTTTTGGACCTCCGATCTGTCTTGTGACATAATGAGAATGTCGTCTAGGTATATGATCAGGCAAACTTCTCTTTCCCTGAAGTAGCTGACTACCAGGCGTAGTACTTTGGTAAAACACCATGGGGCTGAGGACAGTCCGAAAGGTAGGCAGAGAAATTGATAAAGAACGCCCTGCCAGGCGAAGCGAAGATACTTCTGGCTGTCCCCGTACATGGGTATAGTGAAATAGGCATCTTTGAGGTCTAATTTTACTAGCCATTCCATGGCTCGCAAAATGTCCTTTAGAGATGGATACCTTCCATGTTGAAGTTTCTGTAGTTTAGGAATTTGTTAGTTCCTTCAAGTTTATGACAGGTCGCCAGCCCTTGTCTTTCTTTTTTACCAGGAAAATTGTACTTATAAATCCCTATAGTTTTTTCTGACCTGTAACTTGGGTTAACGCTCCTTTCTCTATCATTTGGGTCACCTCGAGGTCTATGAGGGTCATCTTTTCTTGATTTAACACCCATTCTTTGGGTTTTGTCAGTTGGACTGGGTCCTGTGGTATTCTTTTCTAATTCTGGATAAACAGTTTTAGTCTTCCCCCTACCTTTATGGTTGAAGAAGTAATATTGCTCACCTTGATATCCTTGGTTTTAGGGTCTGGGTCTTCCCCCACGGTTTCTCGAGGTTCTTCCTCTTTGTGGGTAGAAGTTTGAGTTTTGGCCGTTGCCCCTGCTGTAGTTAGAAAACCCTCGTTGTTCTTCTGGGTGAAACTGGGACCTGATTGACCCCTGGCTTACAGCCAGTCCCCTCCTGTCAGCACCTCCAAAAAGGGGGAGTGAGCCAAAGACTCTGCGCATGTTAGTTTGAGCTTTGCTGAAAGCCAAAAATGTAGAGACATATTTCCCTAGAGAGTTTACAAAATTATCTACGAAAAGGAGACCCTTAGTGTCATCCATATCTTCTCTAGATGAAAGGTCAGCTAATTTAGGGTTCATCCTCATTAGGATTGCTTTTCGTCTTTCCATAATCAGGTTAGCATTGTCATTTCCCAACATGCATATGGGCCTTTGGGCCCAGCCCCTTAGAAGTTCAATATTTACGGGACCGTTTTCTCCTCTGACCTCTTCTGCCATGTCTAAGATGCGTGTAAGTGGACCTAGAATGTCCAAGAGTTTATCCTACATTGTTTTAGGCATTTTTCGATACCTTTGCTAGGATCTTTTCCGAACTTAAATAAGAAGGTTATCAGTTTGGGGTCCAAATTAGGTGTGTTACACACTTTGTCCCCAGTGGAGGGTCTTGGGCACTCATTTCTAAGAAGGTTATGGGTTTCTCTATCAAGAGGTTTCCTAACCCAATGAGTTAGGTACTTGGTAACGTGGTCCATTGGTCACCATTCTGCGCTCCTCGGGTGCCTAATTGTAGTGGGGTTAAACATCTCACCCCCAAAGGGGTTCTTAATCTCTTGAGAGGTAGAGGGTTGTTCAGCATCCTCTTCTAGGTCCTCTACGATATCATATGTGTCTTGTGGGTCAAATATGAACTCATCCATATCCATCTCGTCATAGATTATATTTTCTGCTGAGGAGCTGAAACTATTTCGAGAATCTCTTGTGACAAAAAGGTCACTCTTTCCCATCATGCCGCTACGGGCAACTCTCTATGTGCCTCGTCCAGTTGGTCAGTTTCTCTTGTGCTGCTAAGAGCACCAATGTCTATTGTAGCGCGGCGGCTACCAGTGCCGGAGGTTTGGTTAGATGCCTTTTCTATGTTTCCTCTTTTGGGAAACCTTTCCCCCTCTCTGGGGTCCAGAGGTAGTAGGGGACTCTCCATCTGAGAGGGAAAAATAATTCTCCTCTACCGAAGATCCCCTCTTCCTCTTGATCAGTGCGGCGTCCACCGCCTCTCTTACCAAGGACCTAAGTTCCTCTTCTAAGAATTTTTTAATAATTTCCCCCATGAGTTCGGGAGCTGTCTGGGACTAGGTCTTGCTACTTTTCATTCCCCCCCCCCTTTTTTGTGAACTATTAATTAATTAATATTCATATTTTCTGAATAAATATATTATTTTAGTAGTCAGGCTACTCACGATTCTTTTTGATTTAAGTGTAGGCCTGACCTTGTCTGGGTTGTTTTCCTTCTGCCAGTAGGTGGCGCTAAAATATCATGAAATCGTTTTTTGAGAGAAAAAAGTCTTGCCTGAGCCTCCGGTAATTTCTGGGATCAGTGTAGCCATTGCAGCTTGAGGAAGGAGCTGTTTCTAAGGTTACGCGGCCTTGGTAGGATAGTGGGCGTCAACATAATTCCTTATTTGACGTTTGGATGCGGTGATGCAATACGGCAACGCGTGAGGGGACGCAATGTCATTCTGATCGGAGGATCAGGCGCCCCATTGCTAGGAAACCCAGTAAATGCCCAGTTTCTTTCTTTTAAAATTTAACAGGTATAATATGTTGGGAAGAGCAGGGCGGAGGACGCGACTACACTTGAAGAAGGTGGCCACGTCCTCGTTATACATTTATTATGCATGAATAAGCTCCTTTTGGCGATATCGGCATTATCGGTAGTATCCTCTCAATTAGAGTCCAGCGTTTCATTCTCACGCTTCTCTCTTAGAGTTTGCACATTTTTTATCGATCGTTTATCCTTTCTAGGATGATAATAAGTTGGTACTCACCTGACCCAACCGTCAGTTGGATGGGCGAACGATTTCTTATTTCGCTAATGAGAAAAGGTTGATTTAGCAATATGACAATCTATTTTTGTATCAATATAAAATGAAGGAAATTAGTACATCCTTATTTGAAAAAGAGTAACATGGTAATGCTGTTCAAAATATTGTTAGATTGGTAAAGGTTATAAAAGCAAGGAAGCGTATACTTATGTTGATCAGGAGCAGCTAATAAAAGAGGAGGATGACTTTGTTTACTGGATACTTATACTCCCTCATGAACATTTCAATGTTTTATGATGTATTTATATTCTTTAAAGGGCTGCATGTTGGGGCAGCAATAAAAGGTTATTGCATAATGGAAGCTTCTGGTCTTGTAATGAAATCTGATAGGTTTTGAAGGTTGGGGACTTTTTTTTACGGTATTATTGTTTAGTTGGTGTATTAAATACAATAACGGTGCACATTTTCTCCGAGGACTGCCATACTGATCAAGCCAAGCTAAAAAAGAGGGAACAAAACAGACCACAGCCTGGCAGATGGATTCCTAGAGTCGATGAATATTTTTACGACTAAGGCAGTGTGAAAGACACTTATGGTAATATATGCAAGCATAAGCCTAAGGAAAGATTTAAAAATAAAAGGATGCACCAACATGTGAAATACAAATCCTTTACTGGGAACAGCAACATAACTGAAAAACATTAGAATAAAATATAAAGGCAATACTAACCAATCCTGAGTAAACATAAATCGCCACGAAAGAAAGGCACTTTATTTCAGAACCAATAATGTACATATGTGCATAATCCTTGGGTTAGTACCCTACACAGACAAATGAAAATATAACAAAAATAAAGATAGGTTTCACAAACTGTAAGACCAAATGTTGAAGGGGATAATCAATGCTCTGTAAAGTAGATTGTTGGTAAAGTAACCAGGAAATGCAAATTAAAAGAATTACCTGTTTCAAAATGAGTGTTTCTGTGACCGACTTTCCCTGTCGTTGTCCTGTAGTTTTGGGGCATTCCTTAAACATTGATAGGTGGTCGCCTCTAGTCAGTAAAGACAGCGTGGTTGCAAGCTCAGACGTCTAGCTGGCACTTTCAAAGTAATTACTGTATGAAATGCTTCCAGGTTTTCAGTGTGTTGCCATGTAGTGTAACTACTGCTTTAGTAAGTGGTGTTTGCTACATATTGTGTCACTACACATTTTCCGGAACCTATGATTGTGAGACACTTTGAGGAGCAGCATGTGGGTTCTATTAAAGGTGGCCAGAGGTGAATGACTGACCAGAATGATGTAACATGGTCCTATCTGCTTCTCACTTACACCTCTTGTTTGTGTGAGAACGAGGCAGGAAGAAAGGCTGCTTGCTCGTTCAAAACATTGTGGAATCAACTATTCGAGGAGTTCACCTCATAACACCTGCAGTCAGCTCAAGGTTATTCGGTGGCGAAGGTCACTTGGAGCTACAAGGGGTCTACTCTGAGCAGGAGCGTTTGATACAGATGGGAATATTATGCTGACGGCCCTCGATGGATGTCATGTGGAATTTGGTATCTGGTGACACAAATGGCACAAAAAGGGTAGTGTTACGTTTGCTGCGTAACCTTTCAAAGGAACAATGTTTTCTTTACTTAAAAAAAGATAGTAGACATATACTTCATTCATTTCTTCTTTGTTTAATTGAATTTTAATTTATCAAGACAGCCACTTGATACACGTCAAAAGAAATATATGCTGAATATGCTTCACAAGTAAAGTCAATTATTTGTAATTATTTTAGTCAATCCTAATTATTCCATAAAGGTCATTTAAATTTAAATTTTCAAGACCTTTGGACAATGAGAAATGTGAGAATTTAAGATCTAAGAAATGCTGTATGCAAAAATATATAAATGTAGAAAAATGCTCACCTTGAAATGTGGTGTATCAAAATCTTCTTGGCACTTGAAAGATAGTGATGAGCGTGGAAGGCATTCATTCACAGAAAATGTCCCTGTTGCAAATTATTGGTATAGATTATATATCATTTTAATTTGATAACAGGCACTTCTTTTTAATTTAAACATCACTCAGTATTCAACATGGAGTAGCATTTATTGATATTTTAGATAGATTTAAACAATTCTTGAAATTATTACTACTGTTGATGATTCTGGACATTTCTGTGTAGGAAATGTAATTGATAAGCTGTGATGGAGAGAGGCCACGGACATCAATGCAGATGTGACTGAGCTTCCACAAAGCCCAAAATGGTCTAACTCTAAAAAGTTGAACTGGCTTCAGTGATGATTACTTGGTTCACACTCAGTAGTTATATTCAAGCAGCAAGGGTTTCTTCAGAGAAATTTGCGAGGTGCATTTGTGACAAATAAAACAAAAATACAGTTAAGAAATAAAGAAACTAAAATTTCCAGTCCAAGTTGTACAGAGTTAAATGCAGTGAGTATAATGACATCAAAATATGGAACATCTCATGAACGTACCAGCAGCAATAGTAAAAACAAAAACAATTCCATTAAAAACAAAGGAAAAGTGAACACCAGGTGGCAGATAAGGGCCTCAGCACCGTGCAAGGCTGACTCGCAGGTAAATGTTTGTTGTTCTTTCCAATCAAAAGAGATAACTTTAGACTTAGATCATTTCTGGATGTAGAACTCTTTCTTCAGCGGGGCAAGTCTGAAACCTAGCTCATGACATCAAAACGACAAGAATATATTATGCTGATAGTAAGCTAACACTATTGAGACAAAATCAAACTGTAGCTCAGAATAAGGTTACCTTGTCTAGGATGACAATGGTGGGGTCAAAGAGGACAATAAAGGCAACACATAGTTAAAACCAGAATGAAAATGTTAGGGTAATGTGGCAGGGGTTTCTTACTCACTTTACAAGAGCATAAAAAGTTAACCAGGACAGGACAGGTACATTTGCTGATGTGGCCAAACAGCACCTTGGCAGGCTGACTGGATGCTTCAGCATGCTGGGTGGTTCTGTGGTACATTTGGGAACTGATTTAGAGGATGTCTAGAATGGATTGCTCCTGCACACCTTTTTTATTTATTTATTTTATTGTGTTTATAAGACACAAACCACACACGTAATTGTTTCTTGGCACTAGGATTAGTAAAAAAAAAAAAGAAATCTTATGTGTAGTACCAACAAAGAACACATCTGAGGACAACATGCAGTCAATAATAGCATCTAATTAATTTCTATTCAGGAATATGTATGTTTTTTCCAAAGTGTGTCACAGAGTTCCAGTACCCCGGAGCAACAACAGCAATCTCCGGCCTCCCTTACATTGGTGCTTTATTCAAGGCACATGTAGATGGCCTAAACTGCTTGACTGGAGATTCGGGGCAGGCCAGTATGCAATATGTTTTCTACTGGTAGACTGGCAGAGTTATTTTAATGCACTTAAATATTAGTCATGCAACTTGAAGGCTGGCACCATTGTTTACTGCTAACCAGTGTAGTGATTTTAACCCTGATGAAATAAAAACATTACCTTACTTTGAGGACCATTCTGGCTGTCATACCTATTGCAACTATGCTACTCGGTTCCTAATAAACCAACTAATTATACTATTATTATATTATACTCCAGTTTAGAATAGAATTAATTAATGCACTGGTAATGCTTTTGTAATATTTCCCTTCAGTGCTTGGCAGTTTCTTTTTTAGCACTCGTGAATGAAAATAGAATTCAAAGCAGTGTGGGCCTCAAAGTTGAGTTCAGTGTCCACCCAATACGACTGGAAAAAAATTGTAATCTCTCAGGAGGCTGTGAATGTTTATCATTTTTTCTGTATTCTGCAACATTTAGCTTGGGCACAAAAGTGATAGTTTTTCTCCAATATTCTTGAGGTCACCTATTGTGGTATTTCAACCCTATTCAGTATCCACGCCAGTCAGTCAGTCTGAACAGCCATGATATATTTGAGGTGCATTTCCTGGTTGCATACACTCACTAAAGATGGCATCTCATCTGCAGTGACAAGCATTGGTGGGTTTTCTGTCTTATGTTTCATCACCAAAATAATTCTTCCTATTTTCAGAGCATCTTCTTGATGGAGAAAGTTTCATGGTCTGGCAGAATACTCTAGAGATGACATTTTTGCCACCACCTTGGCCTAAGTGGTAATTCTCCCATATTTGTGGGTGGAAAAATCAACTAGCCAACCCACTTGGGATGTGTTTCTGCAATAGAAACAAATGCTGATTGGCCACAAAGACCAAAGGTGGCCAGATGACATTTACACTTTGCAAGGAGCCCTTTCATCAAAACTACCTATGTGAATACACACAGCAGCAATCTGTAAATATGTCAGGGGGTCCTCCACTGGGACGCTGAAGGTGGGTCCACCAGCACTGGAAGCTGAACTGTGATGGGCAACAGAATTATAAAATTAGGCTGAGCTTTGAGAGTGATGGGCGGCAGTTCTCATCTGTGGGTTAAACATGAAAAGGCTCACCCACCGCAGACTTATCTTTTGCTCAATTTATAATGCACGCTATCAACAGGGGTCTCTAAGCACATAGAAGAGTACAACCGAAGATCAGGCAGAAATGACAAAACTGCTTGCGAAAAGAGCCAAGTTTTCAGTCTTGAAGCTAATCATGGAGACTTCAGATAGAGCTTGTAAAGTTAGAGAGTTCTATAGTTCAGGAGCAAAATAGGAGAAACTATCCTGCTCCTAGGTACTGCAGGTACTTTCGATAATAGCCCAGCATGGAGTGGAGCATTCTGTTCGGACAATAATTCTGAATGCCCTTTTTGATATAACTAGGAGCATCAACACAAAAGGCGCCACGCGTAAGACCTTGAAGCGAATTCTTTGTTTGATCGATAACCAATGTAGCTTCTGCAGAACAGGCCTAGCATGTGTAATACTCGGATGTCCTGCAATTAGTCCGGCAGCCTGGGTTTGTACAATCTGCTGCTTATTCTCGAGTAGATCTGGTAATTCAAGGTACACTGCATTAGCTGAGTCATTGTAACTAAGTGGGTTATTAGAAACATTTGCAGTGACTGTCCCAAACGTATTTGCTAGGAACAGGCCCATCAACCCACAGCATTCTAAACACCAGTCAGGATTCTGGCCTATCCACAATCTGTATTTAAGACGCAAAATTCTGTATATTGAAGTTTAGTGGATATTATTTGCATTTTTGTTGGTCATTCTGTAAACATGGCTTGATATTTTCATTCTGTGATTCTGTTTTATATGCTTCGAAATTTACACCTTATTGTTCCAGGTGAAATGATGAAGAAAATGCAAGAACATGTGAGAGGGAGGAAAACCTCACATGGAAAAAAGTTTCCAAGTGATGGGAAAACAAAATAGCAACATTTATCGTTGATGGATCACCAGTTTTCCAACGTCTCACATACAGATGTTCCACAATGTGAAAAGTTTAAACATGCAGAGTTATAAAAAACAAACTAAATCTCTGTGTTAATAGCATACATATAAGTGGGTAACTCTGAAGGTCAGATGCAATGTACATATACACATTTATATTTCATGATTTAAGCAAACTGTCCTAATTTCCCACAAATAAGTGGTTGGTTGGCAACACACCCAAAAATGTCTGACTTTTCTAATCACCCTCGATATGATTTTTAATAATCATACTATCTTGCATTCTAAGAGCTGCTAAAAACAGCCAACTGGGCATTACCCAGCCTACTTCCAGAGGCTCATTTGCCTGTTTGACTTCCCTGATAGAAAAATGTTTTATGAAATGAAAGAAATGTGACAAAGGTAGATCGTTTAATTCTATATTTCTTGGCAATATGACTTAGTATTGGGTGGGTATTGAAAATGTTCATATTTCTGGAGAACATGCTAAATACGGAGAAGAATCGAAATTTGCCTAGCATTGTAACGGTAAGTTTCAATTCTATTAAGGACACGGAGGCGAGGATTATGCTTTTCTCTCTTCGCTTTATTCAACATACCAAATTTTCAGCAGCCAGAAAAGCATTATTTCACTATTTTTCAAATTTTATAGAAACATTAGTGAACAAGAACATAGAAAAAATCCGTCACAGGACCACAAATCCCATAATCCTTAGGAAACCATGTACAACTGAGTCCTTCCACAATGTCTACGTCCTCTACAAAGACCCTCCATCTTGTCTGTTCGTCCTCTTTCTTCGCGCGAGTTACGCTATATCTTCACTGGCCCTGTTTTGCGCCCTCGTTTCCTAAAAGAGACAAAGGCAACGTAAGGTACAACCTGACCAGCGTGACAGGAGAATAGATTCACAAGCATGACATCAACAACTGGAGACAACACACCCAGTAGGCAGAATTAGGACAGAAAAACTGTTACTTACGCACATACGGGCGGGTTCGCACAGCATCGTGCAACGGGTGGGATAATCCTCGCCTCCGTGTCCTTAATAGAATTGAAACTTACCGTTACAATGCTAGGCAAATTTCGATTCTATGTCAGGACCGGAGGCTCAGATTATGCTAGTTTAAAGCTTACTTACCACCAACTGAGCGATCTCCAAGACTGGCTTGAAGTAAAATTTCTTAAAGGTAGAATCCGAGGACCAATCTGCGGCTCGCATCAAGTCCTCCAACCGGGCTCCCAGAGAAAAAGCTTTAGAAGCCATTGCACCTCTGGTAGAATGAGCTCCGAACTGTTTTGTGTCAATGCCCGCTTCCTGCATGACCCAACGCACCCACCGTGCTATAGTGGGGGAGGAGACTGCTTTATGCGGCTTTCGTAAGGCAATAAGAAGTTGTCGTTCACCCGGAGGGCGGAATTCCTGAGTGAGGTCCTCATAAGCTTTGAGGCAATTTACGACGCACAACTTAGGAGCCTCTACAAACGCGGGATAAGAGATAGAGCGAGTTAAGGATTTAGTACGGCGACTCACTGTAAATGTTACCCCTTCCGGGGAAAAAACCCGCGCTGAGATGTCCAAAGCGCGCACATCCGAAACCCTTCTACAGGAGACGAGACACAGAAGCATCACTAATTTAGCTGAAAGCTCCTTCACCGAAAGGTACTTGTTCGGCTGCCAGGACAGAAAAAGATTCAAAACCAGGTTGACGTCATATAAAGCCGAATAACGTGGTTCCGGGGGTAAAGATAGGCGGATGCCTCGCATAAGCTTACAAACAAACGGATGCCCCTTCCACCGGGCAATGTGCCGCTGAAATCGCCTAACGGATGGTGTTAATAGAGCGGTAAGCCAACCCGGACGTCGCCAAGTCCACCAGAAAGTTTAAGACATGACGACTCCGGCGACCAAGGGATCGAGACTGCGTCGAAGACACCAACGCACCCATTTAGTCCAGGCGGAGCGGTAGCGTTTTGAAGTGCTGCTAGCCCAGGCCTTGGACAAGAGTTCCTCAACCGGTCCCGAAAGACCCGGGAGCGCCCACCGTTGCCAGAAAGCCGCCATGCCATGAGGCGGAGAGTCCCCTCCGTGACTAGATGATGTTGCTCTCCTCTCGGACCGAGAAGGAGCCGAGGAAACAGGGGCAGTAGGATTGGAAAATCCCAAGAAAGTTCCAGAAGAACCGGAAACCAAACTTGAGACCTCCACACCGGGGTCACCATCACCAATTCCGCCCCCTGGCGGCGAACCTGCGCCGCCGCCCGTACAATCATCGAGAAGGGGGGAAAGCATACCCCTTCTCCTGACCCCAGTCCTGCAGGAATGCATCCGTTGCCACTGCCAGGGGATCCGGCCTCCAGCTGAAGAAATGCGGGAGCTGATGGTCTAGGCGTGTTGCAAACAGATCCACCGTGAACGGGCCCCATAAGGTCCCCAACTATGCGAAAACCCGAGGGTCCAACTTCCACTGGCTGGAATCGACCAGATACCTCGAGTGCCAATCCGCCACCTGGTTGGCCTGCCCCGGGAGATACTCCGCCGTCACCGAAACATGGTGGGCTAGACAGTAGTCCCAAAAGTCTTTCGCTAGATTCGCCAGCGCCCGGGAGCGGGACCCCCCAAGTGATTGACATAACGGACCGCGGACACATTGTCCATCTTTAACAGGACGCATGACTGCACCCGGTCCCTGGTCCAACAACGAACCGCGAAGGACCCCGTCAGGAGTTCCAGACAATTGATGTGTAACGCCTGTTCTTCTGTAGACCAAGCGCCTCCTGTGGAAAACTCCGCACAACGGGCGCCCCAGCCCGACCTGCTGGCATCGGACTCTATGATGAGGTCTGGTACCGACCCGAAAATGGCCCTGCCATTCCATGCTTCCATGTGGGTGAGCCACCAAGCCTTCTTGTCCTTTACCTCCGCGGTAAGGAGAACTGACCGATCGTAAGGCAACCCCTTCCGAAGGTGGTACGCTTTTAGGCGTTGCATAGCCCGATAATGCAAGGGCCCCGGGAAGATTGCCTGGATGGATGAGGACAGCAGTCCCACCACCCGGGCAATCTGCCGGAGGGAGGTGTGAGTCTTGGAGATGGTCTGCCGCAGCTCGTGTCTGATCTTGGCCATCTTCCGTGCCGGGAGACTCAAAGAAGCTTTGACAGAATCGACTACGAAGCCGAGAAAAGTCACACTCTGGACCGGGGTTAGGACGGACTTGTTCGTGTTGATTACGAACCCCAAGCGCTGTAGCAGCGAGACCGTCTGACGCAGTTGCCCCTGCAGTACCCGGGGACATTGAGCCATAATCAGACTGTCGTCTAAGTAAACAATCATCCGGACACACTGGGATCTGAGGGACTCCACTACCGGGTGGAGCACCTTTGTGAAGCACCAGGGTGCCGATGAAAGCCCGAACGGAAGGGCGGTGAATTCGTAAATCTGGTGCCGCCAGCAGAATTGTAGGAACCGTCGATGTGGTGGATGAATGGGGACCACCAAGTACGCGTCCTTGAGGTCCAGGCGCACCATCCAGTCGGATGGAAGAAGGACATCTCGAAGGAGATGAATCCCCTCCATCTTGAAATGCCAGTACACCAACCAACCGTTGTACTCCTTGAGGTTGATGACCGGACGGCACCCCCCGTCCGCCTTGTCTACCAGGAAAATGTTGCTTAAAAACCCGCGAGGGTGCAATGTGGAATGACAAATGGCCCCTTTGCGCAGCAACGCGGAGACCTCTTCGTCGACTAACCGCGCATCCGCGACTGAAAAAGAAATGGGATGCGGGAGCCGATGTTGGCACGGGTTCTCGTAGAACTCTATATGAAATCCCCGGATCGTCTGCAAGACCCAAGCGTCTGTGGTAATTTCCGCCCAGGCACCCTGGAAATATGCTAAACGGCCCCCTATAAGGATGTGTGCTGTTGGCAAAACACTTACCCGCGGGGCCTCCGGCACGGCGTTGTTCCTGAAGTTCCCACGGCCTCGAAATCGTTGCCCTCTGGTGGGATAGAACTCTGAGTAACTGGCGTTGGAATTATATTGTCCTCGCCTGGAGCCTGGCCCCCTGTTGGGAAGGTGTTGCACGCCACGGCCGGCCGCGCGGCCCCTACCGCGACCGGCCCCTTGAGAGACGCGAGGGTGGAAAACCCGCTTAATATTGGACTGGGCCTTGTCCAATGAAGTAAATGTGGCCACAAACTTTCCCAATTCCTTCACAAAAGGGTCCCCAAAGAGCCCCCCTTGTGCCACCGCCCCTGCCTCCGAGGAGGCCAAATCGCCAAGTTTAGGATCCAGTTTTATCAACAGAGAACCACGGCGCTCTGTCGAGAGGGCACAATTGGCATTGCCTAGAAATATGATAGCGCGTTGTGCCCAATTAGAGATTACTTCAGGGGACATGGCTGAACCAGATACCTTGGCCTCCTCTGCCATGTCAAGGATCTTGGTCATAGGCCCTATAGCATCTAACAATTTGTCTTGGCAGGAGCGCCAAGACCTATCTATGCCCTTCCATGGGTCCTTCATATATTTGGCTAAGAAGGTAGCCATTTTCGAGTCAAGTTCTGGCGTACAGGCAACCTTCCCTTCCAAAGTGGGGCATGGGCACTCTGACCTTAAACAACCTCTTGCCTCTTTCTCCAAGGGCTTGCGGAGGCGACCGGCCACGAACTTCGCCACTTTGTCCCCAGGGGCCCAGGCTGTCGACCGCGGATGAATGATCTCATCCGGGTCTAACATACCCGAGCCATCCTGTGGCAGCGAGGTGGAAGGACCAGCCGGCCGCCAAGAACGCGAGGACCCTGTGTCATCGTCCGAGTCCCCCGGAGAGTCCCCATCCATATCCGGGGAAACTGGCGCGGGGAGAGGGTGGGCTCTGGGTCAGGAGGTGGAGCAGGGGTGGCCGGGACAACTGACTTAGCTAAGAAGGCGCTACGCAACCTCTCAAAGGCATCTTTATCCACCCCTTGCAACCCCCTCGAGTCCCCTTGAGGACAGTGCTTCTTAGTGGGAGGGGGTTGCTCCTCCGGAGTAACAGGTAAAGCAGGGGCCTCAAAACGGTTCTGCGCCAACTTGGCGCATTCCTGCACAATCCTTTCAGAGAGCCTCTGCTCCATAGGCCCCATGACCTCGTTTACACAGCGATATATTGAAGTATCAACAGCCTCGAAGAAGGCATCATCCTGAGGTAAGTATTCCTCCTCCTCCTTTACATACATATTCTCCTGTTCCATAGTAAGAACGTCAGGAGCAACCACCCAGGGACCAACTGTTTGTAGCCACTACACAGGGCAAAACTCCTGAAATAAGGTCCTGTGAACCCAGAGGAAAATACGGGCAGACCTAAAAGACTGCGAAGGTTTTTAGAACAACCCCAAGGGCTGCAGATAGGGTAGCACAGCCCCTAGCGCGCACTGCCCTCAGCAGAGCTGACCGGGCTCTCCCCGCCTCACAGCGCGCTCAATTAGTGCTGAACAACCTATCCGCCCGCAGGCGCTCAACGCGGTTAAGACCGCAAATACGGACCCCCACCGGGGCGTAGAATAAATAGAAATGCGGGAAAGTACAGACCCCGGAGGGCGTATGGTGAGGCGGCTTTCAGGGGACAAGGCTCTCACGCTGTTTACTCTCGCCGCGCGGCTCCTCGTCTGAGGGAACCGCGCCGCGAGAGCAACAAGACGGGAGAGCGCCCCTAGCGGTCCAAACAAACACCGCAAGAATCGTGGGCATCGGCCGTGTAAGGAGCGGTCTCGCTTCTGCGGCCGGAAAGGAATCTGGGGACAGAAAATGCCAAAATACAAACACACCCCCCCCAGGCGCTGTCCGACTGAGACGCGCTGGGGCAATTAAGAATAACCACAAAAGAAATTAGAACTTAACTGGCTGCACGAGCAGCGAAGAAAGAGGACGAACAGACAAGATGGAGGGTCTTTGTAGAGGACGTAGACATTGTGTAAGGACTCAGTTGTACATGGTTTCCCTAAGGATTATGGGATTTGTGGTCCTGTGACGGATTTTTTCTATGTTCTTGTTCACTAATGTTTCTATAAAATTTGAAAAGTAGTGAAATAATGCTTTTCTGGCTGCTGGAAATTTGGTATGTTGAATAAAGCGAAGAGAGAAAAGCATACTCTGAGCCTCCGGTCCTGACATAAAATCCAGTATCACAAGATAGATCCCCATGGTGGCTGATTCCATTAGTAGATCCTCCTCTGGATTTTTACCGCATTCAGAAATTGTGGGATTTTTCATTAACCCCTAACTGAAAATCAGCCCCATGAGAGCACAAGTAGATGGGTCCTCTTTTTTTTTTTAATGTAATTTCCTTTTCTGCCAAAACCACCTGGGCTCAGTCTGAAACAAATATCTGCTTGGCATTGAAACTGGTTACCGGGTGGCATACAGGACACGAGTCGGGGGTACACGCAGGTACACAGCGTCCACCCACTATTTTCACAAGGTGGACACCGTCCCCCCTGCCAAGAAGTTAGGCCCCACAGAAATATGCTGAACATGTCCCAGTGTAAGACACCGGGACACGGTCAGCCGCGCCTGTACGTTGTCTGCTTTCCATTTCCAGCAGCAACGTGCAGGCAGCGAGGGAGCCGTTTTTCACTTCCAGCTGGGCCAAAGTTAAGGGGCCATCTGGCCTCCTTTTGTTTGTATATGCTGACTGGGGTCCGCCTGGAACCTCACACTTAAATGTAAATGCCACAGAGGGAAACAAAGGCACACAGCTTGCCTTCTCTTCACAGGTACTTAAGAGAGGCATGCTTTTGCCTGTGTTCTGTCCCTGTATATAAATGCAGACACTGTAAGACTGTCAGATGGGTTGGTCTGTCCCAGTATTTACACAAATAATTTAAATGGCACTGATCCAGCGCGATATTAGCAAACAGCATTCATACACCAGATACTCACTTGGGCCCATACATTCATACTACGCTAATACTTACGCTGGGTTTTATCAGTTGTTACTCTCTATCAAAATCCCTGCTACCAATTACCTTCTGATTGAAGAGTAATGACTTACCAATGAATCCTTTGCTAATTGGGAAATTTAAAATGAGTGACATTCATTATAGTACATAATCCTGAAATAACCACTGAGTCATGAAGTTTTAAAATGTTTATCTAAAGATTTAGCAGAGTACAATACAGAGCCACATGGTACTTAATCGCAATACCCAAGATTAAGCATAGAAATGATTATTGCTAATCAATGATGGTGTTTAAAGAAGAGGAGAAGATAGAGCCAGCAGCGCAACTAAAGGTTGCATTATATTTACCTAAGTGCGAGAACCAAACCCCTTAGCCAAGGAGTTGAAAGAATAGGACCCAGGAAGGATGAAGAGCAAAGACTTCCTCCAGGATCAGGACAGGACCGGTGACCTCTCTACAACGACGCCTGCGTCGTTCCCCTCTCTGATACTCGACTTCTCCTCGATTCTCCCGTGCCTTCCTTCTAATGGACTCTGCCACCCCCTCCTCAGGACCTCTTCTGGACAGGGACTCGGTCTGCAATCGGTCAGCTTGGCGGTCTGGAGCTAAGCGCGCTCTGGCAGCATGGACGCCTGTTCTTCGTGAACGCATGCTCTGACTAATTTACTAATGCTATATTCTATTATACCCTTCTACGCCCATGTACCTCCCCTTAATGTTACTAAAATATGGGGCCACTACTTCTGATTGGACAGGGACAGGAGGTGGATTCTCGCACCATATTGATTTGGCCTAAATTGTAAAGCCTATTGTCTTTACGTTCCCACCCCTTCAAATTAATACATTCGCTTTATTTCCCACCCGTCTCATGACAAATGTAAACCAATTTTCATAGACATTGTATCAATGTGCGACAGGAAAAGCAATAGTACAACATCTTCGGCCATCAGGTCGCGGCCTTGGACTTCGTCCAGGTTGACTTCATTTGGCAGGCACACAAGACACATGCGCAGAACCATTTGCCTCTCGAGTTTCAGGTCACCAACCCAGGCCCAAGTTTACGAACTAATAAAAGTGCAAGAAGAAAATATTAGAATCACAAATAAAATGTTTCACTGTATACCCACTTTTTCTATTCTATTCCCAATTAAATATATATACTATCCCGCGTTAGTAGCGTTAGGAAACGACAATTTAGTAATGACATGAGAGCAAGCTGAAGCATGTGAAAACATCAAACAGCCATTTTAATGCACACTGCGCAGAAGCAGAAGTTTCCCACCAAGCAAAGAAAGACGTCACACCATGTGATATGGTTGCGACATGCGCATTGAGCTTTCCCGCGCATAGCGGCCATTTTGGATTACAGACAAGCGTTATTCATTAGTAAAACACATAGGCAAGCATCCTTTTCTGTCGTGTCGTGAATGCAAAGGTTAGTATTAACAATACAAGTTTAATAAATTAATACTGTGAGGAGGATTGAATACAAGCAAGTTTCATTTATGAAACCTTGCTCCATCAATCCCCTCTCTGATGGCGTTTCTGAGCCATCAAAACACTACCCTCAATCAGATGCCAACTTCTAGCAAATTACTTCATTCTCATCTTTACACTTTCCATTTTTACAATCTCCTTTTAATTTCTTGTATAATTCACTTCTCCACTCTTCAAGTTCGATTTCATCTACCTTTCGTTTCTTTCTTCTTCCTGTCACCTTATATGTTCCATTCTTTTTACAGCATTTGCACCATATTGTTATTGCCAAGATTATTATTGCTATCCCTGCTAAGGGTACTAATATTTGACCTATAAGTCCTTTTCCTACATTAGCAAACCAGGTTCCAATTGACGAGATACTATTTGTCAATCTTTCCCATACACTATCAACTTCCAGTGGTTTAAGTTCTTTCTCAAGTTTAGTTATATTCTGTATATACGTTCCAATCTCTGCACTCTTATCAGGAATATAAGTGCAACAATGTTTCGTCTTCAATAATTTACAGACTCCTCCCTCTTTTGCCAATATAATATCAAGAGCAAGTCGATTTTGCATCACCATAGATCTAATCGCAACCATCTCCGCATTAATCATTAGAAACCCTCCAGCAGTATCCGTTGACAAACGATCAACCACTGTAGACAATTTACATATTTTCCTTGAGTTCAGAATTATTCCCACTGAAGGTATCAATGCACCAAATATATCACCTACAATTTCAGAAAAACTAGCTCTTTTACTACGTATTAATTCACTATTGTTTTCATTGTTCCCAGTATTTCTTTTTACGTGGTATATTTTTGGAAATACTATTCCAAAATAACAACTTCCATACCACCGTGCAGGAAACCTAAAGAAAGCCTTATTCCCACACACATAATAGATTCCAGGAAAAACTGAATCTGTTCCTCCTTTGAGTCCCCAACCTCCAAGAATTAAAAAATTGTGTTCACATTCACTGTTACCGATGAAAACATTGTTATAATCAGTCTTTAACCTATGAAGACAAATTTTCCCTGTCTTTACGAAATCCAGAGCCATAGCAGCTTGAGCCTTGCCAGGTGTGTAACTCCCTTCTTTTTCAGCCCAAGGTGGTAAATGAGCCTTATGCTCAGAAGCTTTCTTTTGGAAATCTTGTCTTCTATCTTCTACTAAATTCAAAAATATCTTTTCTTCTTCAAGTAAAGAACATGTTAGATTGTGTCTATGTGCATGTGTTATGTCTATTGATTTCATGGTTAAGAAAAATTCTCCCATAAACTGTGCGTCTTGACTACTAAGCACTGGGTTCATACTCTTGCGAATCGGAACCTCAGAAAATATCACATCTAAGTTTGAATAATAATACTGAAGTTTCCCTGTTCTATAAAATAAACTAGACAAAACACTACATGATATGCCATATGTCAGTGGTAAATGGTAATATGTTAATCCTTCCGCTACTGATTCAGGTAACTTCATACAGACATAATAATTACTAACTTCCATGGTGTCTACATATTGAAACAATAACTTTGTGAAAACATTTAAACTAGTGTCGTTGTCAGTTATTTCATGCTGGATTTCTACCTCATCTTCTGCCATTAGTTCTACTCTATTGCCCTTCATGTTTGCTGTCCTCCCTTTAGTTTCATTATTAATCTTTTTATCTATTATCATAAGGTAAGGAACTGCTACAATCAGGACTAACCATACTATAAGCACCATTACTAGACTACATATGCATATTGCACAGCATCTTCTACAACATTTCTGTTTTGGTCTCCCAGCAACTCTATCGTCAGGCATTTTTCGACAAGGAATATTGCTCTTCTTATCTTTTCTTCTTTTCTTTAGCTTATTCCTTTGCTTAGTCAGGGTGGTCTTGTTTCTTTTTCGTACGTCAATTCTGCACTTGTTCCTTCGCCACCACTGTCACTTGACTCTGAGCTTTCAAAATCTTCAAGGATGATATAAGTCCAATCAGGACCCTTGAATTTGTTATTCACAAGTTTCAGTCTTTTGCTTTTTCTTTTCACTGACTTTTTCTCTTGATCAGTTTGACTTGTTACTTCAGGTACTTGATCTGGATCTTCACTTCTGGTTGTTATGTGGTACTTTACTCTTTTAATGACACTCGGCCAATGATCTCCTTTTCTTGTTTTCTTTGTTGGCACTGTTTCTTTGTTTTTGTCTCCAGAGATCTCGTTAATTTCACTGCTTAATACTGCTTCGTCTTCTTTGATTACTTTTTCTTCTGTTTTGTCTTTTTCAGGTCTGATTGGTTTCTCTGTAACAGCTCCGCTGTGAGTTTCCAATAACTGACCTTGTTCTTTATTTATTTCTTCAAGTTCATGTTTTTCAAGGTTTTCTTCTTCTGTGCACTCTTCTTGATCTAACTTGTTCTGATAAGGGCTTATTGCACTGTGAACTTCTGCAGCCTGACCGGATTCTTCTAAACCTGTCTGACCCTGTTCAAAGTCTATTAGAACTTCACTGTTTTGAGTCCAGTTTCCTTTCCCTATCTGATCTTGTTCAGGATTTCTTAATGTCTTTTCTTCTTGTTCCTGAACTGCTTCTTCTTCACCTATCTGATCTTCTTCAATTTCTTCCAATTTTGCTTGACTTCTTGTTCTGTGGTATACTTCAGGAACTTCTACCACTGGTATCCAATCCTGACTTGTGCTCGGTTGTTCTTCTTCAGCTTCCCTGGAATCTCGAACCTGAGATCCTTCAGCTGGGCAACCTTCAGCTTCTTCAGTGATTGGCGTTGTCTGAGGATTCTCTTCCTCGGGATCTGGTACTCTCTTGGTGTGACTTACATGAATCCAATTAGGAAATCCGGCACACTTCACTGCTGTATTCGTTGTTAGTATGATTTGACACGGTCTGCCCCATCTAGGTGATAGACACGTTTCTCTGGTGTGATTCTTCACTACCACCCAGTCACCAGGATTCAGATCATGTTCTTGCTCGGGCTGCCTGGAAACTGCGTCTTCTCCAACCCGATGAGAGACAGAACGCACTAGGTCAGCCAATCCTTTGCAATAGTCCAAAACCATATCATCAGATATATTCACCAGTTTGTTTGTGGGAACATGTGTTTGTCTCATTGCTCTTCCCATCATTATTTCGTGAGGGCTCAATCCTGTGGTTCTGTCAGGTATACTTCTGAGTCCCATTAAAGCAGTGGAAATGCATCTGGCCACTCTAATGATGTTGATGCACACATTTTTCCCAATCTTGACTTTATAGTGCCATTCAATTGTTCAACCACTCCAGAAGCTTCTGGACGATATGCACAGTGCAGTTTCTGTTGGATTTGGAATGCTTCACAGATTAGTTTGATCACTTCGCTGTTAAAATGTTTTCCTCTATCTGATTCCAAAGTTACTGGGAAACCAAATCTAGGAATGAGCTCTCGTAGCAACAGTTTCGCAACTGTAATGCTGTCATTTCTCCTAGTAGGGTAAGCCTCCACCCACTTTGAAAACAGGCACACTATGACTAGTACATATTTCAGCCCTCTACATGATGGTAACTGTATGAAATCAAACTGAAGTCTCATAAATGGACCTTCTGCCTTTCCAATTTTTCCAAATCCAATTACTGTCTTCCTCCCCGGATTATGCATCTGGCAAGTTAGACATCTCTGGCAAAGACTCTCTGCAACAGCCCTGAATTTGGGATTGTACCAATTTTGTCTGAACAGCCTAATCATTGCATCTCTCCCTATGTGTGTGTCTCCATGATGCATTCTAGCCATTTGTGAGAGTAAACAGTCTGGCATGACTGGTCTGCCATCAGCACTGATCCATACTTCATCATCTCCTCTTTGGGAACAACCCACTTTGATCCACACATTCTTCTCACTTTCATCAACCTCATCTTGCAATTTCTTCACCTCATTCCAAGTTTCAGGTGGCATATACAGCATAAGTTGGCAGCTGATTCCCATTCTTTCCACCCTCTTATTGACTGACATTCTGGTTTTGGCACAATGTTGAGCCACCAGATCTGCATATCTGTTGCCGACTACCACCCAGTCATCTCCTGACTGGTGTGCGGCACATTTCACCACAGCCAATTCTTTTGGTGATTGTATTGCTTCTAGCAATTCCCTTACAAATTGTCCATTTTTAATGGGGGATCCTGAAGAAGTCATGAAATCCCTCTGCATCCATAGTTGGCCAAAATCACGCACAACCCCGTAACCATATTGGCTATCTGTAAATATGGTTACTCTCTGATTCCTCCCAATTTTGCATGCTTTTATCAACGCAATCAATTCAGCTACTTGTACAGATTTGACTCCTGGTAAATAGGATGCTTCAACTATTCCAGTTAATTCACATACCGCATAGACAGCAATTAGTTTACCGTCTTCATGTCTTTGACATGAACCATTAACAAATAGCTCCCTGTCTGGCTTTTTAAGAGGCTGTTCCTCTATATCTGGGCGTGGTTTTGTGCATAATTCTGTAATTTGTATACAATCATGTTCATCGTCTTCATCATCTTTAATTCTCTCATGATATGGGTCTGGTAGTAAGGTTGCTGGATTTATTATAGTACACCTTACCATGTTCACATTTTCAGCTCTCATTATTATTCTTTCATATTTAGTCAGTCGACTAGGAGTAAGATGCTGAGTTCGGGTTCTTGTCAACAGAATGACAACTGCATGTGGAACATACACTTTTACAGGGTGTCCCATCACAATTGACTCACTTTGTTCAATGCTCAAACAAGTAGCCGCCACTGCTTTTAGGCATCCTGGCAACGCGGCTGCTACTGGGTCCAATGTAGCAGAGAAATATGCTATAGGACGTCTTTCTAATCCATGTCTCTGAGTTAAGACAGAAAGTGCACAATTTTCTCTCTCATGACAGAACAATGCAAATTCTCTTTTATAATCAGGCATGCCTAAGGCAGGTGCTGAACATAGGGCATTTCTCAATTTTACAAAAGCTTCTACACTTTCATCCTCCTACTCCACAGGGTCCTTTGCTTTCTTTTTTGTCATGTTAATTAAGGACTTAGCTAACATGGAAAATCCTGGTATCCATTGTCGACAGTAACCTACTATTCCTAGGAACATTCTCACTTGTCTTTGTGTTACAGGCATTTGCATTTTCTTTATTAAAGCTACTCTTTCAGCTGTTACTCTTCTTTTTCCTCTCTCAATTTGGTGTCCCAGATACTTAACAGCTGTTGTACAGAATTGCAATTTTTCAGGTGAGACTTTATGTCCTTCTTCTGCCAAAAGATTTAATAATGCTATGGAATCAACAACACAGTCCTCTCTGGTGTTCGATGCCTCCAATAAGTCGTCGATATATTGGACTAAGACTGAGCTTCCTGGCATCACTAGTTTTTCAAGGCACTTTTTCAGTATCTGGTTGAAAATAGAAGGACTTTCTGTGTACCCCTGAGGAACACGATTCCACACATAGACCTTATTCTCAAATTTAAATGAGAAAAGATACTGGCTGTCTGGATGTAATGGTATTGAAAAGAACGCTTGACACAAATCAATGACTGTGAACCATCCTGCACTCCACGGAATCTGGTATAGAATTACTGCAGGATTTGGCACTATAGGACAACATGGTTCCACAATCTTATTTATTTTTCTCAGGTCCTGGACAATCCTATATTTTCCACTAGGTTTCTTTAATCCCATTATTGGTGAATTACATGGGCTACTCATTACTTCTTTTAGTATGTTTTGTTCTACCATTCGATTTATTTCTTCAATGACTCCTGCTTTTACTTCTGCACTTATTTTGTCCTGTCTGGTATTTGGGAAAATTGCACCTTCCTTTACAGTAATTTTAACTGGATCTATTTTAGCCATAAGTCCTACTTCCTTTCCGGTGAAATCCCATACTATGGGGTTTACTGTACCTTTTAATTCTTCTGGCAACTCATCTTTTGTTATTAACGAAAACATCTCATCTACTTCTGTACCTTGTTTTGCAATCATAATTTTATATACATGGTCTTCATCTGGTGTCTGAACTGCCACACCATCCGGTGTGCAGAAAATGGTACAATTCATCTTGCACAACAAATCCCTACCTAATAAGTTTACTGGACTAGAATCACACACTACAAATTGATGCATTTCTCTGAAGTTTCCAATTTTAACTTCCATTGGTTCGGTAAGAGGTGTTCTAATCCGCTGATTAGCTACCCCCACTACTTGGATATTTTCACCAAAGAGAGGAAGGTCTGGAATGTCTGCTGTTCTCACAGTAGACCGGGTATCACCAGTGTCCAAAAGGAAAGTAATATTATTACCTTTCACATTCCCTTCAACATATGGACCTGACTGATCTACCTGTAAGGATGCGCCAAGTATGCACTCCTTCTTCCCCTCTCCTAGGCACCGTCATGGACTGTATTGACAGAAATCGTCATGCAAAAGAAATTGTGATGTCATATAATCATTCTTACCACTTCCTCCCTGATATCCGATGTCTGTACCATGCTTTGCTCTGCTTACATTACCCTGAATAGGTGCAGGTGGCAACTGACTCTGAGGATTTGCACCCTGCTGTGAGTCATTCTGTGTCTGTAAATTTAAATTTTGATTTGGGCCATTATTATTCCGGATCTTTTTACATTCATCCTTCCAATGCCCCAATTTTCCGCATCCATGACAAGGAAATTTCTTTTTAGCTTCTTCTCTACTCATTCGTCCTCTAAATTTTCCACCATTCCCAGTATCACCATTCGTTCCAGAATCTTTTCCTGGATTTTCACTTGGATTTTCCAAATTAATTCCCTGTTTCTCAGCCATTTTCACCTGAGCCCACATTACTTTTTCCTGCAATTTCTTGTGTCTATCCTCAATATCGTCTCCACAATATTTTGCATACTTCAAAAAATTTCGTCAATGGGTTTTCCCTGCCAACACAGCATATGCTGTTTAATCATCTGGCAAATCTCTGGCTTCAAACCGTAAACAAACCGATACACAAACTGACTCATGTTCTTGTCTCCAATGTCCTCAAATCCACTATACTGTTTAAATACCCGCAATAGACGCTCATAGTAGGAATGTACTGAATCATTAGCTTCTTGGGTAGTTCGATCTATTTTTACCCAATCTGTTTCTTTTGGTGGTATTTTCCCTTTCAGGTAAGTTATCACCTGCTGATACTTTTTCATCACGTCATTTGACGGGGCACCTGTCTTCGGATCTCTAGGATATTCATCACTAGGCCAATCAACTGTAATTTTACAATCTGTCCACAAATCGGCAGGTACCACTATGTCAAAACAAACCATCTAAATCCTTCAACAATACCTTTGACACCTTCACAAACCTGTCAATCTGCTTGTACCATTCAATTGGTTTTTCTCTCAATTTTGGAAAATCATTCGTAAATGACAAAATATCCTGTCTGCTCCATGGGACATGTACATATCCTCCTCCCGCAACTTCTCGCATGGGATACATTTGGTCTGCTTTCCCTGTTTCCTTCATCACATATTCAGATGCTGTTCTACTTGTTCGTGCTTCTTCCTTTTTCTTGGCCCACCTAGTTTTCCATTTATATAGGTCTCCCCATTTTTGCAAAACTAACATTAATTCTCTTATTTGCAATCTTCTTCCAGAGGCATTCATATTTTCTAAATCTTTGTCTGAAAATTCTGCTCTACAGGGTTTCTGTAGTACTTTTGATCTCCCTATTTCTATTCCCATCTGTAGTGCTAGATTGGATAATTTTTCATGGAATAACCTTACATTTCTGGTGATACTCCTGCACAGGAACAATAATTCTTCTTCATCATAGGTATTTAAGCGTTCTAGTCCTCCATTTCCTGCTATTATTTCTTCTAAATCGACTTTCAATTTATGAATGTCCATTATTTTCGGGGGTGTGCACTGTTTCACTGACCCTTGTACCCATCTTTCTAGATCTTCAGGTGTTACTATGGTGGCGCTTTTTGCTCCTGATGAAGTTATTAAACTTACATCTTTTGAACATCCAGGTACATCTTTTCTGGGAGTGCTATTTACAGTACCTCGAATAGGTAAATCCATCAGTGAATTTGTGGATTCACAGTCACTAAATTGATCCTCAATTATAACTGGAGCTTCAGGTTTGGGATTATTCACAGGAGTAGGTGTAAGTATCGGTGGAGGACAGTTTCCCTGAGTACCATATAATGGAACTACAGGACCAATCGTTACAGGTATGGTCAATGAATCAGGATGTACTTTTATCTGAGTTATTTTCTGTATTAATTCTGTTCTGGTCTTTTCTAGGGCTTCTTTTTCTTTGTCATGAAGTATTCTACTCGGGGTGAAATCATGCATTACCTGTGGCACTAATGGAGTTTTTGGTGGTGCACTTGGGGTGCATCCACTTGTCCCTTCCTGATATGGTGGGGGGTTTCTTAACATTTCCTCCATAAATTCGTCTTCAGACTCTTCTTTTCTCATTAAATGTTTTGTCTTTTCTGTGCACTTACTTCCTAATTTCTCCTCTGCTGAGAACAATGGATATAATCCTTCTGTAATCATTGCCCTTCTCCATTGTTTCATCTGACCGTCCCTAGACTCATGTAGGTATCTGGGGAAAAATCCTGGATAACTCCTATTTCTCCTAGGTCGGTCACGCTCAAATGCCTCGGTTTCCCATTCCTCTAAAGCTTCATACTGGGTTAATCTAGGTCGGGGTTCTAGGTCATTCATCCTCAATCTCAAATTTTGAAGAATTTTTCCATTGAAGGTACCATTCTTGGGAAATGCTAATACTCCATCATTTTTGGTATATTCTATCCAATTCTCCATCCATACACAAGTATGATAACCTCTCTCCATCATCATGAATGAAGCGGGCGTTTTAGCTGGTGGAATAATAATTCCTTCTCTAGTTTTGATTGGTTTGTCCTTTTTAAAATAATTCTTAATCTTTTGTAAAAATGACATTTTTCTCCTTTCTCCGTACATCTTGGGTAAGTACCGATGTATAAAATTATATTCTGCAAAGCCTAAATATCTCCTATCCGGACGAATTCCTGTTAAAGTTGGATCACGTTTTAACATGCAATCCCTATCCACTAAGAATTTCTCTTCTATAATTTTGACCAATCAAATGTCTGCTATCTTTTATTTCCAAGCCAATCCTTGCGCGGCCTTTTGGTGACGTTTAGCTGTCAACCCCTCCTTTACAATCTGCTCTTTCCTGTCCTTGCTGGTTCAACCAATCCCAGCGCGGCACTGGTGACGTCAGTACTACTCCTGACTACTGACCCCTCCTTTACAAGAGTCTCTCCACACCCGCTGTTTCAACCAATCCAAGCGCGGCGTTTTGTGACGTCAGCTCCCTCTCCGGCAACTGACCCTCCCTTTACAAAAAATGTACGCAAACTTATTTTCTCTACAATTCTTAATTAAATTTCAGTAACAACATAAAACATTCGCTATCGTGCCAGTTTCTCGAAACTAGAAAAGATAGTTTCCTCCACACTTTAGTAAAACCTTTCCGTTTACTAACATACACTACGAGTAAAACCCTTCCGTTTACTCTTCACACAAGCTCCAGCAGTACCTGTTACTTCTCCAATGTTACCCTTTCTAGGTGATATAACATCAAATTTTTACCAGCGTACTCTTTTGCTATTACTCACACGCATAGAGTCCCTAACGAGTACTGAAAGTCCTGCTTAACTTTTCAGTACTATTTCTGCCTGCAGATAACCTCACTGCAGTATGGCTTCCACTTACCATCCGCTATTCTTTTTACCCCGGGGTATTCTGGACAACATAAAACAAAACTTTGAATACACGGATGTTAGTTCATAAAAATACAAATAAAAATTCTCATTACCCAATTAACAAAGAGTAACCATCCTCTGATAACCAGAAAACTGATCCAGCGCGATATTAGCAAACAGCATTCATACACCAGATACTCACTTGTGCCCATACATTCATATTACGCTAATACTTACGCTGGGTTTTATCAGTTGTTACTCTCTATCAAAATCCCTGCTACCAATTACCTTCTGATTGAAGAGTAATGACTTACCAATGAATCCTTTGCTAATTGGGAAATTTAAAATGAGTGACATTCATTATAGTACATAATCCTGAAATAACCACTGAGTCAGGAAGTTTTAAAATGTTTATCTAAAGATTTAGCAGAGTAAAATACAGAGCCACATGGTACTTAATCGCAATACCCAAGATTAAGTATAGAAATGATTATTGCTAATCAATGACGGTGTTTAAAGAAGAGGAGAAGATAGAGACAGCAGCGCAACTAAAGATTGCATTATATTTACCTAAGTGCGAGAACCAAACCCCTTAGCCAAGGAGTTGAAAGAATAGGACCCAGGAAGGATGAAGAGCAAAGACTTCCTCCAGGATCAGGACAGGACCGGTGACCTCTCTACAACGACGCCTGCGTCGTTCCCCTCTCTGATACTCGACTTCTCCTCGATTCTCCCGTGCCTTCCTTCTAATGGACTCTGCCGCCCCCTCCTCAGGACCTCTTCTGGACAGGGACTCGGTCTGCAATCGGTCAGCTTGGCGGTCTGGAGCTAAGCGAGCTCTGGCAGCATGGACGCCTGTTCTTCGTGAACGCATGCTCTGACTAATTTACTAATGCTATATTCTATTATACCCTTCTACGCCCATGTACCTCCCCTTAATGTTACTAAAATATGGGGCCACTACTTCTGATTGGACAGGGACAGGAGGTGGATTCTCGCACCATATTGATTTGGCCTAAATTGTAAAGCCTATTGTCTTTACGTTCCCACCCCTTCAAATTAATACATTCGCTTTATTTCCCACCCGTCTCATGACAAATGTAAACCAATTTTCATAGACATTGTATCAATGTGCGACAGGAAAAGCAATAGTACAACATCTTCGGCCATCAGGTCGCGGCCTTGGACTTCGTCCAGGTTGACTTCATTTGGCAGGCACACAAGACACATGCGCAGAACCATTTGCCTCTCGAGTTTCAGGTCACAAACCCAGGCCCAAGTTTACGAACTAATAAAAGTGCAAGAAGAAAATATTAGAATCACAAATAAAATGTTTCACTGTATACCCACTTTTTCTATTCTATTCCCAATTAAATATATATACTATCCCGCGTTAGTAGCGTTAGGAAACGACAATTTAGAAATGACATGAGAGCAAGCTGAAGCATGTGAAAACATCAAACAGCCATTTTAATGCACTCTGCGCAGAAGCAGAAGTTTCCCACCAAGCAAAGAAAGACGTCACACCATGTGATATGGTTGCGACATGCGCATTGAGCTTTCCCGCGCATAGCGGCCATTTTGGATTACAGACAAGCGTTATTCATTAGTAAAACACATAGGCAAGCATCCTTTTCTGTCGTGTCGTGAATGCAAAGGTTAGTATTAACAATACAAGTTTAATAAATTAATACTGTGAGGAGGATTGAATACAAGCAAGTTTCATTTATGAAACCTTGCTCCATCAGCACTATTTTATTTCTTTTATAGCGCTACGTCGTGACGTCATGACGTCATTTGCATACTGTCTTACTTGGTCAGTCCCCCCACTTCTTTTTATAGGACTTGTGCCCTGGTGGCATATATGCTAAAACTGGGACGTCTTCTAGACCTTGGCATCAAACCGGACACACAAACTCCCACTGCAAACCAATCCGGTGATCGTTTCTTGTCAAGTTTCCTGCATCCAGTTATATTTTACTGTAAACAAAAAGTGTTGAACGAACACAAACGGTTTTACATCATAATGTTTGTGCCCATTTTGCCAAATGTAATAGGTTTTGCTACCAGTTAGGTAATTGCGCTCGCCCTGTTATGGGCCCAGTGCTAAGACCGAGTACAACAAAAATGTCCGCCCCTTTGTGATACTGCTTCCGGCGCATGCGTGATTGCGTCTTGTGAGCTCTGAAGCTCACTTACTGTTTTCTTCTCTCTCCTCGCATGCAGATACTACAAGACCAAAGCGTGAATATGAAGTGGATGGAAGAGACTATCACTTTGTCGCCTCCAGGGAACAAATGGAAAAAGATATCCAGGAGCACAAATTTATAGAGGCCGGCCAGTACAACGACAATCTGTATGGCACCAGCGTCCAGTCTGTCCGATTTGTAGCAGAAAGAGTAAGTAACTTATCTTTTGTCACAGTTTACTCCATCATTGCAGCCCTTTGTGTGTTTGTTTCATTTTTTTTTTTTTATTCGCAACTTGTAGTCAAACTTCTGAGCACCCATAATTTAAAATCAAACAAAACATAAAACACATAATCTATACAGACCGAATTATATACAAGGCATGACATTTAAAAAATGTATGTAATGTTGGAATACCAGATATGTAGAAAATATGACGTCCGCTGCTCCAAGGGATTAAAATGTGTTCATCAGGCATGTTGTTTTACTGGAAATGACAAGCTCACTTCACACTGGCCCTAAAAACCTTCTATTGGCTCCTAGTGAAAGAACGAGCAGCCTTAAAAACCCATCGACTAGTACGCAAGACACTCCAGGGCCACTCACTGAACTATGCTGTAAAACTTATTAGAACATTGGACTGTTGGGAGCTCCATTGAAGACAATGGAGTGCTCCTGGCTTCTAATGGTTGGTAGAAGCCCGGAGCATCAACATTCTAATGTTTGTGGTTCACAGCTGTTGCTGTAAACAAAGGCCTCATGGAGCCAGAGGAGATTTAAATCCCCTCGGGCTCCCTGAGGCCTTTGTTTTATTTATTAGAACATTCTTCCCTCTAGTGGCGTAATGTTCTTATAGCCCCCCTTAGCTGGGCTATACCGGCCATTAAGAGCCCGCTCCCTTGTTTAACACTAGAGCGGGCTTTTAATAGCCGGTATAACCCGCTACGGTGGGCTATAAGGCTATATTGTCACTTACCATAAACAAGAAGCCTCAGGTCATCCAGGAATGGCCTGTTAGAGAAGCCTACCATTCTGATACAAGAGGCACATTATTCACTCTTTTCTTGCCCAGGGTTCCCCCTGTGGAACTCTCTTCCACTGCAAACAAGCCTAGAAAATGATTCGAATTCAGGAGATCTTTAAAGACCCTCCTCTTCACCTTTGCATGTAGATAATTGTATCTTCTTCACAACATCCCTTTCCAGATATACTTCCAGTCCTGCCTGATCAGATGCCTAAGACTGGCTTGACCCTCTCATGCTTCTTTCCAAGGCTTTCTCATCATGTTGGGGTCACTGCCAACAGTCCGACTAATTAACTCTCCTTCACCTGGTACTTGTAATATGTCTTATTGAATATACCATCCCCCTTCCATATGTCTCCTACTTGAACGTGCTCCTAGTCCACTACACAGTGGTTATAGGCACTTTACAAAGAGTACAAACAAAATAAACTCTGAGCAAAAAAATCTGCAAAAACATGCTGTAACGGTGTCACTGCATCTTATTTTTAATTTGTTTTTTGCAAACAAAAACAAGTTAGGAAGAAATACTTCTTAGTAATGGTAATCTGACTTCCTGACAATTCGCAAAGACCTCTACTTATGGCTATTGATGTTAAAATAACAGTTGTATTATTATAAAGCACTATCATGCTTCCTTTTAATTAACCTCAGGAGCATAAAACCAAACCCCTCATTAGCCCTTACTGGTAAATGCAGCGGTACAGCCCGGCAGAACTAACAGAATTTCCAAGGGACATTCCCATAATATTTTGCAGTTTTACAATACCATACTGTGAGAAATTGGGTTATTGGTTGAGGGAGGTGGAGGCCCCACTCAGGCAACAACCACAATCCTTGTCAGGGTGAACCACAAAAGTAACTAAATTAACCTGTGCTTAACCCTCTAGTAGCTTGGCACAAAGCAGTCCGGCTTAACTCAAAGGCAGTGAGTAAAGTATTTATGCAGCACCTATACAGTAATAAAGTGAAAACACAGCACAAGAATAATCCCAAACCAATTTAGAAAAATAGAGTAAATTCTAATAAATAAAATGATATGAGAATGACAATAAGTAGAACCAGAGATATTCAGTTTTAAATTTTCAAGGGAAAATAGCTCCTAAAAGCACTACGTGCCACTCGCAGTCATCTGGTCGCCCTGGACTGGGGGAAAGTCACAAGTCAAGGCCAACCACGATAAAGCGCGGTACGACACATGAACAGGTTACTTCTGCCGAAAAGTTATCTTCTCAAGTCCGTTGCAAAGAGTTTCATGTACTTTGGAGCAGGCCGCGAGGAGCAGTTCGGGCATCACAGATGGTCATTGCTATAGCACAAAGAGCCGGGTGGGTGTCAGGAATGGTCATTACTGTAGCATGAAGAGACGGCCGCAGACGGTCGTCGCTGTAGCTTTGTGTTGGCAGTCATCACAGGCTGTTGTTGCTGTAGCGCCAAGTGCAACTCTTGCATTTCAGTAATCACTGGTGGTGTGAAGAGCAGCCCTCACTGGAGCTTCACATTGGTGGGTGTCGCGGGAGGCTGGGTCTGGGCGCAAACGGGCCTGTTTATGATTGCGAAGAGCCCAAACTTTAGGATTTTCACCTTTTCTTTAGGACGAGGTTTCACTGATGCCAACTAAGGGTCCAGGACTTGGGAGGGACCACATGGGGATTAGGACTCACTCCAGCAGAGGCCAGCAGAAGGGCTCAGGGAAGTCCAGTTGCGGGTCCGGGCAGGTCCAGCTGCAGCAGGGTCAGTTGGGCAGTTGCAGGGAGGCCTCTGAAGCCTGTTGTATATTTGTAGCTCACACAGGAGGAGAGCCAACTGACCCTTGGAGTTACTCTGGGTAGGCTGGGATGAAGGCACGCAGGTCCAATCTTCCTTCTCAGACAGCAAGGCAGTCCTTCAAGCAGCAGGGCAGTCCTTGGCAGCAGGGCAGTCCTTCTTCTAAATCTTCCACAGGTTCAGGAGTGTTCTGAAGAGTGCCTCTGCAGCTCCAATATTTATACCTGGTGCCAACCTTTGTATGGGGGACGCCCTCTCCTACCTTCACAACTGGGTCTGGAAAGTATTTCTCCTTCCCTTGGTCAAGGCTCCAAACTGTCTGGGGGTGACAAAAAGCAGGCCATGCCTGGTGTCAGATTCCTTTGTGTGTGCTGGGCACAGCTCCTCCCCAGCCACCCTTTCAGGATGGCTCATCCTGTCCTCACCAAAGTCATCTTTGTGTTTCTGTGTGTTACTCAACAGCAGAGCCATTCATAGTCATGTGACCCAGGACATTAGCAGAAAGCACAGTTGGTTGGGACAAGAAAATGACAACTTTCTAAAAGTGGTACTTTCAGAATTGTAACTTAAAATCTGACTTCACTATTAAATAGGTTTTTAAATTACAATTCATTTGAGTGGGAACAGTATTTTTCTATCTGCTCCCGATCTAAAGTTAGCACTTATTAAATGTAATAAGGTAACCCAGTATTAGTCAATAAGGGCCATATGTAGGTAATTTCTATTTACCGATTCCTAAATACCGAATTTTACCGATTCGGTATTTAAGAATCGGTAATTAGAATGTAGGTAAACATTCGGTAAATTTTACCGATTCGGTAATATTCGTTATTACCTATTCGGTATTTACCGAATCGGTAATAAGGAATACCTTCCCATTCATTCCTATGGGCCTGGAGGCCCATAGGAATGAATGGGAAGCCATTCACTATTACCGATTCGGTAAATACCGAATCGGTAATAGGGGAGCATATTCAAGGGTGGCAGGGTGTCAAATTGACACCCTGTTGCACCCTGAATCGTGCATGTGTGCACATGTGGCGCACATACATGCCCTAAGGGCATGTATGTCTGCCACATGGCACTTTTAAAAAGCACAAAATTGCTTTTTAAAAGGTATTCGGTATTTACCACCAACTTGTAGTTGGTGGTAAATAACGAATCCTTACACCAAAAATGCACTCACTTGAGTGCTCCCTACATAGGATTTAAGGAATCGGTAATTTACCGATTCCTTAAAATAACTGAATCGGTAAATTACCGACTCCTTGAATCCGGCCTCCTACATCGCAAAGGGCGAAATACCGGTCGGTAACGGGAAATTTACCGATTTTCTGCCGTTACCGACCGGTATTAGCCCACCTACATATGGCCCTAAGAGAGCTATGCCTTACAACAGTGAAACACAATTTTTCACTGAGTTTTTCACTGCCAGGACACATAAAACGTAAGTAATCATGTCCTACTTTTTTTTTTAATACAATGCACCTGCCCAGAGCCTTTAGGGCCTACATTAGGGGTGATCTATAAGTATTAAAAAGAAATGGCAATTAAAAACAGCACTACAGGCTGCAGTGACAGACCTGAGACATGTTTTAAAGGCTACTTTAGTGGATTGCAGAATGGGTGCTGCTTCCCACTAGTAGCATTTTATTTACAGGCCCTGGGTGCACGTAGTACCATATTGTAAGGACTTACAAGTAAATGAAATGTGTTAATTAGATGGAAGCTAATATTACCATGTTTTAGAGAGAGAGCAGTGGCACTTTAGCACTGGTTAGCAGTGGTAAAGTGCACAGTCCTAAAAGCCAACAAAAATTGGTTCAGGTTCAGAAGGCAAAAGACTGGGAGTGACCCTGCAAAGAGGGCCAGGTCCAAAACATACTTAAGACTGGTAAAGTCTTAATCTTTAGGTATCTGCACTCCAGCAGCTGTTAGCGGATGGTGATTCATTACTTGGAAATTATTATGAGGTGTCACAGTAATGGCCATCAGTAAGGAAATGCCGAAGGAATGGTAAAATTGTGCCATCCTGATTTTTACTGCTACATTACCATCACATCAGAGGCCAGGTCATCCCTGCCACTATTTACATTTAGAACTTGCCAGATTACTGTAGCAAGAACCCAGTGAGTGACCCTCCTAATCTAGAACAAATACTGCAGGATTGTCATTTTTGAAACTATAAAGCCTAATTCTGAACAACTATGCACTTTTATAGAAAACTTAGTCTATGGTGTGTATCAAGCCAAAGCTGAACGATGGAAAATTATTGAATTCCGCTTTACATACAGCCTGTTTAAACCAACCCGCAAAATACAGCATCAAAAGAAGCCGGATCTGGCCATGTCTGCCTAACAAAGGGTCACCAGGGAAGTATCCTACATGCAGATGTCACCTCAAATTCACTTCCTCCAGCTCCATCATTACTCACACTGAAAGAAAAAATCAATCAGTTTTCTACATGAATGCTCCAATCATTTGGTTTTCGCTTCTTGAAAAATCCATTACTTAGATTCAGGGACTGCATTATCTGAAACTCTTGGCAGCTTTCAAAAAGAGAAAATGTGTATAAATCTATTTGGTACAATCTGCTCATGGAAATGTAGTGAACTCAACTACTGTTTATTCCTTTCAAATCTATTGATGAAAATGGTTACAAAATCAAGTGTGGTCAGATCTATTACATATTAATATTCAGTCTCACATTTCAGTCATACGTATGTAGTCTTATTATTAAAACACCTAATTCCACATTAGGTTTTCCTTTTTATAAGGTGTCTTCTGTGAGGGATTTTCTAAACTACTTGAAATTGTCTACTGAATTTTCTAGACTCAGAGCCTTTCACTTCAGTTTGTGTAAAAGACCAAGAGAGTCTTTTAAAGTTTGGTATTCAAAATATACGTTTCATACGCTGGTACTTCCCCCCAGGAAATCCCTCATGTGTAGAGGAAGCATAGGTGAAAAAAAACCTGCAGCTGCTTTTGTGACCCACCCCATGTTCGTCCTCATTTTGGCAATTCCCACATCCTTTATCCTTCCCCTGTGTCTTCACCGCCATATCTATGGCCGTCCTGACACTATTCCCATTTCCCGCCCTTATTTGCTCCAAAACGAGATATGTAGCATGCAGTAAAACATTTTAATAAATAAACGAGTAACTTTTACTGCATTTGTCTCGTTCTTCGACTATGCTCCTCACATGCTTTTTTTCTCCGTCAGACGCTAATTTGTGGGTCTTGCAATTAAGCAAAGCCTTTAATGAACCACCTTTTCAATTCTAGAAACACAATCCTAATCTTTATCTCCAGCGATTGATTCCCGGTACAAGCGGGAGGTGTAGTATCCACGAGTTAGTACTTGCATTTAGTAGGCACTATCTGCTGTAACACATCCCCCCACCCCCACTTCACTGTTATGGGCCGATGGTGAGGGTGCATAAGGAAGAGATCACGTGTGCAATAACACTATTAGTATCCCTCCCCATCTCATCTCCTTCCTCAGTAGGTTGCAGTAAATGGCAGATCCCTCCAAACCTATAAAATGGTTAAGTCGTATATGATCTGCAAATACGCCGTAGAGATCTGGGACCTACTCGACTCCGTCTCCACCGACATCGCCTTCCTCATGGAAACCTGGACGAAACCCAGCTCAGCCCCGGACATCGCCACTGCCATCTCCGATGGGTACAAGATCATTTGCAAGGACCGCAGCAACCAGCCAGGGGGAGGCATCGCCATCGTTTACAAAAACATCCTCCGCCTGACCACCCACTCGGACGACCCAACGACCAGCAAGGAGCACCTCCACTTCCAGATCCAGACCAACTCAAACACCACCCTCCACAGCACCCTCATCTACAGACCGCCCATCCCCGCCCACCCTTCAGTGACACCATCATCGACTTCATCACACCCCATGCTCTCACATCCACTGACTACATCCTACTCGGCGACCTCAATTTTCATCTGGACAACCCCAAACACCAGGACAATGCATCGCTACTAGAGACCCTCACCACTGCAGGACTTAAACAACTAGTCACTTCTCCAACCCACTCAGCAGGACAGATGCTCGACTCCATCTTCTCTGCCAGCGACAACATTACCTTCAGCCACACCTCCGAGCTCCTCTGGACGACTACCGCTGCCTTCCACTTCTCCTTCAAAAACCCACCGTACACCAGCACGCCCACCGCTTCCCCCGCAGAAGCTGGAACAAGGTCACCGAAGAACATCTGTAGGAAAGTAGGATCTGCTTCTTATGGTTACCCCCACTTTTTGCTAAATGTGATACTGTTTTTGACTAGTCTGACTGGGATCCTGCTAATCAGGACCCCAGTCTATCTGCTTTCTCCCTAAACTGTTATGTTATATACTTAGGCACACTCCAGTTTGCATACTGGGGTACCCTTGTCAGTCCCTAGTATATGGTACCCATGTACCCACGGCATAGGTACCCCAGAGGCCTCCCATGGGATGAAGCATATATTATGCCACCCATGAGAGGCCATGCAAAATGGAACTACAGGCCTGCCATTGCAGCCTGTGTAAGATGGTGCATGAACCTCTTACTTTAGATATAGGTTTACTATATCTAAGGGTCACTGCACTTAAGACCTCACTCACCCCTCTAGCAGGCCTTAACAATCCTGAAGGCAGGGTGCTTGGTTCTAAGTGAGAGGGTGCCACTGCATGAGCAGAACACCCCTGCAGCCTACGGAGTCCATTCTCCCGGGCTGGCAGTGTATCAGCCATTTACGAAAATAGAGTGGCATTATGCGACCGCGTAATGACCAACTCTAAAACGGCTGAAAGTAACCCTATCGTGTTTGGTGTCAAACATTGTGGAATCATACCCCCCCAAACCGGTAACCGGTGTGGGAGGTATGGTTCCACCCCTCAGAAGCGAGCTTCGTTGGATCCCTGGTGTTCCCGGTACCAGCCTTCTAGTCCCGGGCAGCACAAAATGGTTGCTGCCGACCAGAGACACATTTCTGCCCTCCTGCAGCTGAGCCAAGCTCGAGCAGAGGAAGGTGGAACAAAAGGCATCCTGCCACAGGGAGATGTGACCACCTCCCAGACAAGATTTAGTGTACTGGGGCTGGGTGGGTGCGCTTGCCAGCGACCAAAAGTCTGCATGAGGGGCACATTTGGTGTCCCTGTGCATAGTCCAGTTCAAACCAGTCCTGGCAGCTGTTGGCTCCTGGTCTGGCGCAAAACTGGACAAAGGACATGGGAGTAACCCCCCACTGTCCTGACGCTCCCCTGGGAGGGACCCCTGAATCTGTCCGACCCTCTCCCGTGAGTACAAAAGGGCTTACCTGGCTGTAGGACCCTAGATTCGACGTGGACAAGATTCTGAACCAGAAACCACTGAACTTCGACCGTCTGGACACTCTGGTCTTTGCTGGACTTCGTTTGGGCCCGACTTCGTCTCCCTCTCAGTATGAAGCATCGTCTGTGCCCGTGCACCATACAGGCTCTGTGCAGGACCTGTGAAGCATCAAGGACAACTGAAGGTATCTCCCTTGGAGTGAAGGAGTCACTCCCCTGCAACCGCAGGCAGCACATCTTGACTGACCGGTCTGCTGCTCCTGAGCTCCTACGGACTCCGAAGACTCCAGTAACACAGGAGGGGGGTTTCCAAGTCCCTTGAGGTCTGAGCTGCCCTCTTACCAAGTTTGAGGCCAGAATCCCTCGTGGGGGCTGCAATACCCGCACCCATGTGCACCGAGTTCATTTGCAAGTGCATATGCTTGTTGGCATTTCCCGATCAAGTGCACAAGGTTCCAAGTATCCCAAACCTCTTTCATCATTTCCTACAAAGAACTCCGGCCTCTTCACACCGAGTGCTCTGTGGGCTGCTGCTTTATGAAATCGCTCAAGGTCCCCTCGCGACTCCTGTGCCTCTGGCCTGTGGGTCCATTTAAAGGTCAACTCTGCTTTCCTTGGGCTCCCCTGATTGCTCCAGGCTTGCCCTGACTCCCCTGTGTTTGGTGAGTCTCCTGGACCTTGCTGGTCCGAACCGTAACCTTTCTTGACCTTCCTCGTGGGTTGCCGTTGCCAAGGCTTGTTGGTGCTTCTGCTGGACACCAACCCCTCAGCACTCGACATCCTTTGTGGGACAGTTCGCATCCAGCTACTGGTTGTCCTCGACATCTTCTGCTCCCTGTGGCTGCAGAGTCAAGAACCCCCTCAATGCACCTGAAGCACCCAACATCGGTGGGCATTCGTCTACCAAGCCCCTGGTCATTCCTGAGTGACCCAGACTCTGTCCCCTCTGCTTTCAGGTACCCTTCAACAAGAATCCATCTTTGGATTCCAACGGGCACATTTCTTACTTCCAGCAGCGGCTCTTCTTCGAAATCCTCCATAGAGATCGGCGGCGGTTTTCAACGCCACTTCAGACCTCTGCACCCGGCTCCCCTGGGATAGGTAACTCTGGTACTATGGTATCCACAGGTTGGGTGGCTCTCCAACCTCCTAAGTTCCACAGGGTTTCTTCGAAGTCCACTAGGAAGGGTCCTTAAACTTTAAAACTTCAACCATGACTTCCCCATAGAATTGTATGGAGCACGCGGTCGTGTTCCCACACTGCACCCGTCCTCCGTGGGGTCCCTACTTACTCACCTTGTGTGGTTCCTTGGGGTCCCAGCGATCCTACATCCTCTAGACACTGTCTTGACTTGTGTCGTGGTTCTTATACCACTATTTTAGTATATGGTTTGGTCTCCCCCTGGAGCCCACTGTTCATTAGTGCTATTTACTATTGTTTCTGTGCTACAGTATTGTGTGCTTTGTGATTATCTTCATGTAGAAGATACTGTGTTGTACTAGAGAGTGTTATATTAATAAATACATATTTTTATAACTACTGTGTGGTTCTCCTTTCATTTAACCAATACTATAAGGTTGCATTCTGGCAAAACAAGCTGCTTAACATTCCTTCAAGACTAAGCCTGAAGGCTGCTCTCCACAGCTACAGGTCAAGGAGTTCGCCAAGCCCAACACCGAGACTACAGACATCCCACACTCCCAAGACCTCTGCAACAAGCTCGGCACCTGCTTTCACCACAAGATCAAGCAGATCTACGACAGCTTCGACACCCAAGACCCTCCCACCACCACCGCACCCAAAGATGCCACCCCCCACCAGATCCTGCTCAACTGGACCCCCCTCACCACAAACGACACCCTCAAGATCATGATGAGCACCCACTCCAGAGCCCCCTTGTACCCCTGCCCGCAGCACATCTTCCACAGAGCCGCCACATCCATCGCCCCGAGCTTTGCTGCACCATCAACTGCTCCATCGAGACCACCACCTTCCCTGAAGACTGGAAACACGGTGAGATCAACCCCCTGTTGAAGAAGCCTTCTGCCGACCCGATGGACCTCAAGAACTTCAGACCCATCTCCCTGCTCCCTTTCCCAGCCAAGGCCATCGAGAAAGCCATCAACACCCAACTCGCCGAGTTCATCGAAGCCAACCACGTCCTGGTCCTCTTCCAATCCAGCTTCCGAAGTAACCACAAGACCAAGACTGCCCTCCTCGCCACTAGAGATGACATCCGCTCCCTCCTCTACTGGGGTGAAACAACAGCCCTCAACCTCCTGGACCTCTGTGCTGCCTTCAACACTGTCTCTCACCGCACCCTATGCACAAGACTCCATGACAGCGGCATCTGCGATAAAGCCCTGGAATGGATCCGCTCCTTCCTCACCGGTCAAACGCAGAGAGTCAGACTACCACCATTCCTCTCAGAAGCCACAGAGATCAGCTGCGGAGTGCTCCAGGGCTCCTCCCTGAACCCCAACCTCTTCAACATCTACATGGCCCTGCTTGCAGCCATCATCAGGAACCACGGACTGAACATCGTCTCCTATGCCGACGACACCCAGCTGATCCTCTCCCTCACCAACGAACCCACAGTCGCCAGGAGCAACTTACACAATGGGATGAAGGCCGTTGCCACCTGGATGAGAGACAGTTGCCTCAAACTCAACTCAGGCAAAACCGTAGTCCTCATCCTGACCCGCACCCCCTCCACTTGGGAATACTCCTGGTGTCGTGTTGCACCAGGAACACCCCCCACACCCATGGACCACACACGAAACCTCAGCATCATACTGGACTCCTCACTCACCATGAACCGCCAGATCAAGGCTGTCTCTTCATCCTGCTTCAAAAGATTTTCAGGTGGGTCCCCACCAAATCCAGAAAGAAGGTCACCCATGCGCTTATCAGCAGCAGACTCAACTATGGCAACGCACTCTACGCCGGCATCACCCAGAAACTTCCCAAGAAACTGCAGAACATTCAAAACACTGCAATCGAGACTCGTCCTTAACATCCCCCACCGCAGCCACATCACCGAACACCTGAGAGAACTCCACTGGCTCCCAGTCAACAAAAGGGTCACCTTCAAGCTCCTCACACACGCCAACAAAGCCCTCCATGACCCGGGACCTGCATACCTCATCCACTGCCTCTCATTCTACGCACCCACCAGACACCTTTGCTCTGCCCAACAGGCCCTGGCCACTGTCCCATGAATCCGTAAGACCAGGGCCAGAGGAAGATCCTCCTCCTACCTCACCGCCAAGGCCTGGAACACCCTGCCTCTCCACCTCAGACAATCACCATCACTGCCCCAATTCAGGAAGGACCTCAAGACCTGGCTCTTCGACTGAACCACAGTGCCTAGACTGATCAGAAGCCCCCCCCCCACACCGCCTTGAGACCCTTACGGGTGAGTAGTCGCGCTTTGCACGCATTTGTTTGATTGAGTGATCGATTGATCACAGATAAATAGGGTGCACTATAATGTAGAGAGTGTATGGATCTGCTCAATTCTCCTCCACCTCTGCTTTGTCACAGTAGGATTTGCACAAATTCTCCATTTCTAAGTGTGAGGAAAGCATTTTATTATATGAAGTGGTTATGAGACCTCACAGTGTAATAAACTCACTACCTGTACTGAGTCCAGTCAGATTTGTTTAAAGAAACTTAGCTCAACCCTGGGTAAATGTGGCTCTGAGCAGTTAGGCTTTATCAGAGGAACAAGTGTAAAGCATTAAGGAGTACCAAAGAAGTTGAATAAGAATGAAACAAGAATCAATAAATATACATCACCAATTTATAAAAATAGGTTGTGTTTTTATTTTTAAAAAGACACCACAGCAATAAAATTCACCGGAGGGTACCGGAGATATGAATTTTCAAAGAACAATGCCTCAGCCTGGGTTCATGCAAATGATCATGCCACACATGGAGCTTGGTATTACACGTCTTTTTTCCTCAGCGTTTAACCATTAACTGAATATTCTACATCATGATTTCCATCACCCACACTTCACTGTTCTATGGAGTCTGTCAGGAACCAAAAGGGTCCCGTCATCTCTAGCTCTTAAGACACTACCTCTCTCCCTTTATTAAATAAAAAGTGCCAATAATACATATACAGATTAAGGCTCTTCAATTAGTCATTTTGATGCTTGAATCAATTGCCCAGATTTGGTCATGTGATGCCACGGAGAGCAGTGTCCATGACTGACATTGGTGGCCGACACATTGGTACAGTCTTGATTCTCAGGTGGACAAGTCTGACTCCTGACATCTTGAGTTGGCGAAGATCGAGGCACATGCTTGAAATGAAATCTTGCGTAATGGACTTTTCAGGACGGTGAGCAGTCACCATGTGTCCTTTATTAGTTACAACTCTCGGTGGGTCAGTGTAGGAAAGTAGGATCTGCTTTTATGGTTAACCCCACTTTTTGCCTGGTGCTATGCTGTTTCTGACTAGTCTGACTGGGATCCTGCTAATCAGGACCCCCGTCTCTCTGCTTTCTCCCCTAAATTATTATGGTAAGTACTTAGGTACATCCCAGATTGGATACTGGGGTACCCTTATAAGTCCCTAGTGTATGGTACTAAAGCACCCAGGGCATAGGTACCCCAGGGGTCCCCCATTGGCTGAAGCATGCATTATGCCACCCATGAGGGACCACTCAAACTGTAACTACAGGCCTGCCATTGCAGCCTGTGTAAGCTGGTGCTAGCACCACTTATGAAATATATAGGTTTCCCTACAGCAGTCCTTTCCAATCCTGAAGGCAGGGTGCTCGGTTCTAAGTGTGAGGGTGCCCCTGCATAAGCAGAATACCCCTACAGCCTTCGGAGTCCATTCTCCTGGGTTGTAAGTGAAACAGCCATGTAACTTATAGAGGGGCCCAGCGTAATTTCACGATGACCATCTCGAAACTGGCTGTAACGAACCCTATCGTTTTTGGTATCAAACATGTTGGAATCATACCTCCCACATCATAAACGGTGTGGGAGGTATGATTCTAAGCACGGTAAAGGCTCTCCGTTAGGTCGTCAGTGCTCCCAGTACCATTCTTCTTGACCCGGACAGTACAACATGGCTGCTGCCGACCAGAGACATGATTCTGCCCTCCTGCTGCTGAGCCAAGCCCGAGCAGGGGAAGGCAGAACAATAGGTATCCTGTCACAGGGAGGGGTGACCACCTCCCAGACAGGGTTTAGTGTATTGGGGCCAGGTGGGAGCGCTTGCCAACGCCACTCAGTCTGCTTGAGGGGCACATTTGGTGCCCTCCTTGCATAGTCCAGTTCAAACCAGCTCAGGGAGCCGTTGGCTCCTGCTCTGGTGTGAAACTGGACAAAGGACATGGTAGTATCCTCCAAACTGTCCAACCCCTCCCCTGGGAGGGAACCATGAATCGTCTCAACCCTTTCCCTAGGGTATTTAAGGCTTACCTGAGGGTGGGTCCCTAGATTTGTTGTGGGACATGATTCAATTCAGACCCCACTTCAACATCGACCCTCTGGGCACTCTGGACTTCACTCTGGTCTTCAAGGCTGCAACCAGGAAGACTCCTGCTGCTCCTTATCTCTTTGCCCTGCTCGTCTGCTGCCATGTCCGTGCCTGTGCTCCATACAGGAAACCTTCCAAGGCCTGTGGGCATCCAAGACACCTGAAGGAATCTCCCTTGAAGTGAAGGAGTCACTTTCCTGCATCTGCAGGCACCGCAACTAAACTGACTGGTCTGCTGATCCTGGGCTCCCACAGACTCCGAAAGGCTCAGTAACACAGGTAGTGGTTCTCTACATCCCTTGAGGCCTGCTCTGTCCTCTCACCAAGTTTGAGGCCAGTATCCCTCATCAGAGCCACTGGAACCAAACCCCTGTGCACTGCATCGACTTGCCATTGCAAAGGCTTGTTGGCTTCCTTCCATCAAGATCTTTGGGCTCCAAGTAGCCCCAACCTCAAGCATCTCCAGTGACCAGAATCTTTGACCACACCACATTGCTTGCACCGTGGGCCTGCTTCTTTGGTAAGCCGCTCAAGGTCCTCTTGCGACTCCAGTGCCTCCGGCCTGTGGGTCCTGTCGAGGGTCACATTTGAATTCTTTGGGCTCACCTGATTGCTCGGGGCCTGCGCTGGCTCCCCTGCTTGTGGTGAGTCTCCTGGACCTTGCTGGTCCCGACATTGCACCTTCATCAACTTCCACGTTGGTTGCAGTTGCCAAGGCTTGTTGGTGCTCCCGCCGGACACTGACCACTCAACTCTCGACATCCGACGTGGGACAGCTCGTGTACGTCCAACGCCAAACAGTCGCCAGTGTAGGGGCAGTCTCCTCCTTCGGCTTCCTTGGTTTCTCTCCTTGGCAAAGGTTTGTCTTGATTCCCAGAAGTGGTCTAAAGTTCTGGGGTCTAGGCCCCAATATTTATACTTCAAAATCCTTTGTTCTCTGAAGACAGAGAGTGTCTGTACCCAGCCCAAACTAGTTCTGTCCTCCCTGGTGCAGCTTCCTTGCAGGAGGTGGAGACAGCATTGTTGAAAACAGACCTGGCCCAGGTAGCTGAAAAGAAATCTCCTCCCCCTACTCTCTATTCTTTGTAGGCTCAGGCATGTGAAAGGTAATCTCCTCCCCCTACTGTCTATTCAATCCAGGTCCTATTCAGCCCAGCCCTGACTCATCAGACTGCTGGAGCCAAAGCCCTCTCCAGCCCCCTGTCACTCACAAACCAGACATGGAATACACAAACCTAGCAGAGGCATACTGGATGGTTAGGCAAGAAAATACCTACTTTCTAAAAGTGGTATTTTCAAACACAGAATGTAAAAATCACCCACACTAAAAGATGTATTTTAATATTCTGAGTTCAGGCATACTAAACTTTATTTCTCTATCTTGTTCCTAGGGTCAGTTAGGATTATAAGATGTTATAATCAAACTGGCCATTCTGGCCTATGGGAACAGATAGCCTTGCAATAGTGAAAAACGAAATTGGCTGTAATTCACTATCAGGACATGCCACACACACCAGGGCATGTCCTACCTTTCACATACAATGCACCCTGCCCACAGGGGTACCTTGGGCTTACCTTAGGGGTGACTAACATGTAGAAAAGGGAAGGTTTAGGGACTGGCAAGTGTGTGCACTTGCCAAGTCGACATGGCAGTCCCAGACTGCACACAGGCTCTGCAATGTCAGGCCTGAGCCATATTTTACAAGCTGCTTCTGTGGGTGGCACAATCAGTGCTGCAAGCCCACCAGCAGCATGTGATTTACAGGCCCTGGGCACGCATGGTGCACTGTACTAGGGTCTGACAAGTAAATCACAGAAGCCAATCATGGAGTCACTAATCCATTACAACAATTTACAATAGGGAGCACTTGCACTTTGGCACTGAACAGCAGTGGCAAAGTGCCCAAAGCATCTAGACCAGCAAAAACATAGGAGGCACAGGGAATAAATGGAAGGGAGACCCACGCCAATGGTGCCAGGTCTAACACGTGTCCCCTCCAGCTGAAATTTGGGGAGAACTACCTACCCTCTTGGGAGTTCTCTTCACTAAGGTGGAAAAATCTGGACAGACCATCAGAATTGGCGTGTTCTGTACCAGGGCGGTGTTCCACCGTGAAGTCCATCCCCTGTAGGGAAATGGACCACCTCAACAGCTTTGGGTTCTCACCCCTCATCTGCATTAACCATCTGAGGTGCCTGTGGTCTGTCTGAACCCGGAAGTGAGTCCCAAACAAGTATGGTCTCAACTTCTTCAGTGCCCAGACCACAGCAAATGCCTCACACTCAATTGCACTCCACCTCTGTTCCAGTGAAAGTAACCTCCTACTAATGAAGGCTATAGGTTTGTCTAGGCCCTCCTCATTCATCTGTGAAAGTACAGCCCCCACACCATGCTCTGAAGCGTCTGTCTGCACAATGAATTCCTTTGAGAAGTTGGGCGCCTGAAGCACGGGCGCCGTGCACATGGCAGTCTTCAGGGCATCAAAAGCCTTCTGACAGGTGTCAGTCCAGTTCACTTTCTTCGGCTGCTTCCTGGAAGTCAGCTCTGTCAAGGGGGCAACAATGCTGCCATACCCCATGACAAACCTCCTGTAGTACCCAGTGAGTCCTAAAAAGGCTCTCACCTCTGTCTGGGTCTTGGGGGGTTCCCAAGCCAGGATGGTATCAATCTTGTGCTGTAGGCGTGCCACCTGGCCGCTCCCAACCTGGTGTCCCAAGTACACCACGGAACCCTGCCCGATCTGGCACTTACTCACCTTGATCGTGAGGCCTGCCCTCCGGAGCGCCATCAACACTTCCCAGAGGTGGCGCAGATGTTCTTCCCAACTGGTGCTGAACACTCCGATGTCATCCAGGTAGGCGGCACTGAAATCTTCCAGTCCAGCCAACACCTGGTTGACCAACCTCTGAAAAGTGGCAGGGGCATTCTTCATCCCAAAGGGCATAACCCGGAATTGGTAGTGCCCATCTGGTGTGGAGAATGCTGACCTCTCCTTTGCTCGTCAGTTAAGGCGATCTGCTAGTACCCAGACGTTAAGTCAAACGTACTGAGGTACCGGGCAGCCCCTAACCAATCAATGAGCTCATCAGCTCTGGGGATGGGGTGCGCGTCAGTCCTGGTGACTGAATTGAGTCCTCGGTAGTCCACACAGAACCGGAGTTCGGGTGTGGCACCAGTCGCGGCAGCCTTTGGGACCAAGACCACTGGGCTGGCACAAGGGCTGTTAGAGGACTCAATCACCCCTAATGCAAACATCTTGGAGACCTCCTCCTTGATGCAAGCTCTCACCCTGTCAGTCACTCTGTAAGTTTTGTATTTTACAGGAGGACTGTCCCCAGTGTCTACATCATGGACACACCACTCAGTGACACCGGGAGTCAGGGAGAACATATCAGGAAACTGTCCCAACAGTTGGCCACAGTCATCCTGCTGCTCAGGGGTCAGGGTGGAAGAGAGGTTTACACCATCCACTGACCCATCTTGCTCTTTTGCAGACAGGAGGTCAGGAAGAGGCTCAGTCACCTCCTCCATTCCATCATTTGTCGCTAGGAGCATGCCCACTTCGGACCTCTCCAAGTGGGGCTTCAGGCGGTTTACATGCAGGACCCGCAAAGGGTTCCTAGGAGACCGCAAGTCCACCAAGTAGGTGACATCACTCTTGCGCTCCACCAACTCAAATGGTCCGGTCCACTTATCCTGGAGCACACAAGGCTCCACGGGGGCCATGACCCACACTTTCTGTCCAGGCTAAAACTCGATCAGAGTGGCATTCTGATCATACCACCGTTTCATCTCCTCCTGGCTGGCTTCCATATTCCCCTGAGCGAGTTGCCTGAAACGCCTAGTTTGGTTTCTGAAGGCCAGCATGTAGCTATATACATCCTGGGGAGGTTTACTGGGAGCTTTCTCCCAGCCTTTTTTACCAAACTCAGAGGTCCTCTTACAGGGTGACCATACAGCAGTTCAAAGGGACTGAACCCTAAGGACTTCTGTGGCACCTCTCTGTAAGCAAACAGAAGGCATGGCAAGAGGACGTCCCACTTACGCCTCATGGGTTCCTCAAGACCCATAATCATGCCTTTTAGGGTCCGGTTGAATCTCTCAACCAGCCCATTACCTTGGGGGTGGTAAGGAGTGGTGAACTTGTAGGTTACACCACACTCCTGCCACAGGGACTTCATATACTTAGATATGAAGTTGGTACCACGGTCTGACACCACCTCTCTGGGGAACCCCACAGGGGAGAAAATCCCCAGCAACGCACGTCCCACCACGGGGGCCGTCACAGTCCGGAGAGGGATGGCTTCCGGGTACCGGGTGGCATGGTCCACCAAGACCAGGATGAACCTGTTGCCCATGGCTGTCTTGGGATCCAGAGGCCCCACAATGTCAATGCCCACCCTTTCAAAGGGGGTGCTTACCACAGGGAACGGTTGGAGAGGAGCCTTTTGCTTCCTCCCACTCTTACCACTTGCCTGGCAAGTCTGACAGGTCCTGCAATGAGTATCTGAACTCTTGCGCATCTGGGGCCAATAAAAGACAAGCCTTTCAAAGGTCTTGTCTTGCCCCAAATGTCCTGCTAAAGGTACATCATGAGCAAGACCCAGTAGGAAGGCTCTGAAGCGCTGGGGTACCACCAGCACACGGGCTGACCCAGGCTCAGCAACCTTAGGCTCGCTATACAGGAGACCATTCTCCCAGTAGATCCAATGTGATCCAGACTGATCACCTGCTGCCTGGTTTGTGGCATGTTGCTGCAAACCCACAAGAGAAGGGCACTTCTTGTGCTCCTCGCAGAACTCTTCCCTGGAGGGTCCTCCTTCCTGCTGCCAATGGGTCAGCTCAGGCAGGTCCCCCAGTTCAGCTACTTGCTCCCCTGTAGGTTCCAGGGCATCCCCCTCAAGGTCTGCCTCCTTCTGGACCGTGGGAACCTCGGGCCGGTTTCCCGCGCCCCCTGCCTCTTCTCTTTAAGGCAGGCACCTGGGCCACTCTTCCAGGCTCCAGGTCCTCTTGAACACCCTTACTGGCTGCCATTGACCGAGTGGTCACACATGCCCACTCAAGCAGACCCAACATCTCCAGATGAGCCCTTCGCTCCACCTTAGCCCAAGGGAAGCTTTCCAAATCATTGCCTAGCAGACAGTCAACAGGCATGGCTGGCCTCACAGCTACTTGAAAGGTACCTGAGACCCCCCCCCACTCAAAGGGAACCTGGGCCACCTTGCAGTGGCTCTCTGAGTTGTCAGCTGCAACTACAGGGTAAAATGCATGGGGGATCACCTGCTCTTCAGACACCAGCCGACAACTGACAGCTGTCACACTGGCTCCAGTGTCTCTCAGAGCCTCCACCCTTTGGCCATGATGGTCACCCACTGCCTGTATTTCTTAGTGTTATCAGGCAGCTGGGTCCTAGGGACCATCTCACTGTCTCCTAAAGAGACCAGGGACATCTCTGCGGGACCCCACCCACCTTGGGCACCCAACTCCTCCCCCAGGGCTACACTAGCCATCTGCCGGGGCGGTGCACCAGTGGGTGCTGCATTCGCTTTCACGGGACACTCAGGATCCCAGAAGCAGTGGCCCACCTGACCACAATTATAACATTTCCTGGGCCCCTTTTGAACAGGCTTATCTGTCGGGCCCCTGACTTCTTCTCAGGGGGAGGCTGGGAACCATTCCCTTGGTTCCCTTGGGGATTACTTTGGGGTCCTTTCTGGAACTCCCTCTGTTTAGCCTTGTCCCCCCACTCTTCTGCTGGGGACCCTGCCCACCTTTGGCGAAGTCTCCCACATGACCCTTGTGGACCCGGGTACTAACCCAGCGGTCCGCCTCCTCAGCAAGCTTCCTAGGGTTAGTCAGCTTACTATCAATCAGGTGCTGGCGTAGCTCTAGAAAACAATTACAGGACAAGTGCTCCCATGCAATCAAATCATTCACTTTGCTACCCTTCACCCAACCATCCAATGCTCTGCAAAAAAAGACACATATTCCACCAAAATACCTGACTCCAGTTTCTTACAATTTCTAAACCTTTGTCTATAAAGCTCTGGGGTCAACCCATACCTGGTCATTAAGGCTTCCTTCATGTGGACATAGGAATTCTGGTCCTCAGAGGGCAAGTCTAACAAGGTGTCCCGCCCATCACTGAGATACCGCCCCCACAACCCCGCTCCCCAATCCTTCTCAGGGACCCGGTGGGAGGTCATGGCCACTTCATAGGCCTTAAACCATTGCCCAATATCTTCATGCTTGTGGAACTCCTTAATTACATCTTTGGGGATGAATACTCTTGCTTCTACAGGCACGGATGGTGTGCTGCCACCAGAGGGAGTAATCTCTAAGCTCTTGGCTTTCAACTCCAACTCCCTCAACATTCGCTCATGCTCTAAATGCATTCTCTTTTATTCCAAGGCTAACTTCTTGCTTTCTAATTCCATCTGACCACCCAGTTTGAGCTCGGCTAGCTCCATCTTATGCATTCTATCCCTTTCCCTGTCCTCCAGCTCTCCCGGGGACAGGCCCTTTGAAGAAACACTGCTGCCTGCCCTGGAAGGTTCTTTCTCCCCGGTCAGGCCCAATGGCCCATCTAGCTGCCCATCTGTATTCTCTGCCTCCTCCCTAGGCTCTTCAGGATGCTCAGTAGCATTTCTAGCTTCCAACCAGGCCCTCAGCGCCTTTTGGAACTCCTCCTTCTTGATGAGGCCTTTCACAGAGACTTTAAATCTTTTACAGAGGGTTTTAAGCTGTGGCACAGTGTAGGTATCAATCCTCTCTTCTTCGAACTGTAGATACATAGATGCATTCGATGCTGCTTTGCTCATGGTAACAAGGATTGGCAGTTTTTAGCAAAAATAGAAATCCCAAGGAAAAAAAATCTACCAAAATGTATGTGGTTGCGTTATGGTCTGCACTCACTAGTAGTGTACACTGTATATAAGTCACAAATGCAAGTCCAGAATCCTCACCGCTGACCACCAGTGTTAGAAATGGGGGTCTCTAGTTGGCAGAGGTAGGTACCTTTGACCAAGTAGGGGCCCTTGCTTCTAGTCAGGGTAAGGGGGCTACACTCCTAAAATAACCCCTGCTCACCCCCTTGGTAGCTTGGCACGAGCAGGCAGGCTTATCTCAGAGGCAGTGTGTAAAGCATTTGTGAGCACATACAGTAATACAGTGAAAACACTACAAATGGACACCACACCAGCTTAGAAAAATAAGTAATCTTTATCTAGACTTAACACAAGACCAAACAACAGAAATCCACAATACAGTACTCAAAAATATGACTTTCAAATGGTAGAAATAGCTTAGTTCAATGTAGATGGTAAATGCAACACTTTACTCTCAAAGTACCTTGGATGCGTAACGCAATATAAACAAAAGCGTCACAGGGAAGGTGATGCGTCGGTTCCTTGCTTCGGGGGAGGTGATGCGTTGGTTCCTTACTGCATCGCAGGGGAGGTGATGCGTCGGTTCCTTACCGGAGAGGAGGTGATGCGTCGGTTTTTTACTGCTTTCCGGTTACGATGCGACAAGATGGCGCCTCATTGCGATGCGACGATCCGGTGCGATGTGACAAAATGGCGTCTTTGATGCGATGCGACAACTTGGATACGATGCGTGCACTCCCGACGGCCGTGCGGCGAAATCGGTGGTTTCTTGTGCCGCGACAGGCCCTGCGATGCGCTTCTCCGGTGATGCGGCGGCAACCTCTGCGGCGGCGGCACGCTTCTCCGGCGATGCAACGGCAAACAGCTGCGGCAGCTGCACGCTTCTTCGGCGATGCGACAGCAAGAGCTGCGGCGGCGACACGCTTCTTCCTCGTTGCGTCGCGCTTCCAGCTCCCAGCGACACGCAGTCTCCAGAGGGCCCAAAACAACAGCAGGCACCTCTCTGCAGGTAGAAATCCCAGCAAGGAAATTCAGGGGGAGCTGGTGGTGAAGTCTTTGTGTCCCTGAGACTTCAGAACAGGAGGCAAGCTCAGCTTTAAGCCCTTGGAGATCTTCCTCAAGATGATAAAGTACACACAAAGTTCCTTTTCTCCTTCCCTTGGCAATAAGTAACCACTGCAGGCCAACGCCAAACAGTCGCCAGTGTAGGGGCAGTCTCCTCCTTCAGCTTCCTTGGTTTCTCTCCTTGGCAAAGGTTTGTCTTGATTCCCAGAAGTGGTCTAAAGTTCTGGGGTCTAGGCCCCAATATTTATACTTCAAAATCCTTTGTTCTCTGAAGACAGAGAGTGTCTGTACCCAGCCCAAACTAGTTCTGTCCTCCCTGGTGCAGCTTCCTGGCAGGAGTTGGAGACAGCATTGTTGAAAGCAGACCTGGTCCAGGTAGCTGAAAAGAAATCTCCTCCCCCTACTCTCTATTCTATGTAGGATCAGGCATGTGAAAGGAAATCTCCTCCCCCTACTCTCTATTCAATCCAGGTCCTATTCAGCCCAGCCCTGACTCATCAGACTGCTGGAGCCAAAGCCCTCTCCAGCCCCCTGTCACTCACAAACCAGGCATGGAATACACAAACCTAGCAGAGGCATACTGGATGGTTAGGCAAGAAAATACCTACTTTCTAAAAGTGGTATTTTCAAACACAGATTGTAAAAATTACCCACACTAAAAGATGTATTTTAACATTCTGAGTTCAGGCATACTAAACTTTATTTCTCTATCTTGTTCCTAGGGTCAGTTAGGATTATAAGATGTTATAATCAAACTACCCATTCTGGCCTATGGGAACAGATAGCCTTGCAATAGTGAAAAACGAAATTGGCTGTAATTCACTATCAGGCCATGCCACACACACCAGGGCATGTCCTACCTTTCACATACAATGCACCCTGCCCACAGGGGTACCTTGGGCCTACCTTAGGGGTGACTAACATATAGAAAAGGGAAGGTTTAGGGACTGGCAAGTGTGTGCACTTGCCAAGTCGACATGGCAGTCCCAGACTGCACACAGGCTCTGCAATGGCAGGCCTAAGCCATATTTTACAAGCTGCTTCTGTGGGTGGCACAATCAGTGCTGCAAACCCACCAGCAGCATGTGATTTACAGGCCCTGGGCACGCATGGTGCACTGTACTAGGGTCTGACAAGTAAATCACAGAAGCCAGTCATGGAGTCACTAATCCATTACAACAATTTACAATAGGGAGCACTTGCACTTTGGCACTGAACAGCAGTGGCAAAGTGCCCAAAGCATCTAGACCAGCAAAAACATAGGAGGCACAGTGAAAAAATGGAAGGGAGACCCACGCCAATGGTGCCAGGTCTAACACACCGGTTAGGAGATATCTGTATGTGTTAGTGAGTGTCTTATAATAAATACATATTTTTATAAATACACTGTGTGGTTCTTCTTCATTTAACCTATACCTATAAGATTATGTTCTGGTAAAACAAGCTGCTTTACACTCCTTCTGGACTGAGCCTGATGGCTGCTCTCCACAGCTACCACTTAGAGAGTTTTCTAAGGTTGTCTAAGACCAGTAAATCACCATAAGCGTTGTCTGGATCAGTGCAAGGTGTCCACTTACATAAGTGTACATCATATACTGAGCCAGCCTCTCACATTGGTGTGCAGCAGTTGGGATTCAAGCCTGCATTATTTTACCAGATAATCTTGGTGTTGATTAATTGAAAAACCACCACTAATATTAGGCACATATAATACAAGCTTAGAATAAGTAAGTTCTGCTGAACTTAGGGTTGGGTAGTTAAGGGTCTAGCATAACCCTTTCACCAACCTCAGAGAGTTTAGTTCCCATTAGGTTAGGTAGGTGCAACACCTCACTACACCTAGTATGTCTTCTAAAGGAGAAGCCAGTAGTTCTCTGCCTACTAGATATAGTGTCCTCACGTTCCAGGAACTGAGGGCCCTGTGTTCCTCTAGGAAGCTTAAGACAGGGAAAGGCCCTAATACTCAACGCCTCCTAGAAAACTGGTGGGTCAGATAAACAGGACAGAGTGGGTGGACAGGGGACAGAAGATGGGTCAGGAGGAAGCCCCCTTGTTGACCTTCATTCTGACCCTGACCAGGAGGAGTCTCATGACTCCCACCTGGAGAACTCAGATCCCCCGGAAGGATAGTGCAGATGGCAGAGGGTGCCCCCAGAAGTGGGTCTCCCTTTGTTCCTCCTGGGAGGGTCCAGAGTAGACCAATGAGGTCTAGGTCCCCCTCTAGAGAATCCAGTGTTTCAGGACGTTCAGTAGGGACCTCCAGATCTAGTAGGAAGGACAACTCTTTTGAAAGGAGTACCAACTGCTTGAACTTGAGAAAGCAAGGCTTTGACTCAGGCAAGAACAGTTGGCCCTTGATAAAGAGTCTCTAGAAATCCTAAAAGCTAGGAAGAAATTGGGACTAGAGTCCCATGGTGGCAGCAACAGTGTCCCTAGAATCAGAGAGACTTCTTTTGATCATAGGAACCTGAACAAGATAGTCCCTCCTTACCAGGAGGGCGGTGACATCCATAAATGGATCACTGCTTTGGAGAGGGCCTGTAAAGTTCAGAGGGCCCCTCAAGAGCAGTGGGCAGCTATCTTGTGGCTCTCCTTTGCTAACAAAGGTAGAGATAAGCTCCTCACTGTTAGAGAAGAGGATGCTGACAATTACTCAGTACTGAAGAGTGCTCTCAGATGGGTTTAGCTTAACCACTGAACAGTATAGGATTAAGTTCAGAGACACCCAGAAGGCACACACCCAGGACTGGGTAAATTTTGTGGACAGTGCTATTAAGGCTCTGGAAGGCTGGCTTCATGGAAGCAAGGTACAGGACTACCAAGGATTGTAGAATTTGATTATGAGGGAGCAGATCCTTAATAATTGTCAGAACCAGCTTTTGCACCAGTACATGGTGGACTCTGATCTGACCTCTCCCCAAGAATTGGGAAAGAAGGCAGACACATGGGTTCGCACCAGGGTTAAGCAGAAAAACCATGGGCCCCAAAAACCTGCATCTGGGGGTGAGTCTCAAAATACCAAGAAAGGCAAAAAGAAACCTTGGTGTTACTTCTGTAAAGTGAAGGCCTATTGGACAAAAGATGCTGATTGTCCAAAGGCCAAGGAAACTACTCCTATTACCACTGCCCCTAAGGCACATGCTCCCCCGAGCACAAGTGCAGGTGGTAGTACAGCAAACAAGGGATTAGTGGGGTTAACCTTGGATACTGAGATGGGTTCTGACTTAGTTAGAACCCCAGCTCAGGCTGTATTAGTCTGTGATGGTGGTATGGATCTTGCCACCTTACTAATGAGTCCCACTAACTTGGGCAAGTACAGACAATAGCTTTTAATCAATGGAAAAGAAGAAATGGCTTATAGGGATACAGGGGCCAGTGTCACTATGGTGACAGAGAAACGTTTATCCCTTGAACAGGTCATACTTGGACAAGTGTACCAAGTCACCAACGCTAGCAATGTCAGGACTGATCATTCCTTGTCAGTTGTGAATCTCAGCTGGGGAGGGTTAACTGGTCCTAAGAGGGTTGTGGTATCTCCAGACCTGCCTGTAGATTGTTTGTTGGGCAATGATCTAGAAACTTCAGCCTGGTCTGAAGTGGAGTTCAGGACTCATGCAGAGATGATGGGCATCTCTGCCAGTGTGTTTGCTGTCACCAGGGCTCAGGCCAATCAGCTCACCACTGAAAATGCACTGGATCCTGGAAAAATGGACCAGGTGCTTCCCAAGAGAAGGAGCAGGAAGGGTAAGGAATTGCCCTCCTCACAAACTCTCAGTGAAGACCAGCCTCCTGAGGGAGATGTTCTTAGCCCCTCTGGAGGAACTGTCCCAGAGGAGCTTGGGCCTGACCAGGCAGAGTTCTCGGGGGCAGGGGGCCCTTCCAGGGCAGATTTGAGTTTGGAGCAGCAGTTCTGCCCCTCTCTTGAACCCTTCAGACAGCAAGCTGCTGCTGAGGAGGCTGAGAATATCAGTGGGTCCCATAGGATCTATTGGGAGGATGGACTTCTATACTCTGAGGGTAGAGACCCCAAGCCTGGTGCCACCAGGAGGTTGGTAATACCCCAGAAGTTCAGAGCTTTCCTACTCTCCCTAGCACATGATATTCCTCTTGCAGGACACTTAGTTCAAAGCAAGACTTGGGACAGGCTTGTCCCTCACTTTCACTGGCCCCATATGTCTGAAGAAACCAAGGAGTTTTGTCGCTCCTGTGCCACTTGCCAAGCCAGTGGTAAATCAGGTGGCACCACAAAGGCCCCCTTAATTCCGCTTCCAGTGATTGAGGTCCCCTTTGAGAGGGTAGGGATTGACATTGTTGGTCCCTTGAACCCTCCAACTGCATCTAGGCACAGTTACTTACTAGTGGTGGTATCCAGAAGCTATTCCCCTTTGGACCACCACAGCTCCCCTGGTGGCTAGGGCCCTCATGGGAATATTTTCCAGAGTGGGCCTCCCTAAGGTGGTCTTAACTGACAGAGGTAACAACTTCATGTCATGTTACATCACTGCAATGTGGAAAGAGTGTGGAGTAAACTATAAGTTTACCACACCCTACCATCCACAACGCAATGGGCTTGTTGAAAGGTTCAACAAGACCCTCAATAGTTTGATCATGGGACTCTCAGACAAGCTTAGGCGAAAATGGAATGCCTTACTACCCTGCTTTCTCTTTTGCCTACAGAGAGGTTCCTCAGAAGGGGGTTGGCTACAGCCCATTTGAGCTTCTGTTTGGACATCCAGTTAGGGGTCCCCTGTGTCTACTGAAGGAAGGTTGGGAGCAACCTCTCAAACCTCCTAAACAGGACATTATGGACTATATCCTTGGCCTGCGTTCACGTATGACTGAGTACATGAAGAAGGCCAGCAAAAACCTGGAGGCCAGCCAAGAACTTCAAAAAGCTTGGCATGACCAAAAGGCTGTCTTGAACGTGTACCAGCCAGGCCAGAAAGTGTGGGTGTTGGAGCCTGTGGCCCCAGCAGCTCTCCAAGACAAGTGGAGTGGCCCCCACACCATCCTTGAACAAAAAGGTGAGGTCACCTACTTGGTGGACCTAGGTACTCCAAGAAGTCCCCATAGGGAACTTCATGTGAACCGCCTGAAACGTTTTGTTGGCAGGGCTGACATGGGCTTGCTCATGGCAACTGATGAGGGACATGAGGAAGAGAGTGACCCTCTCCCTGATCTCCTCTCTCAGAACCCTGATGATGGATCAGTAGATGGAGTAGCCTTGGCAGGCAGCCTCACTGATCAACAGCAGACTGATTGCAGGCAGGTTCTCAATCAGTACAGATTCACGTTCTCCCTGACACCCAGTCAAATCACTTGGTGTACCCATGAAGTGGACACATGTGACAGTCTGCCTGTGAAGAATAAAATCTACAGACAGCCTGACCATGTTAGGGACTGCATCAGGACAGAGGTCCAAATGATGCTGGACTTGGGAGTCAGTGAGCCTTCTGATAGCCCCTGGGCTAGTCTAGTAGTCCTTGTGCTAAAACCTCACGCCAAGGGTGGAAAAAGAGAGATGAGGTTTTGTGTAGACTACAGAGGCCTCAATGCAGTCACTAGGACTGATGCTCATCCAATTCCCAGGGCAGATGTACTCATGGATACTTTGACCTCAGCCAAGTTTCTGAGCACATTTGACCTGACAGCTGGCTACTGGCAAATCAGACTAGCTGACGATGCCAAGCCAAAAACAGCATTCTCAACCTCTAGTGGGCATTATCAATGTATTGTAATGCTCTTTGGTCTGAAGAATGCACCTACCACATTTCAGAGGCTGGTGAATAAAGTCTTAACAGGACTGGAAGCCTATAGCGCAGCATATCTAGATGATAAAGCTGTCTTTAGCACCACCTGGGAGGATCACCTAGTCCACCTCAGAAATGTTCTGGAGGCCCTGCAAAAGGCAGGCTTCACTATCAAGGCCACTAAGTGCCAGATAGGGCTGAGCAAGGTTGTGTACTTGGGCCACCTGGTAGGTGGAGGCCAGGTTCAACCATTGGAGAGCAAAATCCAGACCATTGTGGACTGGGTTGCTCCCACTACCCAGACTCAGGTCAGAGCTTTCCTGGGCCTGACTGGGCACTACAGATGATTCGTGGGATATGGGTCCATTGTGACTCCCCTGAATGATCTGACATCTAAAAGACTGCCCAAGAAAGTTCAATGGGCAGTAGCTGTCAAAAGGCTCCCATCCTGCAAAGTCCTGACTGCTCCAATATTTTCATTGTCCAGACATATGCATCTGAGATAGGGGTAGGGGCTGTGTTAGCACAACTGAATGCAGATGGCCAGGATCAACCAGTAGCTTTTATCAGCAGAAGGTTGACACCCAGGGAGAAACGTTGGTCAGCCATTGAGATGGAGGCCTTTGCTGTGGTCTGGGCCTTGAAGAAGCTGAGGCCATACCTGTTTGGCACTCACTTCATTGTTCAGACAGACCACAAGCCCCTCTTATGGCTTAAACAGATGAAGGGTGAAAACCCCAAACTTTTTAGGTGGTCCATTTCACTACAGGGGATGGACTATACAGTGGAACATAGACCTGGGAGTAACCATGCCAATGCAGATGGACTCTCCAGATATTTCCACTTAGAAAATGAAGACTCAACTGGGCAAGGTTAGTCTCATCTCCTTATGTTTGGGAAGGGGGTTGTGTAGGAAAGTAGGATCTGCTTTTATGGTTAGCCCCACTTTTTGCCTGGTGCTATGCTATTTCTGACTAGTCTGACTGGGATCCTGCTAATCAGGACCCGTCTCTCTGCTTTCTCCCCTAAATTGTTATGGTAAGTACTTAGGTACATCCCCGATTGGATACTGGGGTACCCTTATAAGTCCCTAGTATATGGTACTAAGGTCCCCAGGGCATAGGTACCCTAGGGATCCCCCATGGGCTGAAGCATGCATCATGCCACCCATGAGGGACCACTCAAACCTCACAGTCAGCATGAAAAGAAGCATCAAAGTTGTGTTTCCCTCGATCTCCTCTGTTGAATAAAGTGCTTCGAGCACAGCGGCGTCTTTCTGCATAGATTTGCATTTTGCATTTGTGAGACTAATCACTGGTTAAAAGATAAACAATGTCACTGGATCTCTCAGTGGTCCATTGTGGCAGTTTGGTTCATATGGCTCTCTCAAATATTAAGGTGGCAGGGTTGTCACCTGTTTTAGAATGGGGAGTTGAGCTGTATGCATGAAGTGTAGATTGAAGTACTGATTTGAGTTCAAGCTTTTCCAATGCAGCTCTCTGAGCAGTCTTCTTAAGGGTACTCATAAATCTCTCGACCACACCATTCGCCTGTGGCCAGAGAAGTGCACTTTCCTGATGCTTGACGTTGAAATGAGTGAGAAAATATTTAAATTTTCAACTATTGAAAGGCGGGCCATTGTCAGATTTCATAATTGAAGGAACACCCCATGTTGCAAAAATACTTTCTAGCCTCTCAACGACTCCATCATGAGTAATTGACTACAGATCTTCCACGAGGGGAAAATGGGAATATTCATCAACAATTACTGGTAGATGATGGGGTCCAAAGAAATCAATTGCAATTTCCTCCTATGCATGTTTTGGGAGCTCAGACGTGTTCAACAGATGTGGGGTTGTCTTAGATGACAGACAGTTGCACAAATGACATGCCCTTCACTCTTTTTCAACTCTTTCATCAAGACGAGGGAACTCACTCGTTCTCGTAAAGCTTATTTTGTAGCAATGACTCCACGGTGTCCCTCATTGGCTAGTTCAACTCAAACTCTCTGGTAATGCCTTCTGGGGTAACTGAATGCTCTCCTTGCACATTTTTGAATTTCTGGTATTCAAGGTCATTATGAAGAGGTCTAGTATGCTTTCGCCATGATTGATGTGTAATAATGTCTTTGAGTATTAGCAAATCCCTGTCAGTACTCGTGGCAGCAATGATTTGTTCTACTGATATGGCAGCAGGTGTACTGGGCTTCACAATTAAGTTAACATAGGCATCAGCCGCTTTAGAAGTAGTGCCATGACACTGTATTGGCATCGTAAGAAGTAGTCAGCAGGGTTTTGATCTTTTCCTGGATGATGCACAATCGTGTAATCATACTCCTGCAATTGCAACCCCCACCTCTCAATCCGAGGGGGCATCTTGGCTTTAAGATTGCCAAAAATGGTGAGCAGTGCTTGGTGGTCAGTGACAACTGTGAAATGTTTTCCATACAGGAACAAATGAAAATGCTCCCAAGCCCACACTACAGCTAGGCTTTCGTTTTCGGGTTGTGAATAAGCACTTTCTGTCATTGACAAACTTCGGCTAGCATAAACCACAAGGTGTTTGGGGCATTGAGATGTCCAGTGTGCTAGGCAAGGATGGCACCCAACTCCACGGGGTTTGCATCAACAACAACCTCTAAATGTAATTTTGGATCAAAGTATGTCATATCAGTTGCATTCTCAATTGCATGCTTGATTTTCTTGAAGCTTTGTTCACATTTACTTGACCATGTGAATGGGACATTTCATTTCGTTAAGTTTCTCAATGAGGCACTTACAGTGGCAAAGTCACGTATGTACCTTGAACAGTAACTGGCCATACTAGGGAAGGATTTCAGCATAGTTACATCATGGGTGGGTAGAAGTGGATGAAAAGGCCTATACTTTATTTGGATCTAGAGTCATTCCCCCATCAGAAAAGATATGACCAAAGAACTTGAGTTTGGTTTGATGAAACTCACACTTTGCCACATTTAAAGTGAGACCTGCATCGGACCTTTATCATGTTCCTTTAGTGTGGCCCCAAAAACTTGTATGTCATCACTGTAATTGAAAGCATTTGTGACTGGCTGTATTATGTGATGAATAACATCCTGAAAAAGTTTGGCAACTGATGACATTCCAAAACTAAGCCTTATATATTGAAACAAACCAACATGAGTTAAAAAGGTAGTAATGTATCTGCAATTCACTTCCAGTTTTAGCTGGTGATACCCTTTGTTCAAATCAAGGTGGGAAAAGACTTGGATGTCATTTTTTTTCGATTGCCTTGTTTGCTTGGTGCATATCAAAGCAGATGTGCACTGCTCCTCCACTGTCCTTTTTCGGCACTACCACAATGGGGGATACCCATGGCCTTGGACCAGTGGATCGCTCAATGATTTTGTGCTTTAATAGGGTTCCAAGTTCTTTCTCAACAGCCTCTTGCAAATGGAATGCAATTCGACAATGTTGTCGAGCAACAGGATGGATGTCCTCATTTATCTGAAGTTGCACTTTCCAGGTCTTAAGTTTTCCTAGTCCATAAAACAAAGATGGAAACTGATTCACTATTTCATGATATGCATTGACATTGTAGTTTACAGAAATCAGCCCCATGTCAGCAGCGGTACTGAAACTGAGTACACATGTGCTCAATGAAGTGCCTGGCAATACATGAATTGGCACTTGTACTTTCTTATTTTTATGCTTCACAGTTGCTGTGAATGAACCTTGACTTTGCAGTGGCATCGAAGCAGCCCATGTACATACTTTGGTTTTCAACGGAGTTAAACAGGGCTCTGGAGACAGTTCCTTGTACTTTTTCACTGGCATAATATTTATCGACATGCCGCTGTCTATGATAAAAGGTATGGACAACCATTCACTTTCAGGGTGATCCAGGGGCAGTGTCCAAATGAATTTGGCACTCTGACTTGTCGGTCTAGCTTTGATCCGCATTCTTCCTTGCAAGAAGCTAATCCTACATGCGCACGTTGTCCAACAGTCAACATTGACATCGCACACCCATCATCTTCACTGTCGCTCGGCAAAGATGATGACAAACTTTTAGACAAAGAATTTGATGACAATCAACATCATTCAGTTTCTACTTTCCTCAACTGATGCTGCTGCTTGGCCTTGTGGGCATGCTGGACGTCACGTCTGGAACTTTCTGGTAGCCATTTTGTTTTCTCAATGTGATGCACTCGATCTTGCCTCCATTTTGTTTTCTCGACCTGATGCACTTGATCTTTCCCTCGCTTTGCAGACTGTTACAAAATGGTTCTCTTTCCCTCAGCCTGTGCACACCTGTCCAATGGCGGGACATCCACGCTCATGTGGGAAGGAAAATCCACATTAAAAACACAACTTCTTTTTCTTTAGAGACACTACTTTATGGCCTTCTGCCCTGTGTTTCGACTTACTTTTCAAACTCAGCGCTGATTCATTTTGGGCCATTCCAGACTCCAAGGGCCTGATTCACAGAACTAACTTACGTGAAATACGTAAAGTTAGTGATTTTCGGTATTCACAGAATACACTTACAATACTAACTTTATGTCTGCTGCCGGGCCGGAGATTCTGGCCCTGTGGCGGACTTTCGCCTCTGGGCCGGAATCTCGCCTCCGGGCCGGAATACCCTCATGTAGGCCGCTTATGCTCAAACGGCCTAAATGAGGGTATTCCGGCCCGGAGGCGGAGATTCCGGCCCAGAGGCGGAAATTCCGCCACAGGGCCGGGAATCTCCGGCCCGGGAGCGGACTAAAGTTAGTATTGGTAAGTGTATTCTGTGAATACCGAAAACTACTATAAAATAAATGAATGAAAAGCCTCCTCATTCATTCGCTAATTGCATTTTGCACTATTGATCAGGCCTACAGCTAGATGTTCTGAGCACAAGCTTCTTCCGGTGGGGGATCCAGTTCAGAATTGCTCTAAATTATAAAATACATTGATTAACAAATCATATCAAGACTCATCCATAATTAATTTTAAACAATATTGAAAAAAAAAATCTATTTTTTGCTTTATTTTAATGCCAATGAATTGGCCTTCTTTAATAAGGTACTTAGAAACATCTCAGTCAGTGCTATGATATGTACATTCAGTAACTTACTCAAATGGGAGGATATGAAATATGCCTTTTTTAGAACTTTATTCCCATTCTTGAGTTGCATTGCAGGTGCAATTTTTGCACAATATCTGCAATTTGACCCGAGAATACTTTCGCACGGCAACCAATCTGTTATAGCACAAAAAATATATTCTGAAGGATTCGCAGAATCACTGCCCTATTAATGTTAATCATATAGGGCTTCCTTTATTGAATCCCTTCAAATGCCTGCAAATGCAGGATTGAACCCTTCAAGGGACAGGAGACCTGCACCACTGCATTTACATATGAAAAATGCTGACAATGCAGCACCTGTCTGGTGCAGGGCCATAGGGTGCAACTTTCAAATAAAACAACGTGAAGTAAGGTGACATTATGGGGAGCATGCCATGGTCCCTGGACCTCTGTCTGCTCCCAACAAAGCCTGCAGCCTACATTCACATAGTGGAAGCTGTTGATCATGGACGGTTTTCAACTTTGCAGTCTACACCTTTGAGATGTTGGCATTCAATCAATGGCTTGTGATGGCACCATTGATCCAATTCATTGTGATTCACAGGCGGGTATGCCCCTTTAACACTCAATGTGTCTTGCAAATTCCAAGAAATCACAATGTGTAAATCAGTTTACAAATAGATTTGGTACCTGTAATGTATCTTAAGTATATTGTGACTTTGTATTTTTGAAGTCTCCATCACAAAGCCTTCAATTATATCAATCAGAAGCTATTTGACTGCAAAACCCTTTGTACATCTGGGCCTTGAATACCACTTGAGTGCAATTGAATTCACAAATGCATTAACGTTCTGCCACAGAAAAGTACAATGCATTCATGTAGTTTAAGTTTAATGATTCCAAGCAATCCAATCGTATTATCACTACATGCATGTATTTGTGCGCCAAAGATAAACAAACACTGTGTTAAGTCTTTTAAGATAAAAATGTTTTTCTCTAAGAATGTGTACAACCACTCCTTTGGGGTGAATTTATTAAATGACATGTTGGTGGGGAGTGCAGGCTGTGGTGTGTAGCTTATCAAGGGAAAATATATTCTAATGGATACTTCTTCCCATAGTTTCCTTATCTTCAGAATATCTCCAGTCAGCAGACTAGATCAAGAAAGACTTTAATACTCTCAATTACAGAATAGGCAATGATAGAGATGATTCAATAAGAGGAATATATGGGCATCATCACTAGAATTGATGCAAAATTTACATGAAGGTGCCATACATGCCCACCACATTGGTTCCTTTTCTCTGCATGTCACACATATTTGGACCCATATCCACATATGTAGTTGTTCAGTTATTCTGTGTTTTTTTTCTTATTTATATTATCCTTGGTGGTAAGCAATCTGTAAAGCCCTATCACCAGTGCAAGTGTTAGATGTTGATGTTAGACAATATGATCACTGCATATTGGTTCTTGCGGCATGACCACAACTGTGGGGCTGTACATGTTCTGTAGCTAGACGTACCAAAAGGTGATTTTTGACAAGGAAGTTGCAATATTTGAAGCTTTGCACTAATCAGCTTCTACTCCCAGAGGAAAAGCCAAATGAAACCATTTTTCTTTGGCCTTTGTTCTCCACTGAGGAGTAATACGATTAGGAGCTAAAACGCAAACAACAAACACACCAGTAATCAAGGTTGAAGTCTTCCATTTCCTCCTGACAAATGCCACATTCTGGGACTTATTGTCTTTGGTTCAAGGAGCTATGCTGCTAAGGCCAGTCTCCTCCTTGTCAAATGAATGACTTCCAATTTGAGAAGACATTCAGCCTCAGGTAACCTGTCCCCTCTCCATAACTACAGGTGGGTGAAAGTCTTCCAAAAGGCTGTGACAAAATCATTGAAGGACTTTGCCATTTTTTATCATCCATCCTCTGTCGCTTCTTTTCTGACTCTTCACTGACTCATACTTTGGCAGTTCTGATTCCAGCACCTGCTAGCGCCTGACTATTCATTCTCTAGACCTTTTTCATCACCATTGCCACTTACAATGCTACCATTGGTACCAGCATACTCACTTTAACCTAGATCACACACTGAGTTTGTTTATAAAGGTCAGACAAATAGAAAGACTAAGCGAAGAAAATAGATATTTTAAAACATTAATGACACCGATTCTGGGAAAGACTCATCTGTCAGACTTTTAAGGAAATGATTAAGCTAATTGTAGAAAAGTTGCTCCCCCATACGGACACTGATGTCAGATGGTTCACAAATGTGCTAAATACCAATACCCTGGATAGCACCATGAGTTTCCTTTTCCTACCTTTATATAGGGTCCACTGGCAAGTGGCAATAGTGAAAAAAGGTAACAAATGTCCTGATAATAAACAGATGAACCAACAGAAATGTTGGGACTGTCAAAGCAGCATTATGAGCATCTGCTTGTCTTCAATGGAACTTGCCTTGGCTCTTTGGAAAAAGACTTCCGCTGATCTGGTTGCAAACAATAAAAACTAAACATCATTGGCCTCTGGGCACCAACATTATTTCAATGCTCACCAAACCCATTGAAAACCTTATCGAACAGGCAACTTTAGTGAAGATTAGATCTCTTATCTATCCATTTATTCCACCTGACAGAGAATTCAAGAGGCTATATGAACTGGGCATAAAAGTTGCTTCTTCAAGAAACTCAGCTATAACAGTACCCAGTGCTTCATATGAGTAAGAAACCAGATTGTTAACTGCAGAAAGAGGAATGGGTGAGCTCCCACAAAGATAGGCTATCCCGTGCTTAGGGAGTAAAAGAAAGTTTCAATGTCATTCTTTCTCAAGGAAATTTTGTGATACGTCAACTTTGAGGACCTCTTCAGCATGCTCTCATTCCTCTGGGAGACCACTTCTTAAAAATCATTGCAGCTTGTTTACGTTCATCTTCTTTTACTATTAGATGACAATGCTGACTCATCTCTTACTCATACAGTGGCAGTTCTGAACCTAGCACCAGCACCTGGTAGCATATGACTCCTCACTCTCTAGACCTCTATATCACCATTCCCACTTACAGTTCTACCAGGGTACCAACATACTCACTTTCACCTAGATCCTACAGCAAGTTTCAATTTAATTGTTTCTCATGGACATTTTGTGGTCAGTCAGCTCCAAAGAGCTCTTCAGCTTGCCTTTTTTCCTGCTTGAAGACACATTCCCAATAAAATCAGAAGCCCAAAATTTGCCACCAAAGATTCAACATTCCTGTAGCTGAGGCGTGGCGACCCAGAAACTGAAGTGAAGGAGGATAGACACAGGGCTTGCCTTGGAAATTCAATTAGGGCATTTTAGAATAAAGATACTTATTAGTTGTTCCTATGCATCACCATTTGGTAGATGGTAGTGGTGAAGGGTGGAACTGCAATTTCTATTGTTCAAAGTGAGGATGTTTCTAGGTATGGCCTGCCATCTTGTCTATCTATGATTGCTGCTTCAGGAAGGAAAATAACGATCAAGTGTAGAGGTCTTACGCTTCATTGTGCCCAGCATTGGGATAGACAGCCCCAATGCGACCTGCTGTGAGAGCCATCACTTTGCAAAATGGCTGTATCTGTGGAACAGCCAGAAAATGACATATGATAGAGAACCAACACAAACCAGTTGTAGGAAAGGAGGATGTGCTTCTTATGGTTACCCCCACTTTTTGCTTCATGTTACACTGTTTTTGACTAGTCTGACTGGGATCCTGCTAATCAGGAACCCAGTCTATCTGCTTTCTCCCTAACCTGTTATGTCATGTACTTAAGTACACTCCAGATTGGATACTGGGGTACCCTTGTCAGTCCCTAGTATATGGTTCCCATGTACCCAGGGCATAGGTACCCCAGAGGCCTCCCATGGGCTGAAGCATGTATTATGCCACCCATGAGAGACCATGCAAAATGGATCCACAGGCCTGCCATTGCTTACTTAAGATATAGGTTTACTATATCTTAGGGTCACTACACTTAAAACCAATCAGTCACCCCGATAGCAGGCTTTAACAATACTGAAGGCAGGGTGCTTGGTTCTAAGTGAGAGGATGCCACTGCATGAGCAGGACACCCCTGCAGCCTACGGAGTCCATTCTCCCGGGTTGGTAGTGCTGCAGCCATTTACGACATATAGAGTGGCATTACGCGACCGCGTGATGACCAACTCTAAAACGGCTGAAAGTAACCCTATCGTGTTTGGTATCAAACATTGTGGAATCATACCCCCACACCGGTAACCGTTGTGGGAGCTATGATTCCACCCCTCAGAAACGAGCTTTGTGAGGTCCCTGGTGTTCCCAGTACCAGCCTTCTAGTCCCGGGCAGCCCAAAATGGTTGCTGCCGACCAAAGACACATTTCTGCCCTCCTGCTGCTGAGCCAAGCTCGAGCAGGGGTAGGCAGAACAATAGGCATCCTGTCACAGGGAGGTGTGACCACCTCCCAGACAGAATTTAGTGTATTAGGCCTGGGTGGGTGCGCTTGCCAGCGACTGAAAGTCTACATGAGGGGCACATTTGGTGTCCCTGTGCATAGTCCAGTTCAAACCAGTCCTGGGAGCCATTGGCTCCTGCTCTGGCGCGATACTGGACAAAGGACAGGGGAGTAACCTCCCCACTGTCTAAACCCTCTCCTGGGAGGCTCCCCTGAATCTGTCCAACCCTCTCCCGTGGGTACAAAAGGGCTTACCTGGCTGTAGGGCCCTAGATTCGACGTGGACCAGATTCTCTACCAGAAACCATGGAACTTCGACCGTCTGGACACCCTGGACTTCGCTGGATTTCGTTTGGGCCGACTTCATCTCCCACTCCGTCCAAAGCATCATCTGTGCACGTGCACCATACAGGCTCCGTGCGGGACCTGTGGAGCATCAAGGACAACTGAAGACATCTCCCTTGGAGTGGAGTCACTCCCCTGCAACCGCAGGCACCACATCACGATTGACTGGTTTGCTGCTCCTGAGCTCCTACGGACTCCGTAGGCCCCAGCAACACAGGCTCGAGGTCCGAGCTGCGCTCTCAACAAGTTTGAGGCCAGAACTTCTCGTGGGGCTGCATTACCCGTACCCCTGTGCACCGTGTACTTTTGCAAGTGCATATGCTTGTTGGCGTTCCAAAAACAAGTGCACTGGGCTCCGAGTAGCCCCAACCTCTGGCACCATTTCCACCAAAGAACTTCAGCCTCCTCGCACTAAGTGCTCCGTAGGCTGTTGCTTTGTAATTCTGCTCGAGGTCCTCTCGCGACTCCTGTGCCTCCGGCCTGTGGGTCCTCTTGAGGGTCATCTTTGCTTTTCTTGGGCTACAGTATTGTGTGCTTTGTGTTTATCTGCATGTAACAGATACCGTGAAGTATTTAGAGTGTGTTATAATAATAAATACATATTTTTATAACTACTGTGTGGTTCTCCTTTCATTTAACCAATACTATAAGGTTGCATTCTGGTAAAACAAGCTGCTTAACATTCCTTTCAGACTAAGCCTGAAGGCTGCTCTCCACAGCTACCACTTGGATAGCTTTCTAAGGTTATCTTTGACCTCTTAAATCACCATAAGGGTTGTTTGGACTGGTACAGGGTGTCCACTTTAATTAGTGGACAGCATATTCCAGGCCAACTTCTCACACCACTTCAGCAGCTTTAGACAGTGGATCCACATTCCATGTTTTGAAAATGTATATAAAAGTGGGATAAGAACCACCCCACTTTTTTCCTGTTCTTCTTGAACAAGGAAGGGAATGCTCCACTGACTACTCAGAAGAGCTGCCTGTCGCCCAGAGGGTAGAAGACATTACTTGAAGTCTACATTTCCTGCTGGAGGAGCTTAGGGGGTGCCTAAAGTGCCTAGAAGCCTCTTAGCCTGCTGAGAGATAAAAGGAGCGGAAATGAGTGTGCCAGGACCTGCAGGATGAGAGACTTTCTGGAGAAGCCCAGCATGTTCCTGGTATAAGGCGCACCCACAGAAAGCTTGTTACTAAAGTTCACGCATGAACTGCACCAAAGCAAGATCGGGTACCACTGTATTACCCTTCAATCTGCCATGATCCCTAAATACTACTGCTGTTGTGGCCCTCTGCCAAAGCAAAAAACCCTGATCATCCTGGAAGATGCAAATGCTGAAGACATTAATTCCAGATAAGTGGTCCTGGAGGCTGCAACTGCTGAATCTGAGCACCTGTCTAAGCCACGGTTGTGTGGCCATCACTGCTGAAGATCTTTTTCTTTTGCCATTGCCAAAATCTGTAATTCTGTGCCTTTTCATATTAAGTCCTTAGTTGGCTATAATCATTTACGCAAAGGTTTAAAAACTCGGCTTTTTACAATTTAACTTGGTTTTCCTGCCTTTCATTCAAAGTGCTCTGTTGTGTCGAACTTGCGGAGTATCAGCACCAAGACGCCGTTAAGTATGAGTGCACTTTATAAATTTTTTCATTTCATAGAGAGTTTAAATATTGTAGTGACGGAATGCTGCCTGCTACTTTGGCCTTCAAACGTTTTCCAGTACAAGGGGCCAGATGTATCAAGATAGCATTTTGCGATTCCCTAATTGCGAATCACAAGGATTCGCAATTAGGGAATCGCAAAATGCAATGTATGAAGGTGTATAGTACACCTTTTGCAATTCCTAGGGGGTCGCAAATGATCTACCTCATGAATATTAATGAGGTAGGTCGCAATTTGCGACCCCCTAGAAATCGCAAAAATCACAGGGATGGTGGCCTGCTGAGATCAGCAGACCACCATGTCCGTGATTGCTTTTAAATAAAGCAATCTATTTTTTTTGTAAAGCAGCGCGATTTCTTTAAAGGAAAACGAGGTGCTTTACAAAGCAAAAAATGAAAGGTTTTCTTTTCATTTTTTAAGAGCAGGCAGTGGTCTGTGGGACTACTGCCTGCTCTTACAAACATTCACAAAGGGGAATTTGCGAATGAGTTACCTCCTACTTGAAGTAGGTGGTAAAATGTGAATGTTTTGCAACCGCAATTGCGGACGCCCTAAACACGCCCCTTCCTAATACCGAATCGCAAACCCAATTTGCGATCCGATAACAGGTTACCGAATCGCAATTTGGGTTTGCTACATTTGAGAAGCCTTTTGTGCATTCGCAAATAGGCCGATTCTGTGAATCGGCCCGTTTGCGAACTCAAAAAGGCTTGATACATCTGCCCAAAGGTTCTTTATTCCAGAAGTTTGTTGTCAGACAGTTATTGAAACATCTCCTAAACAAAATTCCCTCAAGGCCCCTTGTTTGTATCAGTGAAATAGAAACTTTGATATTGTTCTTTGTTCTTTGTATGAACTTGTTGGCATTCAAGACATTGCTCTTAGTTTCTATTAAGTAAGTTCGGAGAGGGGGTTGCAGTATCTTTGTGCCAATAACCCCAATTACTTGTTTTATAGGGAAGAGTGATGGCGTGACAATGTATTACAAGAAATAAAATCCCCTCTGGAGTATGTTAAAAAGATATTGCAAGTCACTTCGGAGTTCCATGACCATATAAAGTTACTTGTTCCTCTGTATGGTCACGGAACTGCTCAGTGACTTTCAGTATCCTTATATTGTATAGCAGAGGACAATTTAGCCCATATATTTTAGTAATATGAATCATTTCTAAAGGTAAAAACCTCTAAAAACACTGATCAGCTAATCATGTCACTGACTGTTTCAACAGGGCAAGCATTGTATACTTGACGTATCTGGAAATGCTATCAAGCGACTACAAGTAGCACAACTTCATCCCATTGCTATCTTCATTAAGCCTAAGTCTGTGGAATCACTGACGTGAGTATAGCCTTGAATAGGTGCTTTAAGCATATTTATCTATGTTTGCTAACACTTTAACAGTTGTTTTTAAAAACCTTTACGAACTCAAACTCATTTAACAAAAAGCATTCATAGCAAACAGTAATACTAAGCTGTGTATTTTTTGAGGGAATATGTGAACTATGCAACAAAAATGTTCTACTGAAAGGTTCCAGAATGTTGTTCACTGAATTCTAAAATGAACGTTTATGTTTTTTGACAGCATGAATGAAATATTAAATATCCTATATCATATATATATATATATATATATATATATATATATATATATATATATATATATATATATATATATATTATCTACTGGCGGTCGCCAGTAGATAGTTATAGTTAAAACCTATTATCCATAGGAAATCCGCGACATTCTATTTGAAATAACGTTGGCGCCGGTTAATGAATCTTCGCGAAAGTTTCCAACTTGTTGGGGCGCTCCGGTCCGCTCCTATCCTGAAAGTCTCGGGGTGATACGTCAAGCGGGGGCCGAGAAAAAAGGAGGGTCCCAAAACGCGTTTTCCCCATTCATTTTTCCATAGGAACCTTTAGTCGCAGCTACAGCCCGAACTGCTGAACGGAATTACACCACATTTGGCAAAGAGGTAGCCCTTGGTTCAGTGTCGTGCCTTTTGCTTAAATGGTGTAAATCCGTTCAGTAGTTCCTGAGAAAATCAAAAGTAAAGTCACATATATATCTGGGCGGAGCCTAACCACACATGTCATCGTGAAATCTGATTGGCTGTCAGCACTTCATCCTGGAATTGCTGGCAGCCATCTTGGGACCAATATAAATGATAGTACCTCATTGAAATGCATTGTAGTGAATAGAAGATTTTGAGGGTCACCAAAAGGAGAACTATAAAGGGTGATAACAGGCTTTAGTTACATTAGAATTTATTTGTTGATGGTACCATACTAATTTTAGGAATTGTGGTGTATTCTAAGGTGATTTTACCATGTGAAAAACCTTCTGCTGGGATATCATGAATCATGTTTGACAGAACACTATTTTCTCATGCTTGTCCCATGGAGGTTTGGAAGGTGCTCCAGAAGCTAAAATGAGAGCATATTTTCTGTAAATTCACATTATCTTTCTCACTCATGTGAGAATGAAGTCTGACATTCTCAGTAAAACATGTACATCCAACAAGGGCAGAGACTGTCAGTTGATTCCTTTGTGTTCTACTGCAGCTTCCCAGAGTGTTCTAAAGAACAACTAGAGTGCTAACAGCCTTACTTATGACAAAAGTATGGCACACCTGAAGCCATCTTGATTGGAATAAACGGGTAACACTTAAAACATTTAATTTAAAAAGGAACAAAATGATGGGGTTCATTTTGTCATAGAAATTATGGTTAGTGCTGTAGAAAGAAAAATTAGGACATGTTTCAAGTGTGATCTCAAATATCTTCCTGTTATATTTCAACAGGAGCAGCCTGCCAGTTGATGCCTTTGTGTTCTACTGCAGCTTCCCAGAGTGTTCTAAAGAACAACTAGAGTGCTAACAGCCTTACTTATGACAAAAGTATGGCACACCTGAAGCCATCTTGATTGGAATAAACTGGTAACACTTAAAACATTTAATTTAAAAAGGAACAAAATGATGGGGTTCATTTTGTCATAGAAATTATGGTTAGTGCTGTAGAAAGAAAAATTAGGACATATTTCAAGTGTGATCTCAAATATCTTCCTGTTATATTTCAACAGGAGCAGCCTGCCAGTTGATGCCTTTGTGTTCTACTGCAGCTTCCCAGAGTGTTCTAAAGAACAACTAGAGCGCTAACAGCCTTACTTATGACAAAAGTATGGCATACCTGAAGCCATCTTGTTTGGAATAAACCGGTAACACTTAAAACATTTAATTTAAAAAGGAACAAAATGAGGGGTTCTTTTTTAAATAGAAATTATGGTAAGTGCTGCAGAAAGAAAAATTAGGGCATGTTTTAAGTGAGATCTCAAATCCTCTTCTATTTCATTAGAAAATCTGACATGCAGACTGAAACAATCACTTTCAATACCAGCAGCAGACTACCAGTTAACTCCCTGGTGAGCAGTAGCTTTACTCCAGTGATCTAATGAGCAACTAGAGTGCTAACATTCTGAATTTATGGCAGATGTGAGACACAATTCTGAATGCCTTCTTGATGGACTCAAAGTAAAAACTGAAAGCATTTCCTACTGAGGAGACTGCAGTAAATGAAGAAATTAGGAAACTTCATAACAAAGAAGTCTTCCAAGATGGCCACCAGTGAAAAAAGAGCCCAAATGTAGCACAAATATTACCCAGATGTAGCCCACATATAGCCCAATGACAAAAGTGTGCAAAACACTTTTTATTTTTAGTTTTTGCAGTTTTATGTAGTGCAGACTGGTCAGGTATTGGAGCATTGCATCTTAAAACATGACCCCCTACACTACAAAAACACCACTGCACTACCTTAAACCCTAAAACACTACCCCCAGCATGACCCCCTACACTACACAAGCACCACTGCACTATCCTAAACCCTAAAACACTACCCCCAGCACGACCCCCTACACTACCCAAACACCACTGCCCTAACCTAAATCCTAAAACACTACCACCAGCACAACCCCCTACACTACCCAAACACCACTGCACTACCCTAAAACATGACCCCTACACTACACAAAGACCACTGCACTACCCTAAACCCTTAAACACTACCCCAGCACGACCCCCTACACTACACAAGCACCACTGCACTACCCTAAACCCTAAAACACTACCCCCAGCACGACCCCCTACACTACACAAACACCACTGCACTACCCTAAACCCTAAAACACTACCCCCAGCACGACCCCCTACACTACCCAAACACCACTGCACTAACCTAAATCCTAAAACACTACCCCCAGCACGACCCCCTACACTACCCAAACACCACTGCACTACCCTAAAACATGACCCCCTACACTACACAAACACCACTGCACTACCCTAAACCCTAAAACACTACCCCCAGCACGACCCCTACACTATACAAGCACCACTGCACTACCCTAAACCCTAAAACACTACCCCCAGCACGACCCCCTACACTGCCCGAACACCACTGCACTGCCCTAAACCCTGAAACACCAGCCCCTGCATGACCCCCTACACTGCCCGAACACCACTGCACTGCCCTAAACCCTGAAACACCACCCCTAGCACGACCCCCTACACTGCCCGAACACCACTGCACTGCCCTAAACCCTGAAACACCACCCCTTCACGACCCCTACACTGCCCGAACACCACTGCACTGCCCTAAACCCTGAAACACCACCCCCAGCATGACCCCCTACACTGCCCGAACACCACTGCACTGCCCTAAACCCTGAAACACTACCCCCAGCAAGACCCCCTACACTGCCCGAACACCACTGCACTGCCCTAAACCCTGAAACATCACCCCCAGCAAGATCCCCTACACTGCCCAAACACCACTGACCTAAACCCTGAAACACCACCCCCAGCACGACCCCCTACACTGCCCGAACACCACTGCACTGCCCTAAACCCTGAAACACTACCCCCAGCATGACCCCCTACACTGCCCGAACACCACTGCTCTGCCCAAAACCCTGAAACACCAGCCCCAGCACGACCCCCTACACTGCCCGAACACCACTGCACTACCCTAAACCCTGAAACATCATCCCCAGCACGAACCCCTACACTGCCCAAGCACCACTGCACTACCCTAAACCCTGAAACACCAGCCCCACCATGACCCTCTACACTGCCCGAACACCACTGCACTGCCCTAAACCCTGAAACAACAGCCCCAGCACGACCGCCTACCCTGCCCGAACACCACTGCACTGCCCTAAACCCTGAAACACCAGCCCCAGCACGACCCCCTACACTGCCCGAACACCACTGCACTGCCCTAAACCCTGAAACACCAGCCCCAGCACGACCCCCTACACTACCCAAACACCATTGCACTACCCTAAACCCTAAAACACTACCCCCAGCAGTATCCCCTACACTACCCAAACACCACTGCACTACCCTAAACCCTAAAACCCTAAAACACTAACCCCAGCACGACCCCTACACTACCCAAACACCACTGTACTACCCTAAACCCTAAAACACTCCCCCAGCACGACTCCCTACACTACCCAAACACCACCGCACTACCCTAAACCCTAAATCTACCCCCAGCATGACCCCCTACACTACACAAACACCACTGCACTACCCTAAACCCTAAAACACTACCCCCAGCACGACCCTCTTCACTACCTAAACACAACTGCACAATTTGTTACAGGCGTTGCAACGCAGGCCTGTGGTGCTTACTGGAAGTACCTGGTGGGCTAGTTGGGCCCCAGGGACTCTCAGGATTCAAGGTGACCTAATCCCCCAACTTAAAACGCGCCACGGGGCGCGTTTGCACAGTGGTGAAGAGAGGGGGCGGGGCCTCAGGTGACATGTGCGCAAACACGCCCTGTGGTGCGTTTTGAGTTGGGGAGTTAATTCCCTTTGAATCCTGGGGCCAACTAGCCCACCAGGTACCTTCAGTAAGCACAACAGAGTTGCGTTGCAGAGAGGTGAAAAAGGTGCGTGGCCTCGGAACGCCTCTCTCTTCAACTCAGCTCTGTGGTCCTAACTGTAGGTACCTGGGGGCTAGTTGGGCCCCAGGGACCCTCAGGATTCAAGGGGACTTAATCCCGCAACTTAAAACACACCACGGGCGCGTTTGCACACATGTCACCTCAGGTCCCCCTCCCTTCACCACTGTGCAAACGCGCACTGGCTCTGGTTAGTCAGAGTCAGTTACCACCAGTACCCGTCTGAAAAAGTTGTGGGCACAGGATGATTTTGCAACAAGGCCTCTTTCTGCTCCTCTGTTGGTTCTTTCTGCACATCTTTTGCTTCTTTCTGTGCGTTTTTTCTTCTTTCTTCACATGTCCTACCTCTGTTGGCATAGTTAGAAACTAGCATTTAAAAACCTTTGAAATTCACTTAAAAATCATAGGTTTCAGGCACGTTATAGTTAGAAATTAGCATTTAAAAAACCTTTGAAATTCACTGAAAAAACCATAGGTTTCAGGCACGTTATAGTTAGAAATTAGCATTTAAAAAACCTTTGAAATTCACTGAAAAAACCATAGGTTTCAGGCACGTTATAGTTAGAAATTAGCATTTAAAAAACCTTTGAAATTCACTGAAAAACCATAGGTTTTAGGGACAGTTATAGTTAGTTGGACATTGCACTCGTACAAAACCCGTGAAATTCCCCTGTTATAGTTAGTTCAGCTAACTATAACTCGCGCCTAAGCAATGCACTGCTGATGACGTCACATATTACATCACTCATGACATGGTCAGTGACATCACTGATGACATCACTGATGACATCTCAAATGACATCACTGATGACATCATCCATGTGATAATTTCATGCATCTTCTCACACCCTAATATAACTTTTGATACACCCACTCTAAATTACAGACTGCCATTCTCAAAACCATAGACACTCCAACACCAAAAACTACATACCCACTCACTGATTCTTAGGTCTACACACACATCCACTCACTCACCTGTACAGTCACTCATACTTACAGTCACTCAGTACAGGACTATCATATGCACTCATACACCTATATAAACACTCACACACCGCCACTCATCCATAGAGGTACTCACACACCTAGTCAGTCATGCAAAAAATTAATCACACACCCATTTACTCACCTATACAGTTATACACACACCAGCTCACTTACTCATACAAATACTAGCACATTCTTACGCTCTTATACAATAACTGATACAAGCACACACGCATCCATACAGCCACTCTCACAATAACACACTCTCACTTATAGCCATTTAAATACTCTAACACACATATATACTGCCTTTTACATATGTAGTTACTCGCACATGTACCACTGAGATATACATTCACTCACTAACACACCCATACACACACTCACCCACCCAAGCAGTCCATCACAGATGCACTCTTGAAATCATGCACCCAGTGAATCACCCACTCACACATCTATGTATAGAGTCACACACACCCCACCCACACAAACACTCAGGCAGCCATACAGATACTCAGAGAACCAATCAATAACCCATATAGACACTCATGTAGCTATTCGCAAATCCATGCATCCACTTACACACCAACAAACAGACGGATACAGACATTCATACAGTTTAGTCACTAACCCATGCATTCAGTAAGATACGTTTAATCACTCACTTGTAGAGTCAGTCACTCACGTACTAAATCATCCATTCAGACACTTATACACCCACATATTCTTCAATACGCCTTTCCCTATATATATTAAACATATTTAAACTTTACAGAAACACACAGTCACTGGATGATGTCATCAGTGATGTCATCAGTGATGTCATTTGAGATGTCATCAGTGATGTCATCAGTGATGTCACTGACCATGTCATGAGTGATGTAATATGTGACGTCATCAGCAGTGCATTGCTTAGGCGCGAGTTATAGTTAGCTGAACTAACTATAACAGGGGAATTTCACGGGTTTTGTACGAGTGCAATGTCCAACTAACTATAACTGTCCCTAAAACCTATGGTTTTTTCAGTGAATATATATATATATATATATATATATATATATATATATATATATGTTCTTTGGGATTAGAAATACATTTGGTGTTGGTGTATGTTTACAAGTATCGTGGTTTGAATAGCTGAAGGCATTGTATTAAAGGTCTAACGTCACTCTGGCTTGTACTTGGTACCAAGATATGCTAATGTATTTATACAATAAACAGCTGATATAGATTTCATCTGAAAACTTCAATCAAGTGCAACACAATAGTGTTATAAAGTATAAGCCTGAACAGAGGGTTCTTATTTAAAGTGAATTCATATAAAAGTAACCTACGGAGTAAACATCAAGAGAAAATACGATAATGGACTGACTAATATAGACTTCCTTACCGCAGTTGACAATGGGTGATTTGGGAAGATCAGCTATCTTGATGCGCTTATTCACTTTACCTATATTCAGTTTATCTTTCCAGTTGTACCCCATTTTACTGTGTTTTCCCTACATTTATTATTTTTGATAATTAACTTTTTTTACCCATTACTTAATAGTGTGCTCCTTATCTACTCACCTACCTGTGTATTTCAGTGCACTCTCCCCTTTGTTCATTTGCTGTTCCATTTAGTGGAGCATAATCAGTGGTTTCTTCCCAAGATCCAGGGCTTTTCTTTTGTGGTCTGCTTCCTGGTACTCCTTATACCTAACCTCTGCTTGAGGTTGAATAAATGCTCCACCTTGAAGGCCATATTCACAAATTGCATTTGGTAGTTTGTTTAGTAGAACTACAATAGTACTTCAAATACTCTTTACAAGCCTATAAGTGTAAATCTCTACCTCCACCTCTCCTATCTTTTCTATGGGAGATGCTCACATCTACGTTTATTACTTAGGGCCTGATTCTGATGCAGTTAGGAAGGCCTCCTAACAGCATTTGCTCCGTCCAAATCGGATCGGGAACGTGTCTTTCTGACCCACTCGGAAAGGTTTCCGACTGGCCGAGTATGATGCGAGTTAGTTGTTAGGAATATCCCAATCCGACGGTATTTGGAATGACTGAGCCGTACGGAGCAGAATCGTACGTCTCTACGGGCCACGTTTCCGAACGACCGAGTACAATGCTGTATTTGGACAGCCTTTCTGAATCGTGCCGTCCAACTCGAATCAGCAGTCAGAATCAGACTTTGGGGCCCCGTAGTGAGCCCCCCTGCACCCAGAGCCTTCCCAATCGGACCCGTGGGGGTACCCAAGGGTCCCCCCTTACCAGCAATGCACAGTGTGGCAGGCCCCAGGGGGTGCCCGCCACAGGGTACCCGATTTTCCCCAGCCACCCCTTTCTTCAATGGGAGCCTATGCATTAGGTCGGAACAAAGGCTCCCATTGCAGTCAATGGGACTCCAACCAAATTGTATCTGGAAGCATCCGGATGCATTGTACTCAGTCGGTTTGACTCTCCCGATCCGATTCGGTTGGAAACCATTCCCAAACCCATTCGGTCGGGAAGCTTTCCAAACCGCATCAGAATCGGGCCCTAAGTAGTACATTTGGGAGGGTCTCGAGGAAGGGGTTGAAAAATGGGGCATGCTTACTAAATATAGGTGGGACTTACGGTGGGTTAAACAGGGAATTAAGGGAGAGATAGTTAGTGTTTTATAAAGGGACATTCACCCTCCCAAAAAAGAGTAAGCCCATTGCGATTCACAAACTGCATTTCTAAAGTTACTGCAGCCACAAACGCCCAAAACAGTAGTAAATGTACTCCAACTAAGAGCTCGAGTAAGTCCAATGCCACACATGGCCAACCATTGATAATGCAACACCCTCCCATAGGAAATAGTAGAGGTAGGGGTTTAAAATAAAACCCCATATGAAATAATGTTAAATTGAGATACATTTTATTTAAAATATTTAAAAATAAAAATATGTTTAATGTTAAATATTATCTAAAAACAAAACATGTGTACTATTTTAAAATATTGTAATAGCCTTCTTTATTTTAAAAATGTATGTAAACTTAAGTTTTTTAAAATATAATTAAATTAGTTTTAATTACTTAATAACTATTAAAACACAATTAAAATATATGATTTTTTGCATAAGATGGAGTTAAGAATTACATGAATAGTGATTTAGCATTTTTTTACTTTGTTCTACATTTAAAATAAATTTATATAACATTAATTTATGTTAATATTTACCATACAAATATTTTTACACCCGTGTGGAGATCTCCCTATGGTAAGTATAAGGAAAATTTCAAAAGATTATTGAACTTTAAAAAAACTTGTAAACATATTTATATGTAAAATATTAATGTAAATTACTGGAATATAATAATTTTAAATGTAGGATATTATAGAAAATGCTACAGCATTATGATCTTAATTCTGAATTAAATATTTAATGATGTAAATATATCCTACCTAAAATAAAATGTTTGTATTTGCTTAATATATATCAAAAATACAAAAGGGTATGTATATAATTAATTTAAATTAAGCTACATTTATTTTTAAATTAAAAACAGGTTATCAAAATATTTTATGATTGAATATTATTTATTTCTAAATTATATATTTTTTAATATTCAATAAATATTTTTAAAAAGTTGAAATAAATTATTTGGATTTAACATTATCTCCAATGGTTTCTATTGTAACCCCTGCCTTCATCATTATCTATGGGATGGTGTTGCAATATGAGAAGTTGACCCTGTAGTAAATTTACTACTGCTTCTTTTTGTTTGTAATAACTTACGCTTATAGATTTGAGCCCCTGTAGAAGGGGTGAAGATATGTAGAATTTACACTTTTGAGTAACTTTACACTTGTAAATGCTGAACAGACAAAAGTAGTTTAGCTACTCAAAAGAGTAAATTTCGGTTTGTAAAATAAGGGGCCTATTACGATGGCGGTCGGAAAACCTCCCCGACCGCCATGGTAGCGGGAAAAGACCGCCCGCATGGACCGCGACATCACCGCAGGTCGAATTACGATGACCCGCGGTCGAAATCCGACCGCGGCGGTCGGATCGCGGGCCTTAACATTGCGGCGGTTGCTGCCGCCCGCAGCACTGCCGCGATGTCCAAAGGAGCATGTCCTGCATTTTCCTGCACTGCGTGGCAGGCACTGCACAGTGCCTGCCACCTGGTACAGGGAAATGTAGGGGGGGACCATGGGTACCCCCCCAGTGCACCCACCCCCCCAAAACATTGGGGGCCCGCAACAGGCCCCCGGAAGACAATCTCTGCATGCCTTTCCATGGCGGTGTGACCGCTGAGGAAAGGCTGGCTACCGCCGGCATCATAATCGTGCCGGTGGAGCCTGCTCTGCGACGCCACCATTATCCTGGTCCTGCTCCGTCCGCCAGACAGGAGTACGGATGGCAACCGGCGGAAAAGCGGCGGTCGGAATTTCCCACCGCCGCGGTCACCACCGCCATCCTAATTTGACCAGCGGTTTTCTTGGTTTCGATCGCGGGCGGATGTCCACTGCCGGTCTGGCGGGCGCCACCGCCGGCCCGGCGGTGGACATCCTACCGCCATCGTAATAGACCCCTAAGTTACCGGTAGCAAAAACACAAAAATTGGTGTGCAATCTGCCACAGCTTTTTGCGACCAAGTTTTTAGTACATTTGGCTCAATGTTCTAAGATCCTCTGATTTAGTGCAATTAATGTTTGCTCACCAAAGCTCGCTATAAGCCCTTGCAGTGACGGTCTGCACAGAAAGCAGAAAATTCATCAAAGTACACTGAGCACTTTACCTTGCTCTTTGCTGTTGCCTCCTGGTGCCATAGTTTCTTGGGTTCCACAGATGAAAGGAAGTCACTGTGTTGGTCCAGATGGAAGAGAAATTAGGGAGGCTTTGAATTTTTGGCAAACTTGAAAAGAATTTTAAATCTAGCTACTCACAGACAGAAGTGGTGAAGTGCTCTACAAGGATATTCTTGGTCTCTTTTTGTAGTTTTGTCCAAAGATCTACAGATTAACCATACAAGTGATGCAGCATTGAGAGGAAGAGCATGAATGAATGAGTTATATGCAAAGCAGTAAAGAGAGAATTTAAGATAAATTAAAAGATTATAAAATTAAAAAAATTGTAAAATTGTATTAACACAACTCCGCTAAAGGGTCAAGGGTGAACTAGGATCAAAGACAGATTCCCAAAGCCTTTCTGTGTCGGAAAGGCCAGCACAGAAAGGCTGTAGGAATCTGCCATTGTAATCCCTCGGCCGGAAGAAGCTGGCTGAGGGATTACTGAAGGCTTTCCGAATGGCGGATGGGCTCTCCGAGCCCGTCGGAGGCCATTCGGAAATCCGATTCGGATTCCCTTCCAACCGACCCCATCAAAATGGGTCGGTCGGAAAGGAATCCGACCAGCCGATTATGATGCAGTCTGAATGGCCCGCATCGTAATCGGGACCTAAGGGGCCGATTACGATGTCGTTCAGAAAGCATTCCGACCAAACCGGTTTCGGAATGGTTTCCGACCGAACCGGATTCTGGGAGTCCAACCAACTGATTACTGATTACGATGGTTCCGAACACTATTCAGTCGGACTCCCATTGACTTCAATGAGAGCCTGTGTTCCGACCGAATACACAGGCTCCCATTGAAGAAAGGGGTGGTTGCGGAAAATCGTGCACCCTGTGGCGGGCACCTCAAGGGTCCTGCCACACAGTGCATGGTTGGACAGGGGGGACCCATGGGTTCCCCCATGGGCCCAATACGGAGGTTCCCGGGTGAAGGGTGGCCTGCTATGGGCCCACAAAGTCAGATTCCGACAGCTGATCCGTGTCGGAACAACCGATTCAGAAAGGCTGTCCGAATCCAACATCCTAATCGCTCCTTCGAAAAGCGGTCCGTAGACCTGTACGAGTCGGCTCCGACCGACTCAGTTACTCCGAATGCCGAATGCCGTTCGGAACCGAGACGGATAGTCCGAACGGTTTCTGAACATCATAATCGGTCGTTCAGAAATGTTTCCGAGTCGGTTGGAAACAAGGCTTCCGAATTGGATTCGATCAAATGTTGTTCGGAGCCTTTCAGAATGACATTGTAATCGACCCCCTAGTATTAAATGTGGGAAGGCCAGGGGGAGTGGCTGGAAAAAGGGGCATACTTACTACTAAGGGGCCGATTCCAATCTCGCTCGGAAGGGCTCCGAACGCGATCCGGGCAGAAAAAGTACGAGCCGTACGCGTGTTTTCCGACAGACGCGTACAGCTGTACGAGCGAGCAAGTACGATGCAAGAAACGCAAAATCGCTGACCGAGTCATTTCCGGGTCCGAACCGCTCCGTACGTCTCGTCCGTAAGCAAACCGTGCCGTGCAATGGAGGCGATTTCCGACCAAGCCAGTACGATGCACGATTCGGACAGCCGGATCGAGTCGGAGCTTCCGACACGTCAACGCTCCGTGAAGCGGACTTCGGGGGTCTGCGCCGGATCCCCCTTCACCCGTAGCCTTACGAGTCGTACACATGCATGTACGGTGCGGGTGGCACAGACGCTTCCCCACTACAGGGGGCGCCCTTGTGCGCAACGTACCTTTTTCGTCAATGGGAGCCTATGTACGCGTCGTACAACAGGCCCCCATTGACTTCAATGGGGCTCTGAGCGACCCGTGTCCATCAGCGCTTGATCGCATCGTACTCGGGCCGTCGGAGACCCGGAGCACGAGTCGGTCGGGAAGCTCTACGGGCGCCAGTTGGCCATAGGGCTTTCCCAGAGAGATCGGAATAGGGCCCTAAATGTGAGGGGTTTAGAGAGTAGTAGTCAGTGGCTTAGGGAAGTTAGGGAGCTTAGGGGGTTAGAGAGATACATGCCCCACCCACAATGGAGTAACAGTTTTAGAATAAAAATGGGTTCATTGTTAGTCTAAAACTGTACACCTAACGTTTCTACAGCCAAGAGGCCCAAAAGTGCTGTAAATTACTCCTGCTTAGAGCTGTGTTAAGCCCAGCACCACACATGGCCAACCACTGGTACTGCACACACCCCCATAGAAAATAGTGGAGTTAGGGAATTAAATTAAAATCCCATAGGAAATAGTGTTCAATTTCATTAAAATATTTAAAATAGTCTAAATTATAAATAAAAATAATTTACTGTTAAATAAAATCTAAAATAAAACACATTTATTAATTCACCATAAAGTATTTTGATAACCTTCATTGAATTTAAAAATTAAGGTAACATTAAGGGCCTCATTACGATGTTGGTCGGAACCCGTGTTTCTGATCGACTGGGAAACATTTCCGACCGACCGATTACAATGGTAGGTAACCATTCGGTCCTTCCGACTCGGTTCTGACCGGCTTTCGGAGGAACCGAGTTGGTCGGAGCCGACTCGTACGGTTCTATGGACCGCGTTTCCGACCGACAGATTAAGATGTCGGATTCGGACAGCCTTCCCGACTCGGGCTGTCCAACACGGATCGGCTGTCAGAATCCGACTTTGGGGGCCCGTAGCTGGCCCCCCTTCATCCAGAGGTCTCCGGCTGGGGCCCGTGGGGGTACCCATGGGACCCCTCTTTCCACGCATGAACAGTGTGGCAGGCACCATGGGGTGCCCGCCACAGGGTGCACGGTTTTCCGCAACCACCCCCTTCTTCAATGGGAGCCTGTGTTGTCGGTTGGAACACAGGCTCCTATTGAAGTCAATGGGAGTCCGACCGATCGGTGTTCGAAAACATCATAATCAGTCGGTCGGACTCCCTGAACCCGAGTCGATCAGAAACCATTCAGACACTGGGTCGGTTGGAATGCTTTCCGTCCAACATCATAATGAGGCCCTAAATTGTATTCATTTTTAATAAGTATAATTAAATTACTTATAATAAAGTCTATACATAACTTTTAATAATTAATAATGCACAATAAAAAATAACTTTAGGTGGGAATATATATTTTTAATTGAAACTTCAGAGAAATATTTTTATATAATTTGATATAGTTAAATTAATTAGCACCTTCATTCAAAATCAAGTTAATAGTGCTGTAGCATTTTTCCTTTTGTTTAACATTTAAACTAAATATAGAACATTCATTTGCATTCATATTTAACATAAAGATATTTTTACTAGTTTCATTCAAGTTAAATAAACTTTTCCTTATACTTTACAGTTAGGGGAAACTGCAGTCGGGCCGAGATCTCCATATGGTAAAATATTGAGGAAAAGTCAAAAACGTTTGTGGGGTTTTCCCGCAGCTCTGTTTAGACTCATAGTTCTAAAATCTCTATATTCCTTAAGAATCCATATTGTTGGCATATCCCTCAACTTAAATATTCCCCTCAATGTTAAAATACTGTTAACTTTGCTTGTGAGACATTGTTTGTCAATATATAATGAAAAATATGCATATCTGACCTTCAACAGTACAGTGGTGGAGAATCCTTTAACAAATACTAAAATATTTGCACCTCACCTGTTGAAAAAACAGTACAGCCATAAAGGGTCTTTATGAAGCTAATAAAAATCCACCTGTTCTAGAGATTAAAACACTTTTTATATGTGCTTAATTCCTTGTATGCTTGAACATCAATTGGAGTGAGCTGATACTCCTGACTTCTGCTTTCGTACCCTTGTAGTCCTGGCCCCTTGATATACCGCCGTAAAAAAAATTGTTGTCCAGAGATTTTCATTTTTGATTTGTGTTTTTGTATCATTACAGAAGTAATTTAGCTTGGGTAGACATTGTTAATCCGGGCTGAATTTTTATGGATGTGTTGCAGTGATGATGGAATATTTCAGGAACCAGGAGACCCATATACTTCATTTTGGTGTGAAAACATAAGTTTTAGGGGTCAAGTAGTCTTATAGAAACAGAAAATAACTCCTCAGAGCAACCCTTATGGTGGCTATATAATGATGTGTTTTAGCCATCATATTGGTAATTTATTTTGATATTGTTTTTGTTTCAGGATTTACGTTGATTCAGATTCATAAACATGAGTGAAGGAGGTGGTAGCAGACGATCTTTACCTCCTGACAGAGTGTTGCTAACTACAAAATCTGAGGAATCCTTCAACAAAGAAAAATGTGTCATATGCCCAACTAATCCAAAAGAAAAGCTAACATCAACTGTGGCTGGACAGAAATACGGCAAGACAAAGTTCACAAAGATTCAAACTGATGGGTGAAGAGGATCAAATATTTTATAATTGTAACAACAAGTGCTACAAGTTGTATACAATAGAAAAAAACCTGGAAAGAATTCATAAAAAAATAGCAGAAACCAGTGAATCACAGCAAGAATCCAAGTATTCTATGAAAGCGATGACAACCAAACCCAATGCCTATCCACTTAGAAGATCGATGGCTACCCCTCGTCCACCTCCAGCAACTGATCAGAAAGCTGAGGATCTTCAGTGTGTTATCTGTGCTTTAGCCAGAACAAGGGCCAAAGGGATTGACGAAAGAACAAAGTACAGAGTATGTGAGTCTCAAAGGGCAAATATGTTTTTATCTGCAGCTAGTTTCTTCCAAGATGAAGTTTTCAGCCGAGTAGCTGATCTAAACCACGAGGTAAATGTATTTGCAGCAGATTAGTATACCCGTCCAAACTTCATGCATGCATACATTCGAAAATATGAATGTACAATGAGCTCCCAGCAGCAACGTAACCGCCAGCCTTCAGTTAAGTTTGCACTCTTTGAAAAAGCAAATTAAGTTTTAAAGCCACTCTTGAGTGTTGGCTATGGGTTACAACTCAGTGAGATCAGAGAAATAATGGTCAACATTGATGAAACTGTATTGATCCATAATAATTAAATTAAGATTTTTCTGGTGAGAATGTACAATGACAGTATTAGTTTTTGTCAGTTTAACAAAAAGAATGAGCCACGTATGGTGTTCTCAGCTGATTTGACTTCTGAAGTTCTTGCTGCCAAAATAAGATCACAGGATGCAGTAAAATCAGCAGGAACCATTTTAAGAAATGTCTTTGAAAATATAGATTTTGGACTTAATGGCACATTTTGTGATGCCCCAGAGCTCCGCAAATCATGGGAGTCAACAAGAATACCTGATGTCTTAACATTTTTTACATCATTGTTTAATATCAGCAAAGCAAAACTGTTACAAACTAAAGTTCTTGAGTTCGGAACAGAAGCCAACAACATTGATGATGGGTTTGAAGATATAAGGGAAGAAGTGGAAGACAATCCCATGAACCAACAGGCTTCCGACAGGCTTATGCTGTGCAAATGTACTGTCTTTTCCAAATCATGTTTTATGAATTACATCACGGCAAAAAGAAAACTCTGCTATACATGATGACTGCACACGCAATCTCTGACAAGTGCAAAAGTAGAGAGCTAATCACTTCAATGAATAGGACTGTGTATCAACAAGTTACAATGACATGGTACGGAGCAGGAACTTGTTAGCATCTCATGATGTAAAATCTGGTGAATCGACAGCACACCACTTCCAAGTCACTTTATCAGGAAAGGATTTACAATTGCTGCACTTGATCATTTTGATTTTGAAGACAGCTCTTCTTTGTCTTGAACATCCAGCACACATGATACTACCATGGTGCTTTTTCAAGACCGTACCAATGAAGTAGCTGCTGCAAAACAAACTGTGTCAGCTGTATGCATAAACAAATGAAGCTGCAAACTTATAACCCAACTGCCATTCCAATGTGTGCAAAATCACTACAAGCCATCAACACGTCCCAGTCTACCAGAAAGTTTCAAAGTGGCTGAGGACATGGATCTTCTTCTACCTGATGCTGCGGTTCGCAAAATGGATTTAACTGAATTTATCATATCGCTTATTCGGTGCAGACTATGGGATGAAGAAAAGCCAGTTACTCCGTGGGCTGGAATTCATGTTCTGATCTCCCAGAATACGTCCCACTGAAGAAGTTTAGACAGTATACACAGCTCTAAAAAATTTCAAAAGTGTGCATGCGCAACTTGAAGACCAGCCTATCCTGCCAATTTTCTGCAATGAAGGTGTGTTCTGTATTGTTGCTGACATTTTTATGAGCAATCTGGTAGAATTTGATGATCGTTATCCAATGATGGGCATTTTCCACATGACAAAAGTTGTGTTGCGGTGTGCAGGAAGTTGTCTCAGTGGATGTGACATAGACAATGCCCTGTCCAGTCAGTATTGAGCATAACTCATTATGTTCGTTTGTTACAAGGTAAGCTCATCATATCTGAGGCTATAGAAACATTATGTTGTAATGCTCTCTAGAGCAAGAATGACAAATTAGGTTTTGCATATCTTATCTCAGAAGGGAACAAGGCACAGGGTGCACTTCCTTCAAAAGACATAATGCAAAGCCAGGCAATGTTCAATGCACTCAGTTAAAAATCTGAAAACCAAGTTTGTAGAGTTTGTCAAAGAATGTGAAGAAAAATCAGAACTTTGCAAGAACTGGGGAAATATATTTCACATGATAGCTCTAGTAAAAAACTTGCTACATGCTAATCAGGAAGGTGATTGGGAGCTGTACGTGAAGACTGTGCAGTCAATGATTACTGTGTTTCGCGAATTCGATTGCATAAACTACCTGAGATATGGGTCCTGGTATTTGGAAAGAGTGAAGAAGCTAGAGGTGGAAATAACATGCCTCTACAGAAAATTCATCCAAAGACATTTTGTGGTGAAAGACAGAGAGGAAAGGTTCAATAATGTGGCTCCAGATATGAAACTGGAACAGACGATCCAGAAATCACAGAAAAGCTCCAAGGGAATTGTTGGTCAGACACGTAAAAGTGAATATGTTGCTGCTCAATGGCAGCTAGTTTACCATGAAGTCCTTTCTATTTGCAATGTTTTCAGAGAGATGACAAATTCAAAGTTAAAGGACCATCGTGAAACTGTTCCTCTCCAGAAACTTGTGGGAAAGAGAGGGGAACGTTTTAATAAACATGTTGACAGCCTTCTTCATTTCATGCAACAGCAAGGAAACCCCTTTGAAATGGCTGAGCCTGTGTGACTACACAACTTTGTGACCAAACAATATGTAGATAATAATATAAAGACAGATCTACTAGATGTCCTGGAACATGGATCGAAACTATACTCAGAACTGAGGCAGGAGAAATTTGTATTGAAAGAGAAAAAGCTGTTTGACATAATCACTAAAGCTAAACTCTCATGCTTTAATTGCCATTGTAAGAGTTGGTCCAACCAGCCACTACAAAACTGGTTACAAAAAAACAACTTCCGCAAGCACATAGAGAGATGGATGTAGCAAAAGAAAGGGGTGAATTTATCAAGGACATTCTGTCACACGATCTTCTTCCAGCAAACGCATTATTTGATGAAGATGCTGTAATCAAACTAGTGAAGCACAAACTCGTACAAGAGCTCGAAAAAAACTTTCAGCTGAAGAATTTCAATTCAATAAGGTGTCTTCATTGAAGACTGCTGTGTTGTGGACTGTATGTCACAATTGCGAATGGTCAAGATTTCATCCTTGCAAAACTTTGAAGAGGTCGTTCAGACTGTTCGACAAATGTCAAAGTCAGTGTGCAACCTTGCAAGAACTGCACATTGTCTTTGACAGTTATCTTGAACTATCGGTCAAAGAATGTGAGAGAATCATATGAGTGTCTACAAGTGGAACAATTGACCTTGCCTGCAGCAAAGATTTGACACCTATACCTGTGCAACTTGAGAAATTCTGGTCTTCAACATCAAACAAGATGAACTTGGAGATGTTAACTCACCAAAACATTGCTGGTGCTTCAGTGAACACTGAATTTCCAATTATTGCAAGTGGAATGATTGTCAATGAAGAGTTGGTGCCTGCAGAGATATATTCAAAAGGTACGGCCGTATTGTTCAAGAACTTAACAGCAAATTGGAGGAAGCTGACCATCGTGTTGTTCAACATGTTGAGTGGGCTGTTCGAAGTGGTTCCAATCGAGTCATTGTACTGTCAAATGATACAGATTTTATTATTGTGCTGTTTAGTTTTGTTGCACTGTTCATAAGTCAAGGATTGTCAGAGTTATGGATACGTTATGGAACATGGGAGAAAAGACACTTAATCCCGCTTCATACTCTGTACAAGAAACTTGACCCAGAGATGACCAGTGTTCTTATCAAGGCACATATTCTTACGGGTGATGACATAATGAGCAAAATTGGAACAAAGCTTGGAGCTTTAACTGATGAACATGTGAAGTTTCTAAAAGGATTTGCTTTGACAGAAGAAGAATGTGACTAAAGACGTAGAAAAAATGCCTTGTGCGTGTGTGGAAAACAAGTTCTGACTGTCACACACTTGACGATCTTTGGTACATTGAGTTCAAGAGATCAGTCCCGCTAAGTGACCTTCCACCAATGTCACATTCTGTGTGTGGACACATTATAAGAGTGTTCTACTTGATCTGAAGATGTATAAATGTTTGGATCATGCATATGTAGAGAAAGATCGGTGTGAGTTTGGTTGGGAAGAAATTGATGGGGTGCTAAAACCATCGAAATTTCTAAAGCCTCTACTCATAGAACGTACACGTACTTGCAAAACCTGTGCTACAAAAAGATGTCCCTGTCGATATGCTTTTCTCAATTGTTCAACCTTCTGCAAATGTACCATGAGTGATTACTGAAACAAATAAATAAAGTGAACTATGAAAATGTGTCTAAAACAGGAGCGATAAAAATTATTTTGTTTTCATATTCAGATCATAAACATGTTTGGTGTATACATAAAAGGATTAAAAAACATTATTATTTGTTTCATTTCTATACATGTCTCTTCTTCCTCTATTATAGCTGCCATTTTAGAAAATGGCAGAAGGGTTGCTCTGAGGAGTTATTTTCTGTCTCTATAAGACTAATTGAGCCCCAAAACCTATGTTTTGACACCAAAATGAACTATATAAGTCTCATGGTTCCTGAAATATTACATCATCACTGTAATACATCTGCCATGTTTAAAAATGTCATCCAGAAAAATTTGGCCGGGATCAGCAATCTCTACCCCAGCTAAATTACTTCTCTAATGATCCAAAAACACAAATCAAAAATGAAAATCTCTGGACAACATTTTTTTACAGAGGTATATCAGGGGGCAGGATTATTGGTACTGTCCTTGTTATCATGGAGCTCAAGGGTCATCAAGACATCAGCTGCAACAGAAAATAAACAGGACTCTTTAAACCTTATTTATTGGGGCCGATTCCGATCTCGGCCGGTAGGGCTCCGAATCGGCATTACCGGATCCGATTCGGAGCCCTGTTTCCCGACCGAGTCGGACGTGCGTCCGGGCGAGCGAGTACGATGCGAACGTACACGAAATCGCCGACCGACTCGTTCGCGGGACCCAACCGCTCCGACTGACTCGCACGGACACGACTCGCACCGCGCAATGGAGATGTTCCCCGGCCGGGTAGGTACGATGCGCGCCGCGAGCAGTCCGACCGACTCGCGCCGTCTGGCTCAAAAGAGCAGTCGGAGCCGCACTTTGGGGGTCCGTGTCGGACCCCCCTGTATGCCTGGCCGCGCGAGTCGCACACAGGGGGGACCCATGGGTCCCCCCTACCTGTGCATGTACGGCGCGACCCGCTTCGACGCGTACCCGCTGTAGGGGGCGCCTTTGTTCGCCTCGCACCCATTGAGTCAATGGGAGCCCGCGTACGCGTTGTACGACCGGCTCCCATTGACTTCAATGGGAGTCCGACCGAATCGAGTCCGATAGCATGCGAACGCATCGTACTCGTTCGGTCGGACTGCTAGGGTCCGATTCGGTCGGAAATCTCTCCGGGTCCGGTTCGGTCGGAGAGATTTCCGGCCTGAATCGGAATCGGCCCCATTGTCTTTACTTTTCATGCCTTTCTGTTCCTTGATCTCTCAGCATGTAACTGGAGGCTGTTATAAAAGTTTGTAGACCAAAAACAGGGAACCCTGCTCATAAGAATGAAGGTGAGATTGAAATTGATTCAAGGAATACACTCTCCCTATATCAATGCTAAAAACAAAAAGGAGTATCCCTTGCCTCTACAAAATGTTATCCTTTCCTATTCAGATACAGTGTCTCATATTTTCAAAGAAAAAGAAATCTTTTTCCGATGTTAGACCCCACCCACTCTAATAGTGTCATGTTTCATCATCGGATCTCGTCCTGGTCCACAAAAACCAGGATGGACTTGACCATATTCCAGGGAGCACTTTGGAAATTACCGTGATCAGGGTACCTAGTATAAGGTTTCTCTTTATTAGTGGGTTGTTTTGGTATATGTTAAAAACATTTTATTGGGAGGTAAGGATATTATGCTCCTGTGACCCTAATTCTACGTCAACATGTTTCAGCCCATATGCCCAGGTCTCTTAGGTCCAGGGCTTTTGTCAGGAGGTCAGTATTTCTTTGCCCCAGCAACACACTCATTCAATTAGAGTAAAGCATGCAAAGCTAACTCGCATGCAAGGTGAGGTAATTACTCACCTATTTGTAGGATCATGGCTCCTTAATTGAGAATGTTACCCTACCACATGGGGAGCAGGAAGCATGTCTCTATAGTCATGCAGTTGTCAAGGGTAACATGCCTCTCCATTACCTAATCAGTATGGCCGCACTCTCCCGGCTTGTCTTGATTAGGAAAGGATAACATTTTGTATAGGCAAGGGATACCCCTTTTTATTGTTAGACTGTTAAAATAGACCAAGCGATTAATGAAGGAAAAAGGGATAAACCCTGTGATGTCATCAGAGGTCAACCAATGTGTGATATCAGTATCACTACCTCTGGCATTCTGGCACATTGACAAACTTGCTTGTATGAAACAGCATTGCCATTTCTGTTATTACTGACCTCAGGCATTCATCATTAAATATGACTATAATCAAGACACGTTTTGTGTTTCTTGGATTTTAATTGGTGTTTGGTCTTCGCTCTCTTGCTTGTAGTGTAGTCCCCAAAATGTGACAGTGAGCCAGATTGGAACACTTTTAAAGGAACTTGCATTGGGCCATGAGGAGTCTAAGAAAAATTCTCATAACCATATCTCTATTTCTAATGAAGAGTGCTAACAAACCTATAGCCAGCCAGCTGCAGAAATAAATTATCACCACTGCCCTCTGCACATCCTCTAGTCTCACTTTAGTCCAAATTCCATTCCTGAGATGGTAAACATTTCATGTTGTCTTTTGTTTATTCAATCAGACAGTCATACAAGAGGGAGGATTCTTTCATTTACTGCCTCACTCTAAACAGCTTTTGACATAGTAATAAATCTAAAAAATATGGAACATTGGACAAATTGAAAAAAATATAAAGTCCTGGCATGCTTATCCACTTTCTTCAAGTACACAAACAATTTATTTACATCCAGACTCCAGCCTTATGTCTTGCATAGTATTCCACAGTTCACAACTAAGCAAACCATGATAGGCTTGTTGGCCTTCTGCTAGATCTCAAGCATTCGAACCACATTTCTGGGCAGTTATATTTCTTTATTTCAAAATTATTGTTATAGGGTGATGGTCTTCAAATAATGATTTACAACAAAGGGTAATACGATAAGAACTTGTACAACACAATAAATACATTCCCTAAGGTATATTTACACAATAGTAAATCTAAATGTATAAATTTACTCTTACACATTGTAGCAAATTTACTGCTATTGGCTATTGACCACTCCAAGTGTAAATTTACTACAAAGTGTAGTCTAACATGTGCCCATCCCATGAAACAGGGTGGAGCCAAATTTACAAGGCTATCGTTACTACTTGTAAATTTTCACACATAAGTGAATTTCTTTGCCAATGGGGTGGATATCTTTCTATGGCAAAGTATAGGAACATTTAAAAGTTTTTACATTTTTAAAAATTACTAAAACTATTGTTATGGTAAAGATTAATGTTATATATTTATTTCAAATGAAGAGCAAAATAGAAATATGCAATACAAGTATATTTATTTAATTTAAAGTTATTTCTTTAAGTGTTATTTTAAAAAATTTCACGTAAGGCAAAATGTTTACGTTTATGTTTAAATTTATATTTATGCATTCAAAATGACAAACAGTTATGTACAGAATTAAAAAAATAAAGTTACATTTATTTTTAATTTTAAAACAGGTTAGTAAAATGTCATCATAAAACTTTTTATATATGTATATATTTATAAAATAAAATTAAAAGTATATATATATATATATTCACTGAAAAAACCGTAGGTTTCAGACATGTTATAGTTACAAATTAGCATTTAAAAAACCTTTGAAATTCACTGAAAAAACCATAGGTTTTAGGGACGTTATAGTTACAAATTAGCATTTAAAAAACCTTTGAAATTCACTGAAAAAACCATAGGTTTTAGGGACAGTTATAGTTAGTTGGACATTGCACTCGTACAAAACCCGTGAAATTCCCCGTTATAGTTAGTTCAGCTAACTATAACTCGCGCCCCGCAATGCACTGCTGATGACGTCACATATTACATCACTCATGACATGGTCAGTGACATCACTGATGACATCACTGATGACATCTCAAATGACATCACTGATGACATCATCCAGTGACTGTGTGTTTCTGTAAAGTTTAAATATTTTTTATATATATAGGGAAAGGCGTATTGAAGAATGAGTGGGTGTATAAGTGTCTGTATGGATGATTTAGTAGGTGCGTGACTAATTCTATAAGTGAGTGATTAAACGTATCTTACTGAATGCATGGGTTAGTGACTAAACTGGGTGAATGTCTGTATCTGTCTGTTGCTGTGTAAGTGGCTGCATGGGTTTGTGAATAGCTACATGAGTGTCTATAAGAGTTATTGATTTGTTGTCTGAGTATCTGTATGGGTGCCTGAGTGTTTGTGTGGATGGGGTGTGTGCGACTGTGCATAGATGTGTGAGTGGGTGATTCACTGGGTGGATGGTTTCAAGAGTGCATCTGTGATAGACTGTATGGGTGGGTAAGTGTGTGTAAGAGTGTGTTAGTGAGTGAATGTATGTCCCAGTGGTACATGTGTGAGTAACTACATATGTGAAAGGCAGTATATATGTGTGTTGGAGTATATAAATAGCTATAAGCGAGAGTGAGTGATTGTGATAGTGGCTGTATGGATGAGTGTGTGCTTGTATCAGTGATTGTATAAGAGCGTAACAATGTGCTAGTATTTGTATGATTAAGTGAGCTGGTGTGTGTATAACTGTATAGGTGCGTAAATGGCAGTGTGTTTAATTATTTGCATGACTGACTAGGTGTGTGAGTACCTCTATGGATGAGTGGCGGTGTTTGAGTGTCTATATAGGAGTAAGAGTGCATATGATAGTCCTGTATTGAGTGACCATAAGTATGAGTGACTGTACGGGTGAGTGAGTGGATGTGTGTGTGTAGACCTAAGAATCAGTGAGTGGGTATGTAGTTATTGGTGTTGGAGTGTCTATGGTTTTGCGAATGGCAGTCTGTAATTTAGATTGGGTGTATCAAAGGTTATATTAGGGTGTGAAGAGCTGCATCAGATTATCACGTGGATGATGTCATCAGTGATGTCATTTGAGATGTCATCAGTGATGTCATCAGTGATGTCACTGACCATGTCATGAGTGATGTAATATGTGACGTCATCAGCAGTGCATTGCGGGCGCGAGTTATAGTTAGCTGAACTAACTATAACGGGGAATTTCACGGGTTTTGTACGAGTACAATGTCCAACTAACTATAACTGTCCCTAAAACCTATGGTTTTTTCAGTGAATTTCAAAGGTTTTTTAAATGCTAATTTGTAACTATAACGTCCCTAAAACCTATGGTTTTTTCAGTGAATTTCAAAGGTTTTTTAAATGCTAATTTGTAACTATAACATGTCTGAAACCTACGGTTTTTTCAGTGAATTTCAAAGGTTTTGTAAATGACAATTTTTAAATGTATTAATTGTTATATACATTTTTTTCATACTGATTTCGAAATTTTTTAGAAAACATTTTTTTAAATATTTTATTTTTTAAATTACATTGTAATTATATTATACATTACAAAAAATACTTTCTCAGAATGAATTACTTTAGTTTAAATACTTTGCACATAGGCAATAGACTTTTAAGTACAGTAGTTACAGTTGTTGCAATGGGCAACACATTTTCAAACACAATGCAACATTCAGCTCAATGTGAATTTCTAGTTAAATGCAATTAGTTACTTTATGGATTACTTTTCTAACCACAGGACTGGATCCTAGATTCAGTCCTGGGACATCTCCTGTAAACAGTTGAGTAAAAGCGTTTTGGTTACAGTCGTGATTTTTAAGGAATATTATTGTACTTTAAAAGTTGACACTTAGAAACTTTTTCTCATAGAATGACCAATGTTATCCTATGGAAGGAAATTCACTTAGGAGGTAAAAACTGTTATCGTTACTTTTTGTTACTCAGTGTTGGATCCTGGATCCAGCACTGGTGCATCTCCTGTAAACAGTTGAAAGAATGCGTTTAAGTCATACAGGCGATTTTTAAGGAATATTTGTAGTTTGTGAAAATCGACACTGAAACTTTTCTGCTGAAAACCAGACAAAGGATTCCTATGGAAGAAAATATAAGTTACTGGTAAGTACGGTTAAAATTACTTTTCAGGGTCAGTGCTGGGCTAAAAGATGCAGCACTGGGTTCTCTCCTGATAACAGGTGAGTAAATTGGAATTCGTACTTTGGTTGATTTTAGAGGAATATTATAAAGTTCCAAAACTCCACACTTTGAAGAATTTCCAAGTGAAACCAGTCAATGTTAGCCTATGAAGGAAATTCAAGTTACCGGTAAGTACGGTTAAAATTAATTTTGAGGATCAGTACTGGGCTGAAAGATGCAGCACTGAGGTCTCTCCTGATAACAGGTGAGTAAATCAGAATTCGGATTTCGGCTGATTTTAGAGGAATATTTTAAAGTTCCAAAAATCAACACTTAGAAACTTTTTCAGCAAAAAGCAGGCAATGATATCCTATGGAAGGAAATTCAAGTTACCGGTAAGTACGGTTAAAATTACTTTTGAGGATCAGTACTGGGCTGAAACATGCAGCACTGAGGTCTCTCCTGATAACAGGTGAGTAAATCGGAATTCGTATTTCGGCTGATTTTAGAGGAATATTTTAAAGTTCCAAAACTCCACACTTTGAAGAATTTCCAAGTGAAACCAGTCAATGTTAGCCTATGGAAGGAAATTCAAGTTACTGGTAAGTACGGTTAAAATTACTTTTCAGGACCAGTACTGGGCTGAAAGATGCAGCACTGAGGTCTCTCCTGATAACAGGTGAGTAAATCAGAATTCGGATTTCAGCTGATTTTAGAGGAATATTTGTATGTTTCAAAAATCAACACTTAGAAGAATTTCCAAGTGAAACCAGTCAATGTTAGCCTATGAAGGAAATTCAAGTTACCGGTAAGTACGGTTAAAATTACTTTTCAGGATCAGTACTGGGCTGAAAGATGCAGCACTGAGGTCTCTCCTGATAACAGGTGAGTAAATCGGAATTCGTATTTCGGCTGATTTTAGAGGAATATTTTAAAGTTCCAAAACTCCACACTTAGAAGAATTTCCAAGTGAAACCAGTCAATGTTAGCCTATGAAGGAAATTCAAGTTACCGGTAAGTACGGTTAAAATTACTTTTCAGGATCAGTACTGGGCTGAAAGATGCAGCACTGAGGTCTCTCCTGATAACAGGTGAGTAAATCGGAATTCGTATTTCGGCTGATTTTAGAGGAATATTTTAAAGTTCCAAAACTCCACACTTAGAAGAATTTCCAAGTGAAACCAGTCAATGTTAGCCTATGAAGGAAATTCAAGTTACCGGTAAGTACGGTTAAAATTACTTTTCAGGACCAGTACTGGGCTGAAAGATGCATCACTGAGGTCTCTCCTGATAACAGGTGAGTAAATCGGAATTCGTATTTCGGCTGATTTTACAGGAATATTTTAAAGTTCCAAAACTCCACACTTAGAAGAATTTCCAATTGAAACCAGTCAATGTTAGCCTATGGAAGGAAATTCAAGTTACTGGTAAGTACGGTTAAAATTACTTTTCAGGACCAGTACTGGGCTGAAAGATACAGCACTGAGGTCTCTCCTTATAACAGGTGAGTAAATCGGAATTCGTATTTCGGCTGATTTTAGAGGAATATTTGCACAATGGTGAAGGGAGGGGCGGGGCCTGAGGTGACATCTGTGCAAACGCGCCCCGTGGCGCGTTTTAAGTTGGGGGATTAAGTCCCTTGAATCCTGAGGGTCCCTAGGGGCCAACTAGCCCACCAGGAACCTCCAATATGCGCCAGGGGCTGCGTTGCAGAGACGTGTAGAGAGGCCACACCCCTTTTACACCTCTCTGCAACGCAGCTCTGTGGCGCTTTCTGGATGTACCTGTTGGGCTAGTTGGCCCCAGGGACCCTCAGGATTGAAGGGGATTTAATTCCCCATCTTAAAACGCGCCACGGGGCCTGTTTGCACACATGTCACCTGAAGCCCCGCCCTCCCTTCACCACTGTGCAAACGCGCCCCGTGGCGCGTTTTAAGTTGGGGGATTAAGTCCCCTTGAATCCTGAGGGTCCCCGGAGTCCAACTAGCCCACCATATACCTCCAAAAGCGCCACAGAGCTGCGTTGCAGAGAGGTGTAAAAGGGGTGTGGCCTCTCTACACGTCTCTGCAAGGCAGCTCCCTGGTGCATACTGGAGGTTCCTGGTGGGCTAGTTGGCCCCCAGGGACCCCCAGTATTCAAGGGGAATTTGTTCCCCTCTGCAAACGCGCCAGGGGCGCGTTTGCAGAGTGGTGAAGGAAGGGGCGGGGCCTGCGGGCCCGATCGTTTTTTTTTTTGTCCCCTGAAGGGGGGCTGTGTGGCCCCCCTTCCTTTTTTCTCTTTTGGGCCCTGGGGACCCCATCCCCCAGGGCCTTACCCCTTTTTTAAATTACAAAAAAAAAAAAACGGGAAGGGGGCCGCGTGGCCCCCTTCCCTGGGCCTGTATTGGCCCCGGGGACCCCATCCCCCGGGGCATGGCCTCTATATTTATTATTTTGAGGGGGGCAGCGTGGCCCCCTCCTCTGGCCATTTTAAGGCCCCGGGGACCCCATCCCCGGGCCGGCCTTTCCATTTTTTTTAAACATTTTTTTCTTCTCTTTTTTGGAGAGGGGGCCGCGTGGCCCCCTCCCGAGCCACTACTTGCCCCGGGGACCCCATCCCCCGGGGCTGGCCCTCTCCGTTGGGGACTGTGGGGGTCCCCAATCCCCCACAGTCCCGCCGGCTCCCCACGTCCCTTGGGAGCCGGCATTGCTGTTCCACATGGGGAGCAGCTGACATGCTGCTCCCCATGTGGAAAAGCAATCGCTTTGGATATTGGAAGAGAGAGCAGGTTTCCTGCTCTCTCTTCCAATATCCAAAGCAGTTTGCTATGGCAGGACGGGAGCCGTGAGGCTCCCGTCCTGCCATAGCAAACTACAGTGTCCCGGGGTAGGCACCCCGGGACACTGCAGGAGCCGGCCCTGGGGGTGGTGGTCCCCAGGGCCATCAAGGGCTCCAGGAGGGGGCCGCGCGGCCCCCTCCCATTCAGTACACAGCCCCGGGGAGGTGGTGGTCCCCGGGGCTCTGGGGTCCGTAACGGACCCCCATATTAAAATGTTTAGTGCCCCGGGGAGGTGGCGGTCCCGGGGCGTGTGGGGGGCTGGAGCCCCCCACACTGGTTTTATTTTTAATTTAAAAAAGCCCTGGGGAGGTGGTGGTCCCCGGGGCTGCGGGAGGGCTCAGAGCCCTCCCGCACCATTTTTCAAAAAAGCCCCGGGGGTGGCGGTCCCCGGGCTTGGGGGCCCTTGAGGCCCCCACACATTAAATTATCCCCCACCATGCCCCCGGGACTTGGGCCACCCGGGGGCCAATTAACATCGAAGCGCGGGAGATTGCGCTCGATTGTTTTTTCGGCAGGATTCGCGCACCCTGAGCGCATCCTGCCGATTTAAAAAAATTTTTTTTTTTTGCCCAGGGGGTCCTTGTGGGACCCCTGAGCAGACCTAGGGGGTCAGGGTGTTTCTACCCTGCCCCTTTGTGCGCTTTGCGCACTTGTTTCTGTCCCTCGGTTCTACCGAGGACAAAATGGCTGCCAACATTTCCTGAATCGGAATGTTGACAGCCAGCTGACAGCCAATTAACATGCAGCTCGTGATCGGGACGGTGCGCGCAGGGTGCGCTGAGGGTACGCGGACCCTACTCGGCCATAGATATCACTAACTTTTTACTTTTCATTTTCTCAGCAACTACTGAACGGATTTACACCATTTAACAAAAAGGGTTCTTTCTGAACCAAGAACTACCTCTTTGCCAAATTTGGTGTAATTCCGTTCAGCAGTTCGGGCTGTAGCCGTGTCTAAAGTTTCCTATGGAAAAGTGCATGGGGAAAACGCGTTTTGGGACCCCCTTTTTCTCGGCCCCGCTTGACGAATCCCCCGAGACTTTCAGGGTAGGAGCGGACCGGAGCGGGCCACAAAGTTTGAAAATTTCGCGAAGATACGTCAACCGGCAAGAGAGTTATTTCAAATAGAATGTCGCGGATTTCCTATGGATAATAGGTTGTAACTATAACTATCTACTGGCGACCGCCAGTAGATAATATATATATATATATATATATATATATATATATATATATATATATATATATATATATATATATATATATATATATATATATATAGTTTAAAAAGTAAAAGTATATTCATATATTGCCTTATTTCCTATCTGGTTGTATTGTAAATCCTTGCCTTCATTATCTACTACTGGAGGGTTGTGCAGTACCAGTAGTTGGCCACATGTGGAGCTGAACTCACTCCAGTTATGAGCTGGAGTACATTTACTACTTTTTTTAGTCCTTTTTATTGTTGTAACTTTAGAAGTGCAGTTTGTGACTAGCAAAGGGCTAACTCTTTTGTGGGTGAGTGTCTGTCCCCCAAACCTTTCATAGCCCTCCCTAAACCCCCCCTTACTCCTCCCAAAACCCCTCCTTACTCCTCCTTACTCCTCCCTAAACCCCTTCCATTTAGTAGTAAGTATTTCCTATTCTCCAGCCGCCCCCCTGCCCCACCCACATTTACTATTAATTAGTAATCTTACATTTGTGAGGAATTCCTTTTAGAAACGTTAAGAGAAATGGAGGTGGAGATCTCCACCCACAGTTTTTGAACTGTATTTTTTAGTAAGTAAATAGTATGACTTTACGTACTACAAAATGTAGTTTGTGAATCTGGCTCTATACTTAGATACAAGACAAGAAAACAGCCACCTTTAAAGTTCTATGAATTGTTTTTCAAACAAGACATGGTCTGGTCTACTCTCCTGCAGAATAAACCAGGTTAGTATTATTGTTTTCCCCACTGAGATCTGAGAATGACATTCTTCTAGTGATCCCTATAATCAAAGGACAGAGTAAAGGTGGAAGGTCTTTTTAGTACCTTGCACACAAGCATTGGAGCAACCATCCTTTAGATGTTGCCCCAGACATGATATATGGACACTCAAATCTCAATTAAAAACATGGTTGTCTACCTAGGAGGTCTCAACCTTGACCAGAAACACTTTGAGATGTTCTCTACCAGGCTAGCACTAGTAAGACCGTAGGGGCATTGGTGCACTTAACAAAAGAAATTCCATTCATTACCATAGCTAAATTTAATGTGGATCAAATCACGGATCTGATGCTGGAACAGTTTCACCTTCCACTAGATAACACTGGATTTACCCAAGACAATCTTCCATCATGGATCTTTATACCGGAAGGTGTTCCATAGGAGACATTAAGAGATGGACATCAGCACTCTTTTAACAATATACCATCAAGATAAATATCGTCATGATTGTATTGCCAAGATCTGAGTTGTAACATTAGTTCTTGGGTATAGAACTGTGCAGAATATACTCCACTAGTTTTACCCATGTGAAAATGATTATACAGTTTAATTCTGAAGAAATACCTAGTCCCCCAAAAACCCACATGCAATTTATAGTGACGTCTTAAACTTTCAATTGCATCTGTTGAAAAACATTTCATATAACTTTAAACATAAATTTTGAGTGGGTAAGTTCAACATTTGCTTAGCTGTATTTAAAACATAAATTTTTCAAAATGAGAAGTACATCATGTCTGATGAACCCCATAATATTTACAATCAAAAGATGAGGTAGTTTATCGCTCAGGTTCCTAGTCTGTACATCTGGCTTTACGGTGCAGCTCTTTGTTTGATCTATTGTTCATATTATACGTAAAGTAAGTCATTCTTGAGTCTGCCCATTCAACCATTGGCTTGACCAAAGTCAATCATTACCTTGATCAGCCAGAGGAGTGTACCTCTTTCACCTTTTGCTGTTGGCTGTTTGATGTATCATTCACTTTCTTAGAACGTGGCTTCTTTGCAATGCATGAGGAACTATTTTATACCTAAAAAGTATACTGCATTTTCATACTTTCTACCACATTCAATTCCTTATCTCATAGATACATAATATACACAAAGCTGTCCTTTTTTATTATTTTACTGTAGGATACAATAGATCACTGTTTGGCAACACAAACAAATTGCTAGAAATGCTAAAAGTTAATTCTTCTAATGATTTCCATTTGAGGAAAGCCAGTATGGTGTCCCTGGCAACCAGGGTTGGCTGTCGGCTGCTTATAAGATTCAAAGTGCCCTGAAAAAGGCTGACAAATTGGATTTGCTCATGTTAGGATCGACCTTTCAAATACTCTTTCCATGAAGTCGCTGATTGGTCCCTTCACTAATTTTTTATAATAAATCAAATATATTTTTATTCAAAGTCAATAAGAGAAAAATGGTATGCTGGTTTATGTGCAATTATATTGTTTGTTGTATTTTTGCGAATACCTTTGACATGACATTTTATGTTTGTATTTCATTTTCCCTATGCAGCACATTTTGCACTTTGAAGAATGATTTGCAGGCTTAAAAATGTTTCAAGAAAAATGTTAATACATACAAAATATAAATTAATATTATAAGCAGTAACATCCCTATGAAGATGCACCCCACTGCTATAACATCACATTGCATTTTTTCTTTGGTGAAAATATTGTTTTATGGAACACCACGTGCTATGCTAATGCCAACTTCATATTTTTATAGGGAAATGAGTAAACGCCTGACAGAGGAACAAGCCAAGAAAACTTTTGATCGAGCAATCAAATTAGAACAAGAGTTTGGAGAGTTCTTTACAGGTAATCTATATCCATTTAAAACATGTATGTCATTTAAGATGTCATCATTGATGTCACTGACCATGTCATGAGTGATGTAATATATGTTAGGTCATAAGCAGTGCATTGCAGGGGTGTAAGTTATAGTTAGCTCAGGTAATTATAACTGCTGAATTGTGCTGCTTTTGTACAAGTGAAATATGAGTCTAACTATAACGTCCCTGTAACCTTGTTTTTTTTCAGTAAATTTCTAAGGTTTTTTAAACTCTACTTCCTAACTATAACATCCCTGTAACCTTTGGTTTTTCCAGTGAATTCCTACGGGTTTTTTCATGTTAGTTGCTAACTATAACATCCCTGTAACCTTTCTTTTTTAGTGAATTTCTATGTTTTTTAAATATTATTTCCTAACTATAATGTCCGTGTTACCTTTGTTTTTTTAAGTGAATTTCTACGTTTTTTAAATTTTTATTTCCTACCTGTAACCTTTGAGAATGAGTGTGTGAGTGAGTGCATGCGTGTCTCCGTGGGTGTGTGAGTGAGTGTGTGAGTATCTCAATGGGTGAGTAAAGGGGTGTGTGAGTCTCTGAGTGGCTATGTGAGTGGGTGTGTGTGTCTCTGAGTGGGTCTTTGAGTCAGTGCGTGAGTCTCTGAATAGGTCTGTGAGTTGGTGTCAGAGTGTGAGTGGTTCTGTAAGTGGGTGCATGAGTGTCTGAGTGGGTCTGTGACTGGGTGTACATGTCTGAGTGGGTCTGCGAGTAGGTGCATGAGTGTCAGAATAGGTCATTGAGTGGCTGTGAGAATGTATGAGTGGTTCACTGAGTGGGTACATGAGTGTCTGATTGGGTCCATGAGTGCCTGTGAGAGTGTCTGAGTAGGTCTGTGAGTGGGTGTGTGATTGGGTGTGTGAGTGTCTGAGTGGGTCTGTCTGTGAGTGTTTGAGTGTCTGAATGGGTCTGTCAGTAGGTGTGTGAGTGGGAGTCTAAGTGTCTGTGTGAGTGTGTCAGTAGCTGTGTTAGTGACTGGACCACAACAGAACTGCACCTGCCCCTTTATTCAAAAGAATTCCACAGTTTTGTAGTCTGCTTGGATGCTGAGGGTCCTTGGGGGCAAAAACCCCTCGTGTTACCACCAGTATGTCCCACAATGCGGGATTGCTGGGATTTCATCAGAGACCACTCTCCCTTTGTCCAGCATACTGCAAACACGCCTCCTGGCGCACTACTAGTTCGGGGATAACTCCCCTTGGATGCTGAGGGTCCTTCGGGGCCAAGAACCCCTCCTGATACCTCCAGTAAGTCCCAAACAGCAGGATTGTGGAGAGCTTGTCGGAGGCCCCACCCCCTTTCTCCACCACTCTGCAAACACGCCTCCTGGCACACTGCTGGTTGGGGGATGAAGTCCCCTTGGATGCTGATGATCCTTGGGGCCAAGAACCCCCTCCTGTTCCCTCCAGTAAGTCCCACAGAGCGGAATTGGTGAGAGATCATCAGAGACCCCACCCTCTTTCTGCACCACTCTGCAAACATGCCTCCTGGTGTAGTACTGGTTGGGGGATGAAGTCCCTTGGATGCTGAGGGTCCTTGGGGGCCAAGAACCTCTCCTGTAACTTCCAGTAAGTTCCACACAGTGGGATTGCTAGGAGCTCATCAGAGACCCCGCCCCTTTCTCCACCACTGTGCAAATGTGCTTCTTGGCACACTACTAGTTGGGGGATGAAGCCCCCTTGGATCCTGAGGGTCCTTCGGGGCCAAGAACCCTTCCTGTAACCTCCAGTAAGTCCCACACAGATTGATTGATGTGAGCTCGTGGGAGGCCCCACTCCCTTTCTCCATCACTCTGAAAATGCACCTCTGGTTGGGGTATGAAGTCCCCTTGGATGCTGAGGGTCCTTGGGGGCCAAGAACCCCTCCTGTTACCACCAGTAAGTCCCACACAGCGGGATTACTGAGAGATCGTTTGAGGCCCTGCCCCCTTCCACCACCCCTCTGCAAGCGCACCTCCTGGCACACTGCTGGTTGTGGGATGAAGTTCCCTTGGATGCTGAGGGTTCTTGGGGGTCAACATCCTCTCCTGTTACCTCCGGTAAGTCCCACACAGTGGGATTGCTGAGAGCTCATTGGAGGCCCTTCCCCTTTCTCCACCACTCTGCAAACGCGCCTCCTGGCACACTACTGGTTGGGGGATGAATTCCCCTTGGATCCTGAGGGTCCTTGGGGGCCAAGAACCCCTCCTGTTACCACCAGTATGTCCCACACAGCAGGATTGCTGGAATTTCATCAGAGGCCCGCACCCTTTGTCCAGCACTCTACAAACATGCCTCCTGGCACACTACTGGTTGGGGGATGAAGTCTCCTTGGATGCTGAGGATCGTTGGGGGCCAAGAACCCCTCCTGTTACCACCAATAAATCCCACACAGTGGGATTGCTGAAAGCTGGTCGAAGGCCCCACCCCCTTTCTCCACCACTCTGCAAATGCACCTCCTGGTGCACTGCTGATTGGGGGATAAAGTCCCCTTGGATGCTGAGGATCCTTCGGGGCCAAGAACCGCTCCTGTTACCACAAGTATGTCCCACACAGCGGGATTGCTGGGATTTCGTTGGAGGCTCCACCTCCTTTGTCCAGCACTCTCTAAACACTCTTCCAGGCCCCCCATAATACAATAATAAGCCCCAGCGAGGTGGTGGTCCCTGGGTCAATACTAAGCCGTGGAGGGGGACTCCGTGCGCCTCTCTCCTTTTTTTGAAAAAGCCAGCTTGCCCCTGGGACCTGGCCCACCCGGAGGCTATAGCGTGGAAGCCCGCCCTTGTTTTTTTTTTTTTTTTACTTTCACCAGAGTCGCAGGTCCGGAGACCCCATGACCAGTGCTGGGGGGGTCAGGGTATTCCTTCCCTGCCCCCTTTTATTTTTTAAAATGTTTTCGAGTCCCAAGATTGCTGCCAACACTTCCTGGTTGAAGTGTTGGCAGCCAATCAGATCTCAGCACGTGATTAGGAGGGTTTGCAAAGCCTTAGTGTCCCTATAAATAAAAATTTGAATTTCCTTTAATACTTAAAAACTCACACCAATTGACAAAAAAGTTTGCTTTCTGGACCAACAGCCACCTTTCTGCCAAATTTGGTGTAATTCCGATCAGCAGTTCGGGCTGTAGTCGTGTCTAAAGGTCCGATGGTAATTAACATGGGAAACACATGTTTTTGCCCCCCCTTTTTCTCAGCCCCCGCTTGACGGATCGCCCCGAAACTTTCCATTCACAAAAAGAATCACCGGGGCACTTTTTTGGGAACATTTCTTGAAAATTCGTCGACTGGCGTCAAAGATATAGGCAAGTCAAAAAAATGCTTTTCCTATGGAAACATGGTCCTAACTACAACTACCTACTGGCGACCGCCAGTAGGTAAAATGTATATATATTTATATATTAATATATATTGCCAAAGTTTTCCCAGAGTTAAGGCCGCACTCCACAGCAGCAGGTAACAACCTTTTATTTCGCAAATGAAAGCGGCATTTCATTCCGATATTTCTGTCTTTTTGCCCACGCGTTTCGAAGCTTCTTGCTTCTTCTTCAAAGGCATCGTGAGAGTGCAGCAACAGTGTAAAGCAACCACAGTCCCCGTGCGCTAATTATAGGCCTCAGGTGTGCCTTCCAAATGGTAAATCTTCGCTGTGCATACTGGGACTTATAGTACATTTCTTACTTAATTTTTACCTTTCAATAGGTTCTGCATCAGTTCACGGTTATTTTAGGACCCAATATTAAACAACCCTCCAGTGGGTCTCAGAAATGTCTCACAAATGAAGGCATCGTGAGAGTGCAGCAACAGTGTAAAGCAACCACAGTCCCCGTGCGCAAATTATAGGCCTCAGGTGCGCACGGGGACTGTGGTTGCTTGACACTGTTGCTGCACTCTCACGATGCCTTTGAAGAAGAAGCAAGAAGCTTCGAAATGCGTCGGCAAAAGGACAGAAATATCGGAATGAAATGCAGCTTTCATTTGTGAAATAAAAGGTTGTTACCTGCTGCTGTGGAGTGCGGCCTTAACTCTGGGAAAACTTTGGCAATAATAAATCACGGCGTTCTCCGGCCGTGGAGGCTCGCACCGCTCCCAAAACAAATGAGTCCTCGGGATATGGCAATATTCCGAATCCAACGATGGCACAGCAGAGCAATAAATAAGGAAGGCGGAAGATCGTTCTGAGACCCACTGGAGGGTTGTTTAATATTGGGTCCTAAAATAACCGTGAACTGATGCAGAACCTATTGAAAGGTAAAAATTAAGTAAGAAATATACTATAAGTCCCAGTATGCACCGCGAAGATTTACCATTTGGAAGGCACACCTGAGGCCTATAATTAGCGCACGGGGACTGTGGTTGCATTACACTGTTGCTGCACTCTCATGATGCCTTTGAAGAAGCAAGAAGCTTCGAAACGCATCGGCAAAAGGACAGAAATATCGGAATGAAATGCCGCTTTCATTTGTGAAATAAAAGGTTGTTACCTGCTGCTGTGGAGTGCGGCCTTAACTCTGGGAAAACTTTGGCAAAAATATATATGGACATTTCACTCGTACAAAACCAGAGAAATTCGGCCGTTATAGTTAGTTGAGCTAACTATAACTCGCGCCCCTGCAATGCACTGCTGATGACGTCACATATTACATCACTCATGACATGGTCAGTGACATCACTGATGACATCATCCAGAGACTGGGTGATTTTTTAAAGTTTAAGAATGTTAACCGCTTCGATGCTCATGACGAGACCAGCTCGTCATGAGTCACAGTGGAGCTGTGCTCATGACGAGCTGGTCTCGTCATAACGGCTGCGCGCTGCCCACGCGGGATTAATTCCCCGCCTGTGCGGGAGAATTAATGCGTGGGTGGGGTTGTGACGAGACCAGCTCGTCATGAGCACAGCTCCACTGTGACTCATGACGAGCTGGTCTCGTCACGAGCACCGCGGCGCCGTGCTCACCCCCCCGCCCTCCCGCACCCATGGGGTAATTACCCCCATGGGGAAGGGGTTAATTATAGATATGCAAAGGTGTATTGAAGAATGAGTGGGTGTATGAGTGTCTGAAAGGATGATTTAGTGGGTGCGGGACTGACTGTTTAAGTGAGAGATTAAACGTGTCTTAGTGAATGCATGGGTGAATGACTAATCTGTGTGAATGTCTGCATCAGTCTGTCAGTTGGTGTGTAAGTGGCTGCATGGGTTGGTGAGTAGCTACCTGAGTGTCTACATGGGTTAATGATTGGTTGTCTGATTACCTGTAAGGGGGCCTAAGCGTCTGTGTGGGTGGGGGGTGACTTCCTCCATGGATGTGTGAGTGGGTGATTCAGTGGGTGTATGGGTTCATGAGTGCATCTGCGAGGGGCTGTATGGGTGAGTGAGTGTGCGTATGGCTGTGTTGGTGAGTAAATGGATATCTCAGTGGTTTATGTGTGAGTAACTACATATGTGAAAGCCAGTATATGTAAATGTTGGAGTATATAAGTGACTATATGTGAGAGTGAGTGATTGTGAGAGTGGCTGTATGGATGAGTGTGTGCTTGTGTCAGTGATTGTATAAGAGAGTAAGTATGTGTTAGTATCGGTATGAATAAGTGAGGTGGTGTGTGTATAACTGTATTGGTGAGTAAATGGCAGTGTGATTGAGTCTTTGGGTGACTGACTAGGTGTGTGAGGTTCTCTGTGGATGAGTGGCAGTATGTGAGTGTCTATATGGGTGTATGAGTGCATATATAAGAGGCTGTATTGATGAGTGACTGTGTGTATGAGTGACTGTATCGGTGAGTGAGTGGATTTGTGTAGACCTATGAATCAGTGAGTGGGTATGTACTAACTGGTATTGGTGTGTCTATGGTTTCGAGAATGGTAGTCTGTATTTTAGAGTGGGTGTATGAAAGGTTATATTAGGGTGCGTCAGATATTAAGTGGATGATGTCATCAGTGATGTCATCAGTGATGTCATTTGAGATGTCATCAGTGATGTCATCAGTGATGTCACTGACCATGTCATGAGTGATGTAATATGTGACGTCATCAGCAGTGCATTGCGGGGGCGCGAGTTATAGTTAGCTCAACTAACTATAACGGCTGAATTTCTCTGGTTTTGTACGAGTGAAATGTCCAACTAACTATAACGTTCCTGAAACCTGTGGTTTTTTCAATGAATTTCTAAGGTTTTCTAAATGCTAATTTCTAGCTATAACGTCCCTCAAACCTATAGTTTTTTCAGTGAATTTCAAAGGTTTTTTAAATGCTAATTCCTAACTATAACGTCCCTGAAACCTCTGTTATTTTCAGTGAATTTCCAAGGTTTTTTAAATGCTAATTTCTAACTATGCCTACATAGGTAGGACATTTGCAGAAAGAGGAAGAAAGGCGCAGAAAGAAGCAAGAGAAGTGCAGAAAGAAGCAACAGAAATATAGAAAGAGGCAACAGAAGTGCAGAAAGAAGCAACAGAAATGCAGAAAGAGGCAAGAGAAGTGCAGAAAGAGGAAGAAAGGTGCAGAAAGAAGCAAGAGAAATGCAGAAAGAGGCAACAGAAGTCCAGAAAGAGGAAGAAAGGTGCAGAAAGAAGCAAGAGATGTGCAGAAAGAACCAACAGAGGTGCAGAAAGAGGCCTACTTTGACTGTACCTTACAACAGACACATGCAAAGTAGCCTAATCGCTAATCCTTCTCCCAAGATGTCTTAAACCTAACTTTTCTCTTGAAGGTTCACTATTAATCGACTGCTCAGAATGTTAGGCCTACCAACCAAATATAAAACAGCAATCCTAAGCATATCACTGTTGTAAGTCTGACCAAGTTTGTGAAGGTATGCATGCATGTCTCTGCTTTTACCGACTGACATGTTACATAAAAATAAACATAGAAATACTTGAATATCTGTGTTTCAAACAGCATACTCTGTAAATATGTGTACAAAAAGGTGTATGTATTTTTTTCTGCTCATAATACAGGGCACATGGGTATTGAATAGTATATTTGAGGGGCTCTATAACACCTATATACATAAGATATGTCTGCCTGTACAACTGAATGACAGAGCAAAACTGAGAACATTTAACCACCTATAGAAGAAGCTACTCACTTTTTAAGCTACCATCTTCAGATGCATAACACATGTGAGAATACATATACAGGTAGACATATACCTCAGTCACAAGAGCACGCAGACCGTTAAACAGCTTGCACTTCCTATTTGAGTACAGAAAGAGGCGAGAGAAGTACAGAAAGAAGCAAGAGATGTGCAGAAAGAAACAAAAAAAGTGCAGAAAGAAGGAACAGAGGTGCAGAAAGAGGCAACAGGGGTGCAGAAAGAGGGAAGAGGCGTGGAGAAAGAGGCAAGGGGCTGCAGAAAGAAGCCAGAGAGCTGAAGTAAGAAACAAAAGAAGTGCAGAAAGAAGGAACAGGGGTGCAGAAAGAGGCAAGAGGGGTGCAGAAAGAGGGAAGTGGGGTGAAGATAGAGGTAAAAGGGGTACAGAAAGAAGCAAGAGAGGTGCAGAAAGAAACAAAGGAAGTACAGAAAGAAGGAACAGAGGTGCAGAAAGAGGCAAGAGGGGTGCATAAAAAAGGAAGAGGGGTGCAGAAAGAGGCAAGGGGGTGTAGAAAGAAGCAAGAGAGCTGCAGAAATAAGCAAGAGAAGTGCAGAAAGAAGCAACAGATTTGCAAAAAGACGGATGAGGGGCGGAGAAAGAGGCAAGCAAGTGCAGAAAGAAACAACAGAGATGAAAAAGGAGGGAGAAAGGTGGAGAAAGAGGAAAGAGGGGTACAGAAATAAGCAAGAGAGGTGCAGAAAGAAACAAAAGAAGTACAGAAAGAAGCAAGAGAGGTGCAGAAAGAGGCAAGAGGAGTGCAGAAAGAGGGAAGAGGGGTACAGAAAGAGGCACGAGGGGTGCAGAAAGAAGCAAGAGAGGTACAGAAAGAAGCAAGAGAAGTGCAGAAAGAAGCAACAGAGATGCAGAAAGGGGGAAGTGGGGTGGGGAAAGAGGCAAGAGGGATATAGAAAGAAGCAAGAGAGTTACAGAAAGAAACAAAAGAGGTGCAGAAAGAGGCAAGAGGGGAGCAGAAAGAGGGAAAAGGGGTGCAGAAAGAGGCACAAGGGTTGCAGAAAGAAGGGACAGAGGTGCAGAAAGAAGCAACAGAGGTGCAGAAAGAGGGATGAGGGGTGCAGAAAAAAGCAAGGGAGGTGCAGAAAGAAACAAAAGAAGAGCAGAAAGAAGGAACAGAGGTGCAGAAAGAAGCAAGAGGGGTGCAGAAAGATGGAAGAGGGGTGCAGAAAGAAGCACGAGTGGTGCAGAAAGAAGCAAGAGAGGTGCAGAAAGAAGCAAGAGTAGTGCAGAAAGAAGCAACTGAGGTACAGAAAGAGGCAAGAAGGGGGCAAAAAGAGGGAAGAGGGGTGTAGAAAGAGGCAGAAGGGGTGCTGAAAGAAGCAAGAGATGTGCAGCAGGAAACAAAAGAAGTGCAGAAAGAAGGAACAGAGGTGCAGAAAGAGACAACAGGGGTGGAGAAAGAGGCAAGGTGGTGCAGAAAGAAGCAAGAGAGCTGCAGAAAGAAACAAAAGTACAAAAAGAAGGAACAGAGGGGCAGAAAGAGGCAAGAGGGGTGCAGAAAGAAACAGAAGAAGTACAGAAAGAAGCAACAGAGGTGCAGAAAGAGGCAAGAGGTGTGCAGAAAGAGGAGAGAGGGGTGCAGAAAGTGGTACGAGGAGTGCAGAAAGAAGCAAGCGAGGTGCATAAAGAAGCAAGAGAAGTGCATAAAGAAGCAACAGAGAAGCATAAAAAGGGGGAAGTGGGGTGGAGAAAGAGACAAGAGGGATACAGAAAGAAACGAGAGGTGCAGAAAGAAACAAAAGAAGTGCAGAAGGAAGGAACAGAGGTGCAGAAAGAGGCAGGAGGGGTGCAGAAAGAGGGAAGAGGGGTGTGAAAGAGGCACAAGAGGTGCAGAAAGAGGCAGGAGGGGAGCAGAAAGAGGGAAAGGGGTGCAGAAAGAGGCACCAGGGTTGCAGAAAGAAGGGGCAGAAAGAAGCAAGAGAAGTGCAAAAAGAAGCAACAGAGGTGCAGAAAGAGGGATGAGGGGTGGAGAAAGAGGCAAGAGAGGTGCAGAAAGAAGCAACAGAGATGCAAAAACGGGGAACAGGGGTGGAGAAAGTGGCAAGAGGGGTGCAGAAAGAATCAAGAGAGGTGCAGAAAGAAACAAAAGAGGAGCAGAAAGAAAGAACAGAGGTGCAGAAAGAAGCAAGAGGGGTGCAGAAAGATGAAAGAGGGGTGCAGAAAGAAGCACGAGTGGTGCAGAAAGAAGCAAGAGAGGTGCAGAAAGAAGCAAGACTAGTGCAGAAAGAAGCAACAGAGGTACAGAAAGAGGCAAGAAGGGGGCAAAAAGAGGGAAAAGGGGTGCAGAAAGAGGCACCAGGGGTGCAGAAAGAAGGAAGAGATGTGCAGCAGGAAACAAAAGAAGTGCAGAAAGAAGGAACAGAGGTGCAGAAAGAGACAACAGTTGTGGAGAAAGAGGCAAGGGGGTGCAGAAAGAGGCAAGAGAGCTGCAGAAAGAAACAAAAGAAGTGCAAAAAGAAGGAAAAGAGGTGCAGAAAGAGGCAAGAGGGATGCAGAAAGAGGCAAAAGGGGTGCAGAAAGAAGCAAGATGTGCAGAAAGAAACAAAAGAAGTACAAAAAGAAGGAACAGAGGTGCAGAAAGAGGCAAGAGGGGTGCAGAAAGAAACAGAAGAAGTGCAGAAAGAAGCAACAGAGGTGCAGAAAGAGGCAAGAGGAGTGCAGAAAGAGGGAAGAGGGGTGCAGAAAGAGGCACGAGGGGTGCAGAAAGAAGCAAGAAAGGTGCATAAAGAAGCAAGAGAAGTGCATAAAGAAGCAACAGAGATGCAGAAAGGGGGAAGTGGGGTGGAGAAAGAGACAAGAGGGATACAGAAAGAAACGAGAGGTGCAGAAAGAAACAAAAGAAGTGCAGAAGTAAGGAACAGAGGTGCAGAATGAGGCAAGAAGGGTGCAGAAAGAGGGAAGAGGGGTGTGAAAGAGGCACGAGGGGTGCAGAAAGAAGCAAGAGGGGTGCAGAAAGAAGCAAGAGAGTTGCAGAAAGATACAAAAGAAGTGCAGAAAGAAGGGACAGAGGTGCAGAAAGAAGCAAGAGAAGTGCAGAAAGAAGCAACAGAGGTGCAAAAAGAGGGATGAGGGGTGGAGAAAGAGGCAAGAGAAGTGCAGAAAGAAACAACAGAGATGCAAATAGGGGGAACAGGGGTGGAGAAAGTAGCAACAGAGGTGCAGAAAGAAGCAAGAGAGGTGCAGAAAGAAACAAAAGAAGTGCAAAAAGAAGGCTCAGAGGTGCAGAAAGAGGCAAGAGGGGTGCAGAAAGAGGGAAGAGGGGTGCAGAAAGAAGCACGAGGGGTGCAGAAAGAAGCACGAGTGGTGCAGAAATAAGCAAGAGGAGTGCAGAAAGAAGCAACAGGTGTAGGAAAAGGCAAGAGGGGTGCAAAAAGAGGGAAGAGGGGTGCAGAAAGTGGCACGAGGGGTGCAGAAAGAAGCAAGAGACGTGCAGAAAGAAACAAAAGAAGTGCAGAAAGAAGGAACAGAGGTGCAGAAAGGGGCAACAGGGGTGCAGAAAGAGGGAAGAGGGGTGGAGAAAAAGGGAAGGGGGTGCAGAAAGAAGCATGAGAGCTGCAGAAAGAAACAAAAGAAGTGCAGAAAGAAGGAACAGGGGTGCAGAAAGAGGCAAGAGGGGTGTAGAAAGAGGCAAAAGGGGTGCAGAAAGAAGCGAAAGGTACAGAAAGAAACAAAAGAAGAGCAGAAAGAAGGAACAGAGGTGCAGAAAGAGGGGTGTGAAAGAGGCACGAGGAGTGCAGAAAGAAGCAAGAGATGTGCAGAAAGAAACAAAAGAAGTGCAGAAAGAAAGAACAGAGGTGCAGAAAGAGGCAACAGGGGTGCAGAAAGAGGTTGGATGGCTGGAGAAAAAGGCAAGGGGGTGCAGAAAGAAGCAAGAGAGCTGCAGAAAAAACAGAAGAAGTGCAGAAAGAAGGAACAGAGGTGCAAAAAGAGGCAAAATGGGTGCAGAAAGAAGTGAGAGGTGCAGAAAGAAACAAAAGAGGTGCAGAAAGAAGGAACAGAGGTGCAGAAAGAGGCAAGAGGGGTGCAGAAAGAGGCAAAATGGGTGCAGAAAGAAGTGAGAGGTGCAGAAAGAAACAAAAGAAGTGCAGAAAGAAGGAACAGAGGTGCAGAAAGAGGCAAGAGGGGTGCGGGAAGAAGGGTGTGAAATAGGCACGAGGGGTGCAGAAAGAAGCAAGAGAGGTGCAGAAAGAAGCAACAGAGGTGCAGAAAGAGGGAAGAGGGGTGGAGAAAGAGACAAGAGAAGTGCAGAAAGAAGCAACAGAGATGCAGAAAGGGGGAAGAGGGGTGCAGAAAGAAGCAAGATAGGTGCAGACAGAAGCAAAAGAAGTGCAGAAAGAAGGAACAGAGGTGCAGAAAGAGGCAGGAGAGGTACAGAAAGGGGGAAGAGGGGTGCAGAAAGAGGCAAGAGAGGTGCAGAAAGAGGCAAGAGGGGTGCACAAAGAAGCAAGTGAGGTGCAGAAAGAGGCAACAGAGGTGCAGAAAGAGGCAAAAGAGGTGCAGAAAGTAGAAGAGATGTGCAGAAGAGATGTGCAGAAAGAGGAAAGAGAAGAGCAGAAAAAGAAAGGTGCAAAAAGAAACAACAGCTTGAGTGCTGAGAGTGGTCCAAGGCCACGCCCCCTTTTTACACTACTCTGCAAACGTGCCTCCTGGCGCACTGCTGCTCAGGGGATGAAGTCCACTTTAGTCCTGAGGTCCTCAGGACACAGGAGGACCTCATCGCCCCACCAGCAATGCGCCAAGAGGCGCGTTTGCAGAGTAGTGTAAAAAGGGGCGTGGCCTCAGAACACCTCTCAGCAATCCCACTGTATGGGGCTTACTGGAGGTACCTGGTGGGCTAGTTGGCCCCTAAGGACCCTTAAGATTCTAGGGGACTTAATCTCCCAACCCAGAACGCAGAGTGGTGCAGGGAGGGGGCGGGGTCTCCGGCGAGATGCCGGCTTCTCTTTTATTTATTTTTTTAGAAGGAGGGCTGTGTAGCCCCCCTTCTCTTAGTAATTTTGGGTCCCTGGGGACCCCATTTGTTTTGGGTTTTTTTAAACAAGAAAGAGGCAGCGCGGCCCCCCACCCGAGGCCATTTTCGGCCCCGGGCACCCCATCCCCCGGGGCATGGCCTAATTTAAAAAAAAGTTTTGGGGATGATCACGGAAGGGTGGCCGCGTGGCCCCCCCTTCCCTGGGCCACTATTGGCCCCGGGGACCCCACCCCCGGGGCCTGGCCTAGTTTTTTTAATTTTATTTTTCCCAGGAGGGGGTGGCATGGCCCCCCTTCCCTTGGCCACTTCTGGCACCAGGGACCCCATCCCCCGGGGCCCGGCCTTATTTTTTTTTCTTATTCCACGGGATGGGGGCCGCGTGGCCCCCCTCCCCTGAGCCACTTCTAGCCCTGGGGACCCCATCCCCCGGGGCTGGCCCTCATATTGGGGACTGCGGGGGAGCCCCAATGCCCCCGCGGTACCTGCCGGCTCCCCGCCTCCTGCGGGAGCCGGCATTGCTTTTGGACAAGGGGAGCTGCTGACATGCAGCTCCCCTTGTCCAAAAGCAATTTGCTTCGCTTCATGAAAGCGAGAGCAGGTTTCTGCTCTCGCTTCCATGAAGCGAAGCAGAGTTTGCAATGACAGGACGGGAGCTGTGCTCCCGCCCTGTCATTGCAAACTGCAATGTCCTTGGGTTAGACACCCCGGGACATTGCTGGAGCCGGCCCTGGGGAGTGGCTGTCCCCAAGGCCATCTAGGGCTCCAGGAGAGGGGCCTCAACGGACCCCTGCACTTCATTCATCTATGCCCCAGGGAGGTGGTGGTCCCCGGGGCAGTGTCAGGGGGCTCGAGCCCCACCACACACAGTTTTTTAAAGTAGCCCCGGGGAGGTGGCGGTCCCCGGGGCTTGGGGGTTCCCGTGAGGCCCCCCGCCCATAATTAAATAAAGCCCCGGGGAGGTGTCGGTCCTCGGGGCTTGGGGGGGCCCGCGAGGCCCCCACGCATAATTTAGGAAAGCCACGGGGAGGTGGCTGTCCCCGGGGCTGCGGGGGGCCCTTCAGGTCCCCCGCTCATAATTAAATAAAGCCCTGGGGAGGTGGCGGTCCCCGGGGTTTGGCACCCATAATTAAATAAAGCCCCGGGGAGGTGGTGGTCCCCGGGGCTGTGGGGGGGCTGCGTACCCCTGCGCATAATTTACGAAAGCCCCAGAGAGGTGGCGGTCCCCAGGGCTGCAGGGGGGCCCCGTGCCCCCCGCCCATAATAATAAAGCCCCGGGAAGGTGGCGGTCGCCGGGGCTGAGGGGGCCCACGCGGCCCCCGCATATATTTGCTTATTGCCCCCGGGACCTGGCCCAGCCAAGGGCTTATTAAAACGAAGCGCGCACACCGCGCTTCATTTTTTTTCACCGTGATTCACGAATCCCGCCGAATTGTTTTTCACAAAAATGCGTTTTTTGGCCCCGGGGTCAGGGTGTTTCTACACTGCCCCCTTTTCTTGTTTTTTATAGTTTTCTTACCTTTTTTCTTGTGACTCGGTTATTCCGAGTCACAAGATGGCTGCCAACACTTCCTGGTTTGAAGTGTTGGTAGCCAATCAAAATGAAGCTCGTGCTCGGGAGGGTTCGGCCAATCAGATCTCACAATTCTCAAATATCGATATCTGTAAATCTTTAAATATTTCAAAAACAACTGAACAGATTTACACCATTTAAAAAAAACTGTAGCTTTCTGAACAAAGAGCTACCTTTTTGCCAAATTTGGTGTAATTCCATTTAGCAGTTCGGGCTGTAGCTTTGTCTAAAGTTTCCTATGGAAATGAACATGGAGAAAACGTGTTTTGGGACCCCCTTTTTTCTTGGCCCCCGCTTGACGAATCACCCCAAAACTTTCAAGACAGGAGCTGACCTGAGCGAACCATTAGTTTTGAAAATTTCGCGAAGATTCGTCAAACGGCGCCAAAGATATTGGCAAAAGAAAAAACACTTTTTGAATAGAAACGAAGTCCTAACTATAACTACCTACTGGCGACCGCCAGTAGGTATATATATATATATATATATATATATATATATATATATATATATATATATATATATATATATATATGTATATACATATATATATGTATATATATATATATATATATATATATATATATCACACACTTCCAACCCACAATGCAAAAGGAAGGAACAGCACTCCTTGGAGTTGAAATATACTTTGAGGTTTATTCCAGCAAAGCTCAAAAAATCAATAAAAGAGCATCTTAAGTGTTGCAACGTGAAGCCTTTTTCACAACGCTGGCTCACAGTTAGTATACACAATTTATCATGGCGGTCAAAAGAGACACAAAAGAAGGGCGCAAACAATTCATCATCATATTCTCTAATTTTGGTGGCCATCTTGTAACATGTTCATGCCATCATTTACTCAAGTCATTATTTAACAGTTAACATCATCTGAAAGTAACATATCCAATACCAGGGCTGAGAAAACAAAGTAAAATATCAGATGAGCATTACGAAATACGGCATTACGATATTTCAACTGGAATACAACGTCTAAAAAGACAATGATACAATGTTGTATTCTTATACCCAGAATACTTGGAACTCAAAAGAGAAAACAAAAACAAAAATATTCGTTTTTTTAACTAAATGAATGAAAAAGATTTCAGGGAAATTCCCTCCCTGTCACATTCCCCGCCCTCACTGACAGACTGGCGGCTATATATGTTGTGTGTTTAGCAAATTTCCACATAAGTGGGGGGGCGTGGCCAACTGCAGGAGAAGATGGCCGCACAATAGCGCGGCTACGGCCTCTACCACCGCATCTCCGTAATTACCTTGAAGAGATCTGGCTGCACGAGACGTGCATTGGGCTGCGGCGAAGCCAGGAACCTGGTGACTCGCCTCCGAGAGCTTTGGGGCGGCTTTCGGTGAGGCTGGAAGTCCGTGGAGTTTGCGGCCTGAACGAGCGCAGAAGCCATGGTGAGACGAGAGCGCGATCCTGACCGCGAGACGGCGGACCTGGATGTATGGCAGTGGTGCGCCCACGTTTGGAGCAGTGAAGGGGGGCCTTCCACTCACCACGGCGTTGAGGAAGCAAAGGAGATCAGGACCGGGCGATGGAGGTGTGGAATCCTGAGAGGGGTGCTCCAAGCAAGTGAGGCCCAGCGGCATAACCCCCCCTCCAGTGAAAAGCCCGTGACCGGCTGAGGCCCGGTGAGACCGTGCAGAGCCTCCAGAAATATGCCGATGTGACCGGCTGTGTGCCTGACCTGAGACGTTGAGCGATACCAGTGCACCCAGGGCTGCGCCGCTCTGGGCCATTCGCTGGCGTTCTCTCTGGGCGGGGGGTTATCCTGACTCCCAGTGGCACTTGTGAGGCAGCATAGTGCAGGGAGACACCGAGGCAGGCTGCAGGTTCGTGAGGACCCCCCCCCCAAGGTGGAGGCGGGGTGTGCCTGGTTGGCGCAGAGAAACTGGGCATTGAGAGACAGTGGAGGGCTCGGGCTGCAGCAATGGTCGAGACCAGCTTTCCGTGGTGAAGAGGCCAAGGACTGTCGCCACATCCACGCTGCACTAGTTTACTGGAGCACCACACATTTACAGGCGTGCACTCCGGGGGCGACAAGGTCCCTCGAAGGGGAAAACCGATACGCGGCAGTGAGTACCCCAACACTACACACGTAAGACCAAGGAGCTTGCTTCTCCGGGCGCAACATGGCAACCAGCAAAGGTGGGCGTAGCTCGCATCAGCCCAAACTAGACAAATTCTCATGGCAGAAAATACAGGAGGGAGGAACAGCGCAGCCTAACTCAGAACAGGAGGCACAGCGGAAGCCGACAGAGCAGGAATCCCCCAAGCTACATGACATAATGGCTGCAATTACCAGTGTGCGCACCTCCTTGGTGGAGCGCCTAGACTCCAAGGATATCTCCCTGCTGCGGGCAGACCTTAGAAAAATGGATTCCAGGGTCAAAGAGGTGGAGGATGTAGCTCAAGGCCTGGTCACGGACACAACAGCTCTCAAGAAACAAGTCTCAGATCTGCAAGTCCGTACTGAAACTTTAACTGCTCAGCTGGACGACTATGAGGGCAGATCGAGAAGGAATAACGTCCGGAGTGCCGGAGAGAGCCGAGGGACCAGCCGCGAAGCACCTGCGGCACAAGAACCTCTCCAACTATTTCTCCATAGAGTGAGCGCATCGTGTGCCGGGGGGCAGGCCTAAGCCAGGTGCACCCCTCCGACCCATCCTGGCTCGGGTGTTTAACTTTAGAGACTGAGACATTATCCTTCAAACCGCACGCTGTGCACCGCCTCTTAAGTACGTAAACAGCACAATAACATTCTTTCCGGACTTCACTGCAAAAGAACAGAGGCAAAGGCGCTCTTTTCTGTAGGGCAAAATAAATCCTCAGGGAGAGGGAACTTAAATACGCCATGTTGTTCTCAGCGAAGAGGCAGAAGGCAAGAGTTGGTTCTTCACCGAGCAGGGGGAAGTCTGGGAGTGGCTGGAAGGATGGCAGCGAGTGGGCGATCGAGACAACACAGGCCAACGAGAGCGGCGTGCAGGGAACCGGTCCTAGGATGCTTGTTTCCAGTCCAGGGAGGACCTGGCCTGGCAGTTCGGGCTGGACTGTTCCCATTGGGTGCAGGGTCAAGACTGATTTGCATATGGCTGGGTCCAAACTGGAATGGCATGGTGAGCAAAAAAACGATGGATTTAGGCCCAGATCTCTGTACTGGGGTGTATGTATGACATTGTTCTGCATTCTGTCCATCAATTGTTCTTTTTGCAGAAATCACAGGAGCGGCAGGATCCTGACCAAGGGGACAAAGACAAGCATATTACGAGTAACTCATGAATTGTTTGGAAGGATCCATATCGGCGATTTGAGGGGGGCCTCTCCCGGGGATGCGAGAGACCTGGACAGTTCATTTCGGTAATTTGCAACTTGATCCAAGGAGTCACCTCGGCGGCCTTTTGGAGACTAATGGGCTCGATCGAGAGACCAGCTTTACTACATGTGGGGGAAGGACGGTGGTAACGGCCGGAGGTTGGCAGAACAAGGAGCGGTTGAGTATAAAAATGACTATATGCATGCGTCTTTTGGAGCAAACTGTTTGATCGTGTATGGAGGGCGGTGGTAGGCGGGCCTGGTTCACGACTCCTCCAACACAGGGATGGGTGGGCAACGGGCACTCTGCACAGTTGGGGAGGCAGGCCTATGGATACAGTCATGCAGGGAGGCAGGTTGGGGGGGTCGGTCATTAGGGAGGGGGGTTGTAAAGTTGTTTGTTATATTGCAGCAACAACACAAATCATTATCGCCACCTACGAGGTCGGGTCCATTACAACACACCAAAGAAGCACCAGGGCAACAAGGTGCAAGAGTAGGCCGTGCTCATGCCAAGAGCGGAACCGCTCTTTCCTTTCCCGGTGACGACGGCACAGATGGCAGGTGAGGCAGTGCATGGTGTGGGTGCTCCTGGGAGGGAGGTTGAGGCGGCAGTGTCCTTTTGAATACTCTTCTGGAACGTAAATGGTCTTGGGGACAAACTCAAGAGGGCGATAGTGCTTCAATATATTAAAAGACAGGCCCCAAACGTGGTGCTACTCCAGGAGACCCACTTGATTGGAAATATTTGTGAGGCGCTCAATAGATGGGGGTACAGGCTCATAGTGCACTCAGGGTTCACTTCGATGCTCCAGAAGGACAGGGATACTGATGTACAAGCAAGTCCCCTTCACGGTGACAAGCATATACACTGATCCACAAGGCAGATTTGCAGGGATGACTGGATGCTGGGAGGGCACAAGGATCAATGTCCTGTCCGCCTATATACCCCCTGCCCTGCATAAAATAGTACTACCTGATATGAGCAAAATGATTCTCGAGTTCCCCAAAGGGGCACTAGTAATAGTGGGTGACTTAAACATGACCCTCAATGATCACCTAGACAGACTGCTGCCGAGAACCAGCACATTGCACACGCAATACTATGTCTGAATTCCTGACTGCCCTGGGGTTGATAGACGTGTGGCGCGAAACCCACCCTGATGGGCAACAATTCACGTTCCACTCCGGGGCACATAATAGCCTATCCTGGATTGACCACACACTTACTTTCACGGGGGACAAACAGTACTTCTTGGAAGTCACCCACCTAGCTAGTGGGATCTCAGATCACGCTCCACTATGGGCCAAATATAGCTTGGGCAAGAAGTTCATGCGGCGATCCATATCAATTAGCCCCTGGTACCTTGCGATACCACACATTAGAGCAGACGTTGTTAAAACCACTGAATACTATTTTAAGGAAAACGTTGAATCTGTCCAGTCCCAGCAGACCATCTGGGAAGCATATAGGGCGGTCGTGAAGGGGCAGGCACTCTCCCTTGCGGCTGGACATGGGAAAGAGAAAAGGGCCAAGTTAGAGGCAATTGAGCGAGAAATATTGGCTCGGAACAGTCCCCCACCTCCCTACTAGATGAAGATACCCGGCATACACTTGCGGTGAAACTTCAAGAATATAAGAACGTAGTGGCAGAAACAGCAAACAGTAAACTTCGAGCGATACAACATAGAATCTATGAACTCGGAGATAGAGCGAGCAAGTTACTTGCCTGGTTAGACAAGAGAGATAAGGCAGGGAGATGGGTTATGACCATAAGGGACTCAAAGGGGAATGGCTGTGAGATCCACAGGAGATTGCGGAGGCCTTCGCAGACCGCTACGCACGTCTCTCTTCCCCAGAAGCATCCGGAACGATCGAAGAGGCTACGGACTTATTAAAGGATGTCCAAATCCCAGTCCTCCCCCGAGAGCATAGGCAGTAACTCGAAGAAGATCTTACGGCAGAGGAAATAGTTGCGGCTATACAGAGTACACAATCTGGTATGGCCATGGGGCCTAACGGCATCCCACTGAGCTTCTCAAGCTAACTGCTACAAAGGTGGCACCCCATCTTCTAAACATGCATGAAGAAAGCAAGCGGGTGCTGGAGCTGCCCAAAGGTCAGCGACTGGCGTCCGTGGTGGTTATTCACAAAAGTGGCAAGCCAGCGGAGGAGTGTTCATCGTACAGGCCTATTTTCCTCCTCAATATGGAGGTTAAAATTTTGACCCAGGTCCTGGCTCAACGACTGATCCCAGTGGTGACCAAGCTCGTACATCAGGACCAGTCCGGATTTATGCCAGGTCGAAACACCGCCCTCAACCTGAGATGATAAAGTGCAGTTCTAGGCCGAAGGAACAGCATACAGGAGGGCGCTGCAATACTGTCTCTAGATGCCCGTATGGCCTTCGACACGGTCGAGTGGTCATACATGTTTGCAGTCCCAGAGCGCATGGGTTTGGGTGGCACATTTTTGGCATGGCTTCAATTGCTATATACTGCCCCACTGGCCCAAGTAGTAGTTAATGGGCATACATCCCGTACATTTTGCTTAAATCGGGGATCAAGGCAGGGCTGCCCGCTGTCCCCACTCCTGTTTGCTTTGATACTGGAGCCTCTGGCAAGCTGGATACGGGGAGATCCAATTATCCAGGGACTAAGGTGGACAGAGGGGCGAGAGGACAGAATCTCGCTATACGCAGACGATGTGCTGCTATACATCGCGTTGCCACGATTCTCCATTGCCGGGGTCCTACAGATCTGCTCCACTTTTGGGCGGTACTCCGGCTATACCATTAACTGGTCCAAGTCAGTGGTGTTCCCCCTATGGGGCACGGTTCCGGCCCTGCCGGTGTTCTGTGGAGCTAAAATCGAGACAGAGGGTTTTACCTATTTGGGCATCTATGTCACTTCCAGGGAGGATGTTTTTTACGGGTGGAATCTTCTCGCCCCGCTCGTCCGACTGAAGGGAGATGTGCAGCATTGGCGGTCCCTGCCGCGCTCCCTGTTGGGAAGGGCTGCATTATTTAAAATGATGGCACTGCTGCAATTTCTATATGCCCTGCAAAATACGCTGTACGCGATTCTGGATACATACTTCAAAACAATACACAGGGAGGTTAGAAACCTATGTGGGATGGGAGACCGCCCTGCATCGCCACTCATAAACTCGTCCGGGGGTGGTACGATGGCGGCATCGCACTTCCCAATATCCGTGTCTATTATTGGTAGGCACAGCTGGTGGTTGTTAATAGATGGGCCCACCGTGGTCAGGTTGACCCGGCGTGTCATATGGACGAGTGGCTCATGGGAACTGGGGGATTTAATGAAGCACTGTACACCAACCCAAGAAAACAAGATCTTACGGGGCCAACAGCCCAGACGGTCGCAATCTGGCACAAAGTCACGAAACAGCTGGGATGGAGCAACAAGGTGACGCTTGCCACACCCCTCTGGTGGGCAGAAGACCTGGGGAAGCTAGGTCGATACCAGGGGTTTCACAAATGGGATATCATTGGCATATCTAAGGTAAAAGACCTGTGGGCGAGGGGGGCAATGATCCCATTCACGGAACTACAAAAAAATATGAGTTAGCCGAGAGAGAGCTCTTTAGACACTCCCAAATTAGGCACGCCCTCAAGGGGGTGGTCTCAGGAGGGGAGGACTTGCCGAAGACATCTCCTCTGGAGGATGGGCTCCTTTCTGAATACATGCCGAGCAAGGCCATCTCACTGACATATAAAAAAATCATTAATAACCTACCGGACCCGTTGCTTAGCCTCCGGGAAAGGTGACAGGCAGATGTCGGTGATCTGGAGGGAGGCGCTTGCGTCACCTCGCGAGGTGGCGATATCATCGAGATTGCGACTCGTTCAATTGAAAATACTCCACAGGTCCTATATTACATGCACCACACTTGTTAAAATGGGCAGGCTTGAGGAAGCGGGTGTAGAAGAGCATGTGGAGGTACTGGCATCTTCTTCCATACTATCTGGGAGTGTCCACCCATCCAACAATTCTGGGGGGCAATAATTACATGTATGAAGAAAGCAAATGGTGACACAGTATCACGGTCTCCTACAGTGTGCCTGTTGAATGTGTGGGAACCTACCGATCTCAATAGTGCGGAGCGGCTATGGTCTATGGTCTACTATGGATCTGATGATTGCGAAACAAAATATTGCTCTTAAATGGGGGGTGGCGGAGACGCCGACTCTGGCCGAATGGAAGCAAGATATGGATTGGTGTATGATTGCTGAAGCGGAAGTCTACAAGAATAGAGGATGCTCCAGGAAGTGGGACCGTGTCTGGGGGAAATGGAATACGTTTAGAGGAAATATATGTAACCCTCCACATGCCCGGAGTTTCCCTGCTGGTGGGGAAGATAGCGGAGTGGAGGACCCAATTGCAACTATATGAGGTGGTTCTACATGTCATCGTTAAATTGCCTTGGAGGGTGTAATGAAAGACTGTGCCCATGTGGGTTAAGAGATGTACGGCTACTAAACTGTTTTTATTTTCAAAATGTTCAATAAAAAGATTTTTTTTTTAAATTCCACTTAAGTGTGTATGTATTAGAAATATACCTTCTAAATACTCTGGCAGATCATAGTCGTAGATCGAGATCTTTAGATACTTGATAACATAAATCAGAAACCTCTCGCCCCATTGGGCAAACTCCAGCATGTTATTTTGCCATGGTTAAATCATGTCTCCAGTGAGCAATATGAGCTTAAATATACATATGGCAAAACACTCCTGCCCCATTGGGCCAAGCAGTAACAAACAGTTGTCTATATATGATACTACGGTATCACATGGACCTCTGATCATTCTTCTCACAGTGATACTCTACACACCAAGGTAACAAAATTACAATAATTGAATTAACATTTCTAATCATTCGTGAAACACTGAAAGAATTCTCAATAAAATATAAAAGAAAATAAAGATATCTCAGCTCTTTTGTGTCACTCTCATGGAACCGGTAGTCCACACTCCAATGAGTCAGTTACATCTAGATTGGTCCTGAAAAATAGAAAATATATTATATGAGAAACAATAAGGTTTGCACCCACCCTCTCCAAAACTATGTCACCATTGTGTCATAACTGGGTACATAAAAACAATGTTAAAATCATATAGAACTTGGCTAATTTCTCTAATGTTACTACAGGTAAGTATGCATCTTCTCATCGACATTCAGGCCCATGGGTTCTCTTGTATTCAACTGTAGAATGTACTTACACTCTAACTGCCTGAGTGCCCTCTCTCTATCACCACCTCTGGGTGATTTCTCTTCCTGATCAATCACAGTATATGTCAGGGACTGAGGATTACAATTGTGTTGTTGCTTGAAGTGGCGTGCCACAGGGTAAGTTTCATCTTTATTTCTAATTGCCCGTATATGCTGCAATATTCTCTTATGTACTTGTAGGATAGTGCTGCCCACATATTTCTTGTCACACGGACAGGCTAGCACATAAACTACAAATTCAGACTTGCAATTGAGAGATTTATTTATTGCTTTTCTCTCCCCTAAGTCAGTGTGGAATACCGTGGTATTCACACCATGCACGCAGCACCTAGCGCCCGGAGGCGCTTTGAAAATCTGTGCGGGCTCCCGCAGCGCAGGAAGCCCGGCTTCACTGCCCTGTTGTTTGCCTCGCCGTTCTTTTGGCCTGAGGGGGACTCAAACTACTCGTTCCAGCCTACAACGCGGCCGGTGCCGCACACGTCAGCTCCTAGCGCCCGGAGGCGCTTTAAAAATCTGCGCGGGCTCCCACAGCGCGGGAAGACCGTCTTCACTGCTCTGCTGTTTGCCTCGCCGTTCTTTTGCCCTTAGGGGGACTCAAACTACTCGTCCCAGCCTACGACGCGGCCGGTGCCGCACACGTCAGCTCCTAGCGCCCGGAGGCGCTTTAAAAATCTGCGCGGGCTCCCGCAGTGCGGGACGCGCCCGGGTCAAGCCCGGGCCAAGGGCGGGCCCATCTGTGCCCGTCCGCAACCAAAAGAGGCCGGGCCAGGCCTATCCTCTAGGATTGTGGACACTGTGATCTGGGAGACTTCCTCATTTTCGAACAGAAGGTAAGCGAGGTCCTGGGCTTTTTGGATTTTGGTCTCGGCCTGCGCTCTCCTGACCATCAGCGACTAACTTGTAACAGCGGATACTCAATTCTGGACTGTACGTGGACATAGACTATTGATTACAGACCGCAGATACACATACATATACAGCCGTTTTTGGGTTTAATAAACTACTAGATAATTATATTCTGTACAGTAACCAATCTGTTTGTTTATGCGCATGTGCGAGAGTTATTAACTGGTTGCTTAGTACATCTATGTTCACAGTATTTTCTGTTTTTGGGATACGTTTATGGAATTAAGAATGGGCAAGAAAAAGGCTAATATTGTTCCGCCCCAACGTGCAAAAAAGGCAGCCGTAAAAACTCAGCACACGCTTATGAGCTACCTCACGGGGGCTATGGGGGCCATAGAGAAACAGATATCTACTGTGGAGGAGTCACTGATTACAGGACCACTAGGTGCAAAGGATGTGTTGAATGATGAGGCACCCATAGTGGTTGGTTCCTCTACAGTGTCCCTACAAGATATCGTCCCTCAGAATGGTTGCATTGTAAACACGTCAGACCATATAACACTTAGCGATCAAGATTCCATTACTCAGCCCCCATCAAAGCGTCACAAAATACCGGTAGCTGCGAGTAAGACTAGCGTGACTGTAGATAAGGATGGGAAAAATAGTATGATATCTAGGCCTACTTCACTTAATACACGTAAAAAAAAGTCTAAAGATAATAAAAAACGTATCCCGTCAAAAGCAGGAAACAGGGATAAGTCTAAATCCCAGGTTAATGAAATGGGCAACTTAACCTCTTTAGTGGAAAAATTAGATTCCTTCATAAGAACCTCAATGATATCATTGGAGGAAAGAGTCGCCCAGTTAGAAGCACGATTGGCCAGTTTTTTAGTCAAGCAAGGGGCGGTCAACCATACCATACATCATAGTAGCCTCGAGCAGGAATCTTGTTGCAATCAGAGATTAGTAAACCATATTGAACCCCATGCTGTAGCACAGACCGAAAAAGCTAGAGGGCTCGGCACTGCCAATTACCCTCGGATTGAACCAACGACGCTGGGAGATACTACCACGCCCTCTCTAAATTACCCCCAATCGAAAGCTATGTCAAACAGGGACAACAAGGACACTGACACATAAGCTGGTAATCCCAGGCAGGCACTGAATAATCACAGTCTTATGCCTATATCTACCAGGCCAGGTAAAGCTGATCAAATCCGCCTGGACCTACCCCCAGCAGTTACACCATACACAGTCATCCTGGCAAATGTACCCAGATTGAGGGCACAAGATACGGAAGCGTGGGATACTCTAAGAAATAAATCCTTGCACTGGCTGGGCACAAAGATTGGGTTCACGGAACAACTCTTTATGGAATTCAAGATGGCCCGTAGGGTTAACTGGCTCGGTAGAGACCGTAAAACCCTTTCTGGAGTCTGCGTGGTACTAACATTCAAGACTCCACAGTTAGTGGAGAATATTCTATGGAGGGCAGGCAATAATACAATAACTACAACTGGCATTAATATATTACCTCTGGGCCTTCTCTATCAACCACCACCTAGACAGGGAGGGGCAATATAGAAAGAGACACTAATGAAAGACCTAACTTTGTGTACAATGTGGCAGTGGGAAACCGTTTTGAACTCCTCCCTTCCCTTGACTAAATAGATTGACTTACAGCTGATCACGTTAGATAGCCTGACCATACAATATCAGCCCGGACATAACTGGCCCTAGTTTTATGGAGTTTCCCTAGGAACACAGGCACTAGGCAAGGAATGTGGGGATACTAGTGCAAGAAGCACCCATAATGGGGCAGATATTTATACTTCTGGGAGGGATGCAGGATCTGTATTAGTAAACAACCCGAGAAATGAGGCTTCCGTCCATGATACTATATTGCAAGTCAGGGCAAATGGTTGTAACAATAATGGGTTTAGTGTCTCTGTCCTATTTTGGAACATTGCGGGTTTAGGATCCAAACTGGTAAACCCTTTATGGCTTAATTTTGTTGGGAATTTTAATATACTCTGTCTCCAAGAAACATGGTCTGTGGTCACATTACATATAAACGGTTTTAAGACCTTTCATACGCCTGCCATTCCGTCAAGTCATGGAAGGCCCAAGGGAGGTCTCAGCATCTATATCTCAAACATGGTGAACACGCAAAAAATACTATTCACTAAGTCAGAAACGTATTATCAAATTGTGATTTTAAAGTTGGACAACCGGAACTGTTTTGTGTTGATCAATTTTTATAATAATGCTCCGAAGGAAAACATGGTGGCCATCTTGAAACAACTTATGAATGATGTATATGAGATACAGAACGAACTGGCTGACGATGTTTTTATTGTTGTGGGAGGGGATTTTAATACTGCTTTGTGTCATTGGATAGTGATATAACTTGTGGCTTAATGGATGATAACCACTGCAGTCTACCTCATTTCCCACATTCTCCATATGGGGACTTTTAAACAGAATGATATTCGCATTTGACTTGGATTTCGTTAACTTACTACGTTCTCCACCAATTCCCTTTACTCAGACCTTTAATGGGAGAGGTCTGAGTTCTATTATAGATTTTATCATTATCCCCAATAGGTATGCAAATAGACTCCTAGACTACAAAATACACAAGAACACCATGAGTGACCACTTTCCCCTGAGTGTGACCATATTTATACTCACTAAGCTGCGATCTTCTGAGAGAAAAATGATATATGCGGCCCATGATATAGTTTTGGACAAACGTAACGGCTACTCCCTGAGATGGGATAAGCTAGAGCCCACTGAGTTCACTGAGAAAATCGTAAGTAGTAGTTATAAAAAATTTGAAACTTGCTTAGATGAGTCTACGACACCCGAAGGAATCATGGAGTCCTACACTCAGATCACGGAGACAATTAGAAATGCACTAAAGGTTACGATCAAAGGCCAGGGTAAGAATCTAGGGTGGTTCGATCATAAATGCACGAAAGCATATTCAAACTTAAAAGACGCTCTACACAAAACTAATAGGGACAACAAAGAAATTAGGGAGTATAGGAGAGAATATAAGTATGCTCTGAAACTACGCAAAAGTGAACTAAAAGACAAAGCCTGGGCTGATTTACAGGAGGCTAGCAAAAATAAGGATAGCACAACCTTCTGGCGGGTGGTGAAAACCCCCTTTTTTGCAACCAACGATAATCCAACCATAGAAATTGCTATTGAGGAAGGACTTTGGGTGGAGTATTTTTCAAGCATGTATAGACGGGTAGAGGATGAGGAGGGCATGGATCTCAGTCCTGTCTTACAGGCTCCAATACCATTGCTAAACTTTCCCATAGCCCTAACCTTCACTCTGGAGGAGGTACTCCATGCAATAAATGTCAGTAAGGGAGGTAAGGCCCCAGGCCCAGATGGGGTACCCATAGATATTTTTAAGTTTAACACCGATCTATGGGGCCCACTTCTAACGCAAGTGTTAGCAGCTTGCTGTGCAACTGGCCTTATAAAAACTTGGTCAGAATCTATTGTGGTTCCTATCTTCAAAAAAGGCGATAGGCAGAATCCAGCTTGCTACCGCCCTATTTCATTGCTCGATTCTTTGGCTAAGGTGGCAGGGCGTATAGTACTTAATCGGTTGCAAGAATAGGCGGAGGATAATGACGTTTTATCTGACCTGCAGTTTGGGTTTAGGGAGGGACTGGGCACATTGGAATAAGGCCTTAACCTTAATATTCTAATGGGCAAATATACGAGGTCAAGAAAGGGAAAATTATATCTGGCTTTCGTAGACCTCACGGCTGCTTTTGATTGTGTCATCCATGAGAAAATATGGAACATTTTAGCCAGCATGGGAGTGGAGGAATCATTAATTCAATTTTTGAGGCAGTTGTATAGTAACGCGACTGCCAGGGTCCAGTTCGGGTCCAAAGGTGAGTGTACGGTGCCCTTCAAAGTGGAGAGGGGGGTTAGGCAGGGCTGCGTTTTGGCTCCTTTTCTATTTACATTATACACTAATGGATTAGAGCAGGCAATGGTTGAGAAGTGCCGCGATTTACCACAAATAGCCAGCTGCCCCCTACCCGCCCGTCTCTACGCGGATGGCGCCGTAATAATGGCCCGCACACCACTGGGCCTACAATGGGCCCTCGATATCTATAATGAGTATATGAAAAACCTGGGCCTGAGAGTGAATACCACTAAAACCTTCATAATGAGTTGTGGGAAAGGTAATGCGAAGAGTAGAGCCATTCATATTGACAGCAAAAAGGTAGAAACTACTACTACATATCCCTACTTAGGAATTTTATTTGACTCTAAGGGATCTTGTCGTCAGGCCATTAAAACCAGAAACCTGCATTTTATGCGAGCAACGTGAGCCTTGGTTAATTTTTCTAAGAAACTGGGGGAAAAAAACCCAGTTGAGTTGCTCCATATTTATAGCGTGAAATGCGTCAGTACAGCCATATATGGTGCTGGGATATGGGGTTACTGTGACGTAAATCCTATTCAAAAGACAGAGAATGCCTTTTTAAGATTTTTGTTGGCGGTTCCACGCAGCACCTCGTCCTACATCTGTCATGCAGAATTGGGAGTCCCGTATATAACTGGCATAATAATAGCACAACTGGTCCTTCTCTGGCATCGGATTTGGACCACAGCTAATACAGCATTTAATCGCGAAATCATAAGAGACAGCCTTAAATTAGATTATGTACGAGAAATACGTTGGCTGAAATATATAAAAGACTTCACGATTGATATGGGGCAACCGGGCTATTACGATGACCCCCCTTCTATGGGCTCCATCTCCAGAAAAGCTTTTAAAAAATCTTGTATGGCTCATCTGGAGGCAATTAGATTTGCTGGGGAGGCTTCATAACCAACGGTACTTTGAAATCAAATGCTGCTAAGCACTCCTGGTATTCAGCCATATTTAACTAATATACCAAGTGGGTACGATAGACTAGTTTTGACTCGCTTTAGACTGAGCACTTTCCATCGCTTGGTTAGTTTTCCAACTACAAACGATTGGTCTAAAACATTGTGCAAATGTCCGTGCGATGAGGTGTCCCAGCAATCCACAATGCATGTAGTACTATTTTGTAAGTTCTACATTGCAAAAAGGAGGATATGGATTATACCTATTCGAAAATTATGGGGTTTGAAGCAATGCCGTCCAGCTTTTATTGCACTGCAGATTTTAGAAAATGAATGTTTTATAAGAGATATAGCTTTATTTTTTAAAAGTACTATTAAGTGCAGGAAAACTATCGAGAATTTCAATCATATACTGTAAAACGATATGACGTAGTACCAACTGATTTTAGTTTTTATTGTAACTGTGATTGTTCAATGAACACATTTTTAACATTGTGTTGAAATGTCATATTTGCACTTGTTAAATTATGTATGCTTTTATGGTTTTTATGAAACAAAAATCGAATAAAGCTTGATTGATTTGATTTGACTATGACATCTTTTATAGACCTAGATCTCCTGTAGGTGATCGCAGGTCTATCTCCCAAATCCAAACCTATTACTGGATCCTGTTTGATTAGGTGCCAGTGTTTCTGAAGAACTTTTCTTATCTGGTTATGCACCATGCTGTAAGGAGTTATAAACCTACACTCCTCTTTCACTGGTGTTTTACTTCCTTCAGTTGTTATTATTCTCTCTTTGTTTTTATTTTTGTTGTCATTTTCAATGGCTTGTTGATTGAACAGCAGATCGATTCTTGTTTTAGTACTAACTTTCTCTTTGGCATGTTTCAGGATTTTCTCACTGTACCCCCTCACCCTTAATCTCTCTGTCATTTCTCTTTCTACTTGGAGAAAGGAATCCTGGGTACTACAATTCCTCTTTGCTCTTAACAATTCTCCGTAAGGTATGCTCCTTTTAAGGGCACCCAGCTGTGAGGTGGTTGAGTTACCTGAGGTTTTTTTCCTGTATACCCTTTGTTAGACCTGTCAGCCCTAGGGTGGTCTTGCCCTGTTTTTTTCCCTTTTGCGCCTCATTTTGCCACCATATTTTTACTGGACCTAGGTCTCCGGGCGCCTTGCCACTGCCGGTCAGTGCTGAGGTGCAGGTGCTCTCTCACTAAAGATGGCTGCCACAGGCCCCTGCTACTGCAGAAGGGCCTTACACACATACACGCTAGTAGCCAGAGTCAGGCTGGGACATAGGGATACAGTATCCATCCCGTCCCCGCCTCTGGGCCACATAGCTAGGTAGGTGGAAGGTTCCAGAACCTTCCGGGCTGTGGGAGGAGTTAAGTTTTGCCGCCTTTAGGAGGGTCACCTGACCTAGGGGTATAAGAGGCTTGGAGGGAAAACCTTTTAGTCAGTTAGGTTGAGGCACCGCTGATCCTGGGAGAACCTGCGCCGGAGTATAGGCTTTAGGGCCTAGGGGGAGACCTACACTACTGCTGCTGACAGGGCTAAGGCCCTGCTGAAGTAAGATAGCTGAGGAACGCCCACCACCCACTGACCTTGCCCAGTGTGAGGGGACCCAGGGAACCACCTTCAGCGTGCTGGGAGGAACATCAAGCACTCCCAGAACCACCAACTCACAACCCCCCTCAGAAGAAGAAGAACTTTCTGACAAGAAACGTTTGTCACGGACATTATACTAAAGCCAAGAGTAACTGGAACCCATAACCGGACAGTCAGTCAACCCAAGCTGAATCGTCGAATGGGGATCACGAGGCGAAGCGCTGTGTCCTAAGCGCTAGACCTTCACCCCCCTATCCACCCAGACCGGCAGCTGGACTGTCCCCACGAACCCTTCCCACACAGCCCTGTGTATAGGCTGTCAGCGCGCCCCGCGCTTCAACTCCATGTGGGAGAAATTGCCACCCCAGTCACTGACCTTGTGACTGAATCGCCGCCGCGGCCGCCGCCGCGTGAAGAGGACTGCTGCCTTCATAGGCCTCGAGGCCCGCTAGCGCCGTTGCCGTGGGACCGGGGACGCCGACCGCGTCATAGGTCGCGCCCCCGAAAAGGCCGCAACGTGATTGGCCCCGCCGGAGCCAGCAGAAGAGCGACGTGATTGGCCCCGCCGGAGCCAACAGAAGAGTGACGCCGGAGGGGCTCCACTGCCAGCGGGAGCCCCTGGAAGACATCCCAAGCCGCGCAGGGATTGGGCGGTGCACTAAGGCCCGCCCCCCAGCGCGTACGAAGGTAAAAGGGAAGCCGTGTGAAGCCGAGGGAAGCGGGAAGCCGTCCGGGAAGGACTGCCGGCTCCCGCTCCCATTCCCCTCTGATACGAGTGAATCCACGGGGGCCGGAGGAGAGCAATACCGGCCCCCCCAACGTCCTGCAACGCCGGCCGGAGGGCCGTGGAACTCGCTCCGGGCCCCGCCCCGCCCATCAGAGGGCTGGCCCGGGAGGGAGTCAGTCGAGCAGCAGAGCGACCAGCCACATCACCGCAGGTGAGCCCGGGAGGCCCCTAGGGCTCTAGATCAAGCCCCTGGGGGCCGGGGGCCAGCATTCCCAGGGGATTAACGAGGGAAGAGCCCTCACTAACATTTTGTACCAGGCAAGGCCCCGGTGAGAAGGGGGCCAAGCCTAATTTAACCCTCACCTCCCCGGAGAGACATAGGAATCCACCATCATAGGGAAGCCCCAGTTTGCTGGACATGTTGAGGGGTTCCCTCTAGGATTTCCTCCCGCATATTGTCCCGCATGCTTTGATGATTGTCTAGGCCTGATGTATGTGCCTATTGACCAGGGATTTTAATATGCCTGAAGTGTTTTGCATGTTCTAGGCCCTGATTTATTAGTGCACCCGGTAATCATTATTGGTGCTGTGTTTTTAGGAGATGATTCCTTTGGCCTTTTAGTGGCCTACACTGTTGAGGGTCTTTTTAAGAAGAATGTGCACCAGTTAACAAAATGCAATGTAAAGTTGAAATAATCTGCCTAATCTGATGCAACCTTGATTGACATAAAGGAACTTGATTTTAATTACGCAAGCCTGGTGTGGTGTCCTGTTATTGCTCCGCATTTCTGAGTCAAAGTAAGAGTGTGCTGCACAACTGCCTTACACATTGCCTTCGCGTGCCTTCCCCGCTTTGCGCCATGCTACCATAACGGACTCGGTAACCCCGTTTCCAACATTGGTGTTCAGCGGTGGGATAAGGACTGGTGTTTGTGCAGCACCCTACAGTGACTCAGTGTGTGCCGCAATTCGACACCTAGTGAAAAATAAGAACAAGGAATTCTATTGTGATGGCTGATTGTATTAGTCCTGCGTTAGACCTGCTACCTACCATTTAGAACCCCTTCCTTAAATTGTCTGGGACCCCACCTAGGAGGATGGAGTTTGAGTTAGCCGACCTAGAGAGGTACACGGTGACACAGCTCAAGGAGTTCTGCCTAGAGAGGGGGTGGCCGTCAAGCGAGGTGCCAGGAAGGAGGTGCTTCAGAAAGCTTTGAGGGCATGGGTAATGGCCCACCCGGGGGGAAGAGGGGATGAGGAGCAGAGGGAGGCAGACGACCCAGGAGAACTGAGCCTACTGAACATTGACGTCAGCGAGAATGTGTTGCCAGGAAGACGTTCCAGGGCAGGCAGTAGTGCGTCAGGGGGGAGTTTGTCAGCAGAGGAATTCGAGGACAGGAGGCAGCAGAGGCAATTGACATTAGAGTTGGCTAAGATGGAAAGGGAGCGAGAACAGGCAAGGCTAGCCATGGAGGAGAGGAGGCTTGCACATGAGCTTAGCCTGAAAGAACTAGAGCTCCGAGCCTTGCAGATGGAGATGGAAGGCAAAGGAAATGGTGGCAGCGTACCTGCTTGGGTTCCACAGGAGCCCAAATTTTATCTACCCAGGGAGGTGATAGCCAGCTTTAGTGTGGGTGATGACATCGACAAGTGGTTGACGGCGTACGAGGTAGCTTTGGTGGCCCATAGAGTTCCTGAGAGCTACTGGGGAGGAGGACTTTATAGGTACATACCTCCACTAGTAAGGGACACACTTTTAACCTTAGAAAAGGGGGATCAGACCAACTACCCTATCATGAAGGAGGCCCTGCTCAGGAAGTTTGGCCTCACCCCAGAGAAGTACCGCCAAAAGTTCCGCAACAGCCACAAGCTCACCACACAAAACTGGGTGGATTTTTATGATTATGCCCGGAAGGCATTGGAGGGTTGGGTGCGTGGCAGCAACATTGACAATTACACTGGGCTGTACGACCTGTTTTTGAGAGAGCACCTCCTCAAGAAATGTTTTCCGGAGCTGCGCCAGTACTTGGTGGACCGCAAGCTGACCAACCCAAGGGAGCTTGCAGAGGAGGCAGACACGTGGGTCAGCACTCGGGTGTCCCACAAGGGAGCCGGGGCGGATCCCCGAAAGGTGGACAGGGGTTCCCCCAGAAGAAAGAGGGGGAGATAAAAGAGGGAGTTCTTTAAAGGTCACCAAAATAGACCGCCTGGGAGAGGGGTAGGTTCCCCATCCCAATCTGGATACCAGAAACCCACTTACCCTGACAGGAGTCAGCAGCCCAGAACTGTCCGGTGCTACGAGTGCGGGGAGGTTGGACACTACAAGGGGGATCCCCAGTGTCGCAAGAGAACCCCAGCCCCCACAGGAGGTAAGAGCCCCGGGTGGCCAGTGTAGCGCTTGGGGAGGAGTTGTCCCTAGGTAGGGGAGGTGAGTGGACAGGCTTGACCTTAGTTTCCCTGGGGGATAGAGAGATCATCCCACGGGTTCAGGTACCCAAGAACACTGCCAAGTATCGGCAGAGGGTCCTGGTGAACGGGGAGGAGGTGGAGGCTCTGAGGGACACAGGTGCCAGCATGACGATGGTGAGACGTCAGCTGGTGTCCCCAGAGCAGGTGATTCCTGAGGAGTTCCACCCGGTTGTGATGGCTGATAATAGCCTGGGTCATTACCCCGTGGCCCAAGTTCCCTTTGAGTGGGGAGGAGTGTCAGGTCTGATGAAGGTTGCGGTGAGCCCTGCCATGCCAGTTGACTGTCTGCTGGGCAACGACTTGGAACATACTGCCTGGAGAGAGGTAGAGTTCAATGCCCATGCTGAGATGTTGGGGTTACCAGGATGGACTTGCGTTATCACGCGGTCCATGGCTGCCCGACAAGGAACTCAGCCCGGGATGGAGCCTGAAATAATGGCCCAGCCCACTGCTGGACGAGGAGATGTGCGGGAGGAGACACCCGGTGAGATGGATGGGGAGCCCGGGGAGGTGACCCCGGAGTCCGCTGAGGTGGTTGGTTTTCCCGTGGGGGACCTGCCGACCCCTGCAGAGTGGCAGGTGGAAGGAGGGCCTACCCGGGAAGAATTTTGCCGGGCACAGAGGGAGTGCCCTACGCTTGATGGCATACGGCAACAGGCCGAAGCCCAAGCAGCTGGAACAGAGACTGGTAATTACCATGTCTACTGGGAGGATGGTCTCCTCTACAGTGAGCCTAAGGCTCCGGTGCATGGGTCCTCAAGGGCCGTGGTGGTCCCCCAATGCTACCGAGCCTTTCTGCTAGAGTTGGCGCATGAGATACCACTAGCAGGACACCTGGGCCAGGACAAGATGTTTGCACGCTTGGTCCCACATTTTTACTGGCCCAGGATGCGCGTCACTTCTGACACGTTTTGCAAGACCTGCACCACTTGCCAAGCGAGCGGCAAGACAGGGACTAAGGTAAAGGTCCCTCTAGAACCTCTCCCAGTGGTCGATACCCCTTTTGAGCGAGTGGGGATTGACATTGTCGGGCCGTTGGATCCGCCGACTTCTGCTGGGCATAGGTTTATTTTGGTGCTAGTAGACCACGCCACCCGGTACCCAGAGGCAATCCCTCTGAGGACCATCACAGCATCGGTGGTGGCGCGGGCCCTCATGGGGATTTTTACCCGAGTGGGATTCCCCAAGGTCGTGGTGTCAGATAGGGGCACGAATTTCATGTCGGCCTACATGCAGGCCATGTGGAAGGAGTGTGGAGTGACCTACCGGTTCTCCACTCCTTACCACCCCCAGACGAACGGGCTCGTGGAGCGTTTTAACAAAACCTTGAAGGGGATGATCAGGAGCCTACCCGAGGACTTGAGAAGAAAGTGGGACGTCCTCTTACCCTGTCTGCTCTTCTCCTACCGAGAGGTGCCGCAGAAGGGGTAGGTTTCAGCCCCTTTGAGCTGCTCTATGGCCACCCCGTTCGGGGGCCCCTCAGTCTTGTCAAAGAGGGGTGGGAGAAGTCTTCCTCGAAGCTTCCCCGTGATGTGGTCAGCTATATGCTGGCGTTCCGCAGCCAAGTGGCCAAGCTGTGGAAGGAGGCCTCGGACAACTTAGAGGCGAGTCAGGCCGTCATGAAGCAATGGTATGACCTGGAACGCGCGGACGGTAGAGTTAGACGCTGGACAGAAGGTGTGGGTCATGGAGCCAGGAGAGCTTAGCGCCCTCCAGGACCGGTGGACTGGGCCGTTTGAGATCTTGGAAAGGAAAGGCCAGACCACGTATGTCGTCGACATGAAGACCCCCGTCAACCCCACAGGGTGCTCCACGTCAACCGCCTGAAGCCACACCAGGAGCGTTCCGAGCTCACTCTCTTGATGATAACGGATGGAAGTGAGGAGGAGGAGAGTGAGCCTCTGCCAGACCTTCTGGCGGCCCATGAGAAGGATGGTTCGGTAGAGGGAGTGGTCCTCGCCCCATCCTTGACCCCAGAGCAACAGAGGGACTGCCGCCAGGTCTTGGGGCAGTACGCCTCGTTGTTCTCCCTCACGCCTGGAATCACGCACCTGTGTACCCATGATGTGGACACAGGGGACAGTCCGCCAGTGAAAAACAAGTCTTACCGGCTGTCCGATAAGGTCAGGGTGAGGTTACCAAGATGCTAGAACTGGGGGTGATTGAGCCTTCCAGTAGCCCTTGGGCTAGTCCGGTGGTGTTGGTGCCGAAAGCGGCCCCCCGGGCACCACACCAGAACTTCGGTTCTGTGTGGATTATCGTGGACTCAACTCAGTCACCAAGACCGACGCTCACCCGATCCCTCGGGCGGATGAGCTCATTGACCGGCTGGGAGCAGCCCGGTATCTGAGTACCATTGATTTAACGTCAGGCTATTGGCAGATCGCCATGGCGGAAGGAGCAAGGAGAAGACTGCGTTCTCCACCCCCGAGGGCCACTTTCAATTTCGTGTGATGCCCTTCGGGTTGAAAAATGCTCCAGCCACTTTCCAGCGGTTGGTGAACCAGGTGCTGTCTGGCCTAGAGGCCTTCTCTGCTGCCTACCTGGATGACATAGCTGTCTTCAGTAGCAGCTGGGAGGACCATCTGCAGCATCTCCAGGAGGTGCTGCAGGCTTTGCAACGGGCTGGTCTAACCATCAAGGCCAGCAAGTGCCAGATTGGACAGGGATCTGTCGTGTACCTGGGACATCTGGTGGGCGGAGGTAAGGTGCAACCCCTCCAAGCCAAGATTGAGACCATCATGGCCTGGGAGCCCCCAAGACCCAAACAGAGGTCCGAGCTTTCTCGGCCTCACGGGATACTACCGCCGGTTCGTCAAGGGATATGGAACCATCGTGGGCCCATTGACGGAATTGACTTCGAAGAAGCAGCCACGCAGAGTCATCTGGACGGCTGCCTGCCAGGATGCCTTTGAGACCCTTAAACGTGCCATGTGCACCGCGCCGGTGCTCAGGACTCCAGATTTTGGACGGGAGTTTATCGTGCAGACAGACGCTTCTGAGCATGGCATAGGAGCTGTGCTCTCGCAGCTGAATGACGATGGCCAAGACCAGCCAGTGGCCTTCATCTCCCGAAGACTACTCCCCGGGAACAGCGGTGGAGTACCATCGAGCGGGAAGCCTTTGCTGTGGTTTGGGCTGTGAAGAAGTTGAGGCCATACCTTTTTGGTTGTCACTTCTTGATCCAGACCGACCACAGACCCCTTCGCTGGCTCATGCAGATGAGAGGCGAAAACCCCAAATTGTTGAGGTGGTCCATTTCCCTCCAGGGGATGGACTTTCGGGTGGAACATCGACCCGGTGTAGACCACGCCAACGCTGACGGTCTCTCCCGGTTTTTCCGCCTTAGCGAAGAGAACTCCCTAGAGGTTGGGAAGCTCTCCCCTCTTTCGGCTGGGGGGACGCGTGTTAGACCTGTCAGCCCTAGGGTGGTCTTGCCCTGTTTTTTTCCCTTTTGCGCCTCATTTTTGCCACCATATTTTTACTGGACCTAGGTCTCCGGGCGCCTTGCCACTGCCGGTCAGTGCTGAGGTGCAGGTGCTCTCTCACTAAAGATGGCTGCCACAGGCCCCTGCTACTGCAGAAGGGCCTTACACACATACACGCTAGTAGCCAGAGTCAGGCTGGGACATAGGGATACAGTATCCATCCCGTCCCCGCCTCTGGGCCACATAGCTAGGTAGGTGGAAGGTTCCAGAACCTTCCGGGCTGTGGGAGGAGTTAAGTTTTGCCGCCTTTAGGAGGGTCACCTGACCTAGGGGTATAAGAGGCTTGGAGGGAAAACCTTTTAGTCAGTTAGGTTGAGGCACCGCTGATCCTGGGAGAACCTGCGCCGGAGTATAGGCTTTAGGGCCTAGGGGAGACCTACACTACTGCTGCTGACAGGGCTAAGGCCCTGCTGAAGTAAGATAGCTGAGGAACGCCCACCACCCACTGACCTTGCCCAGTGTGAGGGGACCCAGGGAACCACCTTCAGCGTGCTGGGAGGAACATCAAGCACTCCCAGAACCACCAACTCACAACCCCCCCCTCAGAAGAAGAACTTTCTGACAAGAAACGTTTGTCACGGACATTATACTAAAGCCAAGAGTAACTGGAACCCATAACCGGACAGTCAGTCAACCCAAGCTGAATCGTCGAATGGGGATCACGAGGCGAAGCGCTGTGTCCTAAGCGCTAGACCTTCACCCCCTATCCACCCAGACCGGCAGCTGGACTGTCCCCACGAACCCTTCCCACACAGCCCTGTGTATAGGCTGTCAGCGCGCCCGCGCTTCAACTCCACGTGGGAGAAATTGCCACCCCAGTCACTGACCTTGTGACTGAATCGCCGCTGCGGCCGCCGCCGCGTGAAGAGGACTGCTGCCTTCATAGGCCTCGAGGCCCGCTAGCGCCGTTGCCGTGGGACCGGGGACGCCGACCGCATCATAGGTCGCGCCCCCGAAAAGGCCGCGACGTGATTGGCCCCGCCGGAGCCAGCAGAAGAGCGACGTGATTGGCCCCGCCGGAGCCAACAGAAGAGTGACGCCGGAGGGGCTCCACTGCCAGCGGGAGCCCCTGGAAGACATCCCAAGCCGCGCAGGGATTGGGCGGCGTACAAGGCCCGCCCCCCCCAGCGCGTACGAAGGTAAAAGGGAAGCCGTGTGAAGCCGAGGGAAGCGGGAAGCCGTCCGGGAAGGACTGCCGGCTCCCGCTCCCATTCCCCTCTGATACGAGTGAATCCACGGGGGCCGGAGGAGAGCAATACCGGCCCCCAACGTCCTGCAACGCCGGCCGGAGGGCCGTGGAACTCGCTCCGGGCCCCGCCCCGCCCATCAGAGGGCTGGCCCGGGAGGGAGTCAGTCGAGCAGCAGAGCGACCAGCCACATCACCGCAGGTGAGCCCGGGAGGCCCCTAGGGCTCTAGATCAAGCCCCTGGGGGCCGGGGGCCAGCATTCCCAGGGGATTAACGAGGGAAGAGCCCTCACTAACATTTTGTACCAGGCGAGGCCCCGGTGAGAAGGGGGCCAAGCCTAATTTAACCCTCACCTCCCCGGAGAGACATAGGAATCCACCATCATAGGGAAGCCCCAGTTTGCTGGACATGTTGAGGGGTTCCCTCTAGGATTTCCTCCCGCATATTGTCCCGCATGCTTTGATGATTGTCTAGGCCTGATGTATGTGCCTATTGACCAGGGATTTTAATATGCCTGACGTGTTTTGCATGTTCTAGGCCCTGATTTATTAGTGCACCCGGTAATCATTATTGGTGCTGTGTTTTTAGGAGATGATTCCTTTGGCCTTTTAGTGGCCTACACTGTTGAGGGTCTTTTTAAGAAGAATGTGCACCAGTTAACAAAATGCAATGTAAAGTTGAAATAATCTGCCTAATCTGATGCAACCTTGATTGACATAAAGGAACTTGATTTTAATTACGCAAGCCTGGTGTGGTGTCCTGTTATTGCTCCGCATTTCTGAGTCAAAGTAAGAGTGTGCTGCACAACTGCCTTACACATTGCCTTCGCGTGCCTTCCCCGCTTTGCGCCATGCTACCATAACGGACTCGGTAACCCCGTTTCCAACACCCTTGATGTAATTTTGTCCCCAATGACCTCTAGTCTGATGTCCAGATAATCAATGCACATTATCACTCTCACGGCTGGTAAAAGAGAGGTTCAAGTTGTTATCATTGATCTGTGTAACAAATTCAGTAACTGATCCTCGATCACCTTTCCACAGTATAAATAGATCATCTATATATCTGAGCCAAATGATAATGTTCGATGACCAGTCATGTGATCCTGTGTTATGGAGCATTTGCTCCTCCCACCAGCCCATATGTAGGTTCGCATAACTGGGGGCCAAGCAGGTGCCCATCGCAGTCCCTTGTAGCTGTTGGAACAGATCATTGTTAAAGAGGAACACATTACTCTTCAGACACCACTCTGTCATGCCTATCAACATCTCATTGTGTTTCAAGTAGTGAATCGGTTGTGTTCTCAGAAAATACCGTACAGCATTTATCCCACGAATATGCCTTATGCTAGTATAGAGCGAGTTCACATCTAAACAGACCATCGAGAAATCGGGTTTCCAGTGTATATCAAAAATGTGTTTTAGGAAATCTGTACTGTCCCTGATGTGTGAAGGTAGATCTTGTACGTAAGGTTGTAGGAAATAATCTACATATTACGATACATTCTCCAAAAAGCTACCAATAGCTGATATAATTGGTCTCCCTGGAGGGCAGTCTCTGTTCTTATGCACCTCAGGTAAAAGATACAAGATTGGCAATTTAGGGTGCTTGATGTGCAAGAAATTAAACTCTTCATTACTTATGAGATTAGTCTCCCTCCACCCTTTTAAATCTCTGTAGAAACTTTCTTTCAAATCTTCGTAATCTCTTCTAGTGATTTTACAATAGCACTGTTTATCATTCAGTTCATTGTATGCTTCATCTAAATACATTTCTTTTGGCCAAATCACTATGTTACCGCCTTTATCTGAGGCACGTATAACATATTTGTCACTATTAGACCATTTATCCATCACATGTTTAAATTTCAGATTCCATTGTGAATTCAACCTGGTCCCTCGACTTCTCTGATTCCTTAGTTTTTTGAGATCTTGAGTTGCACTATCGCTAAAAACATCTAAGTTGTCATGTGGCATAGAAGGGTTGAAGCGTGACTTAGATTTAAATGGGGTAACTACTCTTTCGCTGCAACGTATGTCTAGTGAGAGCTCAGCTCCTGCGGAAACCATCTGCTCCTCCCTACTTTCTTGTTCTAAGTCAGTCAGATCCCTCAAGAGATTTACATCTGCTACAGTAAGAGTGCTCTGGATAGGTGTCGTTGTTGGTTTAATACTCAATTTTTGCTGCAGTTTAAAGATTTTTTTTAGCTTTAGCTTTCTTGTGAATAGATAGAGGTCGATACGATTTTGTTCATAGTTAAAAGAGGCGTTGGGACAATAAGATAAGCCTAACCTAAGTACTAATTTATCTTCATCAGTTAGAGTCTCATTTGAAAGGTTGATTACCATATTTGAGTCCACTACTTCTTGCTGTGACTCCTTGTTAATACTCCGGGTATACTTCCATCTTCTTTTCCCTTGTCCCCCGCACCTCTGCCACCTCTTCCTTTTTGTCGTTGGTTTTGAGGTCTGTGGTTTGTCAGTCTGCCCAGATGTAAAAAACGAAATTCATCATAAACCGATGTTGTTGGTCCACTTTTATCTGAGTGGGAGTCAAAATCTGATAATGAGCCTGTGTCTGAGCTTAGATCGCTCAGGGTGTTATCCTGCCGTGCTCTGTTATTCGTCTCCAATCTTTCACGCCTGACACTGTCAAACTTCCTCGAGAAAGTATAAATTCTACCTTATTCGTAATCATTGCAATCACGTTGAAATTTGTGTGCCTTTCTTGCTGTAATGGTGTCCTCATATTTCTTCATTCTTAACTTCATCTCTTTTACAAATTTCGTCACAAATTCCTTATCATTGGTTTTATGTAATTGACCTGTCAATTCCTTGATGGTTTTCACAATGTTCTCCCTGTCAATGGCAGCATATTTAATAAGCAAAGTGGTCATCCTCTCAGAGCTCTCCGCATTAAGTTCTGCCCATTATTTTATAAGGTCTGGATGTGGATTTCATATTTGGGGGAGATCATGTTGCGTAGGCCCCTTGGCACTCTCCCCACTTCTAGATATCTTTTTTGATGTTCTATATATATACATCCAAACGGGGAATGGCGTCTGCTGAACTCCTTTCCAACCAGGTCGGGGCTCGTTTAGGCGAATACCGCCTCTTTTACGTCTTTGCAAAATTCTTACCAAACTTGCGGTAAAGAAGATGAGCCATTCCAGTTGAGGATGTAAGTAAATCCAATTTATTGGGCACAAAAATAAGCGTTTCGACCTCTCACGGGTTCATTGATGGGTTTAGTACCCATAAATAAATGTGTGGCTCAAATCGATGAAACCCGTACACAAAAATTGCATTATATTCTCGTGATCAAATCTCATGCATAGTTATTGGGTATAGTACCCGCATGATTACAGACCAATACTTAATCATGTAAATTTAACATACACAATTGACGATTATGTACCTGCACAATCATATATTATACTCTCCTTATCATCAAAAACCCTAACTTCTGTAGTTTCCTCTGTTAGGGAGAGGCAGCTGTTTCACAGAACAGATCCGGTTCTCCGTGCTCTTAACTTTCTAAAAAGTGGCTACTCTTCATTTGCAACTGCTTCAATAGGGCTGTTCTGTCAAAGAAAAACAGTAGATTAGCAGTTAGCAACATATAAAAAGGCATTCATCAATTTTATCACAAAAGCACGAACCCCAGTTCTAATGACCTTTCAATGTTATGCAATGTATACAATTCATATTGCGCTTAGTTCTCAACCTTATTTCAAAGTTCATAGATCATGACGTGACGCTACCAATCATGGGGAAAAAGGAGAAAGTGCAAGGGGGGATTAAAACCATTCTAAACAGAACAAACTCCGGAAACTTAATTTGAGGAGTAGGGTTCTGGGAGGTTGTCAGCAAATTATAAGTGCACATGCAGTTCTTCATCATTATTCATCCCTACATGGAAGATGCTGCAAGCCTGCAAAATAAATCTAGATTCTAGTCTGCGTAAGGCTTGGGAGCGATTCCCACCTCTCTGATTCCAGGGAACTGTATCTAAAACAAAGAATTTCGCTGTTGTCTAATCCCCATTGTGTACCTCATGAAAATGTCTAGCTGTACTGTAACTAAAATCCTTATTGGTTATGGCTCTCCAATGTTCCAGGATTCGTTTTTTGACGGGGAAGGTGGTGGACCCAATGCACCATTTGCCACAAAGGCAAGAAATGACATAAACAACAAAGTCCGTTCCACAATTGATATTGTTTGAGATTTTCCACTGTCTATTAGTTCTCATCAATGTCACTTCTTTGAAATTTTCACTATGGTTCCGCGCCTTGCACTTATCACATTTGTGGAAACCTCCCCCTATTTCCAACCAATTGGTCTTGCTCGGTGGCAGATGGCTCTTTACGAGCATATCCTTAAGGGATAGGCTTTTCCTGTAAGCAATAGATGGTGATTGACCTAGTTTCCTACTCAAGATGGGATCCTGAGCTAAAATATCCCATCTTCTTTTAATGATTTTTTTCAGGTCTCCTGACTGGGTACTGTAGTTCGTTATGAACCTGATAAGTCCATCTTGGTCACACGCACCTCGTTTAGGTTTAGGTGGTTGGAAAAGGGCTTCATTCCTGTCAATGCTATCTGCCTTGGTCACCCCTATTTGCAACATTTTTGGGGAATATCCTCTTTTTCGAAATCTTCCTATCATTTCTTTTTTGTTTGTTTAATAGTTTTCATTCGAACTTCAATTCCTTTTTGCTCGTAAGATATCGCTGTATGGAATGCTCCATTTAAAGTTTGGGGGATGACAGCTAGCCGCTTGGAGTATAGAATTACCTGCTGTTTCCTTTCTGAATAAATCAGCACTACATGACTGATAGGTCCTTGATTTGCTTGGTCGTGGAATGAATGTTATACCAAGTAAGGCAGAAAATGGAAAATAGTGATGCTGTATCAACCTGTTTGCCAAAGTGCTTGACATAATTTTCCATAGAGCTTACCTGGATAAAAGATATTAAGAAAATCCAATTTAGCTACAAGGGAGAAAAGTAACAACAGGATTAGAATTAATTAATTTCCACTTACTTTTCAAAATTGTATTATATAGTTAATAAATGAAAATACAAGTCAGTAAATAGAAACCTCACTCTTCCTTGTATACATTTTTATTAACTGTGAGGCACAGTGACGGTCTTAACTTGAAGGTCTTAACTTAAAATGTCACAGCATTTTATGAAATGTGTCCAGTGATGCAAAGCAGTCATAAAACATTGTTACAAAGTTGGTCCAACAAGTACAAATTCTGTTCTTTTCGCCTATACATAATGTTCTTGCAGGAGCTGCAGTCTAAACTGAACATGATAAGAATATCAGTTTATGTCAGTGAGTGCATAATATTTCCATCTGAATCAACACATAGGGGTCCTTTAATATTTGGCAGACTGGGTGAATCGCCTCAAATTAGTGGTTCATCTGCCTCACCACTGGCAGTTCCGTCACCTTGATTAGAGGTGGGGTAAATGCACGCTCTTCACTCGCAGAGCCTCAGCTACCTCTGCCAGTGAAAATCCTTTTCCTGAGAGTCCATACATTACAGGGCCAAAATATCATAGCAACAGTTGCCCAGTCCTGTTTGAGAGAGGGGTGACCACCAACCATCTTAGCATCCAAGTTGGTCGCTAACCTCCATACGTTTCTGACTTCTTTAGAGTTGGATACCTCATGCATCAGTGTGGTGTCTCTTGGCTTCCCATACTGCTCTTTCAAATTCTTTCTGTAAGGTAGTAATTTCAAATTGTACCTGTGACATTCTTATCAGTAGTTAGTTTAAACTTTTGAAAATCAAGCATAAACCATTCTGTGTGAAGTTTTAGAAAATAACCTTTAATATCCTAATGAACTTTTAAACTAGAGGTAAAATAATCTAGTTTCCCCAGAATTAATATTTCTGAGTGCTGTAATTTGTTTGTTTTTTCTAATAAATTATCTGTCTACTTGGTTGCAAAAATTTGAGCCAGCGATAATCCTTGCAGCCGGATTGAAAATCAACAACTCTATTAAATATGTAAATGTAAAAGTGTAAGAAAGTTCATCCTCCAACATGGTGGGCACAGCCGTACATTTTGTTTTTTTAATTATTTACTTGGAGAGGTTACACAATTCATAAACATATACATTAAAACACAGATGAAAACTTAAATCAAAGAAAGAAAATAAAAGGTTTGTGTTACGTCCCAGGTAGGGCTGTTAATTTCCCAGTAATTGGTCACATTGGGAATGACATGTAAAATTATACAAGCAGATATCATTGCCACAACGAGGAAAACAGCTATGAACCCCCTCCCGCCCCGGAAGATTTGAGACCTACCTGGCATCCAATGATCTCAATGACCTTCACAACTCTTACTCTACTAGGTCCAACTCCAACATGATCCCGCCGAGACAAATACAAACCATCCATTCTAACCCGAACAGAGAACCTCCTCGCAATCCTAGAATCATCAATAAAGACAACCTCACTAGAGTGAACGTCATCCAGACTCCTTTCCCCCTTAATCCGTTACGACTTAAATGTGTACTACTCAATTGCCAGTCAGCCAGTAAACACGCCTCCGATATCTTCGACCTCATCCAACACAATGATTTAGACATTATCATCCTCTCTGAAACTTGGCTAAATCCCTCCTCCACTCCTATCTTAGACCTCCTTGTACCTCCTACTCACGACATTATTAGACTAGACAGAGCTCGGAAGCTGGGGGGTGGCCTAGCCTGTATTCATAGGAACACTCTCTCGATTTCTCACTTGGAGTCCTCTACGCCTTTGTCTCAGCATCTCAAGTAATAACCTGCCGATTTGCAAACTTCACACTTTCTATCACCCCCCCGGGAGACAATCTCCCCTTCATCGAGCAACTAATGGAAATCATTTCTGGCAATGTCGACTCAGCCGTGTCCCAAATCTTCCTTGGTGATTTCAACCTTCACTGGTCTAACCCCAACGACCACGCTGTATCTTGCCTTAAATCATTCTTAAATGATCAAGAACTGATTCAGCACTGTGACCAACCAACTCATAATAAAGGAGAAACTCTATACCTCATTATCTCGAAAGGGCAGACCATCACATTGGATACCATTACCCCTTGCGATTGGTCTGACCACCACTGCATCCTCTTTTATATTAACAGGGAGGTGTCGATGAGGAAGGTTCAACCAACAAAATCAAAGATCTGGAAAAGGGACCTCAGAACAATAAACTCAGATGAACTAGCTGCCCGCTGTAAATATGCCCTCTCTTCCCAAGCTGACTTGGTTGAGGTTCAGTCACTCACCGACTCCTACAACTCGACCATCTCCCACATCATGGATGACATTGCAACACTCCAACAAAAAAATGCATAAAAAAAACTATCCAAACCGTGGTACAATGACAATTTAAACACGGAACGCCGCAACCTTAGGGCAGTTGAACGTTCCTGGAGATCCAAACCCTCCTCGGACCAACTAAAACTCCTTAGAGATGTTAGGAGCCTCTTCAACAAACAAATCAAGAGCGCTAAGGCAGACTACTTCAGACACCAACTTGATCAAGCTGCTAACCACCCCAAGAAACTCTTCAAATTGGTCAAACAGCAATCAGTATTAGGTCCAAACCACCCTGACTCTGGAGGCAGCCCATCCTCATGCGACGAACTTGCTGCTTTCTTCATTGAGAAATCAAGACTCATCACCATTGACCTCGCCTCTGGGTCCGCAGCCCCCCTTGACCTCTTACAAAATCACAATCCTATCAGCCTGAACACCAAGAACAATGCGTCTTGGGGCACCTTTACCCCACTCAGTGGAAAAGACAGCAACAAGATTCTTCAGAATATCAACCCATCTAACCACTTCAGCGACCCGTTGCCCCCGGCCATCTTCAAAGAAATCAAGAATGTACTCATTCCCACCTGGACTAGGATTGTAAACGCTTCTCTATCACAAGGCACGATCCCTGACTGCCTAAAAGCAGCTCAGGTATCACCTATACTAAAAAAAACTAACGCAGACAAAGCTGACCTCAATAACTTCCGCCCTATCGCCAACATCCCCACCCTAGCCAAACTTCTAGAAAAATGCGTACAATCCCAACTTTGTGCTCACATAGAGAATTTCCAACTCCTAGACCAGCATCAATCCGGTTTTCGGAAGGGGCACAGAACCGAATCGGCTCTCACTCACATTTATGGATGACATTTTAAGAATGCTTGACCAAAATGAATCCTGCCTACTGATCCTCCTGGACCTCTCCTCCGCATTCGACACGGTTAACCACGACAATCTCCTATCCATTCTGAAGAACAGGATGGGTTTCTCTGGTCAGCTGTTACAATGGTTCTCGTCCTTCCTCCGCCACAGATCACAAAGAGTCAAGGCAAACCACTCTCTCTCCCAGCCCTCTCCAGTACTCATGGGTGTCCCCCAAGGGTCCGCCCTATCTCCTATCCTCTTCAACCTTTTCTTGGAATTACTAGCTTATTTCACTAAATACCTCGAATATTCTCTTCCATATGTATGCGGACGATACGCAACTCTATTTGAAAATCTCATCCCCGGATAACATCCTCTCAAGCAACACTACCCTAACGTCTACTCAAAATTGGTTAACTGAGAACCATCTCCTGCTCAAGACCTCCAAAACTGTATTCCTGCTCATCTCTCCTCCGAACCACATCCCCAAGCTAGACCTTTGGCTGAATCACCTTACTGCTTTCAACTGTACCCCTCTCATCATAGACTCAGCCAAATCTCTCGGAATCACCCTGGACAAGCACCTGAATATGAAAAATCATATCAGTAATGTGTGTAAGGGAGCTAACCACTTGATGAGGACACTTAGAAACATCAAACCATTCCTTCCACAAAATGACTTCAAGCAGGTGGTCCAAGAGCTTGTCTTGCCGAGGCTTGACTACGGCAGCACTACGCTCTGTGACCTTCCCAAATACACCCTGGCTCCACTAAGGGCATCACTGAACGCTGCGGCCAGACTGGTTACAGGCACCAAACGAAATGAGCACATATCCCCAGTCCTAAAATCTCTTAAATGGTTGCCCTACGAAGCTCGAATTCAGTTAAAAATTGCCGTTCTGGCGCACAAAGCCCTTCATTTCAAAACTCCCAGGTACCTAGCGCAAAAGCTTGAATTATCCTGTGGTGGTAGAGCCTCAAGAAGCGCTAACACTTTCCTCTTGAAACCACTCATTCTTAGCAAAAAGAGAACTTGTCACCGAGCCTTCTCCGGTGCTGCCCCAAAGATATGGAACTCTCTTCCACGGGAAGTACGTAGAATCTCCTCAACGACTGCTTTCAAACTGGAAACCAAAAGATTCCTAATGAATACATTCTTACCTTAATTGGGCTAGGTTCACCTGCTCGAAGTCATTGATCCTACAACCATTGTACCATCATTTGATACTGCTCTTCTTTACCGCATGCCCCCCTTCATAGCCCGCTATATACCTTCTTATTGTATTACTCTCCTTGACTCAATTGTCCTGTAATTATGCGATCATTCTTGTTTCTTATTCGTACGTGATGTCGATATTGCATTTATGTCCTTCCTTTCATCCTATTGTAAAGCGCTCTGATATCCCTCGGGATCTTGTTCGCGCTATATAAAACTTTATAAATAAATAAATAAAAATAAATAAATAAAATTAGTCACAAGCAAATATTCATCCACAAGTGTAAAGAAGTCTTAAATGTCCCCTTCTCCCTTTACTTTTCAATGCAGCAGCTTCCAGTTTGAAGTAGTGGTGCATTGTAATAAGCAAGGAGTCAAACGTGGGTGGAAACTGGCATCTCCATTCTCTCACAATACAAATTGTAGCAATAATGATGCAACTACATATTCTCAAATTGGTAGCAAGCATAATATTTGAAACATCAACTTCCACTCTAACCTCAAGTCTATTGGAGAGCCAAAGACAGATTTCTTCCCCATAACCTTGGATTGTGTGACAGACTGCAAACATGTGAATGATATTTGTCATTGGAAATCCACATCTGGGGCAGCAAATACCACCCACATGGTCACCCACCCATGTAGCTACAAGCTCTGGTGTATAGTGTAGCATTGCAATTGTTTTATATTGCCGCAGCTTCAGCCTAGCCAAAATAAATAGAGTTGTAGGTGTAATAAACAAAGAGGCCATCATTAGAGGGCCCACCTTTAGTCCTAGCAGATCAGACCATTTTTTAAACAGTATCTCAACTCATTGAAGCACCTGTTTAGCCTCCAAATACCAATTTGATGTCCCTTGAACATGAGTTCCAATAAAGTATGTTTCCTGACTATACTATTTGATTTCCTTACTAGAAAATGACGTACCTGAAGATACTTAGGGAAGCTTTTAGCTGGAAGTGCAAACTCCCCTTGTTGGTCAGAAAAAGAGTGAATTGTATCAGCTGAGAAAAAGTGTCCAATAGTTTTAAGACTAAGATGATTCCATACTTGACAGGTATAATCATGAAAAATGAGCAGTAGCTAATTATTTTTGTAGACTTGTATGTAAGGGTAGATTAGTCCGAATTTATATTTTTTGCCCAAATCCCTCCAAATAGCCCAAGCATCCTGTCCCACCTTTAATTATACTGGCTTCAAATAGTTGGGGTCAAATCTGGAGATGCAGGCATATGCCTCTGTCCCCAGGCAGATTTAATAAATGTAAAGCCTTTTGGGATCACTCTTCTCTTTATACCAAGCAACAAATCTGTTCCCCAGAGGTAGCCCAATAGTAATGTTGGAAATCCGGTATGGCCAATCTGCCCTCTTCCGGTACATTTTTGAGCCTTTCAATCGCTTGTCTAGCTCTCTAGTAGCACCACAAAAAGCTCCCAAAGGCAGAGTTCAATCATTTAAGAAAGAGCGAGGGACTGGGAGAAGGATATCACAAAGTAGATAAAGAAACTTCAGTAGCACCTACATTTTAACAGTGTTACATCTATCAATAATAGAAATAGGAAGCTGATGGCTCAGCTTCAGCAACATAATAGTTTAATCAAGTGATACCTTATAATTAAGCTTAGGGACTTTTCGCATATTACTTGAGACAACAATGTCTAAATAAGTTACAGAGGGAGTCAATCGTGGATTTGGTACACTTATAGAATAATTCACAATAATTTACATTTTATTCTGATTCAGTTTATATCCAGAAGCCTTTTCAAAATCTGTTGTGTCCTGTTCTATAATAGAAACATTGGGAATGGCGTAGGATGAATATATAGCAACATCGTCGCCATCAGCCTTTATGTGCACCCTGACGCCATTCACGCTGACAGGTGAAAGATTCTGGTTATTTATGATCCTGACTATGTAAGGTTTCAGATAAATAAAAATAAAGTAATGGAGAGAGTAGGCATCCCTGCTGGGTACCCCACTGAATCGCAAATGGTTTTGAAGTTTTGCCAATGATAAGTATTCTAGCTCTTGGTTTTTGATACTGTGACCAAACATGCTGCATGTATTTATCCCCAAATCTCATCTTGGTCATAGTCCCCCAGAGATAAGGCCAGGATACCCTGTCAAAGGCATTCTCAGCATCGAGGTGGATCATACCAGCCAGATGGTGTAAATTGTTAGCCATATCAAACACTGTGATAGTGGTGTTAGTGTATATAGTCATAACTCTGCCCAGAACAAAACCATGCTGATGCTGACTGACTAAAGTATCCTTCACCGCTGCCATCCTAATGACTAAAAGTTTTGAGTAGATTTTGGCGTAGATGTTACTCGGAGAACTCAGCCGGTATGACCATCGCTCAGATGGAGGTTTCGCCATTTTTTCAGGAAGATCGAGATATTCGCTGACTCCCATGACTCCAGAATATCTTGGCCCTGATTGATACTCTGAGTAATTAATAACAAAAGAGGAGCCGATGCATCAACAAAAAGTTCATAAAACTCTATCCATATACCATACTGACCAGCTACCTTACTGGGGAAGAGTAGGCCGCCTCTTTTTACAGACAGAATAATGGGGTTGTGATGGGGCGCCTTGAGACCCTAGCGGGTGAGTAGTCGCACTCAATAAATACTGATTGATTGATCAAATATTATCTTGGTGACCAACACCAATCTCCATATCATAAATCAGCTCCCTTAGAGCTAGGATATAGTCTATCTGAGTATAATGGTTGTGGACATGAGAATAATAAGTACAGCTTGAGCTCCCTAGGCGTAATACCCATCATGCATCCACCAGACCGTGCACCTCATCAGTGCCAGAACTTTGATCATATGAGGCACTAGTATTAGCCATGTCAACACTGTAATTAAGGACACAGTTGAAATCACAGAGAACAAATACCGTCCTCAGCCAGGTAAAAAGTTCAGTTGTAAATACATCAAACACCCGGGGATTCTCCTGATTAGGACCGTAAATCCCACAAATGGTTGATTGAACTTGATCCACCTCTGCGTGGATAATAACCCATCTATCCAGCATATCAGCCCTTGTTTTAATAATCTTGACTCATGGAGTAAGACTAAAAAGGATTGCAACCCCTCTTATAGAGACTTGTTGTGATGTTACCACTCCTAATCAGTATTGAAGTTGCCTAAATAGAGCCCAGTCCTTGTATGCAACGTGTGTCTCAGTTAGACATAAGATTTAGGGTTTAATTTTTTTTTATGTCTCCTTGTCTTTTGAGGGGGCTGTTTAGACCTCTTACATTCCAACACATGAGCTTAAGAGACATTATTTGCTCCAATAAATCAAAACACTGGTCCCAGATCAGATAATCGTGGATATCCCGTATCTAAGTATATTAATTTCTCCATCTGGCCCATGAGAACATGCAGCATCCCGACTTACTACACAAATGTTTATAGTGAACCTCTCCTTTTCCATTTTGCCAACCATCATGACCCCAGCCAGCCACCCCCTCTGTCTCAACCACGCCCACCCAACCAGCCCTTCAGAGCCCACCCTGAGAGGCTCCAACCTAGGGGAAATCATCCCTCCCATAGTCATTGTGAGAGGATGACAATACCCAACCCCACACCGACTCGAGAAGGGACGCCGTTCCAAGAGAAGAAAAGAGGAAAATACCCTAATCCTATGTATAAAACTCAATATAGAACACCCCCAAAGCTGATAAAACCAGCAAACAAAAAGAGGAAGAAAAAGGAGCATAAAGAGAGAGACTATCAGGCCCCTCAAGACTATACGCCACAAGACACTGAGACCAACGCCTATACCGTTCTGCCACTTGCCACACCCAACTGAATCTTAGACCAAGCATGAGCTGCCTCGCTCTGTGAAAATGCCAAAATAAGTGATGCTTGAGATGTTAAAGAAAAAGAAAGGGAAAAGTAAAAGCGAAAAGCAATAAGTCCCCCAGAGAGCTGTCAGAACATTAATATCCGAGACTACTCCTGAAACTTAGTGGCACAATCATTAGTGCCAGGGAAACCCCTCTGTCTCATTGATTGGAATGCTGACTTATTTCTGAGTGTAGATTGAGCGAGAATCCTCATCAGCTTTAGTTTTCCTAGACCACCATGATAACAGCTTAGTTGCCTCTGCCTCTTTTCTTCAAATATAGGTCGTTCCTTATTAGATCACCTTAAGGTGTGCAGGTTCCTGAAGAAAGACCTGAGTCCCCAATTCTCTCAAAGGTACAATTAGCTTCCATCGGCGTTCAGTGGTAATGTGGCAGAAGTCGGACTGAACAAGGAATTTTATCGAGCGGATGGTGACCAGTGTAGTCAGTTGAGCTCTTGCTGAAGGATAAAATTGCAGATATAGATCAATATTTACCAGCTGATTGTGATGAATTGCCCAAATGGAGTGGAATCCGATGGGCCTGCTGGATCTGCGATCCCAATCCCAGTCTGAGAGCTCAGGAAAGCTTTTTTGAAAAAGATCCACAACAAATCCCATGTCTCCTCCATTGCAGTTCTGTAGGTTGCAGCGCTGTAGGTTTTCTAGAACCTCAATCTTTTCTTGCACGGTCTGCAGTTCAATTGCATTTTCATTTGTGCTGCTACATTCATCACAGTATCTTCAGTCTCTGCTGTCCTCTGCTCCAACTCTTTCACTTGATCTGAAATGTGTCCAATATTCTGGGAGATTTGATTAGCAGCCAGAACATTGCCGGGGGGTGGGCAACAGAAGATGCAGGAGGGGGGGTAGCCCCTTCATCAGAAGAATCGGTGGCTCGAGAATCATCTCCTCTGTTACCACAGGCTGATCATTATTCACCCAGCTTTGATTTCCTAGCAATTGCAAAAGCTGGCTGGGGCAGCCTGCCCTTTTGTCAATACCACCACACTCATCTGACCCAGAGAGGAGGGACGAGCTATTAACCCAGGGTCCAATACCAGTACTGGTACCAATTCCAACTGGCCAAGAGTCTTTCACACATTAAGAGTCTAATTCCCCAATCCTTTTTTTTATCATGCAGCCCTATCTTAGGATATACTGACTTATTGACTGCTATAGGAGTTGACTTTAGAGTACCCAGAGGATCTGGGATAGTGTTTGGTGCGGTGGGACGAACGGAGCTAGAGTTGCGATTTTAAGACTCAGAACGACTCTCTGTGTTAAATGACCCAGAGTAGAGATCTCCAGAGATTACCAAGGAATCATGTTGGGACACCGGAGAAGATCGCTCCTCTAGGCTCTTAGATGCTGGGGGGTATAGACACCCCAGAAGGAGGGTAATACAGCATAAACTAAATGAGCACCCCGGTTCTTAAGAGCGCAGGTAGTGTCAGCGGACTGAATAGTACTCTCGCAGTACCCCAGATAGTTGTGACCCAAGCTGCCTTCTCCTCCATCTTTCAGTTGTACCAAAGTAGCAGGTTCGCTTACTGCATTGCCCCTATTAACATCACAGTTGATCAGTTTATATGCAATTGAGGGAGTCAGAGCACCTTCAGAAAGAGAATTAGCAGTGATCGAAGAGGCAAATGAGTCTAGGTTCTGACTTACAGCAAAGGTCCATCAGCAAGGCTGCCCATTAAGGTCTCTGGTTTGCCCAAAAGGTCAGAAGGATTACAGGAGGCTCCATGTTCCTTTGTCGCACCTCCACTTCCTGGGTTGCAGACAGACAAAGGCTGGTTCTTTCTTGGTCCACAATCGCCTTCTCACGAGAGGCAGAAGCAGGGGTGGATAATTCAGCAACTTCCAGTGACGACCGCACTGGCAAGGAGCCTGCCCCCAGTTCATCACAGGCATCTCCTCTCTCTACAGCAGCCACAGCGGTGTCTGTCTCAGCATCGCCAGAGATCTGGCCCCGTCCTGTGTCATTGGAAGAATTGCCCGGAGTGCTGTTACACTGTCAGACGAGCTCCCCTTTGTGGTGTTACCCGGAGCGGCCGCAAGCCTCATCTGCTGGCCTTGTCGAGCTTGTTGTCCCTCCTGAGCACTCACTGCACCTCTTGGGCTTGTCCCTGTGCCGAGAGCTTGAAACTTAGGTCAGCAGTGTGTCACCCCCATGACGTTGCATATCAGGTACCTGTGAGGTGCACACTGTTTTCCGATGTTAAGGGAAAACATCACGGTGATTGCCACTACATAGACCAAGCTTGGGGGAGGCTTGACCATTCAGGAATATATATGGTTATAAAGTATGGGTGCTCCGCAATATTGTTTTTCCTGGTGAAAACTCCCAAGCCATAGCTACAGGTGTGCTAACCGAGAAGAGGGAGACGATAAGTGCAGCTCAGCCACCATCTTTCCCCCATGAAACCATGCATGATGTTAACCATTTTAGGAGCTGACACGTTCCCACAGTGATCTACTCCTTTTCTTGTGGCATACTATTGCATCCATCTTTCTCCTATCCATTCTCCAAAATATAGAACACTGCCAGGCAGTGGTGAAATTTTCCCATGTGTCAGTACTCATGCCTTGCCAAATTCATGGTCTATCAGGGGGAAGCCTCCACTGCTCCAGCACTACAAACCTATGACTTGTCACCCCATCTGCCACAGGGCTTTGGGAATCCCCACCCCTTCACTGAGGACAGGATGACCAGCACTAATTTTCCTAGCAAGTGCAAGTAGTGCTTTTTTTTAACAAGGATTTAGTGACAGCTGTTTTGAAGGTATTTGGGAAGCCTCCTCTATGAGAGGCACTGGTAACATTGTGACTATTTCTAAATAAAACGGAGAACCACCAGCCAGGTATCACATTGCACTTGTGATTGTTAGATTTTACTTTTTCCGCTAGGCACTCCATCGTTTGTTCTTTGGAGGCATTAAAAGAAAATGGGGTGAGGGATTTTGAGCATAAAGGTATAGTGAAGAAAACACAATATTTAGTTTAGAAATTGCTACAATGTTCTCTATAGAGTCCTGACTTTAGTTCTGAAAATCCTTGCAATTGTGTGTGTATGAAAAACCTTGTAAGTTATCGATTCTTTATGACTAATTGTAAAGAGAAGTGCTGGTTTGGGCTGAAGCAAAGAAGACTTTGTATTAAAAAACGTTATCGTAATACTGAAGTTATGAGACATCTTAACGCAAATAAGCTATGCAGTGGGTTCTTAAAATCTTATGAAGAACCCTCTACTTAAAATGCCCTACTTTCTCTTAGAACCAGGTTTCACTGTGGGTCTGCATGGGTAACTTTACGTATACGGTGATAATATGTATTTGGTCTTCCAATCTTTCTCAATCACCTGTAACTACCTTTTTACTTACATGTTCCCCTGAAATGTGTTTAACACATAGCCATTTTAATATTACTTTTTTCTAAGAAAATAGTTGCAAGCTTCAGGATGAGAGATTCGACAATATATTGGATATTTTATAACTAACCTTGTCTGACCAGCTGGAGGAATTTAACACTCTAACAGTAACATGACTAACAGAAATTAGATCTGTCATTAGTCATGGTCAGGAAAGCAATATGATAGAATCACCTTTACATGAATTTTAAAGTTCAGTTGAAAAGAGTGTGATAGTGAAACCTGAGGTTTTAACTTGCAGATTGCTACTAAATCTCCCATTCCAATTACCTCTGTGTTTACTCAGGATGACCGACCTCTCAGTCAGTGCACCTAAGAAAATTATTTACTGCTTCTGATTCTATGTATAGGGATTGGTATATTTTATGGTGGCCAAGGGCTTATTTTAAATACTTATGTTCAATTCAGTTGTGCAAAATACTTTAACAACAGGGCTGTTAGTAAGAAGTATGATATGGTAGAGCAGAAGTCAGAGCAATGAAGATCACAGGTAAGTAACTGGATCAAGTGTAAACAAAAATGGCTTGTAAAATGACACAAAATGAAACACTCAAAATTTGCTTTTGTTTTTAAATTGATGTTCAGTAACATGACTAACAGAAATTAGATCTGTCATTTAGCTATACAAATGCAGTGGACCATATATAAAGAGTGGTACAGAGATTCACTTCATGGCCTTTTTATTTGCTGAGTTGCTACAGGTAAATTAAAATCCTCCATCTCCAGATGCTGATTGTCAGCTTTAGTGCTATCCGACAGGGTTGTCTATGAACTTTAGTGCACATTCCCTTTCATGGTCAGGAAAGCAATATGATAGTATCACCTTTACATGAATTTTAAAGTTCAGTTGATAGGAGGGTGATAGTGAAACCTGAGATTTTAACTTGCAGCTTGCTACTAAATCTCCCATTCCAATTACCTCTGTGTTTACTCAGGATGACCGACCTCTCAGTCAGTGCACCTAAGAAAATAATTTACTGCTTTTGATTCTATGAATAGGGATTGGTATATTTTATGGTGGCCAAGGGCTTATTTTATACACTTAAGTTCAATTCAGTTGTGCAAAATACTTTAACAACAGGTCTGTTAGTAAGAAGTATTGTATGGTAGAGCAGAAGTCAGAGCGATGAAGATCACAGGTAAGTAACTGGATCAAGTGTAAACAAAAATGGCTTGTAAAATGACAGAAAAATGAAACACTCAAAATTTGCTTTTGTTTTTAAATTGATGTACAGAATTAGAACTATCTATGTTGTGGGGGAAAGGATTTATAGACTGGGATTAATGTAATGATGTTCACATATTATGATGGAAGATATGTTTGTAAGACTTCAAGTTTTTTTTCTAATGTACAATAATAAAATAAGTATTGATGGTGCAAGGCTTGCCAAGGAGGGCTATTATTTTTTATTAGTAGTATTTGTTAGGCGAAAAACGAATCATCCCCACGGGGATCTCTCGGCGCCACAATATCAGAAGAGTAATGGAGAGAACCGCTGATTAGTGACTGAACAACCAGGTTTTGAGCCGTTTTTTGAACAGCCCAAAGGAGGGGCTATCACGAATGTGGTCAGGCAGCTTATTTAGGAGGCTAGCAAGGAAAAGAGAGCCTTATGATGAGCAAGTAAGATAATGTTGGAAGTGTCCGTTGAGTGGGGTTAATCTTTGTATAATTCAGACTGAAGTTGGTAATGGAGGTTGCTAAACAAGAGGTAATGGGCTAGAGAGAGGTAGTCAATCCTTCAAAGAGGTCTGAGTGGTTATCATTGTTTTCTATGGAAGGTGAAAATAATACCATACTTTGTGCTGATGTAATGTCACTGTTCCATTATTATGTTATCGGGTACTAAACATTAGTTAAAAGCTGGTAATGGGTTGTTTCCGTTTCTACATGGAATGACAATTTTTAAATATAATTAAAATCTGCATCAATTCTTATAACCTAATGTGGCATTTCATGTTTAATTGCAATAATAGATATAATTAACATCCTTCTTAATTAAATCTTTTCAGCTATTGTTCAAGGAGATACTTTAGAAGATATATACAACTGTTGCAAACAGGTGATTGAAGAACAATCTGGCCCTGTCATCTGGATTCCATCAAAAGAAAAGTTATAAATGTAGCTGTTGCACCTCTGATTGCAAACGGAGAGGATTATTTAGAGGACTACAATAATCTACTACATGGAGGCTTTTATGTCTTTGTTGCATTTATGTCTTTGCAGTCAGTGTGATTGTTACTGAATGTACAACACTGAATAGGTGGAAGCCATACTGAACTTAGAAAGGGTATGAAAAGAAAAGACCTCTTCTGCATAAATGAATATGAAAGTCTAAAAGCCCAGTAAATCCTCCAAGCAGCTGCTAGCAATGTGGATCTCCTTCCAACAAGAGCACACCACCACATCCAAGTCCTGCTGGACAGCCTTATCGTTAATGGCTCACTGTATCCTTCATTGACTCTCAATGCTTATCCAGCTTTTGGCAACATATATGGCATGGTTCCAATTCAACCCAAATTCATTCATATGTGGGAATGCTTGGTGTACCATTACTTGGTCTGGCCGTCATGTGGATCATTAATTTTAAATCACTTTAAAATTAATGGTGAAGTGGTCATTAAGGTTATCCATGGGAGTCAGCTGGAAATCTAGAAGGAAGACTGAGAAGGGTCACATAGCCACTGTGCTGCTTGGACGATTTGACATATATTTTAAAAGGGTAGTGACAATTCTACTGTAATTAACCACTCCCACCAATCATAAAGAGGACGTACCCAACATTAATACCTGGATGCAAATTTCCAGCCAGCTAGTCTTAATTCCACAAAATGGCAAGATAGCATCCATTTGCATTCCTATTAGAATAAAAACTGGGGGTCAGCACCATATTTCATTGCCTGGTTCACATAGATAATAGATTTCATCTGGCAGAGAATTTGTAATATTGTGTATCACCACTGGAGGCTGTCCTCCCTCTCAAGGTCACAACATTAGTAACATGTCAGAAAAACGCAAGACAAGAAAGTTTCTGAATTTGTGATGCCATGGTTGTAACAACTCCAGTCGCATTTTCTTTTCACAAGGTATAGTGGGTAATTTACCCCTTCTGCCTTCAGTTTCAAATTCTTCTTTCTTTTTCTGTAGCTTATGGTCCATTTGTGTTCTAGGCTATGAAATGTTCCACTGTCTGTTGTCTGAATGTGGCTGTCTAGCATAGGAAGGACAATATTAGAAAACTTAGTACAACACAAACTCCATCTGCAGAACACAGCACATTTATGCTTCCTCTTCCATGCACCAAAATCTTAGTCTCTAATGTGTCAGGCAGACCTATAAAAAGAGTTTCCTTGTTGGTCTAGTGAGTGTATATTACTGAGGGGTCCTCTTCAAAATGAAAGTTCTTATAAAATAAGTTATTATTATGTATAGATTTCTAAAGTTGGCATCTGTTTCGGACTTTTACACCAGGTACCAGCCTTAAAATTAAACTTTGTCCCATACAAGCAGTTTTAGTACAGTAACAGCTTGTCCTAGATTGTTAATTTAAGATGGGTTATTATGAGTTACTTGTCTTTAACACCTATCCATGACATAGTTGCTTATTTTTCTGTTGGAACAAAATCCTTGCATGGAGGATTGTGCAACATAGATCCAGGAAGGCCAGATCCACAACAGATGTTAAAGATATCAACAAAATATACTTTACACACACAAGATTGGAAAGGAACTCAAATACATAGTGACACGTTTTCTTGAAAATCTGACATGGATCTGGAACCCTTGACCTAAGTTGGGCGCTGTTGGCCTAAGATGTTCTCTTTGTAAATTGCAAACCATATAATACTTTTTTACAACAATTGCATAACATCTGATAAATACCAAACTGCTGGTCAGAAACAATTATTATTTAAGAACACTAGATAAGGCAGACAAGTGTATGTTAATTTGCGAAGTGTGTACACCGATTGGATTTTATAAATTCTCGGACAATGACATAACTACGCACTGATCAACCATTACTGTTTTTTTTAACTAGTGTGCTACCCTCAGGCAAAACCATCTTTCAGCCAGACCTCTAATATCAGAGGCCTTTGATTTATTTTAAGTTCACAGCTACTACTGATTTATATTTTTAATAGAATCAATTATAGTGCCCATTTAAAATGAGACCTTTGGGCTGTCGTTTATGTTGGACATCAAAGGAAATTGTGGCTACCAGAAAAACTCAGTTTTCACCTCTTGCTTTCAGAAACCTGCCTGTGTCTAGGAAAGGTCAATAAACACAGGCTCTGATTGCCTATATGTATACACTTTCTACCTGAACATGTTGGTGTAAATTGTCCATTTTGTCTTTAGAAACACCTGCTAGACTTACCAAATGCACTGCATGTCATTAAGTAGTCAACTATTATGTTGTTGTTGTTTGCATGTAATTTGTATACATCCATTTTATTTTCTATGTTTTTGAATCTGCTTCCTCACTTCTGAGATTTATTCATGCCCTTGATTTCACTTTGAAGTTACTGGGCCTGATTCTAACAGCTTGGTGTATGAGTAAGTGTGACTTAGCCTTGTAGTACTCCTGGCAGACTCCTGGCCTTCAGTAATGCTACAAGAGTGAGTCAAAGCAAGATCTTTGCAATTTGGGTCCATGAGATCTAGCACCATTTACACCACTCAAATCCCCTCTTTCATCCACATCAGTCATGAATGTGGCTTTCCTCACTGTGTAGAACACACAAGGTCTATTGTTTCAGTGACATCACAAACATAGAAGCAGAGTCACTCAAAAACTGGGAGGCAGCATTAGTTTGTCTCAGTTTGAGCAGATAAGCTAATTTTGGTGTGACATTTACGAAAAGAGTCCATAGCTCAATACAAATTCATCTACTTATATCCATTTGGAGAATCTTTATTTCACAGTCATAATAGTCCTTTACTATTATGTATGTCAGAAGGCAACAGCCAATGTTTTTAGTTCCCACATCGTCAAGTTTTCTTAGGACAGCAAACCAAGAATGAAAAAAATCTTTTCAAACATTAAAATCTAAAGTAGTACAGTTAAAAAATGATTTTACACATAAGACACAGACCTCAATTGCGATGTTTTGATTACAACATTTAACCACAATATGCCCCACTTATGCTGAGGCCGAGGGAATGGGAGTAGTTTTTAGGCAGACCATTTGTGTTCTCCCCTGTAAGATACAAAACCACCAGAAACAAACGTGCCCCTGTTATTCAAGCCCTAATTCTGAACTCAAACTCCCTATCGTGCAGGAATTCCCTCATCAAGGGTGTATATCGACTAACTGGCAACAACACTCATCCAGTTCTATGGACGTTACAAGAAATATATATGAAAAATAATCGGGATGGCCTCCCCCCCGGGTGTCATGCTTCATCATTGCCCATCTCGCATTCGCCAACGCATCCTCTGATGGCGAGCGGGCCCCTCATTCAAGGCTGCAAGTGAGTCATTAGAAGGGAACAAAGGGAAAAGAGTGTCCAATAAAATCCCTACCGCCTACCATCCATACCTCTCTAGTTTTTATTCTTTAGTGAAAGAGTGATGGTTAAAAACAAACCGGGACAATAAAAGCCCTGTGTAGAATTCAGATCTTCATAATATTGACAATTGTTCTTTCATTCACAATATGCAGTTCAATTGGCCTAACAAAAATATTGCCAAAATACATCAGAGTTCAAATCCTCATGATTTCTGTTAAACGTTCATTGTGCAGTTCAAGGGAACTATGGGTACATTAAAGGGGAACCAATATATGCCTATTAGCATGTAGAAAGAAAATGCCAATGTAAGTTACTCACCTGTGACATAAGGTTCGATCCCTTTGGCTAACGGAACCTATGTAATATCATATTATAGAATTTCTACTTCTAACCTAAAACCACAACCTTTGTTCATTGCAACTTGAGAAAACTGCTCCAATTGGAATTTAACCCAAAATCTAGGTGACTACCTGTGGGGGATATGTCATTTAGTTTTTTGTGGTTGCAAGTATAGAAAAGTTTTATGGATAAACCTGACAAATCTCACCAGATGTTATTATGAGAGCATCATGTTGAAAGAAAAGTACATTGATTTTAAAGGTGCCAAATACCCTCGAGTTCATCAAGTCTGAACTTCCTTGTAGTCACTATAATAGATTAAAGAGTAGAATAATATGTAACAGCGGGTAATGGAAGACTCACTACATGAGTCATAATATCAGGTGGGGCTTAATATAGTAAAAAGTTACATGCCACTATGCCAGCGAGAGGTAATTAGATTCCTATAAGGTGCCATGGGAGTGGCCAAGGAGCAGATCTAGTCAAAGAAATAGTAACGAGAAAGCAAGTTGAAGAGTAGAAGGGGAAACTCAAGAATAAACCAGTCCAGAACTGTGAAGCATGTCAGTGCCATGATGAAAGGAGAAAGGAGCAAGAAACTTGTAATGCATCTTGTAATGACAGTATGCATGGTTCCATAACATAGAAGGCTCAGTGAGTGCATGCACAGAAATCATGTGCATAATTGTATTGAACATAAAGGTAAGGGAGGCATATGAGAGACAGTCACTTGGGCAAACTTTATAGAACGAGGAGCAAAGTGCAAAAGCGGTGACATCAGTACTTACAGATGATAGGTGTGTGGAGGGGATCTCATTTGAGAAACTAAAAGGCCCTACTAAACTGTGTACTTTTTCTATAACAGTATGCACAATGTCAGTCTTTACGTAAGACACGCATGGGGAGCTGGTGCCATTTGGGAAACTAAAAGGCTCTCCTAAAAACTAATCATATTCAATAACATTATGTGTAGCTTCAAGGAAAGAGTAGTATACAAAAGGTGTGAAAGCAATGTCGAGGGATGAGGATAGTGTTGAATGTAGACTTTCCAAAGCCAAGAGATGGCTGTAATAGCAATAAAATTCATACACCAGAAAGTCAGAGAGAGGCCAGCGTAATGTTGAAAAAGTAAAAACACCCTAGCTGAAGGAAAGAATGACAAATTATTTGAGAGAAATAGACACACCACAGAAGGAAAGGATACCAATTGATAAAGAGCAGTGGATTTTATAACATCTACATGTTGCTATACTGCATACAGCAACAGCGCCAATGAACTGAAAGACCAGCTTGTTTGGAAGGATCATTTGTGTAACAGTAAAGAGCCCCCAATAAAATTAGAGAATACATTGATTTGAGAGGAAGCAAAATCTCACATTGTCCGATTAGACCAAGGAGTTGCAATATTCAGTAACAATATTTGGCCTAACTTCAAGGACAGGCTTTTATGATCGGTCATCAAGTATACTAGTTCTCTCAGATGAAACTCTATTTAATAATTCTTGAATACATGTTAAATGTACCATATAAGTAATGTATGGCTATGAGTATTTTGGATATTTTTGGCAAGAAATTATTTCTTGCCTGTGGAGGTCCTGAATGGCCAGGTCCATGCCAGGTATTCTTGATAACCTCTGACTATGTAGATTTACATTAATTGTACATAAATTACTTTATATGTATATCATGAAAATCTGACATGGATTTGGTCCTCGCGGACCTGCATTGGACATCACTGATAAACAGCCTTTCTCCACCTTTCAATACAGGGATACTTGCATTCCTGTGTGCTATTATGCTTTCTCTCCCATATAGTAACATGATACTTAAATCACAGATTAGTGGTGAGGTAAACCCACAAAAATGGTGTATTTCCAACTTAATCTGCTTCAGTGTTCCTTGTACAGAGTCATACTATTCCGGTAAAGATTTAGATCTAAAGAATTGTAGATATTGTTGTTACTATAGTGCCTGAAGTGGAATATTTGTAAAAACACCTAGAGCTGATTCACAAAGGTAAACTTACACTTTGGTGTAAGTTTATAATTATTTGCTATTCAAAAAGGTATTCTACTAGTAGTATCTTTATGACTCCAGAGTGTCCGCACATAAAAAGATAGGACAGTCCAACATTACAGCAACTATATTTTCATACATAAATCATGCAGAGAGGTAATTGTAAAGGTCCCCTAAGATTAAAATACACAAATATGACATTGCTCAGCAGTTAAACAAAATAAAATGCTGTTGCATTAGTTATAAATCTACACCAATTAATCAAGATACTTAAATATTGTCACCTTCTAATGTGCACATTCTAATAGCACATAAAGCCAACTGTGTTTAGGGTGTGTCCTATCTAATGAAATTGTATATTGTCCCACACTAATAAGAAATGAAATTTCATTATTTCAGTTAATAAGTTAACTTTTTTCAAACCCAGGCACCCTAACCTTCTCACAAAGCATTCTGAGGCTTACCATAACTGCGCCCTTCTCACCACAAATAGGTTTAAAATCAAGATTCATAGATTGGTGTGTTTCTCTGTCATATTATGTATCTCAGATTATCTTCTATTCATCAACTAGGCTTCAAATACTATGGCAATATCTTCTTTGTTTCTTGCACATTCACAAAGTATATCATTGGCCAAACAGTATCAGTCCAAACCTATTCAATGCTTTTAAAGCACATTTGTGTGTTCATCAGGAAAATGTGATATTCTATAATTTCCCAATTTATTTAAAATGGAGATATAACATGTTAAGTCCATCAAGCCAAAACAAACCAAAATGACAATCAATTGTACGATTTCTGAACAAAATTGCAGTTCAGAATCTAGTTATATATACCCCACAACTAATAAATGTAAGTAGTGGTATGAAAAAGTCCATCAACGTTCATGTTTGATTATCCAAATCTGTCTTTGGCCATCAAGCAGGTGCTATCCCTTTAAGCCAGACATCAATTCATCAATGGTATCCTGAAAATGGATTTCCTCCATTAGGAATAACCCTTACTGACTTTATACCAGTTCCCAAACATAAGTTTAGGTGTTGATCACACCTTCATTTTGATAATACTACTGATACATCTTATTTTATTTACTAGCTATTAGTATCTTATCTGTTACTGACTAATTATCCTCCCATTTAAAGCATGCAAGAGTAAATGCCTCATTAGTTTATTTAGAGGTTCTGCTCGGGCATTATGTTTCTCTTTAAACCTTTTCTGTATTTACTCCTCTTTTCATAGGTGGTACGTAATCCACTTGCAATAGTATTTGATCAACAGTATGACGATGAAGTTGAAAGCATCATGCCACTGATGAAATATTGTTTGCTCTATTAAGAGATCTATGTTATATTATTATATGTTTCACAGGTCTTGTAATGTCAACAGTATATATGCCACATGGGCATGACTGCTTACATCACAAATCTATTCACCCAAGTGCAATTTTGTGGTATATGTATATCCCTTCCCATATATGGATGTGAAACTATCTCTTTAATAATGTTATAGCAGTTATACCACGATAAAGAGGCTAGTGTTCCATTCTTCCCTGGTGCTAATTCATGTTGAGTATATTCTATAATTGAAAGATGTACATGTAACAATTTATCTCCTAATTTCATTCCACATTTATATGCCGTGCAGAGGTTTTTCAACAAATAATTAATTCAGTTTTTTAGCCATTTTCATTAGCTCCCAGTACGTAAAGATGAGTATCTTTACACCCCTAATAGAGTGGAATATTTACTAGTAACAGTTATTCACTCCTTCTGATCTATCATCTGTAGTTTCTAAAGACCAATATTTTCCAATATCAATGCTTTATTGAACACATCCTCAAGAATATCTGTTGGCTAAAGTTGTCTCTTAAATTGTTGTATCATTTTTTAATTCTGCCATTTTATAATGTTAATTTAAAATGATTTGTTCTACCCTGAGAAATTGTATGTTAGGTAAGTTTCTGTTTAAACAAAGTTGGTGAAAACTCTTCGCATACTAAATTATTTTGCTTTACTTTCTCCTAAATATATATGTTGAAAGTTTCCCTGCAATAATGCAATAATAGAAAAGTGTACATTCAAATAACTAACCAATGTTTTTCCAATATCCTCAGCAAATGTATTCCTAAAGTGTATTGACTTTAATTTGCCCATGAAAATGTTTGAAACCACCTGCATCCCTCTCGACAATTGAATTGTGTCATCTGTGAATCTATTCCAAATTATTGACCTCAGTTTCTGATTACTTAAGATATCGAGATTTTCAAAGTAAAACATTAAAGTATTTACATAACAGGCATCAATATTAGACCCCCATACTATTTCGTAATTTGTAAACAATACTGATCTTACAATTTAAAATAATTGTTATGTAGAGCCAAATGTAATAACTAGGTGATAACACTTTTGTTAATTCCTGAGAGACCAAGTAGCAAAACCCATTCAATCATCCCAGTACCTCCCATGTGGGCAATATATGAATGCAAACCTGTTACATAGAGTGTAAGTAATGTTACATCGCCTTTAATGCCTGCATTAGCCACCATTATTATATACTTAATATGGGTGTCTCTGAACTATACTACCTGTGTTCAAGTAAGTGAATGCTCATAGTGTCACTTTGGTGTAGGGTCAAGATTCTTGACTTAGCATTGAATGCATGCTGGCCACATTACTTTAAAAATGTTTAAGGATATGTCAGCACCCATTCAGGTATATTCCCAAGCTGCAAACATTATAGGAACATACACTCTGGTATTGTATGGCCTGATTTGCCTTAATCATAATATGCTATGGTGGGTGAGCTTAGCTCACCCACCATAGGAAAGATCTTCACCAACTGTATTCCTCATCGTTTGATCTCTTTGACACCAAAGAGAGCCATATAGCACCTCACAACATCTTGGAAGAATGGAATCTAAACTGTGGATACCTTTCCTCATACAACCAGTATCTATTTGCTCAGTTAGATGGAAATCTGTCCTTTGATTTTACCAACTTGGCCTCATCAGCTTTTTTGTCTGGCATTCTCTTCCTTGCTAAGACATGCAACTATTCAGTATTTAAAACACAACCAACACCATACATAATCAATTCTATCTGTTTAATGTAGCTTAGAAAATAGTTTACTTGTTGTGGGTCATTATGTGCCCTATGAAGTATTGAACATAGATTAGTCTACTTTTTTGTGCTCTGCACAAAGATGCATCAATCCAGCAATCCTGCTCCAGCACTTAAGAGGATAATTCACGATCAATTGTCTTTCCGCCCTTTAACACAGTGCACCAACAATGGAGCCAATTTGTATCAATTGTGCTTTTCTGGGAACAAAGCTCCCACTCAGATGGGCTTTAAATAAGACTACCTATATATCGTGCTGGAAGAAACATTTATATAGCCATGTGTTACCTACCACCTGTTTGGCTTTCAGGAATATGCCAATTAGATGTTTTGCTATGGCTCTAACCTTCTTCAGAAGACTGTTGGCCATCAATAACTGGATGCAACATAACTACCTCAATAGGAATTTGATGAAAACAGACATATCTGTTGGCCCTAACTGTAGAATTGGAAACACCTGGGCAGAGTCTCTGGGAAGATATCCAACATTATGTGTACACTTATAACTCATAAGAGTACTCTTAGAGTCTGATCTAGAACTTCAACCACAAATGGACCATATTACTACAGCTACTCATACTTACTACCTTTATATAGCACTTCATGTACAAATATCTTTAAGGCCATAGTTCGAAAAACGTGTGCATCTGTTTACACTATCAAAAGGAATCCTATCTATTCACAGCTTCCCTCATAAGGCCCAGGCCACAATGACCTTGGTATTGACAGTGTTTGACTATGTAAAGAGTGTTAACTTAGACTTATCAGACTACATGAGAACCCACCTCCAATGGCCACAGAATGCAGATACTTATCTTGCCTGCCACCCAAAACAACAGGACAGTCTGTCATCAGCAATTATGCTGCTACACTGGGCCCAAGAACTTAACAAATTTGGTTTGAAGTATTGTGGCAGGCATATTGTACAGCTAACCATCACCCCATCTCAGGTCTGGTCGCTCAGTGGGCTAATGCATCCACTCCAGTAGCACGTGTTTGAACACATGCTCACAGATTCAAATCCCAGAAGGTCTACTTAGTCGTTCGTAATTTCTTGGTCAGTAAAATGAGTACCATTGAGTTGGATGAAATAAACATCTTTTATGCAGCACCAAGATAGCAAAGGGCTGAATGTGCACTTTATTAATACATATGTTACGTTGTTAAGTTATGTTATTGCACAGGAAGCTGGTATGCAACCACCTTTCAAGACAACTTGATGAGAACATCAGAAACAGCTAGTTAAGAAATTAACATTTTAAATTTAAACTTAAAAAAGTAGCAACAAGCGTCCAATGGGTGGCAAACCTTTGCACTTTCTGGAATACCCCATACATTAGCACTGTGAAGTCTGCTATAATTAGTTTCCTCTTGTCTAATTCCTCCTCAGTTGAAACATGAATTTGTCTTGATTCCATGCTACATTGTCCCCTGAGATGTAAGTATCTTAAAAATAGTTTTTTAACACTTATGTGCCTTGCGGGTACATAATGCTTTGAATGATGCATCGTCTGGTATTCCTAAAATTTCTCTATGATCTCAAACTTCAGTTTGAAGCTCATGCTTCATTCTCTCGGACATAGTCTACAATGTCTGCAAGAAATATAGGAAGCTGATCTCTCATGTCTCAATAAACACGCCTCTTTGTGAGCCTGGGACACCCAGTTTACAGAAACCTTTAATTAGACAAGACAGTGCAAATGAGAAATACTCCCTTCAATTTCATACTGGTTATATACAAACGTACGTAGAGTGTACGATCACTCCTGAATTCAGGCTTTGTCTTGAATCACTTTATGTAATGAGTGTGCAAGTAAAAACCTTTATCTGCGGGCAATGTGGTTCTTTCAAAATACTAAATCCATTCTCTTAAAATATTGCTATTTTGCAAATCTTCATAATAGTACTTGGGTTCCTCCTCTTTTCTACCAGATTCCTACCTTAAAACTTAGTTATGCATGTATGCAAAGTGTATTTTCGCCAGCCCATGTACCAGCCTGTGTGCACACCAAAGGGTTCCATAGTGCTGAATCCGGATTCAGTAGCTCTATAAAGGCCAAAAAAGAGGATATAACAAGCAGACAATATTTTCCTGAAGTCGATCGCAGTTTAATGGGAAGATAATTCCAGAACATAGGTGGAAACATTGAGAATGATCTGCCACCCCGGAGCTGTAGAAGAAGTCTCTTGGTCATAAACAGGCGAAGGTTTTGAAAACTGATGTAGTGCTGAAACAGAGAAGACTCGCTTCAGTTTTGTATCTTCCAATGTGACATTTTAATAGGTAGGGGTTACACTGGCAGTACATGCATCCCTTTAGAAATCATATTTTCTAACAGTGAATATGTGACTGGGGGCCAGATTTATATGTTGGCCATCAGCCCGCAGAGGTTCCGACTGCCAAATTTATAAATGTTCAGCGGACATTTAATGCATTGACAGGAACTGCTGTCGAGGCGGTTTCTATCAATGCATTCTAACTTTGCCATACAGCTTCATCAAACATGACCGAGCCATGCAACAAAGTTAAGTTTTTTTATTTTCAAAAACAAAACCCGAAGCGGGATTTTGTTTTTGAAAATAAAAACAGTGCCCCTATTGCCATGGGAGTTATGCCCTGGCAAGGGAGACATTTTACAGTTTTTTCTGCCCCTTACGGCCAGGGTTTTCTTGACGATGATGGGCAGTGAAAACTGACTTGTATGGTCGCCCATCTAAATTAGATGGGCAGACATATAGGTCAACCTCCCACGGCCCTTACTCCGGCAGGCCATCAGCGGGGTCTAACTTCAGCAGAGACTGAGTAATCTCTGTTGTGGTTACACCAAAGGTCTGCCATCTTTTAAATCTGGCGGACGGCCCATTATGTTGGCAGGAAAGGTACTCCGTCAACGTTGCTACGTAGTACCCTTTCTGCCAACTTATAAATATGTGCCTGAGTCATGTACCATACATGGCCAGACATCTCCAAACCTAGTGGATTGCTGTTTCTGAGACTGTTGAGAAGAGTTGTTTACTGCTGCCTTTAGATAAGAATGATCTACATCATTAACTACATGCTTGAACTGATATTTTGGGGCTCTCAGCAGCAAATTTCAAGACCAGAAGCACTGGATTAATATTTCTCATATTATCCTCCCTAATGGTAAGCTGGTTGCAGCTTTCTGGACCACTTGAATCTGAGTGAAAATAGAATTGAAGGCCCAGGTGCAGTTACGCCATACAGTGCAAGAATTGCCTTTGCAATAATGCAAACATAGCAAGTGTACAAATATGGACCTTGATTTTGACAGAATATGTATCCCAATGATCTTTGGTAGGATAGTGTCAAAGATAGCTCTCGGCTTATTCACCACTGAAATGTCACCATCACATTCATATGCTCATTTCAGCAAGATATCTATCTCCATGCTGCGGAAGGAGATGCCAAAGTTGGCTCTAGGCTTATTCACCAATAGAAGGTGACCACCACATTCAAAAACATATTCTCAGTCACCTTCCTTCGATATGCACTCCACCTTCCTACCTTGACCTTTAAAATATTCCCTTCCCTTCCTCACTAGGTTATATTTTTGTGGCTGTCTTTCAATCTTCCTGTGACCACTCTTGGGGAGAAAGGTGGAACACACTGACATGAAAGCCGGCTGCAAGAGGGAAATGAAGGCAGGTTTACATGTGCGGCTTCATGGTGATGCCAGAAAGGGTTTTATTTTCCCTGAGACCCTCCTCAGCCCTTTCCTATTAAATGATGGTGCATCCCTCAAATCCTTCATTCATATATTGTCGGTATCAACAGGGTGGCCCACCTTACCCCACCCTAAGTCCTTGTTTTAACAGGGTTGGCTCTATACTCCGTGATCTGGATTTCTTTCTTTTTAATCAGGATGTCCTCTGTACCCCCGCTCATCTCTGCTGCCTTGTGTTTCTGTATCTGCTGAAGTGTATAGTCCCTCTGCATGGCACATGATTTGAAATGTCATCTCGGCGCAAGTCAGCAGTAATGAGCCCGCTGACAATCAAAGATTATATGCCATATATCCTTAGTGGCATCCTACAATTGTTGTTTGAAGGGGTCTACTAGAGTAGTGGGCCAGCAAGCTTAAAATAATATGCAAGAAAACAAATTACTTGCTGGAATTTTAAAAAGCGCAAGCAAGCCTGACTGTAATCCAATAATCTTCTTCCTTTTTATAGCCAAAAACCATTTGATGGTGGAGTGGGGTCAAACTTGCTCTGATATTTTTTGTAGTGAAACAGAGGGGTCTAACCTCAGCGGAGACCAAACAGAGTTACCACTACCAATTACAGGTTAACCATGAGACTTGACGTATTATCTCACATACTCATTGCTTGAAGCCTAAAATGTAAATCATCGCTTATGTAAAATACATTCTCAACAATCTGAGAGGCTTTAAAATCAGCTAGAAAGATGTGTTACTTATTTGCCACCTAGAGTGGTTCATAGTTCCCCCAGAGAACTGGCACCCAGATACCAACCACATATGATTCCAGGGTACCAGTCCGCCAACCACTGGACTTACAGATTTTTACCAGGACTGAGGAGCTTTAGAGAGATTCTGGGGCAGATTTACAAGCCCCCTGCGCCACCAGTACGTCACTTTTTGTGACGTACTGGTGGCGCATTTCACTTCTTTATATTTACAAGGAGAGGAAAAGCAACCCTGCGTGACTTTTCCTCTCCTTGTAAATATGGCCCCTTCACACGCAGCACTTTGCGTGGAAGGGGCGTTCCATGGGTGTTGCTGTGGATGTTCCCATGCAACACTCATGGAACGAGACACATTTCCAGATTTATGAGGAATCGTAAATCTGGAAATGCATGTCAATGCTATGCCTCCCCAGGGGAGGCGTAGCGAGGCGCAACGAGGAGAAATGTTATCATTTCTCCTCGTTTTTTCCTCTTTCAAAGCGTGCTGCATTCTACAGCATGCATTGAAAGAGGAAAATGCCTGTAGTGATTTTTTTTGTGCAAGAAGGTGCCCCTTCCTGCACAAAAACAATCTCCCCATGACGCAGGCATCCTTGCACCATGGTGCAAGGGTGCCTGCGCCGGCGCATGGCTACAGTTTGTGCGCCAGCGCTGGGGAGAGCACAGGAATGCGACATATCATTGTAAATATGTCGCATTCCTGTGCTTCGGAAGTGCCACAGCGTGGCGCAGCCAAAGGGCTTGCGTTGCCGCGCTGCGGCACTTCCTTGTAGATCTGCCCCTCTATTTGGTAGAATCTAGGGAACTTTCCATATAACCTTGTTAGTGCTCATTTTCAATTGGGCAGTTTTTCTCCACAGTCAGCATATCACGTGCTCAGTACAGTTTTTTGAAAGCCAATAAATTTGAAATCTGAGAGAAGGAGGAAGAAAAGTCTATTCCAGATTTAGTTCCAGTCTGTATTGGAAACATAGTGCCTTTAATAGAACAAATCATGTTTCCCTAGTTTGAATGGAGTGTGGCCTGCTCTTCCCTAATGCAATGAGTCTTCGAAGAAGATTGAGTCCGGTTCACAAATGTCCAGTCTTAGGTGTGTATTTTGTGCAAAACATATTTAATGTCTAAGCATTTGTCTGGTTTACTACATTCTGAGGTTTCACACCCATTCACTTGTGACTCGTGCATAGTGCGGGAGGTGCAATGCACCTGCGTGCATTCATGATTGTCATGCACATTCATGTGCATTCATCATTTTCACATTCATTTAAATTACCTAGGCACATCTCCTTATCCCAATGTGTGCATAATATACGCAGTTCATACATTATGGGGTCGATTCCGAGTCGGGCCGGAAATTTCCCCGACCGAGCCGGACCCGGAGAGATTTCCGACCGAATCGGACCCGTGCAGTCCGACCGAACGAGTCCGATGCGTCCGTATGTTATCGGACACGAGTCGGTCGGACTCCCATTGAACTCAATGGGAGCCGGTCGTGCACAACGCGTACGCGGGCTCCCATTGCCTCAATGGGTGCGAGGCGGACAAGGGCGCCCCCTGCAGCGAGTACGCCGCGGGCGCTTCGCGGCGTACACGCACAGGTAGGGGGACCCATGGGTCCCCCTGTGTGCGCCTCGCACGGGTACGCGTACAGGGGGTCCGACACGGACCCCCAAAGTACGGCTCCGACAGCGAGTTCGAGTCGGACGGCGCGAGTCGGTCGGAGCGGTCGAGGTGCGCATCGTACTTACCCGGCCGGAAAACGTCTCCATTGCGCGGTGCGAATCGGGTCCGAGCGAGTCGGTCGGAGCGGTACGGTCCGGGTACGAGTCGGTCGGAGCGGTCGGGTCGCCCGGACGAGTCGGTCGGCGAGCTCGCATCGTACTCGCTCGGCCGGACCACGCGTACGGTTCGGTCGGGAAACAGGCTTTCGCATGGCTTTTTCCCGACCGAATGGTATTGGGTGCGCCTCCGACCGAGATCGGAATCGACCCCTATGTATCTATATACTTGAGAAAATGTGGATTATCAATTATTTCATAGTTATTATTCCTCTTAAAACATATATCCATAAATGCCTTCCTAGACACGTTGATTGATATGCTATCCAATAACGAATGGCTACATTTTGAAGCCCAGATTTACAAATATTTGACGCAAGGTAGCGCAGCAGCTAAAGTTCCAGCACTGCCTTGCGTCGAAAAGAGAGAAATGTGCCATATCCAATAAAATATAGTGCATTATTTTCTATCCCACAGCATGGCCGCACTTTTGGCTGCCATGGGCCACAGCGTAAGGATATGTGTGTTCCTTAAAACATAGGTTTTGTGCTGGAAGGAGGCTTTTTCAGTACAAAAACTACCCTTTAATAATGTTCCCACTTTGTATGTGTGCCGTACAGTGCAGCACACAAGCAAAGGTGGAAAAATCAAGAGAAATGAAAACATTTCTCCTCGTTATGCCTGCCTCAAGGAGGTATAAGGGTTTGTCACAAATCCCTGTCTACAAATGTTAGTAGCTAGGGATTTGCAGCAAAACCCATGGGTGGTTGCATGAGAACTCAGTGCAAGTCCCTGTCTACAAATGTAAGTAAATAGGGATTTGCGTCAAAATTAAATTGATGGGTGGTTGCATGGGAATGTCCAGCACATCCATGGAATGCCCCCTTGACACAAAGTAGTGCAAAGTAGTGCCTCTCACAGCTTTGCCTTACTTTGGGATACATTACATTGCAAATCCTGGTTTGTCCAACGCTCTGCACCAGGTTTGCTTCACAAAAGTCATCAAAGCGTTTGTAAATCTAGACCTGAATGTGTATGCCATAAGCGTTACATCTTTGTGGGTGGGAATGGTCATTCCCTGGCTAACACATTGACATTGCTTTAGGGACACAGTGCTGAATATACACATTGCCTGCATACTTTACAACACATATACATATTCACACATATATCAAGGGAGGTTCCTGCTACTTACGCATTCTTACATTATGACTTTTTCCAGAGCCTAAGAGGGACTCTTGATAAAAGATTTATGAACCACCGCAAATGAGTTTTACTAAACATGTCCACACAGGGTGGAATCCTGGAAGTTTAACTAGGTCCTTGATGACATAAAAGGTATCTTATAGATAAGTGCATTCTGGCAATGTACTGTATGGCAGAGGCACTTAAACACATAGGGGCAGATTTACAAGGCCCTTGCGCCACTTTTGCGTCACTTTTAACATGGGAAAAGTGACGCAGAAGTGGCGCAAGGGGCTTGTATATAAGCCCCATAGTCTGTCCAAGTTAAGAACCTAGTGCTCCAAATCAGGACGAGGAAACACATCCTGGTGCTCAAGATTAGTTTGTAATTGTCTCATACCACACTCTTGCTTCTTAATGTGCTATTCACCCCTTAATTTTTAATTGTAGTAAACGTTTTGCTTAGTTATGTACAGTGCTTCTCATATGAATAACTATGTCATAGTCTGTGTTTGTTGTACTTCTGCTATTTATTTTATTTCTTGACTTACTTGAATGTTTATTTATATTCTTAAGTTGTTGGATGTTTCCATCTATAGTATCCATTGCACATATCTCTTATAGATATATACATATATAAATATATATACATAGATATATAGTATATATAGATATATATATACATTTAACTCTTTACAATATACTCTACATCTAAGTGTGCATGACTCACTTTTCTTTGTTTTTTTCTTTTTAACTGTTGGAGTACTAGGCACCCCACCCCTTGTGAGTTTTGTGTCACAGTGTTTCTGATAGAAAGAAAAAGAGACGAAGTAGGCGCAACTATTAAGACTGTAGGTAGAGATGCGAACATAATCATTGTCTTTGAAGCCAATAACAAAGTTTGTCTTCAAACTGATGTTAAAACAAATAAAAGACTGAAAACACAAAGATTTGGATCCTTAGGAAAAAGTACCGGACCAGGTCAGCTGCTGTGGTTCCTCTCATTCTAGCACAACATGTAGCAATGTAGGGTGTAAGCTCAACCAAAAATTGTGCATATTGTCCAAGACTTCAATATCAAGATGATATCTTGTTGTTCAAGTTCACAGGCTCAATATTTTTTTCAAGTGTCTGTTTTCTCTTGTTCTAACTTCCCATTTTTCTTTTCCCTACCCATAACCCTCTGTTAAAATGTTTGCACTGAATACAATTTTTCTCATTGGTGGAATCCTCGCATACTCTTCCTTTCTTCCATCAGCAGTATAGCCAGTCTCATATTTTTCACTTCTTCTAGGGGCATAAGAGAAAGATGCGTTCCAGCTGCCACGCATGAGGTTTATTGCACTAATTGTGCAGTTCTGTCCTAATGTTTAATTGTTAATCATCAATGTGATAGCTTGGGGGGAGATCTAATGCATGGAGTAAAGTCTATTTCTTTTATAAAATTGGTAAATCACCAAAGGGTACATGACTGTGGCTGTAGAGACGTTTTCAGGCATACATGTACTTTCTTTGAATCATGGCTCACTCCTGGTCTTCAAGAATATTTGCATCTGTCCGTGCATGCAGTGTATTTTGAACCGTCCACTGCCCTTGTCTGAGAGTTCACACCAATGGGAGAAAATGCTACAGAAGGTATTCCAGATGTAGCAAATAAAGTGTACCGGTACTGTGACAAGGAATTCTCCAAACCCTAATAGGAGGTCAGCAATGAGTTGCTGGGGTGGTTTTATGAGACATGTTGACTCAAGAGAGCTCAATACACAGTTGGAGGTATGAAGGGAAAGCTATCAGTGTCTCAGCCAACTCAGGTGAAAGGCTGGTTGAAAAGTTAGGGATGTTTTTACTGGATCCGAATGCAGAACATAGGTTTTTGCATGTTGAACTATTCACAATTACAAATCACAGGTTATCTTGGTTAGAAAATCCATTATCTAAAGAAAAAGACTGAAAGACAATTTGCAGGCACAAATTCAGCTCCAAGAGGTCGGCCATGATGGAAAACAGATCTAAAAAGCATACCATTCTGTATAGAATGCACAATGCCCTCAAGCATTGCTATATAACTATGTCACAGAGAGTGAAATTGGTGAAAAGGCAGACACAACTGATCACAAGAGCAGACTGTTATTGGTTGCAAAGCATCCACGCCTGAAAACTTGACACTTTGATAATGTGTTATTCGAAGGGACTGTTTTAATTTCCCTTGTTCTGTAATATATATTGTATATTGTATATCTAATCACCGAAGTACAGTGTGAGAGCCTGCCAAGTGAAATGTACACCTCATGCAACTAACTGTTCAATTATAATTGACTCAAACTATTTCAGGATTTCATTGATGGGTCTCTTTGCTAAATTAATTGTGGCAGAAAATTGACAAGGGACATGTAAGACGAATATTTCACTAGGCTGTATGTTGAGTAACCTATTTTGGAATGCACGTTTGGACCTGAAGAGAACCCAAGTCATGTACCAGGAAAGAAATCCACATGGCTTGCTGACTTTCAATGATGTGATATTGCAATTTTCAATTACCATCAAACCCCAAATTTTCTTTTAGTTAAACCTTGATAAACTGATGTTTGGAGAAAGTCTTATTTGTGACACTTTGGATAATTGGCTTCCCTTCTACATGAGATTCCTCAATTCACATTCAGCTAGCTCCTCAAAAGGATATGACAAAATATCAAATGGCACTGCTTCAAAACACCTGTTAAATGTAAATATGTGATGCGTTCATTCTATTTGTGTAAAGAATAAAGCACACAGAACTCTTCAAAGTAAGATGTATATTTCATACCATCGGTGTCCCTGCCTCTTTATTTGTGTCCAGTTTTTTGGGGGTGGGACCGCTTGTAATAATTGTGTTCATACCTGAATCCTAGAATGTGTCAGACCTACGGCAGGATGTAATGAATGTGAATACAGTAAATAATTCTCAGAGGACTGCAGTAACACAGGTGGGAATTCTAAAGCCATCTTTGAAACTGAACTGTGTGAAGGAAGATTGAGAATGGGTGTACTTCATGTATAAGGTGTTCACTGAACATATTCAAGAAATTGTATAATTGTACGCAAAAACGTAGAAACCTATTCTAGTGTACCACTTGGGTCACTCTAACTTATTTATATGTGATTTATTTATTAATATATGATTACATATGACTTATTTGCATCCTCTTGCATTGCAGCTCAGGCAAAGTACATGAAGGTGTTCTATATAACTAAGCGGCCATCACCACCAAACAGTAAGAAATAAAGAGGATCGGTGTCAAGGGGGATTGAAGTAAAAAGATGAAACCTTTGCAAGAATGCTAAGGCAAGATAAGGAAAATAGATAAGGGTTTCAAACGTTTTACGAAAAAGAAGACTAACACCAATAAACATTCAGTGAATAAATTGAATAACATTCTTCATTTACGTAAATTCCAAAATAATGAATGCCACCAACCAAATTCATCTTAAAAAGTGTAACTTAAAATCTAATAAAAAGTGAAGATGTCGCCAGTGAAAACTAAAGGTAAAATTGCAAGCTATGACTCAATGTGAAAACCAACGACTATTAAATATATCACCCGTAACAGTAAAAAAGTTGAGTTTGAGAACTTGTAGTCAGATACAAGGCGAGTGTGTTTATTCAAATGAAGAATTTCACCTTTGCAATTAACAGCATTTATAGACTTCAGAAATCTTCAATGAAATATACCTGGACACAGTGTCTAATTCAGTCGTAGAAGGCCAACAACCTCTTGTAGGAGCGTTTTTTGATGAGCAGACCTCTAGTTCTAAAATGCTCCATGCAGCACAAAATCATTTCGATTCAAACCAGGCTTGCCAGCTTGGATCTAAAGCATCACCCAGCTAGAGCTATGAGTCTTGGGCTCAGATTTTAAGCATAGCTACGGGCCGTTTTCCTTTTGCAATTTCTTGAAATCTTCAGAAATGGTCTCCAAGGACCATATCCCCCTGGTGATTCCACCTCAGGCATGCCACCACCAGGCACCCCGTCAAACAGGAACATTTTACTCCTCACGACTGGTTCCTGTCTGCTTCAGGATTAAAGTAACCCAGAACAGCCAGCCTCTTCAAAGCCAGGAGCTTCCTTGGTATTCACAGGATTCTCCCCAAGTGTCAGCCCTCAGGAGGAAATGTAATCAGCAGGGAAAAAATCTGCCCACTTTCATGCAGACCTTGATGTCCACAGTGGTGAATGGGAGGCCGACTCGTTATAGGCTTGATGCAAGCCCTTTCCAAAGGAAAAATATATAGATGGGCGGATCTGGGTAATCTGAAAATGTGAGCACAAATGGGTACGAGTCATCTGCTGCTCTTGCCCTCTTCATGTCTTGAACATGCTGGAAAGTGCTTGCGCTGAGCTTGTAAAGAAAAATCCATTCAGCTAAGCTATTAGAAAAGGCATTTAGTGCCATTATTACAAGATTTCCTTGCTGCAAGACTCACACATTTGCAGCAAAATGATGTTAGTAAAGTCTAATGGTATTTTGGGGCCAGATTTAGTAAAGGCTTGCATTGCCCTTGCATCACACAAGGTGACGCAAGGCAGCACAAGCCTTTACCTGGCAATTACTCAGCCATGCAAAGTCACCATGCGTGTTTCTTGTGCTTTGGTAAACCAGGTTAAGGCAAGGCCGCACATTTCACTGCCTTGCATACCATGGGTGGAGTGTGGGCGTTCCCATCACCCTCGGATTTTGGAGCATTCCCAGATTTACAAAGATTTGTAAAACTGGTAATGATTCAAAATGGTATGCCACCAAGGTCCAGGCGTAAAGAGGAGAAATACCATTATTTCTCCTCATTACTTCCTTTTGCTATGTGTGATGCATGCCATTAAGGATTGTTTTTGTGCCCTTGATAAATGGCAGCTTTTTAGTGCGTCAGCACAAGGAAGTATCACAAAATCGCCATATCTTTACAAATATGACTCATTTCTGATGTCTCCCTTTCACGCAACGCAGCGCAGCAAATTGCCTTGCAGTGCTGCATAAAATGTTAGTAAATCTGCCCACTAGTTTGCAAATATCTAAATCCCACTGAAACCTCTGCATAATGTTGCACATCTCAGAGGGCTTCAGCTGTTTCCCTTCATAGGAACAAACGCATTTCTTTTGCACCTATCATAGAAATTAGCTAGTTCTCCAGCCGGTCCGATCAGAATATTAGCTGACCTGCATTCAAGGCAGAAGAGATAATCTGCTCAAACTCCACCACATTTCTTGTTTTGTGCCTCAGGAAAACTTTGCTCTACTAGGAGTTGACACAACTGCCGAAAGTCTCATTAGAATAAGCTAAATGGATCTACATTTAATTATTGGTTGAACCCATCCCCAGCAGAAAGTATCAAATTAGCAACTGGCACAGTTAAAAAGTCTAAATCTAAACTTTGACATTTGAAAGCATGTTGCTACAAGTTCTCAACATGACATCTGACCCATTACATTACTGAATTATTTCTGATTTGTAAATATTAAAAATTATACTCACTCAGCTCCTCCTCATCAATCCATATGATTTAACATACAGCTAAAGTTACCTCACAGGAGACCAGGGGACATATTTACTAGAAGCTGGCAGAGCATGGTGTTACGCCAAAATTGGTACCAACGCACTCCGTCAGTTTCAAAACGTAGGGATGTGCCGAATTGACAAGAATGCGGTGCACCCCTGCGTTTCTTCTAGGGCTGGTGCTAAAAAAGCTGCCTAGCGCCAGCGCAGGCACCCGTGTGCCAAGTTGCAAGGGTGCCTGCGCTGCAGGGGTGATTGTTTATGTGCAGGAAGGGACACCTTCCTTCACATAAACAATCTTTACAGGTGATTTGCTGTTTCTATATGTGGTGCAGAATGCAGCACACATGGAAAGAGCAAAATACGAGGAGAAATGTAACATTTCTCCTCGTATCGCCTGCTTAAGAACAGGTATTCCCTGGCGGTATTTTTGGTGCTGCCCCATGCCTTGTAAATATGGGGATGCGTCAAAAAGCAAAGTGTGTTGCAGGTGGAAAGCCCACTTTAACACCCATTGCACGCCCCTTTCATGCTAAGTGCTGCGTGAATTGGGGTATTAACGCCGCCTTGTAAATAGGGCGAAGGACTTAACGCCACCAGAACGTCAGAAAAAGAGACATTCTGGTGGCGTTAACTCCTTGTAAATATGGCCCCAGGTATCAAACATTATACAGCTTTAATCCTCAATTTATACTCAGAGCAAGCATGTGATTTCAGGAACTGCACTGAAAGTGATTGGTGTGTTATTTTACAAAGAGCTTAGAGGGGCATGTTCAGCAATGTTCAGATCCAGAATGAGGTCTAAATCTAGGGCCAGATGTACGACCATTTGCTTTTGCGAAAAATTGCGAGTCGCAATTTGCGAGTCGCAAAAGCAAATGTACAACAGTGTCAGAGACACTGTTAGCGATTCCCAATGGGGTCTCAAAATGCGAGGCTCATAAATATTAATGAGCCACTCGCAATTTGCGACCCCATTGGGAATGGGTGGCCCTCCCAGGGATGGTGGCCTGCTGGGCTCAGCAGACCTCCATGTCTGGGACTGCTTTTCAATAAAGCAGGTTTATTTTTTTTAATGCAGCCCGTTTTCCTTAAAGGAAAACGGGATGCATTTAAAAATAAAATGAAACGTTTTCGTTTCATTTTTTAAGGTCAGGCAGTGGTCCCTGGGACCACTGCCTGCCCTTAAAAAATATTTTCACATGCATTCCCAAAGGGGAAGGGTTCCCGTTCGTGAATGCTTTACCACCTTCCTTAAGTAGGTGGTAAATTGCGACTGTTTTGTGACCGCAATTGCGGTCACAAAACAGTCATACATAGAGATCAGACTCGCTATTAGGAAGGGACGCCCTTGAAACGCCCTTTCCTAATAGCGAGTCGCAAATCCTAATTAGCGAGTCGCTAATAAATTACGACTCGCTAATTAGGGTTTTTACATGGCCCTTAGGTGTTTTTGCATGCGCAAACAGGTCGCAAACTCGTTTGCGCATGCAAAAATACTTCGTACATATGGCCCCTAGAGATTAAATAAGTAAAATGCTTGGGGATATATTTTCCATATCTATAGTCCTCCTGGGATTGAAATACAGCTTTACAATTTGTCTTATCATGAATTTTGGATTGTGAAGGCCTCATTTAGAGTCAGGAGGACTTTCATGTCAGTGACATAAACTACTCTGTCTCCATTGCTGACATACTCCTGCAATAGCCCGTCTAAGTAAAAGCTGAGGAAGGTTTGGCCATTTGACTGCCTGCCCATTTTTGAATGGGTGATGAAGGAGTCGGGTTCCTTGTTCTAGATCCGCTCTGGAACCTCGAGTCGATATTACTTTATATCTGCATGAAAGCGTGGGGGGGGGGCAGAAATCGTTAGCTGATCAATCATTTCAGTTTCAATTTACTATGACTCTTAAGAATTTATAGACTACCAATTACGATTAGTCAGTTTGTTACAAAGCCAAGAATAACTGGATGTACAGGCACGTCAAAGTGAGGGTGTAGAAATACATTGGAACTAATACAAAGCCAAATCTATGGATGAAGTTAAGGTGGTGCAAAATGCACAAAATTATTAGTCGAGAATCAGGATACAAAAGGTTACGGAGCAGACGTCCAGATTCCCCTTCATCAGAAGTTTGTGGGTATAAAGCATTAATCTGTCCCTACACTACCACTAACGTGACATCCCTACATAGCATTTCCCAGGCAAGATCAGTTAAGGTGTCAGCGTGTGAAGCCTTCCTAAGAAGTCTCTCCACATCAGTTGGGTAAGCTCGGTCTAAGAAGCTCTCTCTCCCAAGGCAGAAGTCCCCAGACACTTTCCCTAGTTACGATACAACAATATCACAGGTAGTATCCCAGAGTCCTTTGCGGATCCCCCTATCCAGTCAGGCCACCTCCTCATAGGTAACTTTCCAGTAGACAGCGATGCTCCCAAGCTTGGCGAGATGACCTTGATTCCCAGGCTCACTCTGATGAGAAAGTAGAACAGTTCGCGACTATTAGTTATCTACGCTCAATGTAACTTCTTCTCCCTAAGCCTAACTCCTAAAAAAAAGACATTATTCTAACTAACAAGGATGATTCTTCAACCTGCAACAGAAACGTGAGAAAGAACAAATCCAACCTGCACATGAAATTCAACTATTAAATCTAATGCAAGAGCTTCCAGGGAAAATACATTTCAGGCCTACAGAAATCGGCCAACATAAGAAAATGATACACAGGCTTTATGAAATTACATATATAATTAACACTCTTTACTGAGCACTTCTAAATTAACATGTTACATAAGCACATCAAATACGTGAATAATTTTCAGCAGCATACACAAATTCTACACGTTAATGTTTTCAGCTAGTCACATCTAGTTTCTATGTTAATCTCTCCATGTTTACATTGAAATGTCCCTAATACACCACAATTCACGTTATTACAGTTCACGCTCTACTGTCTCATGTTAATACAACAAAGGAATATATGCGTGTGCGGACTTCTCGTGATTATGAAGCACCCCTACAAATGAAAAAGTGAAGTTTGCGCTACATCAGTGGTCAAATGGCCAGTTTTTACTTTCACATACCACCATCAGAAAAGTGGCAGTAAATGAGAGTAAACATTTTTAGCCAATATTTTTTTTTATTTCCCAAAAATAAAATCCTGCTTTGGAATTTTGTTATTGAAAATTAAAAAATATGTTAAAAGTTTGATGGACAGTACAGTGACAGTGATTCCTGCCAATGTAGGAGATGTCCGCTAGGTTTGTGAACATCTTTAAATGCTGGTTACTCCATCATGACAACGGAGTACTTATATAGCTTTAAAAATCAAAATAAAACAGACAGCCTATTTATTTTTATCATAGCCCTTTATAATGAAGCTAAGAGCAGATAGTCAGCCAGTGAATTATAAAGTCCTGATGGTGGTAAAATCATAAAATTTATGGTTGGAGACCATCATGATGTGTGGACATACCTAAAACTGATTTTGAGGGCTTTCAAACCTGGATGCTACTCTATTGATTGTTTTATATGTGATGGAAAACTAATGAAAATATATATTTTTTAAAAGACAATGTATGGCCTTTCGAACTAAAATGGGTAAGCAAATAGGGTAAAATGATTATCAGTAGGTATTCACCATAACCACTACTGAACCAATTCATTTGGGGCCAGATACACAAAACAGTAATAAATCTACACTCCTAGATTTACTGCTATGTGTAGATGATACTTATTGCTATTCACCAAAATTCCCATTAATATGCCAAGAAAGCTGTGTCCAGGTTTCCAGGAATGCTACTGGGAAGTTACATGATTCTTCCAGTGGGGTCATATTCTCCTGCGTGGAGCATTTGGCAAATGGGGAGAATAGAACCCCAGGTGTAAAGGTGCACTGATTTTCCATGGGGAAAGCATGTTTACACACAAAGAAACTCTTCCTCCACACCCCAGTCAAATGAGGAGGTGTTTCATTACCCTTCTTGTCCTGGAAGAAGAGATACTCCAGTCCTTTGCGGAAGTAAATCTCTGACCATTTCCCAGGTTGAAAGGGGTTGGATTGGAGTTTCCAGACTTCCAAGGTCACCATTCCTTGGAATGCTATTTTACCACCCTTTAAGTAGAAATTAGGGTGTAGATTTATCCTCACTCGTGAGAGGGATATTTGGACTTGTAAAACCATGTACATCTGCCAGGAATCCCTTTGTGGATTCCTGGCATGCATTAAAACGATACAATTGGCTCTAAACCCACATTTAAAACCTAATTTTTCCCTGCTTGAATCAAACACCTGGTATTCATATAATTGAATTACTAGCGAGTGTTTCAAAAGGCCGATCGCAACCTTAAATAATGATATATATTTTGAACAGCATAATCAACCTCTTCAATCAACTGAATTACGCAAAAAAATGTATCATCGTCAACCCTCTGATTGGTGTGAAGCATATCATCTTATAAATAAGGGAGATCTGGGAGTTATGATAAGGATTTCTAAACGAAAATCCAAAATATTCTTAGTGGTGATAAGTGTAGCACCTTGTATACACCATTGTATATAGGTCATCATAAGACTGGTTCTCAAGATACATTGATCCCTGCAATGCCTGTTTAATTTCCAGCCATTTAAATCCAAAGCAGTATTTCCTATTGATACATTACATTTCTAGTTCTTTTGATACCCGTTTTCATGAATACATTGGTAGTTAACAATCTCCTCCGGATACAATGGAAGAATCTGGTAGGAAAAATCATCCTCTAAATAGGGTGTTCAATCTGACGGCTTATAAAACCCTTCCCTACAAAATCCATCCATATTCAACAGAATACCCATGATAGGAAGGATTACCCTTCCAAGATGGTGCCAGTTTTTACCATACCCAATTGCAACACGTAACATCATAACGCTGACGTACACCCGTGACCAGAAGTGCCCTCACTCCACAGTCCCAAAAGGGAAGCCTGTGTCAGCGTTTCCTATCTTCGGGACCGTGGAGACAGGTAGGTGTCGAAGCTAGGACTATGAAAGGGGCAGTGAGTACTTGATATCCCTTTGGGATTCCTTTGGCCAAAGTGAGCTGTTTGGATCTTGACTAATGCAAATATGTTTTCTTATTCAGATGACCACCGCGTAGTCTGAATGGCATGAGCCCTAAGTGGCCCATGTTCCATAGGAATTGGTTGAGATAATTTATCAGTGTGATACATTATGTGTGTGTGTGTGTGTGTGTGGTATGTTATCCACAGAGTGGTTGCCTGCATAGTGGGCTCGTGTTGGCATGTTATAATCATCATATGACCACAGTGCATTGTGTTCATTGCTCAATGGTATGATTAACATTTATTTAGTCACTTTGAATAACAAGAATGACCTCAGTTCTGATCCCAAGAGCTAATTGTGGCCAAGATATTGATTATGTGTATTTCTAAATGTAGGTTTTTTATTTTTCTATATTTGTTGTAGGTCATAAGTGTTTAATTGATGATACTCCTGATTCAGCAATGCAAGTCTTATTCAACATCAAGATTTTCTGTTTGTCAATACTGAATGAAGTTCACATGTTTGTTCGAGAACTAAATAGAGAGAAACAGTATAAGAGTAGGTAGACAGAAAGGAGATTAGGTAATCTTTTAGGTCCTGATGAATTGCCAAAGATCCTGGTTTGGACTTCATGGGCAAGAAACATGTTGACCACTTTTTTAAGAATATGAGGAGCATTATCATCCTATATATTCCTTTTACTTTTAACCCTTAACATAACTTCCAAGCTTAAAGCTTAGTGAACAGGGGACCTACAGTTAATCCTATGTATCATCACTCTCTTCGCCAATCTACCTTCATATCTACACAGAAGTGTTTTCTCAATAAATCGTTCAACTGCAAACCCCAAGATCAAATTTTTTAAAAAGATCTCCGGCAAAAAGCCACTTTAAGGGGCCTGCTGAGCATTGCAATGCTTAACCACATGGCACCTCATGTACTCGCCCAGCACCTTCAGCAACATTTTATGCTAGCTATGGTAGTCCACCTTATGTGTCCACTTGCTGTCTCTCACTTGCTGTCAGTCAGGCCCACACTGTGGACCATTTCTCATGAAGGGGTATCAAAAAGATTATTGAAATAGGCAGTAAAGTGCTGTGCAATTGTGTCACTACCCTTCTTCCATTCTGCATGGTCAGTAGTGTTGTCAAAACCATGCAGCACTGTCCCTTCTGCCCCCACTTTTCGGTCCTGATGAATTTCTAATGATCCTGGTTTGGACTTCATGGTCAAGAAACATGTTGACCACTTTTTTAAGAATATGAGGAGCATTATCATCCTATATATTCATTTTGCTTTTAACCCTTAACATAACTTCCAAGATTAAAGCTTAGTGAACAGGGGACCTACAGTTAATCCTATGTATCATCACTCTCTTCGCCAATCTACCTTCATGTCACTACACAGAAAAGTTTCTCATTACATCGTTCAACTGCAAACCCCAAGATCAAATTTTAAAAAAAGATCTGCTGCAAAAAGCCACTTTAAGGGGCCTGCTGAGCATTGCAATGCCAGCCCAGTGATGATGCATGCCACCTAACGGTGGCTAAGGGCATGTGCTTCAACAAGTTAACTCTTCTTATGACCAGATAGGGCATGGATACCTAATACAGTAGCCTGGACCCCCATCTTGCAACAGCACACTTCTATGTTGAATTTCATATATTGTTGTAAATACATCATGTAAAAAAATGTGTTATTGGGGGCTCATGCCCTATAACAACTGTCTTTTCTGTCTCTCCATCAGCATCATCCACTTATGGTGGTGATTCAACTTGAGGCAAGTCACAGCAGTCTGATATAGCCTTTAACTGCTATCAATGCATACTTCTACTTTGATCCATAGAGATTCCACACAGTTCTCTGTTTGCATTCATTCTATCCACTTGTTGAGCCAGAGGAGCCCCTCTCCGTATGCACAGCCTATCCTTCTCTTAGTTCTTGCCTACCATGTTGTGTCATCCAATTGGTCATCCCCCAAAGGAACTTTATCACTCTCTAAGGCCCTTTTTGATTAAGAATACAGATGTCATTCCTCTGTTCAAGGTGGACATTTTATGGTCCTTATGCATTAGCATAAGAAGCGTCTCGTCCATACTACCCTGAATGAGCCCAATCACATCCAATATTGGAAGTTAAGTAGGGTTAGGTCTGGTAAGTACTTGGAAGGGAGACAAGTTGCTTCTCCTCTCTGGCCTTGAGTTATAATTGCATCTTCCATCCTTGTCCATTTAACCAAATCCACCTTCCAAGCTGATATCTATCAATCAAGCAATCAACACTTGATAAAGTATGCAGCTGCTTCAAGCAGAAGCGCCCCGGTGCTCAAGAAGACAATAAGGCCAGTCGGACAACATGGAGGCTAAACACTGCCAAAAAGCCAGGTCTTAACTTGTCCCTTGAAAGAAGTCAGCGATTCTACTCGGCACAGGTTGAGGGGAAGACTGTTTTGCATTGAGAACAGTAAAAGAACTGCCCCCACGCAGGACTTCAAGAATTTAGGGATCCGTAGGAGGCGGCTGTTGATGGATCTAAATACCCTCTCTTGGGAGTAAGGGGCCAGTCTGTTTGTCAAGTAGTGTTGGATCTCAAAATAGAAAACTCTGAAGGCAAGAGTCAGAGCTTTAAATTTAATGTGCTGTTCAACCGGATGCAGGTAAAAATGTTTCAGATGAGGAGAAATGTGATGGTGAATTCCGGATTAACTGGAGTTTGCATATCAAATACACAGGGAAACCAAGTTACAAGCTGTTCGAGTAGTCAAGGTTCCGCTTCATGAAACAAACAGCTAAGATTTGCTTGATTTGAGATGCGAAGGTGAGCAAGGAATCAAATATGACGCCCAGGTTTTTAGTCAAAGAGGAGGGATTAGGAGGAGACTTAAGTTCATCAGGCCACCAAAGAGGTGGCGGGCGGAGGTCCACTCTGATTGAAAACCAAGAGTTCTGTTTTATCGGAATTAAGTTTTAGGCAGTTTACCTCCATCCAGGCCGCAACTCCTCTGATACATTCTTTAAAATCGTAGAAAGCTGCCTCAGTGTTATCTTGGAAGGAGAATAGCAATTGGGTATCGTCGGCATATGACACCACCTTAACACCCAATATTCTGCGACATCCGCCAAAGGGTAGAGGTAAAATTTAAACAGAAGTGGACCGTTAGATTTCCACTGCACTACCTTTTGACAAGTATCATGGCAAAGACCACCAGCCTGCAGGTCAACTTGAACTTCTTAGACCTTTTCATGAACACCAGCATACACATTTTAGAGGCACAGTTGAGCTTCTTTCCTATCAATCGGTCTATTAATTGGGCTATATAGCTTAGCACTTCCTCCCAGTATTTCCCAATAGTGGGGCATGACTAAATCATGTGCATTAAGTTTGACCTAACCACATGGCACCTCATGTACTCGCCCAGCACCTTCAGCAACATTTTAGGTTAGCTATGGTAGTCCACCTTATGTGTCCACTTATTGTCTGTCAGGCCCACACTGTGGACCATTTCTCATGCAGGGGTGTCAACAAGATTATTGTTATAGGCAGTAAGGTGCTGTGCAATTGTGTCACTACCCTTCTTCCATTCTGCATGGTCAGTAATGTTGTCAAAACCATGCAGCACTGTCCCTTCTGCCCCCACTGGTTTTCAAGGAGGTCACTTAGCTCACCAAACACTAAGAACTGTTCTATTGATACATCTGTTTCCAACCTCAGAGTCTGAAATGTTTGAAGATGGCCTTCATTCACCAAGTGTTGACTTGGCCCTTTCTGCAGGGTCATCCCTAAACATTTTACCCTCCGCTTTTTGCTGAATTGTTTTTGTTGGCTTTAGGACTCTGCACTTTCCCACTGCTAACCAGTGTGAAAGTGTTTGTGCTCTCTCCTCAAAGCATGTTCGATTGGCTTATACCCAATTGGCATATTTAATTTACTTGTAAGTCCCTAATAAAGTGGCACTACCTGTGCCCAGGGCCTGTAAATTAAATGCTACTAGCAGGCCCGCAGACCTGATTATGCCACCCACTTAAGTAGCACTTTAAACATGTCTCAGGCCTGCCATTGCAGCCTGTGTATGTGCAGTTTTAAACTGCTTTGTCGACCTGGCAAAGTAAACCTCTTGCCAGGCCCAAGCCCTCCTCTTTAATACATATATGTTATCCCTAGGTTAGCACCTGGATATTCCAGAGGCAGGGTGCAATTTATTTAAAAAGTATGAACCGCCAAATCAAAGCAGTATCCTCATCCTGCTTCCACACGATCCGCCTGCTTTGTAAGACATTCAGATGGATCCCCACAGAATCCAGAAAGACGCCCCCCCACGCACTCATCACCAGCAGACTTGACTACGGCTATGCACTCTACGCCAGCCTCACCCAGAAACAGCTCAAGAAACTACATAACGTCCAAAACGCCAAAGCCAGACTGGTCCTCGACATCCCCCGTCGCAGCCACATAACACAACACCTCCAACAACTCCACTGGCTCCCAATCAACAAGAGAATCACCTTCAAGCTCCTCGCACATGTCTACAAACTCTCCACAATGCAGGACCAGAATATCTGAACCACCGCCTGGCATTCCACACACCCGCCAGACAACTCTGCTCCGCCCAACTTGCCCTGGCCTCCGTCCCACGGATCCACAAGACCAGTACCGGAGAAAAATCCTTCTCCTACCCTGCCCCTCCACCTCAGACAATCCCCATCGTTGACCCAATTCAGGAAGGATCTCAAGGCCTGGCTCTTCAACCGAACCTCCACCCTCAGACGGATCAGCAGCTCCCCCCCCCCAGTGTCTTGAGACCCTCACAGGTGAGTAGCCACACTTTATAAACTCCTGATTGATTGATAGATGTCCTGGTAATGAAAAACTCTTAAATTAGTTTTTCACTACTGCAAGGCCAACCTCTCCCATTGGATAATACTGGAGTTACCTTATTATATTTTATAAATGTAATTTCCAATTGGGAACAGGTAACCAGTTGATATGATAGGCGATTTATAATGCGCACAGCTACTCCAAGGAGTGTCCTGGCGCAGACGTAGAGAGGTCGGCAGGGTGGGAATTAGACTTGCACAAAGAACCAGGTTTTCAGTTTCTTCCTGAACAGCATTGGATTTCTTATGGAGCGTAGCTCCAACGGGAGCTGATTCCATGCTGATGCACCCAGGAATGGTAATGATCTTCCCCCTGATCTTTGACGCTGAACCTTTGGATCACTGCCAGGAATTTGTTGGTAGATCGTAAATGTCTAGTAGGGTTGTAAGAGCTAAATTTAGCTTTTACAACCCTACTAGACATTTACGATCTACCAACAAATTCCTGGCAGTGATCCAAAGGTTCAGCCTCAAAGATCAGGGGGAAGATCATTAACATTCCTGGGTGCATCAGCATGGAATCAGCTCCCGTTGGAGCTACGCTAAGGTAATCAGGGCCTGTCTGATACAAAGCATCATGTACCAGTGTCAGAGCCTTAAGTTTGACCCTATCCCTGATGGGTAACTAGTGGAGTCCCCGCAAATGTGAGCTGATGTGCTGCCTTCTCGGCACATTTAGCAGACGGCGAGCTGCTGCGTTCTTGATCACTTGCAATTTGTCCGTTAAGTACTCCGGTATGCCCAGATATATACTGCATTGCCATAATCTATTCAAGATGTAACTAATGCCTGGATGACTGTTTTCCTTGCTGAGAAGGATAGCAAGGGCAGAAATTTCTTAAGGGTCCTCATAATTCCGAAACATGTGCGTACAAGCCTTTTGACTTGAAGACTGAAAGATAGTCTATTGTCAAAGTTTATACCCAGGTTTTTTATCGAGTCGTTCTGGGGACCTGGAGGGGAGGCATTGTCTGGCCAAATAGTTAGCCAGAAGTTTGGTGGGAATGTCCCAAAGAACAGAATTTCTATTTTTTCCTCATTGTATTTAAATTGAGCTTTTGCTAGCCAGTGGAAGTCTGCGGTTAAGCAGGTTTTTATCTGTGTGCCCTTCTGCTCAGATCCCTTGTTCCAGAAGAAAAGCAATTGAGTGTCGTCTGCATAGGATAACACCTTCGCTCCCAGTTCTTCTGCTAGAAATGCCAGGGGCGTGAGATATAAGTTGAAGAGCATTGGAATCAGGGCCGAGCCTTGGGGAACACCTATATCCACCTCCCATGGACTGGCGGAGCAGGGAGGAATCCAAACTTGCTAGCTTCTAGCTGCTAAAAATTATGTTCGCCAGTCCAACGCATGCCCTGTCACTCCAATGGCCTGGAGGCGGTCAAATAGCAGTGTGTGGGATACGATATCGAAGGCCGCTGACAGGTCCAGCATGATCAGTACAGCCGCTTCCCCCCCATTTAGGGTTCCTTTAATATATTACAATACCTCAACCAGTGCGGTTTCTGTACTATAGCAGGCTCTAAAGCCAGATTGGCTTGGGTGTAGGAACTTATTTGCTTCCAAGAGTGTTTGACAGTTGTACATTCACCTGCTTCTCCAAAATTTTGGATAAGGCTGGAAGGGAGGAAATTGGCCTATACTTGGACAGAATAGCAGGGTCTGCAGCTGGCAGTTCGTAGTTAGTGTCTCTGGAATTGGAATTTAAAATCCTAAACTATGGTGAAGTTGGATTTTAAATTACAATTTTTGAAAATGCCACTTTTAGAAAGTTGCCATTTTCTTGCCTCAACCTTTTAATGCTTGTAGCCTGTCTTTGGGTCACATGACTGGGTGAAGCTGGCAGTTGGGTTTTGTGTATTTCACTTAGACAGTCACAAACAATGAGGACCTAAGGTGTGACTGGATGGGCCATCACTGGCAGGATTGGAGGGAGGAGCTAAGCCCCCAGCCCCACTTACACTTGAATAGGCTGTATCCTGTCTCCACACAGAGGGCTGCATACCCCCTGTAGTTAGTCTGGTGCCAAGGCCAGGAAAGCAGAGCACCTGTGCACTTCAAAGGCATGCCTATAGAAGCTTCTCCCCACTGCAAATGAACAACTGTGCATATATACTGGACCTCAGACATCTATTCTTCAGTACAGTTCTGGACCTGTGGATACTCTGCCAGGAAGAAGGACTGCTGTACTGCTGGAAGGACTGCCACTCTGTTGATCCGCTGCCCTAAAGGAACTGTTACCCTGGTGTGCTGTCCTGCTGCCCTCTTGCCTGGGTGAGAAGAGAACTGGACCTGCAACTTCACCCTTGATCCCAGGACACCAGAGTGACTCCAAGGGCTAGTTTGCTAGCCTCCTGATCTGAGCCTTAGAGAGATAAAAGGTTCCCCAACATCCTGCACCAGCCCCTGGACCCAGATGCAGCAAGTTCCTGATTTGATTTGATTTGATTTGATTTGTATATTTGTAGAGCGCACGAATGCCCAAAGGCGTCTTGGCGCTAAACGTTGTAAGAAGACTAAGTCTGCCGAAGAATGATACCAACTACAAAGTACAAAGTGAACCCAAAGTGGTGCCCCTCAGGTCCTGGATCCATGGTGTGGCTCAGGGAGCTGTATTCAGTCTTTTAGGCCCTTCACGACTTTGAAAGGGCATGTTCACACTGAGACCTTGCCACTCGCACCTTGATTCAGCGTGAAGCTCCGACAACTGCCCTGCCTCCTCGCGCTCCCACATCGACCGCTAGCGGGGACCGCCAGTGCAAAGCTCCAGAGATGCTCGTCCACGACAACTTCAGGATCTTTGTGCTACACTGGCAGCCTCCTGCGACACTTTCCCTCCTCCTCGCAGCCTTCTCCAACGTGAATGGGACTCTTGGCACGAATTTGGGAAGGTAAACTTCAGCGGGCCTAACCTAATGACTGTGCTCCATCGCGGTCGGCCTGAAAGTGTTACTTTGACCCAGTCCAGTTCGACCAGATTTCCCTAGTTGGGGTTTTGTGCTTTTTGGCTTTATTGGCACTAAAATCTTTAAACATTTATAACTCCGGTTCTACTAATTGTATTTTTCTTGTTTTGGTCGAGTTTAATTTAACCAGATTTTACTCTATTGTTCTAACTTGGTGTGCGATAATTTTTGTGTGATGTTTTTCACTGTATTACTGTTTGAAGTGTTGCACAAATACTTTACACATTGCCTCTTAGTTAAGCCTGACCGCTCTGTGCCAAGCTACCAGAGGGTTGGGCACAGCTTAATTTGTGGTTGGCTTGTACCTCATCCTGACAAGGATTGTGGTTGATTCTTGAACAGACCTCGCACCCTAGTCAGCCAACAGCCCAAGTTCTCACATCAAATCTCCTAAAGTGGTACCCCCACACCAGAAACTGCAGTGGAGCTAATGGGGAAAGATTTGCAGGAGCTGAAAATCCTCCATTTGAGACATGGTGCTGCTGAATGCTGATGAGGCAGGCTTGTCAGAAGTATTAGCGGATCCCAGGCGACTTGCTTGTAGGCCTAGAGCAATAGTATCCTCCTGGAAAAAGAGAAAACAGGGTAGCTCCAGCATCTGGCACAAACTAGTGGTATTGCTGCCTTTAGCTGTCTCTTATTAATAAACAGGCAGTTTGGCTTCACAGTGTAAAACCGGGGGTGGGGGCCAGTTAGACAAAATTGCCAGGGCTGGTTTGGGTTCCTAGTCCATCCCTGGTTAAAGGACATCTTTTATGACATCACTGATGACATCTCAAATGACATAATTACAACCATTGTAGCACCATCCTGTAGAGTTTATGAACTTGAAATAATTTCACACACCACAACTTTTTATTCGCTTTAGTGGAAATACCCTCTTAAAAACTTAATATGACCCATAAGTCAAGATGTTGACAGGTGCACATTTGCCACTGCAAAGACACCTTCTGTCAGGCTGTAAGGACAACACTTGGAGGGGTATATTTACTAAGATTTTAGACCATGTTTGGGTCACAAAAGTGACTTTCCAGCGCGAAACCTGTTTAGCACTATCTGTTTAGCGCTGGAAAATCACTTAAAGTAATGCAAAGCAGCACATAGCACTGCTTTGTATTACTTAGCGCCAATGGAGGGTACCATTAGATAATGCATGGGTATTCCTATGCAACCACCCAAGGTTTCTCATGCAAAACTCTATTTACTTAAAAAAGTAGACAGGGTTTTTGCGGTAAAAAACTGTGCCCATTCCAAATAGGCGCCATGAAGGAAAAAATGCTTTCATTTCTCCTTTCTTTTCCGATTTTGTATGTGTGCTGCACAAGCAGCACACGTAAGAAGTGGGAAAAGGTTTAAAGTTAGTCTAAGCATAGTATTTTGTACTGGAAGGCCATCCTTCCAGCACAAAACCTATGCTAGATTCACGGGGACACCCTTGCACTATGGTGCAAAGGTGTGTCTGTAGCGCACGGCAGCCCATTTCTGCGCCAGAGCTAGGGAAAGGTGAGGAGAGTGCCATATGTCTGTAAATATGGCTCTCTCCTTCTCACGCAGTGCAGTGCAGTGCAGTGCAGCATTTGCAGCTGCTGCATTGCGCTGCGTGATGATTCAGTAAATCTTGGCCATTGTTTAGTAAAATGCACTACATACATTCATGATGCAATCCAAAATTCACATGCATGCAGTTTTATCTTTGTCTCAAATGTGGTTACACTAACATATGCGGGATCATTTTGACAGACTGATGTGTGGAATAGCTGCAGGAACAAGGGATAAGGCACTGGGCCACAGTACACAGGTCCTATAACTTCTTAAGCTATACAAATAAATGCTCCCTTGTAGCTAGTGAGTCTCAGTTTCCCAAGTGCAGAACACATGGGTAACTCCCCAGTCTGCTTTACCAGGGTATATACAATGCATTTGATGGGTTGAGATCAGAGAAAGGCCCGCTTTGAGCCAGAGCACCCCACTCTCTTCCCATATTTTCCCTTGACAAGAAATACACCCTTGTGTCCAGAGACCATTTCAGGTATCAGATCGCCAACATGGAGACAGAAAGGTTGTTTGCCTCTTAAAGCTAAGGGGTTTGGCCCAATTCCAGGAAGGCCCAGCCACCACACCATTCTTCTTTTTTATAGCTTCTCCTGGGTCTAGTCAACCTTTCTTCTCCCCCCCCCACCCCTGATTGCAGATTGGAATTAATCCACCATATCTGCCCTAAGGGTAGCAGAAAGGCTTTCTGTATAAGATGATGGGGGTGCAATCCCATGATAGGAGGGATGAGGCTGACCACCCACTCCATACCTGTATGTATGTATGTGGTATATAATTACGTCTTCAAAATCGTCCCTGGTGTTTAGTGTAGTCTTTTATGTCAACTGGAGGCACATTGGTGGAGCATTGGAGAGCCATCCAACTCAATATTCTTTTTATATTCCTTGGTGCTAGTGGGCCTCTGAGACTCATGAGGTGCAGATCTTGAGTAAATGCCTCAATTTGTTCTCCCCATAGGGGGGTGATCTGAGAAGCTGGAGTTGCCTGCATTCATGAGGGAGGCGTTACCCGTGCTGATGGGTGGTGGGGGAGGTAGGGGTGTTGCTCCCCCTGTGAATAACATACCTGATGGTCCTCTGGATAATTTTCTCCTGAGGTATCATCCTCCTGCGGCCATTCCCGAGCAGGAAGTTATTGGTGAGAGGCACATCTGGAAAGGGGTTCCCATGGCAAGTTTCCCCTTTTCAAAGAGCCCTTTCCCAGGTGAAGGGGTGCTTGATGCCTGGTCTGTTTCTTGAGGACTGTTTCACCTCCCGGTTGCTGGAGCCGGATGACCCCAGCAGCTTCTCGGTCCAAGTTGAAGGAGGTGTGCTTGCTGTGTGCGCTGTGCTTCATTAAATACAAATATATCAATCCCAAGTTTGACTGGGATTGGAATATTGTCTTTTCTACCTCTGTTTTTATTCCTTATTTCAGGAATGACAACCTTGCTCTTTATATTGATGATTGGCTCTTCCGACCTTGCAATTATATCCGTTGTTCTGAGGTTCTTTGAGTATATTTTTGGCCAAGTGTTTGTGGGGAACCATTCCAGAGAAGATTTTAATCCACTTTTGGGTATGTCTTCCTCAGACAATCTCTTTCCGGGGTCGCAGGTATGAGCACTTTAGGTTTCTCATGAGGTTGTTGAGAAGAGAGAGGTGTGTAGCATTCGCGACAAATAAATGAAGAGAAACTGTAAACCTCAGTGTGTGTGAGGAGCGCGTTTATTTCACCTTTCTTCTCCGCGTCTCATATCATAATAATAATTCCAACTGTCATCCCCAACTGCCCAGCTCCAGAATCCTCAGACATGAAACATTCGGGCTGGTGCCCATTGACCAAGAGTTAGGAGGGAGTGGAGACAGGTAAGAGAAAGGGAGGTAGGGAAAGAGGGGTATGAAAGGAAAGGAAAGGAAAGGAAATAAGAAGTTAATTCAGTAATGCATTAAAACATAACAAAGCGTTTAGACGCAAGCTAAATTCTGTAGTTTGGCTGTTTTTATAGAAAAGGATCTCCCACTTAAATGAGAATTGTTGTAAAGAAGTACGGAGAGCAGCTATTTCGGTGTAGATCATAGGAGCCATAGTGCATAATGATGACTTAAATCTATGTAGCTGTACCTGTGTGCCAGTAATGCCACATGACTCTGTGAAGGGTTTGCTTGGTTGTCTGAACCACCTAAAGCTTTATGTGATCCAAAACATATCAAAACATATTTAATTGGTTATAAAGTTGTATCTTAGAGGTTAGGTAATGTGGAGAGTGCTCATGTAATATTTGGGGAGAAAATGCATATTTGGGGGAATTTATCATTCTGATAACAGAGTAATACTGAATTACTGAGCAATAACATCAACATCATCAATTGCTAGCATGAGGAAAATGTGCATGGATAAAGAGCATGCATCAGGGAAACGTGCAGTAATGGGCGCAATAATCCTGTGTCCCACACGTCTCGCACATGTTCCCCCATTCCAGGCATGATAGCTCATAACAGTTGGAAACCGCGGTGGTGATGCCATTTGGAATTGGTAACTCTTGGTCTACTATTGTAATGTGCTCCTGTGCTGTTATTCGCTATCCGGTATATCTTCCTTAGACAATGGAGTGAGTATTTGTATTACATCTGACTTTTTACCCACACTGAGCACCGGAACAGCCCTATTAACAGTGTCCAATGACTCCCTAAACACAGCCAAACTGGGATCCCTCAGAATGCTTATCTTTCTTAAATCTCTCAAATGGAAAGATGGCCACCCATGTCAACAGTCACCCCTTACATTGGCACAGGGCCAGCTTTCGCGCTGGTGGTGCTCTGTGTGACAATCTTTTTTGGCACTCCCCAATGACCTTCTTTGCCACAGATTCCCTCACTACCATCCTCCAATAGTGCTCCTCATCTGTCCATAGCCCCTCTCTCTCATTGATTTCATTTGCTTTATAGTGCTACTCATATCAGCGTAGGGTGTCAGAGCACTATGTATCACATGTGTAAAACAGTCTATAGGAAATGTTACATAAGACAATGAGGATTATAAGGTGTAGCAATCACATGTTGTCCATACTAGTAGGCAGTATCTTTTAAGAGTGTTTGGTTCAGAGAAGCACAAACTCTGGATTTCAAACGTAACATAGTGGTTGGGGTTGGCTTTACTAATAAGAATGCATTTCTACCCAAACTAACCCTCTACAGCAGCATTAGGATAATAAAACACTGGGGAAAAATATATAGTTCCAACCGTATGCTTTGCAGTTTGCATGCAGCTCTTTGGTTACAGTACATAGGTCACTGTGCTATACTAGGATTGTAACTTATGAACTGCAAGTAACTAAAGAATTTCTGTGACAAAAGCATGAATCCACTGAGCTATCTACATAAATTATGGTTCTGTGATCTGCATGGTACACATTCCTTGCAGCAGGCATACCTCTGTGCCACTTTATGATGAGTCAGAACTTCCATTAGACAAAACTCTGGGTCTCTCACCAGCAAGAACATTAATCACCAGACTTATCTTGTCATTTTAATTGTTGCCTGAAAGCTGTCTGACACACAAGTAACTGCAGCCAGTATAAACCCAGAAGTTAACTGCAGCTGGTGCTTATAAACCCTGAAGTTATTTCTAAACACATCGCTCACCCCCTCCATATCCCCCCTCCAAGGTCAGCGCTAGGTGAGGCTGCACCAGTCGCACCGCCCTAAAGCTGGCCCTGCATTCACAGTCTGAAGTTGGAATCCCACCAGAGCAGGGGTCGGGAAACTGAGTACTATTAAATTGGGTAATAGCAAAATGTTAGCATTGGAAGAAGTTCAGGATAAAGGGCTACTACTAAAATTATTATTATAGAACAGCCGAGTTTTTGGAAATGTATTTATAATACCTGGGATCAGTGCTTTAAATGGGCCGGTACTCACCGGTACTGAGTACCGGCACTTCTTATTTTTATCCCTTCAAGTACCGGCACTTCTTCCCCGCCCAGGAGAGTACCGGTACTATTGTCTGACATTGTTCATTGCAAATTCTGCGGAGGCAGGGTGGCGCCTGCCTCTATGATACTCTGACAGCCAAAGTGCCCCCGTCTCCGCAGAATTAGAATCCCTGTGCTGAGCCCTGGAACCCTTCAACAGCAGCTCAGTTGCATTATGTCTTTGATGTGTAGGTGTCGAGAATTTCACCTTCACGCTGAGCTTGACAGAGCAGTGGCCATATCATTCAGACACTGCTCTGTCAAGCACATTTACACTATGGTGTGCATTGTGCACACCCTGGAATCCAGGTGATCCACTGGGAGCGGCAATTAAGGAAGCCACGGAGGTAAGGAGGTAAAAATGTCCTTTATCCTGCGTGAGCCTTTTGTGTGCTTGTTTGACTGCTTGTGAGTGTTTAACAGCTTGTGTGTGTCTTTATGTGTAAGGGAAAGAGGAAGATATAGAATCTGGATAGTCTAAGAAGGTGTTTTAAAGAAAGTGTGCGGACTGCTGTGTATGTGCATGTTTGCTCGGGCCTGTGTGAGTGTCCGCACGCGAGAATTTGAGTACTAAGCCCAATGCAAATAAATAATAATAATCAGAGCCACTGTAATCATGAGTCAGGGTTGATTAAATTATGCAGCAAGAAAAGGCAATTTATGCTGCGTAATGCAGAATAGTTCCTGATTGTGTTACTTCATTACTTTGTAATTTGTATACTTGTTAACACTGTCTGGGCATAGGTTGCACTTCAGTTTAAACATAGCAATAAGCAAAAGGAAGGAGAGAAGTCAACCTTTGGAAAGGGCCTTCCACTGCGCAGCAGCACGTGTTGGTTCGATTTTACTAACTTTTGAACTGTTTGAGGTAGAAACAAATTTTTTTGTTAAAAGCTGAAGATTATGCATCAGATGATGTGGCAAATGCGGCAGATCCATAATTTTATGGGAAAAGGATTTGCATAATTCCACTTTCCTGACAATAACAGTGTGGCATCAAGAAGCTGCACTAGATAAACAAGTATTGGCAAAGCCATTAGGTGTGGCCTTGGTAACGCTGGTGCAATTGTTAATTCAAAAAGATTATTGCACTAATATGCCACAAAAAAGAAAATATGCCTCCTATATGTGGTGAGCTTAAGCATCCAAAAATGAATTTAAATAAAAAACGATTTACCATTGCATATAATTTAACAGTATCAGTGCGCCCTATCAGGCATGTGACTTAGAATTGTTTTTTGGTTGGGGGGAGTTTTATACAGCACAAACTAGACTCCAAGGTATTAGAGCACTTTACATGAGCACCAGTTGCGTTACAGATGGACACATTAATTTTTTGCGAGGCACAGTGAGATTCATTGATTTGCCCAGAATCGCAGGATGTTGAGCATCCCTGTCGCGACTCGAACCCGATTCTCCAGCTTAAAGGTCAACTGCTCTAGTTGTTCGGCAACATCCTCTCCTCAACTGGTTTAGAACCCCTTTTAGTTTTAATACACATCACATGGAAGTATGATTCTTATTGGTGCAAGGAAAAGCTACATTGGCCCTTAATTACTGTAACCTGGAGACCTATTTTAACCAAACACAATGACTAAAAAATGGATAAAAACTGGAAAGAAAAAGTAATTGCCAAAGTAAAGTACTGGTCCACCAGCCTGGCAGTGAAGTGCACTTTTTAAGGCAAATTTGCCCATGTGATTAGGAAAAATGTCGTCACTCACAGTGCAAGGTGGTTAGTTGCCTTCATGGGCTGCCGCTTTACCCCATGCAATTTGTTGTGGTGAGTGGAAGCAGAATGTGAATGATAGCTGAACAGACCCAGGGATGAAGACGGTTGAGTAAAATTCCCCTCTACATGTGTATTTTTTATTTATGGAAATTAATTTCATAAGGCTGATGAGAAAGCTGTCTCTGACCAAACCTTAAAATGAAAAGGGGTTTAGCTGGGCTTCATTTTCCTGCAGGATCTGAAGAAGGACAGATCTGTGATGTTCTTTTGCTGCATTTATTGTTTTCTATTGTCCTGTGTTAAGATGAGAGAGGACTAGGGGCGTGTGTGTGTGCGCGTGTGTGCAGGATGGTGGGGAGGGGACGGCAATTAATAGAATCTGGCATGGCTGCATAAAATGCATTAAAAGGGTTCAGTAGGTTGTAAGACAAGGATCCTCTGCTCTATATTATCATTGTACAAATCTTTAAAATGGGGAATGGATGAATTGGGTATAATTCCAAGGCATGTCCAGCAAGCAGAGAGACTTGCAGAATCCGTCTGTTGTACTTAGTGAGTTCTTTTAGGCTGTCCTTTCACTGTAGGCAACACACCCCTGTTAAATCACAAATCTGAAAAGGAAATGTGGGTTGTGAGCTGAGATTCCTTCTGTGCCAGAAGACACCACAAGCCAGTCAGTCTTGATTATTTGAGGCCTCAAACATATTTCCATGTGTTATGTAGGATAGGTAGAACCAGGACCCTAGAAGTTCCTAGATGGTCGGTGGCTTCAAGCAGAGGGTGGCAGATGCTAAGTATTCTAAAGTGTGGTGGCAGTAATGCATGAATAGTAATACTGTTCAAAGAATGTAATGTCATCTTTAGGGATAACTGAGCTAAAATAATGAGATGTGCATAGTGTTACAAAGAATCTACCCTAGAATATTTATCTACTCACCTTCTGACACCAACTAACGACAATGTAAGAAGACCAGGTGTGAGAGAGACACGAGTACACATCTGCCGTCATGCTTGGCAGTGCCACGCCTGGGCTGGTGGATTCATGACTCATAAAGAGGCATAGTTGAGATGTTTGACATCCCCTTCCAGACGCTAAAAATGTTTGTCATTGATTTGTTTCCATAGCGCTTAAAAACCATGAACTAACACAGGTCCCACCCATCACTGCCTCTACTCTGCTCCGCACACCCGCTGCAGACCCAGTATGACAGTGCCCAAATTCAACATACTAAACTACCAACACCCAGTACCCCACAGTGCTGAGATCTCATTGCATATAAGAGGAAATGTGGATGAGCCCTTTAAATGAGGATCTCTTGAAAACTATGGTGCTAAAGGAGGGACGATGCCCAGGACTGTACAAATACGGTTTGGTGTTACCTGGTTTAAAAGTGAAAATGGTAAAGCAGTAGTCTAGGAGTGTGCATGTTGAAGCTGCTGTGCCAGGGTTTCCCCCTGCAATCTCCTTTCATGTAGTAAAGATAGGTGGAAGGACCATGGCCACTTACATTACAGACCCCCAATGTATACATGTCAACATATTGGGAATACCTAAGAGTTATTAGAGAGATACATTTCAATTTTTTTATTTTAGCTTTCTTGAGAATGAAGGAAAAAGGATGAGAAAGTTAAAATATAATTTAAAGCTAAAAGTCTCCCCTCTGTTTCACAAGTTTTTGAATGCATGCCATTATGAACTAAGTGCTACTCTTCGTGAGCTCATCCTGATCTTTTCGTGGTCTGTGTTCTCTGTGAGAAACAAGGTACAGAGCAAAGATCTGAAATCCAGAGGCAAGGTCTGATAGGGCTGAACAAGGCCCCACATCACTGGCACAAGATAGTACATTGGTGGCCCAACACCACTCAGTGCTGGCCTAAATCACAGCAACGGCTCATGATCAGACAAGGAAGGTTTAAAAATCACACAGTGTTGAGCAGTGTGAAAACATTTCTGGCCAAAGACCTACACAGAATATGTCAAGATCACTTTAAGTGCAATGAGCTGCATATATATTTTAGTGGGTCATAACAGCAAAATGGCTATTAATTACTAAGCATGTGTTATGTCACATGTGCAGAGGGAATCTGCACATATGGGGAATTTGAGATTACTAACAAGGATGATGCGAGTACAAAATGAATACACATCAAATGGAAGAAGTGCCATTGTATCATATCCCACCCCTAGCCCCGCCCCTAGCCCCGCCCACTAGCCACACCCCTAACTCAATTTGATGAGTACCTGCACTTATTTTTTTCCATTTAAAGCACTGCCTGGGATTCTGCAATCCCTGTATAAATGCACATCTGTAATTTCTTTATATTTGCACCTACTGACACATTCAGACCCTGATTATAAAGAAAAGACGTCAGAGCTCGTCTGTAATAAGGTATTGCATTCGAGGTCTGACGTCACAATGCCTGTTGCCAGAGCCAGAAGCCCATGTGAAAGGCAGGTCAGGTAACGGAGCAGCTGTTTAAAGCAACGAAAATGAAACGTTGCTTTTCTTTCTTCTACTCTAAGTTTCTAGTTTACAGTGACTAGCAGAAATAACATGTTTATTTTTTGCATTTCTTAGTTAATTGTAGAAAAGTTAGAATCTTGCTGCGTTTCAACACATTCTACCTTACTGCAGCTTTTTTTTTTAATGACTTGTATTGAACTATTTCTAATATCGTTTTGAAACAAATATCTAACAGGTGTTTGATGGGTTTAATTTTGCACTAGAGGTTCTATTTTTATTCTTCATGTTTGTAAACATGTTCTCTCTTTCTGAAAGAGCAACGCACAAAGGTTTTAAGTGGTTTGTGGGAAAGGCGATGGTGTGACCATGTATCATATGGGATGAAGTACCCCCGCCTTACATGATAAGGATATTGCAAGTCACCTCAGATGTTCCATAACCTAATGAAGGAACTCAGCCTTCGGCCTTGTTCCTCTATATGGTCATGAAAGTCCTTGGTGACTTTCACTCTCTTTATAATGTACAGCAGGGGGTACTTCATGCCTTATATGTTACCACTCTTATCCTTCTGCATTGACTTCCGGTTCAGGGCCATCTTCAATTTCACAACTGTACTGTGTACTGTTAAATGTATCTATGGTTTTGCTCCACCACCTTTATTTTTGCAGATTATAGAATATATTCCAGCTCAACATCTCCAGACTGCTTCTTAAATTCAGTTGATTGTCCTACTCCTCCCTTCTCTCAAATATTTAAACACCTTGAGCCTGATTATGAGTGGATAGTTATTTTCTGACCACTATGTAAACTCCTATTTGCGCTGGGGTCGGAATTACAAGTTGAGTGTTATTTAACACATACCATAATTATCAGATGCTAAAAATATTAAATACCTCAACCTTCATTAAGTTTTCTGGTGATTTCCCTTTGTCCCCATTTCCGTTCTCCCTCAGTTTCGTGTTTTACACGTTTTTAGGCTGCCTCTGCTCACCCTACATAGCCCCATATAACACATTTGTTTTTGCTAGAGTATTTTGAGAATACACTGTGCATGTTGTTTGTTATTCAGGGACTCTTCTTGGTATTTCATCAACACATTTTGAACAGGATTGCTGGGAATACGTAACAAGGTGTACTGTTTTCTTTGCTCGTTCAGCAACAGTTCCTAATGTTTAGACATAACACGCCCGCACAGCTGCATCTCCAGCACAATAGTTTTATCATATGAACTGTGTTTCATCCCTTGGGGTCCAGAGAGCAGAATTCCGACAGAGACAACTCTGGAACGATAGCAGTGTCCGACCAAATCCCGGCACGACACGGCGTACTCGCGGATTAGGGGCGGGAGTGAACACTACCTGTGTTGTGCCGGGATTTGGGCAAGAGGTTGGATTGTCTCTGTATCGGGGGACACATATCAGGGAGAGCACACCGATCTTGGACATACACTTTTGTTGCTGATATTTTCCCATATATTGTCTTTCAGGATGGAAGTATAACCGAAATTAAGGATTCTTGATAGACTACTTTTAGCCCTGACGAAGTCGCGGGACTTCTTCCCATTACAGCGACGAAACACGTGTTGGCTAAACAAAGACTCAATTGGTGAAAAAAAGTGATTCAATTTACTGGAAACAACAACCATTAAAGAACCAAGAGAAAGAAGATGACTGTTTTTGCTCATGTTTACTATTGTCACTTGACTTTACACTCACAGCGTGTGCTGGGGAATTGTCTTTGCATTAACATATGTGGTCTCCTACCACATGTTAGGGATTGGGGTGGTCATCCCTTCCTTTTGAGCACTGCATCCGGCTTTGGCAACGCTCATGAACTTTTGTGGATATCTTTAGAGCGCCAATTTCCTATCACTTTCCACCCATATTTGTGATAGACTAGAAGATCATGTTAGAGGTTGGCGAAATCACCTGTTACTCTGGAAAGGTTAGGTGTTCAGGTGAGGCACTGTTATCTAGCCAGGATTGGGCTGACACATACTGATGCTGTAGAGAGACTCAGTCCCTACACTCTGACGTGTTGTCGTCCTAACACACAGTTAATCGTAACCAGCAGAATCTGTGCAGCAGTTTCAGCAGGTCAAGCCTTCCCAATTTTAACAGGGGAAAGCATACAGTGTTTACTGTGTCATGCAGATTGTGGTGCATTAAACTCCCAATTTTCCTTGTAATTCCTCAGAAACTTGTAATAGGTGCAATTTATCGCATCCAATAAATAACGTACCCCCTGGTATCGTCATTTCTCAGGTGCGATAAATAGCACCTTTACTAGTAATCAGGGTCCTTGTCTATTACTGTTTGTACTGTTTCTACTTTGACCTGCATCCGTTTGACTCTAAATGGCCTGTTTAATATCAGTTTCTCTTCTTTCTAATTCATTGTTATCATGCAAATATTATTGTACTATAAAAAGCACTATAAAAATAAAAGAATGCTTGGTAGATCGTGTTACACATATGCACCACCGCCAAATTGTGGTAAGGATTTCAGACCACACCTGTATACCACATTGAACTAAAACTAGGGAATTATCTCACCGGTGCACTAATCAGAATAGTTGTATATTGATTGTGACTCTTCTTCTTACTGTACAACATGTATTTTTTTAAATATGTTTATTAGGTTTTTTTTTACAATAAACATTAAACATAAATCAGACAGCATCGTCACAGCAATATACAAAGATTCGGCTTTACATAAGTATGCATATTTACAGAGAGATGTTAAAAATTATCCCACTCATACTTTTATCATCTTTCCAACCTGGGGTGAATAACACTCCATCACCCCACACGCCTGTTAGCTGATCTCATAAAGGTGGTCTATTGTTTGGGGGATCAGACACTTTCACCAACATTTCCGCCCATTCTGCAAAATCCTCCTTGAGTAATTTGTCCCTGAGTGTCCCTTTCATGTGTTGTTCATCCGCCACCGCCCACTCCAATAAATATTTCTTCAGTCACTCCCGGGGCCCTAGGGGGCACCCAATGTATGGCAAATCAACATTTAGCAAGGACTGTGCCCATAGCCACATTCGCATTTTCATTTTAAAGTGTTTCCACTCAGGCTATATCCCAAGCAAGCCGGTCTTAACCATTTTCCCCATATTCAGTCCAGGGTATTTCATTCATTACAGATACCACCTAACACAAAGAACTCTCTGTCCTAGGGCACTCCCATGTCACATGTGTAAAGTTAGCTAGGGGTAGAGCACATCTGTCACATTCAGACATTCTTTCCAAAATGGATCAAGGCCAGGTTACTTGGTGCTAGGTATGTTTTGTGCAGGTCGTGGAATTGAATTAACTTGAAGTGCTCATTGGGGGATATCTTTTTAACTTGCTGACATGCTTTTATCCATTCCAGCTTCAAAAGCTCTCTGTACAACATATAATCAAATCCCTAAATGGATGCCCCTGCTCACGTTGAGTCCAATTCTAATCATATCCTGATAACATACAGATCCGCATGCGAGTCACCACTAAGCATAACCAGTTTAAAGATATCTCAACATTGACTGAAAGCCAGTGGAACTTTGATGAGAATCAACAGCGAGCGAATGGATCTAAGATAGAGCTCCTGTTCGTAAATTTAAGCCACCTCCTGAAAAACGTAATGAAATGGGCCCATTACCCACCTACTTCTGCAAGACTATACAAATCAAAACAATAGTACAAACCCTGGGAGTGCCCTGGGATACAAACGTCAACCTCATCTTCTAGATAGAGCAGTGATCAGATTCTCCCTGCCTTTGAAACTCCTCAAAAACATTATCTTCTTCTCCTCAAACCTAAGCTGCCCCTTTGTTGTTGTTGTACCTGAATGCCTACATTGTACTACTCCAGAAGTAATGGAAAATCATACAACTATTTAAAAATGTAGGAGGGGTGTATCCAAGATGGCATCCGTGACGGAGCTGCCTTGGGGAGCTCCGCCGCACTCACCAAGAGAAAGGCGGATCTAGGGAGTTGCACTGGCCCGGGGCCGCAACAAACGAGCTGCCGTGAGGAGGGGCACTAGCGGCTTACTTCTATTCTCACCAGAAGGCGAGGTCCGGCCCGTTCGGCCTGAGCTGGTGCAGTGCTGGGGCGCCATGATGGCGGCCGCAGCTAACGAGATGGTGTAGGCCACGAAGCCTGCTTCCCAGAGGAGGGCTCATCCTATTTTGGATTTGAAACGGCGTGGCACTGCTGCGAGCTGAGGCCTGGATAGCATGTTGCGGTGGGTGGCAGAGGCAGGAGTTGAAGCGGGAGACCCGGGCACTGACGAAGTGTTGTACTGCCCGACGATTCACTGGGGGACCGGTGTTGGACTCGCTGAGACATGAGACGAGGCCTGTGTCTGCGGTGGCCACAAGAGGCTCTGGTGGGCGCGAGAAGAGGAAGTGATCGGTCTACGCCGGAGGCAGAGGTGGAGAAGGTGGCCCCACAAGTGGTGAGTCCTGGAGTGGTTGTGGGGGCGCCCTCGGTGAGCTGGGCCGCACATGGGCCATGGATAATTGCTAGGTGCCCGGGAGAGAACTGGAGACCAGTGGTGATTACAGCTGAGGGACGTCACTGATCGGTCCCCCGAGAGACCACAGCCAGACTGCGCAGGACCCCAATGAGTGGGGGAGGGAGCGGCCAGCCTGCAATGGAGAAGTCGTTGGAGGGGACGGCCGGGCCCTAGCGTGAGAGGAGCCCCGGTGAGGCAGATTGACTACGGCAATCCCCTCCCGGCGGTGGCCCATGTGAGATATCTGGGGGTCTGGACTGGCCTTGAGGGGACTGGTGGCCGGGGCGGGTAACCCCCTCTCCTCTTCCCATCCGCTGATGTGGTGACTGGGCCCATAAAGTGAGATCCCCATTGTAAAGCAAAAGTAGACCGGCCTCCTTGCATGCCGGATAGCGGACCAGCTGGTGACCTCAGAGGACGTAGCACCGTGGGATTACCCCCTGGCAATACTCAATCAAGGACTGTCAGCCTTTGTCGAGGAAGGAGCAGTACTATTTGCTCTCCCTGCCTGTTGAACCCGGGTCAGAGGCGAAACATATTGCTGATGTTCTGACGCCCCGATCGCCTAGGAGGGACATGACTGCTCACTAGCAAAGGGGACTACTCACATCCCCGTGCGCAAACTACTCCAGAGTCCCCAGGGGAGAAGTAAAATGACTTCCACTAGAACAAAAAAGGACCCCACGTTCAAAGATTATTTATTCACTAAAAGAGCTCCTCCAAATGGACTAAATCGACTATGGAGTCTTGTTTGCCCAAGCGCTACCCACCAAAGCTGGGTAAGGACAAAGATGCAGATGAGGAGGCCCCAGTCACACGCGACTTTGGGAACCCCTCTTTAGCACTCTGAGAGATGATATAGCAACTCGCCAGATGGAAATGACTAAGGAAGTGAAGGCCCTTCAGCGCAACATGAGCGATCTGGAGCAGCAAGTGGATTCGGTGGTAAAGAATGGAGATGCCAGGGAGGAGAAGTTGGAAACATGTCGCAGTGAGATCCTTGAACTTAAAGATCACAATGCCAACCTCAATTACTATCTGGAGGACTTAGAAAATAGATCTCATAGGTCAAACATTAGAATTAAGGGTGTTACACTACATGCAGATGCGGGCAGATTGGAAGAATATGTCCTGCAACTTTTCCGCCATATTGCTCCGGAGCTGGCAGAGAAAGAACTCCTCCTGGACCGCACACACAGGGTGGGACGCCCCTCCGGGGAACCCGGCACCCCGCAAGACATACTCACGTGTCTCCATAGTTTCAGATAGAAGGAATTTATCATGGCCAAGCTACGTGATCAGCCCCATGTCCTCTTCGAGGGGATTAAAGTTTGCCTCCACCAAGATCTTTTCTTTATCACGCTCCAGCGCTGTCTGACTATGAAACCAGTGACCACCTTTTTGAGAGACAAGGGGATCTGTTACAGGTGGGGCCACCCCTTTCGCCTTGTCTTTGTTTGGGAGGGAGAAATGCATATGGTTCGTACCCCGTCAGAGGTGGCAACGATTCTGGGGTTTGGATCTGGAACAAGACGACCCTGCGCGTCCCCAGGGTCTCCCAACGACCTCCCAATGCCTTGAATCCAGGAGATCATCTAATTCCCGGTCTTGGAAATGGTTGAGCAAACCAACCACAATGGAGAGCCTTAGAGAGAGATCGGGCCTTTTGCAGCACCTCACTAGATGGGACCCGTCTCCGGAGCAGGCGGATGAGTGACGGAGTCAGAGTTGGGACTCCTCCGACATGCCAATGGACTCGGACAATGGTGAACTGTTAATGCTTGCATACTGCAGCCCCTTGGGAACCGTCGCCGATATCGGCATCTCTGCCTTATTTCTGGAGTACGCCTGAAGGAGTGCAGTGGAAGGGATCCGCATCCTTTACACCCCTTGCTGCTCGACGCGGTTGGCCAGCGACATGGACCCCTACTACACGATGCACTGTTCAACACCAGTTGGTGTATTTGGTTGTGTTTGTCTTCTTGTCTCTCTGTACGTTAGTGTGCTCTATTCATAAACGACACTGTTACACCTCAACATATCCACTGGCAACACAGGTGTACCCCCCTCCCATAGCGGAATTTCATGACCGATACTTTCCCCCATACCCATGATGAAGATAGTTAGCCTCAATGTCAGAGGGCTGAATGCCCCTGCAAAAAGGATAGCATTGGTGCCCCAACTGAGTGCCGCTCAGTGCGACATATGTCTCTTAAAAGAGACGCACTTGCTAAAAAAGGACTGGGGCCTGATGCGGTCGAAGTGGTTCGATCGCCAATACTGGTCCTCTGGCCCTGGAAAGAAGGCGGTGGTGATTTTATTGTCTACTCATTTTCAGGGGCAGGTCCTACAGGTACATTCGGAAATTACAGGCCGCATGCTTGCTGTGAGGATCTCACTCCACCATCACAGGTTTCCAGTTGCATGCCTATATGCACCCAGCAATCACCAAGAGCTCTTTATCCGCTGTGGGGATGGTCCTCACCTTCCCAGGCGAAGTCTTGATAGGCAGAGATTTTAACCTAGTACCCGACAGGCACCTAGATCGATCCCCTTTTAGAGCAGGCCCATCAGAAGCATTTTCCCCGCAGGGGTTTCAGTGGATTGCAGATGCAGGGCTGTCTGATATATGGAGGTTGTTGAACCCCAATACGAGGGCTTACTCCTTCTTCTCGGCTGCACATCAGTCTTATGCAAGGATCGACTATTTCTTGGCATCTACCCACTTCTTGCCGGAGGTATGGCATGCAAATATTGAGGTGGCCTCTATATCAGATCATTCCCCCATCACGATTGCACTGCACCTCCCCAACACTTGCCTGAGAGCTAGGATGTGGCTCCTTAACCCTAAATTACTATCCTACGCTCCTGTGGCTCTGGAGGTGGCGAGGTCAATCATAGAATATTTGGAGATTAACAACACGCCCCACACTAAGATAGCGACACTATGGGACGCCCGTAAGGCGGTTGTGAGGGTGACATGTATCCCAATAGCAGCACAGCTTAATAGGGAGAGGACTGCCAAACATCTGGAACTGGAGACACGGGTGAGGGAGCTCGAGGAGTCACATAGGCAGGTGGGCTCTCACAAGATATGACGCCAGCTTACTATAGCTAGAAAACAGCTCAAGGCCCAAGATATGGATATGGAATATGCCCTGCTCCGCACAAAACAAAGATACTACACAGGGGGAAACAAAGCAGGAAGACTCTTGGCACATAGATTGCGCATGCAGGTTCACACACAGCGTATCTCCCATAAACTAGGTCGCACCCCACATCCTCTCACATGAGACTCAGAAATTGCGACGGAATTTGGTTGGTTTTATGCACAGCTTTACAGCGTGGACCCCCCTCCTCCACACAGACTGTTCCACGTACCTAGGCAGGCTCCCATTACGAAACCTCCAGAACCCATGCCTGCATTGCTAGAATCGGATAGCACTACGCAGGAAGTTCTCGACGCAATAGGGAATCTTAAACCGGATGAGGCCCCTGGCCAGGACGGGTTTACAGCTGCATTCTACAAAATGTTCACTACGCGGCTGTCTCCAGTGATGGCCCGGCTGTACAATTCCTTTAGCACGCAGGGTGCCCTATGGAGACTATGAAATCGGCCATCATTACAGTCCTACAAAAACCCGGTAAAGATCCTCAGCTCTGCGCCTCCGACCGCTCCATATCCTTATTAAACGTAGATGCGAAGATAGTCACTGGGATCCTAGCTAATAGATTGGGGCGGCTCATGCCTGGGCTGGTGGACCCTGACCAATCGGGTTTTATCCCTGGGCGCACTTGCGGCGACAACACTAAATGCATTCCACTTAATAGATAAAACCGTGTGATCCTGGGACCCCACGATGCTTCTCTCAATCGACGCTGAAAAAGCGTTCAATCGCATGCATTGGCCTTTCTTGTGGCTGGTTCTAGAGGCTGTTGGCCTAGGGTCCTGGTTCCATAAGTGGATATGGGCTAGTTACTCCAACCCGGTGGCGTTGGTTCATGTTAATGGCTCGATATCTTAACCCTTCCCTATATCTAGGTTAACACGCCAAGGGGGCCAGCTCTCGCCACTCCTGTTCGGCTCTATATGAAGCCGCTGGTGGAGAGTGTGTGGGGCCACCCCCTTATTGAGGGGGTTCGAATGGGGGCCATCACTAAGCTGCGCCAACCGCTGCCCCTTCTGCTAGAGGAACCTGAGTTGTATGGGAGGGCTTCAGGGTTCAAGGTGAATACCACCAAATCTCAAGTTCTCAATCTCACCATCTTGCAGGCCGAACAGGCCTCCCTGGCTGCGACATTTCTATTCACTTGGGCTGCAAGAGGAATTTCCTACTTGGGCATTCAATTGTTCTCAACCATAGAGAAAGCTGTGTCACACAATGACGCCGCTTTATTGAATGCGGCACGCTCCCTAATACAATCCTGGCATGGGGGCTCACTTTCTTGGCTGGGGCGAACAGCCGCCATCAAAATGTCCCTATTACCTAAGATCTTATTCTACATGCAGGTGATACCGCTGCAACCGCCCCCAACCATGCTGAATAAGCTCTAACACTCCCTGGAGACCTTCATTTGGGGTGGTAAACGTGCAAGTATGGCACGAGACTGCACTTACCTCCCACTGGCCAAGGGTGGGCTTGGCATACCTCATCTACTGCACTTCTATCAGGCAGCTCAGTTGCGTTTTTTGGTGGAATGGCAACGTCCATACACAGAAAAACATTGGTGCTTCCTTGACCAGGCTGTGGTGGGGATTCACATTTGGAAGATTCCATGGCTTCCACGACAATACCGCCCGCCGGGGGTATATATCTCTCCGGTGGTTCGGGCCAAGATGGGAGCGTGGGATAAACTCTGTGTCCCCAAGCAACTCTCTACCCCTATTTCACCACTTACCCCAATCATAGGGAATGCTGATTTCCCTCCGACACTACATGGCACAACCTTCTCTCAGTGCTAGGAGGCAAAATGCAAACGCATTGGGGATTTGTTCGATGTGTGGGGTCAACAGGATTTTGGGCTACCAGATTCTGGAAACTGGCATTACGTAGCAATCTGACACTGGGTAACCCACCCGTCAATACGTCCACACGCTAGCAGGCAACTCACCCCATTTGACTGTTGGCTCTTGTTGAGGAGGGATGACAGGCGTCTGTTGTCAGATATTTATGCAATTTTAAACACCTCACCGAGAGCGTTGCTCTCTCCGGCCAAGACGCGGTGGGAGCGGGAATATGAGGGCCAATTCTCGGACAAAGAATGGTCTGACATTTTGCGGCGGGCACGCACTTTGGCTGGTAGCGCCTCAGGCAGGGAGACCCTGCTCAAATTTGTCCATTACTGGTATTATACACCTTCCTGGTTGGTCAAGTGGAAGAAGGGAAGTGATGATAAGTGCTGGAGGCACTGCAATCACACGGGCACTTTATCCTAATTTATTGTGGCACTGCCCCAAACTACACGGATACTGGTCCGAGGTCCTCATCGATTGTTTAACACCGAGTTGCCCCGCTTCTCCAGCTATATTCTATTCGGATTACCCAACGCTCTAACGTACCCTCTACACTCAGCTAGGGGGAGGGCCATAACACTGGCACTGTGTTTTGATGTCATGCTGGGGCACCCACACATGCAGACTGGACAGACTAGTCATGGAGAAGTTGACAGCAGTAGTAGACCACACACTGCCCAAATTTGAAAAAATGTGGGGACCCTGGCTGAAATACTTGTCACCTACATTTAGGGAGCTTCCTTGCCCGATATACTTGCAAGTGCTCCACTTTAAGGCAGAAACAGAGCCCGACTCATAAGATCTATATGTGGAGGGAGGGACACAGAGATTAATAGAGGTATCATATGTAAGAGCATGGAGTGATTATTTGGTTTATATGAATATTGTTTATGTATGATTTTGTTTTACCCTCGTTTCATCTCCACCTTATTGTACACTGCCAGCTATTGGATGTCGGCGACTGTACTTGTTGTACTTTTCTTCAAATGAAAAATAAAAATAGATACAATCCTAAAAATGTAGGAGGACTCTTTATCTCTGGCATCAAAAAATTACAGCCTGTCTCCTCACTGTTCAGATCATTGCTCTGGCTTCAAGTGAAGCCCTGACTCTCATCCAAGTTTCAAACATACAAATGCCTAGAGGTTCAGCCCACAAATACCTACAGGATAGAATCACAGCACACCACTCAACCATTGGATTATGTTCGAGGACAACCAGCTCCTACAATAAAGAAAACATTCTGAGGTAACTGCAGACTCTTGGCAGCTGCCCCTGAAGATCTGAAAGGCTACAAAACTCATGTAGTTCAGAAATTACATCAAACCTTCTTTTCCTTATCATTAAAATACATTATTCTTAAGTTTCACTACCAACAACCCTGTTAGACTCTTCATACTTCTCTCCCATCTCCACACCCCAACTTCTCAGCAGCCAGTGCAACAGGAGGGTAGATCTCGTCTATGCAACCATGACCAACATCCTCCCATCTGCAAGCTTCTGTTCTAGTTGCTAGAAAAACATGGAAAATGAAATGTACTTTAAAAAACCAACAAATAAACATTGTTACTGTCACACATACAGGAATATACTTAAGCGAATGTGGCAGTAAGTTATATTGAGTTAAGTTGAGCAGGAGTTGAGGGAAGAGGATTAATTCAGAGTAGCTGATGATGAATGACATTGCTGCTTCATCCCTTTTCCCTAAATGTACATATGAGAAGAAAAAGCAGGTTCCTGAATATTGTTGCTGTTTGACCTGACATCCATTGGCATTGTATTCCCCCAAACCTTTTGCCTTCACATCTCCTGTTTAGTGAATTTGTTTTTGTTGGTTTTAGGACACTTTACCACTGCTAACCAGAGCTGAAGTGCTTCTGCTCTCTCCCTAAAATGTGTTAAAATTGATTTACATCTAATTGCCACATTTATTTTACTTGTAAGTCCCTAGTAAATGGTACTATATGTACTGAGGGCCTGTAAATTAAATGCTAATAGTGGGCCTGCAGCACTCATTATGCCACCATCTGAAGTAGCCTTCTAAAACATGTCCCATGCCTGCCACTGCAGCCTGTAGTGCAGTTCATTCAAGTTTCGTTCAATTTTAGTTTTCGTTAAAAAAACACAGCTCAAGATAATACAAGTCATTCATCATTCAAAGATAATATAAAACAAATCATTCATCTTGCATGTATGTACAACTTCAGATCGCAATTCTTAAGAATTTTCCTAAAAACACATTTCAATATAATACAAATCATCCATCATAAAAGAGTATAAAAACAAATCATTCATCTTACATAGTTGTACAGACTCAGGTTGTAAACCTTTAGGAAAGTGCTTTGTAGCACTTAGGGACTGAATCTTTGATGAATAATAAACAGTCAGTATACAGCAACATAAGTCATAGGTTTGCCTGTGCTTTCACTAAGACCCTGAATAAAAATAGGCATAATATTTAATAGAGTAAAACACTTTATCATCATCTTCTTACCAGGGGGGGCCATCTGGATGATATATCCATTCGATCCCACCCCCTCTATCAGAGCCTACATAAAATAAAAACTGATCACCCTGAGTGTTGCATGTTGGTATGGCACTCTTTTAGTTCGCCCCTATAAACCGTAGCAATACAGGCAAAATGATCAATTCAAATTTGTAGTAGCCCACCATCAATAAAGCAAGATGTCATACATTCAGTCCCCTCTTCCTCCACAGGAGTCCTACTGCAAATAGATAACTGCTTAAGATAGACATTACTAGAGGGGAGGTGTCGCTCGATAAAACCCTTAGAGCTTCCTGGAATTGTCTCGTGCCTAAGCGAAGGCATAAAGAGCGTATCCAATTCTTTCTTGGCCTCTTGTAAGCAGGACAGCAAAACAGTACGTGTGCTACATTTTCTTTAGCTTTTAGATGGCACATGATAAAATAACAATCGCAAGGTTCACAATTACTATTTTTTCATCTCATCCTGTGAGCTTTAATATCTAGGATGCCATAGCAAAATTTTTGTTAGAGTGTCTTAGCTAACTGCGGGTTTCATATCCAAAAATTGTACTGATAGTCTCCCCAACCCTGTACTTTGATGTAGAGTAGTCAAGGCGTAATACCAAAAGATGAACGTCAGTCACTTTTTAGATAACATGGACAGAGAATAAGGGCTAGACCAAAAGGATCTTAAACCTAACTATCGATTAACCATGCCTCGACATACTGAAACCACGGGAAGGTAAGGTTGGTATCAATCCTCAAACGTTTTCTCATTCCTTCTCTATAAGGTGTTAGCTCTGGTACAGTCCAGATTCTCACCCAATAAAGAAGAGGCCGCAAGATGCTCTACTCTTCTGAGAGGTGCGTCATGGAACAGTGGTACAAGCGGTGTACTTTTGAGAAGATGTAAAAGTGACCGTATGAAGTTGTTTTCACCCAATAACAATTTTCCAACATTATCTGTTCCTCAGAGCTCCGAGCCGTAGTGCAGTTCTAAACTGCCATTTCGACCTGGCAAAATTAACTTTTTGCTATGTCTAAACTTTCCATTTTAATATATATAAACCACCCCCCAGCTAGGCGCTAAAGACTAATAGTGCAGGATGCATTGTATCTAAAGAATAGGACATGTGGATTTAAGTTTTATATGTCCTGGCAATGAAAAATCCTATCATAAAGTTGTTTTTCACTGCTGTAAGGCCTATCTCTCATTTTGACTAACAGTCGGTTACCTTATTACGTTTTATAAGTGCTAACTTTGGATTGGGAGCAGATAGGGATTTGCTGTTTAGACTCAAATGAACTGTAATTTATAATCCTCTTTAATGGTAAAGTAGGATTTTAAGTCACAATTCTGAAAATGCTACTTTTAGGAAGTTGGCACTTTTTTGTCCAAGAATTTGTGTCTTCTGCAAGTGTCCTAGGTCACTTGACTGTGAATGGCTCTGCTGTTGGGGTTTGTGTATTCCTCTCTGACAGTGACACAAAAGTGACTAAATGTGGGCAGGATGGGCCATCTTACTAGGATGGCTGGAGCGGGGTTGTGCCCTGCCCCACTTACACTTCAAAGGGCTTGCCTCCAGCACACACAAAGGGGCTTGACACTAGTCTTTTGTCACCCCAGACTTCTTGGAGCCTTGACAGGGTAAGGGATGAACCTTCCAGAACAAGATGTGGGGTTAGAATAGAGAATCCCCCCACTTCAAAGGTTGGCACCAGATATGTATATTGGCCCTCAAGAGCCACTCTTCAGTTACCTCTTGGACCTGTGGACATTAGAGAAGAAGGACTGCTATGCTCCCCAGGGGACTGCCCTTGTGTTTTGAGCCTGCCTTTCTCCCCACAGGACTGCCCTGCTGGTTGAGGACTGCCTTGACCCCCAAAGTACTGCCCTGCTGATGAAGGACAGCCCTGCTCACTGGGAAGAAATACTGGACCTGCTCTCTTCACCTCAGGCTCACCTGAGTGACTCCAAGGGTCAGTTGGCTGACCTCCTGTCTGAGCTAAAGGCACGCATCCTGCCCCAGAAGCTTGCCTGCAACGTCCCAGCTGAACTGCTGCACTGGACATAAAACTGGAACCTCCTCAGCCCTGCTGAACTCTGATGGAGTTAGTTCCTGATCTCCAAGAGGTGCCTCCATAGGTCCTGGACCCTTGGGTGGCATCAGTTGAGCTCCTTCTGTCAAATGGGCCCATTCATGCTGAGACTCTGCCACCTGTGACGACCACCAATGCAAAATTCCAGTGAACTCAACTCTTCACACTATAGCAACCACCACTGATGATCAACAACGCAAGTTCTGCACTTCACGCTACAGCAACGACAGCCTGTTGTAACTCCCAGCGCTCTTTGCACTACAGCAACAACAATCCATGATGCCCTCCCTGCTCCTAGCAGTCTCCTCCACTGCAAACCAAACTCTTCACGACACTTTGAGAAGGTACATTTTCCAGCTGGGCTAATCTGGTCCTTTCCCCGGTGTAGCATAACCAGATGACTGTAAGTGGTGCTTTGTGCAATAGAAAGCTTTAAAATTGCATATCTCCGGTTCTACTGACTGGATTTTTGTCATTGTGGTATCATTGTATTTGTTAAAATTTACTCTATCTTTCTAAATTGGTTTGGGATTTTTATTGTGCTGTGTTTTCACTTTATTACTGTTTGTCTGCTGCATAAATACTTTACCTCTAATTTAAGCCTGACTGTGTTGTGCCAAGCTTCCAGGGGGTTAAGCACAAATTAATTTAATGACTTTTGTGGTTCACCATGCCAAGAATTGTGGTTGTTGCCTGAGTGGTGCTTCCACCCCTTCAACTAATAACTGATCATCTTAAAGTTGTATTATATGACAATAAAATGCTTCAAATCACAGTTGCTGTTTGTCCTAAATGCTTTTGGTACTACAAACTGTAGAAGATTGCAGCAGGAGAAATTCCCCGTCCAGTCCTGAGATGGTTATAATGGCATACAAAACCTTAGTTTAAAAATGAAATTATGAGATGAACCACTTTTAAATGGGATTCCCCTGCCTTCAACATTATTAAATAATCTGCAGTACCTCAAAATCCTTAGTGGATGTCTAGAAATAAACATGCACAGCGTACACAATTTGTATATATCACTGTACTACAACTACTTAACCTAAGCACATGCCTAGAAATCCACTGGTGGTTAATGTATTGTCAACAGCAGCTTTGGACTTTCTCGCAGATTATTTAGAATAGGCTATGGCTTTAAGCCACAACCTTCTTTCAAACATACCTCTGCAACCAACATCAGAGTAGGTCTTCCACCCCAAACTTTAGTGATTTGTAAACAGTTCATCATATTACTTTTAAAATGCACAACTACACTTGTCTCCAGGAGGTATAAATGAGCTGTTCACAGCCTGCACCATAGCAGAGATTATAAACCTTGATGACATTCCAGGTGGCAGGCAAGCCTGGTATGAAGCTGATCCACACCAAAGTTATCTGTGTCATTTGTTGTATAAAATGTCTCCCGCAGAGAGACAATTTGACCTCATCTCGCAAACAGACAACCACAGATTGGTAAAAATTGAGGTATAAATGTGTCAACAATTAAATACTGATGACTCAGCTGAGCATACTCCACAGCATATGAATCCAGAAAAGTTGGGCGCTAGCTCTGCACCCTGCTAGGGTTTCTATCATGTATTCCTGGTCCCTGTTGTGTAATGTGAAATATATATATTTTTTTATGTTTAATAAAAGCTTTATTAAAGTGAAATACAAATGTACAGAATTATCTGTTGCTTAGAGTGAAAAACCAGATTATGAAATAGAATATTAACAGAAATGAAAAAATAAATAATACTTAAAATACAAAAGAGAAAATTATACAATAAACTTATTTAAGATAAAATCATAATTCTACACATAATATTGCATTTTTTGCATTTTGTATTTTGAGAAAAAAGGAAAGAAGAAGAAAGAAAACAGAAGAAGATAGAGGAGAGAAGAAAAGGGAAGAAAGAAGGAAGAAAAAGGGAGAATAAGACAATACGTATTACATATCTGTACATGTATCACATAATAAACCTTATATCATATAATGGCTTATTCCATATAGTAACTTCATGACATATAACAACTTATCTCATATAATGACAATGGCAAGATAACTATGTATGATATTAAACATGAAAGGGAAAAACAGTCATGGGGGCTGGAAAACCATCGTAAAATCCTTGGAGTGTTTAGGGGTTTTGCTTAAATAATCAATGAGCGGAGACCAAAAGAAGTCTTTATTTATCATCTGTAATGTAGATGTAGCCGATGCTGTATCAAGTCTATGATGGGAACAAATAAGATTCTTCCAACTAGTAACATTGATATTCTTGGCATTCTTCCAGTTGGATGTAATAAGTTGAAAAGTAATAGCAAGTGACAGGTCCAGAAATTTCCCTAATTTAGGGCATCATTACGATGGCGGGCGGACAAAGTCCGCCCGCCACCGCAACAGAATGCGGGACCATCCGCAAGGGGTGCGGCGGTCCCGCCATTGGTATTAAGATGCCACCGCCACGGTGGCGGTGGCATCCCGTATTGTTCACATTGCGGCGGTAATGCAAAAAACGCATGTTGTGCATTTGACTGCACAACGTGACAGGCACCGCGCGGTGCCTGCCACCTTGTGCATTCAAATGTAGGGGGGTACCATAGGTACCCCCCATGTGCACCCCCCACCCCCTCCAAACCCTGGGGGCCCGCAACGGGCCCCCAGAAGCAAAGACCACATGCCTTTCCATGGCGGCAACACCGCCATGGAAAGGCTCCCTTCCACCAACATCCTAATATAGATGGCGGTGTCTTGCAGACACCGCCACCATGTTAGAGCCGACCGGCGGAAAAGCGGCGGACGGTCTTTCCGTCCGCCTGGGTCCCCACCGCCATCGTAATATGGCGGGGGGGAATGTTATGCGGGCGGACGGGAATGTCTGGCGGATCGCCACCGCCATACGGGCGGCAGCAATCCGCCAGACATCATAATGACCCTCTTAGAGCGTACTGGCCAAGAGCGTGAGGAACTTCCCAGAAAAATACATTGTATATCAAAGTGGAAGTTAATGGAACAAAAGTGGGAATAATTCTACAGAACTGCAGCCAAAAGGCAGTGGTCGGCGGACAGTGGAAAAACATATGTAGATATGTGCCAGGGAGGGTTTTACAAAACCAACACATATTTGATAGATTTGGCTTATATTTTTGCGAAGAAATTTGGGTAATATATAATCTATTATTGAAATAATAAAGGGTTTGTGTAGTGCTGAAATAAGGCGAGGTGTGGTGTATCTTGCTCCAAATTGAACCCCAGACCCGTAAAGATAAGGAGTGCTGAAGATCAGACTCCCACATTTATTCAGTTTTAGACTTGGGACAGGAAGGGGTACTGTAATGCAAATATTTATATATATACGATGCTTTAAGCGATGGCGAAAGTGCAGTTGGGTCAGGAGGTGAGGAACGTATATGAGGTTGCGATTGATTGAGTATGGAAATAGCCTGTAAAAGAGCACCTGTGAGAGACTCGTATTTGATGGCATTGGTAGAGGGAAGATCAAATTTGGTTTGAATTTCTGAAAAAGGAAGAGCGGTCATATCACACAGTAATTGTTTGATTTGGATTATACCTTTAAGAACTCATTGCTTCCAAAAAATAGTACGATTAGAAATTTTGAGAGATTTATTATGCCATATTGAGGATTCCAGGAATTCTTGTACCGGGGACAAGGGCCTTTTGAAAATACGGGAAGATACTATAATAGAGTTTTTAATAGATGGAGCGGAAAAGGGTCGAGGAGGTTTCGAAAAATATGGTAAAGAATAAAAAGGAAAAGGTGACACAAGTGAATCCTACAGTCTGCGCCAAATATTATTAGGTGGAGAATCAGTGTCCCTAATACATGGTAGAACCTGTTTTAGAACAAAAGCAGTATGGTATTGTTGAAAGTTTGGAAAACTTACGCCACCCAACTCTTTGAGTTTACAGAGAGATACTAAAGAGATGCGCGTTTTTTTCCCATTCATGATAGCATGATAGCATGATAGCAGAGATGCGTCAGTTTACTTGCGTCGCGCAAAAAACCCTTGCGCCACCATCGATGCATCGTATTTACAATGCGGCGCACCATGGCGCAAGGATTGACAGATGCATCACGCATCTGTTGACGCAAAGGTCACGCATTGCTGAAGTCGTGTCGCAAGCACAACGCAACTCCAGCAATGCTCAGGAAAGCCTATGCCTATTGTGCTGTGTCACTCCCTACGCCTGCTTCAAGCATGGGTAAGGTTTTGATGCAGTGGCGTTGTAGAAGTGGCGCAGTGAAATCTTGTAGATTTCACTGCGTCACTTTTACGAGGCTTTCTTGCGTCGAAACGCCCACCCTGCATACATTATACCTGACGCAGGTATAATGTAGCGCAGGGCTTTGTAAATGTGTCGCAACGTGGCGCATTGTTTACACCGCCGCTGCATCACAAAAGTGACGCAACGGCGGCACAAAAGTGTTGCAAGGGCTTGTAAATCTGTCCCATCATCTTTATAGTGGCCACCTTCCCCACCAAGACAAATATAATGGAGACCATTTCTCTGTCATTTAAAGAATCTTATAATGGACATCATCTAAGTTTATCTGAATTGTCTTTGCCATGGAAGAAGAATATTTAATTCCCAAACATTTGATAGAGTGTGGAGACCATTTAAGACCAGTGCCATCAAACATATCCTTCAGACAATACTTATTAAGAGGGAGTACCTCCGATTTTGAAAAGTTCAATTTATATCCAGATAGCTTAGAATAAGAAGGTTAGTAAAAAGCCGGTATTGATGATTCCGGTTCAGAGACATAAAGGATCACATCGTTGGGGTACGCTGAGAATTTAATCTCAGTATCTTTATGTCAAAAGCCATGAAATGCTGAGGAGTTTCGTAGTGTGTGTAAAAAGGGTTCTAGCGATGAAATAAAAAGCAAAGGAGATAAAGGACATCCCTGTATGGTGCCCCATAAAAGAGGAAACTATGAAGACTGAGTGCCATTTAAAAAAACAGACGTCATTGGAGAGGAATATAATATAGCTATATATTTGAGAAAGGTTGGACTAAAACCATGCCATTTTAGAGCCCGCATCATAAATTTCCAATTGACACGGTCAAAAGCCTTTTCGGCATCCAAAGTTACAGCAACCATAGGCGTATTGTTAACAGAAGCCATATGTAGAATATCCAGAAACACCCTAGAATTGTCAGTCATGTGTCTTCCCTTAACAAATCCAGTTTGCTCAAATCCAACCATATCTGGAATTAGAGGAGAAATCCTAATAGATAAAATCTTGGCGAAAAGTTTGCAATCTAAGTTAATAAGGGAGATTGGTCTATAGTTGGCACATGAGGAAAGATCCTTATCCCTTTTAGGAATTAAACAAATCATAGCCTCCAAAAAAGTCCCCTTAGCTTCGTCTTGTGCGAGAAAACACTGATATAAGGTAAGTAGGTGCGGGAGTAAGAGATGTGAAAAACAGGAATAAAGCTCAACAGAAAAACCGTCCGAACCGGGTGCTTTATCTTTGGGTAGTGCATTAAGAGCGGATTTTAGTTCAGAAATTGAAATAGGCTCTTCTAGAAAAGAAAGATCCTGTGTCTGTTGCTGTTTTGGTGGGAGTGAGTGAAAATAGGAATCTAGTGCCTCATCTGTGGGGAAGTGATCTGGTGTGTAGAGATTTGTATAATAATCAGTAAAACACTTCAAAATGTCATTGTTTTTAACATGAGGAGTCCCGCTTTCGTCTGAAATCTTTGCTATTTTAGACTTTTGAGATTTAACCTTCAGGTAATTAGCAAGTAGTTTGCCGACCTTATTTTGTCCACCGTTAAACTTGGAATTAATTTTTAACAGTGTTCCAGCAGCTTCCTCTGTTGACCTTTTATTGAACTCAAATTTAGCATTCATTAAACGTAGTAGCACATTATCATTCGTGAAAAATGTATGTTCTAATTGCTTAATAGATTGAAGCAATAATGCAGATTCTTTATTAGCTTTTTTCTTTTTGGCCATGACATAGTTAATTATATGTCCTCGGGCAGAAGCCTTAAAGGCATTCCAAACAATATGAAATGCAATATCAGGTGTGATATTATGTAAAAAGAATTCCTGTAGGAAAAATTCAAAATTCTGCACAAATTCTTTATCCTTCAATAAGCTATTGTTGAAACGCCATCTATTAGGTTTAGAGGTCTCAGGTAATGAATCTAAATTTATTATAACCGGTGCATGATCTGAAATTATTATTGACCCAATTTCAGCATGTGTAAGTGTAGCAACTAGGGGGGTGAAATAAATAAATAATCAATTCTGGATTGGGATTTATGAGTTGGTGAATAAAAGGTGTATTCCAATGTGTCCGGAGAGTATAGCCTCCAGGCATCAACTAATCCTCTGGAGTGAATAAAACATGTTTAACTTGAGATTTCCTATCTAAAAAAGGGTCTACAATCTGATTAAAATCACCACCTACTATTAAATTTGCATTTGAACATAAGAGTAAAACAACTGACATTTGTTCCCAAAATTGTACATCAATACCGGTAGGACCATAAATATTAAGAATGGAAATAGGCGTGTGATGAATGGTGGCATGTATTGGAACCCATCAACACTCCACATCTCTTTCCTCTTTTTCTATTAGCAAGGGAAGGGATCTGTGAACCAATATAATGACCCCATTTTTAGGATCAAGGGCTGGGAAGCTAAAAACCTGATCGACCCAATTCTTACGCAATGAGTTTAAATCTTTGTCAAGTAAATGTGTCTCCTGTAATAGAGCAATATTACATTTAGCCGAGCTAAGTGGGTGAGAACTCACTGTTTTTTGATAGGATTACGCAAGCCCTTGACATTCCAAGAAAAAACCTTAAGGGAATTTACCATTGTAATACATTAACATACATATTAAACCATTGTATCTATAAAAGGAAACCAGAACAACAAACCATCTGAATACATATAGCTCGAGAAATTATCTAATCTTCATATACGATGAAGAGCTATAATGCGTAATGAGGCCAAAGAAAAAGATGAAGGAAAAGAAACAGGAAAGGAAAGAAAAGAAAAGGAAGAAGAAGAAATGAAAGTAAAGAAAGGAACAGTGACTCTGATGAAGACAATAGAGATGACAAAAAGCCAAGAAGCTTCAGTCATGAAGAAAGTAAGACACAGCCAGTGTGAAATGAATGTAATGGAGGGGTAGAGAAACGCAATACTGAAGACGGACAACAGGCAAAAATTGAATTAGATGGAATAACAATAGCGACGGAGACAATCATTACAATAAAAAAGAAGCAGAGAATATGAAGAGAAAAAAGAAATAAAAGCACAGCAGCTATTCATGTGACCAGGACCAATAAGACAACAATGCAAATAAGTCAACAATAGAAGTGCATAGCACACAAATGATCAATAAATACAACTTACCAAGACACGAAGATAATATGGAAACATTAGGTCTAGGAAGGGAGGTACTTGGGGGACAACACATCAGAGGAGGAAATCCGGATTAGACAGCAGACAACTGAAAAGAGGAATAAATAAATAGCAAGGTTAAATAAGTAAACAGATTAGCTAAAAACGACAACAATATACAAACACCATTAACAATGAACAGGCTACCATTAATGATGGCATATTTAACTCCTTGAAAGAATAAATATATTCAATTCAAAAACAGGGGTCAAAAAGCATAAGCATTTAACAAATTCTATGTCAGGACCGGAGGCGAGGATTATGCTATTCTTTCTCCACTTTATTGAATAGCTGCCATTTGAAGTAAACAAAAATAAACTACCATTCCCATGAAACCTTGGGAATATCATAAAAAACAATGACAATAGAGTCCAACATGTAGAATGTCCTTCCACCAATCAGTAGGCTCCAGCCGGGTGATAGTCCCTTGTCTCTGGCCCTTCCTCCTCTTTCTTCGCTGCTCGCAGCCAAAGATAAGTGTCATTCATTCCCTCTCGTTTTGACCGGGATTTTTCTGACTTATAATCATTGTATGGTGTTTAATTAGGAGATAAATGTATATTGCTTTGTGACAAAGTTATTGCCTTGTGCCGTTATTTTCATTTAGTATCGCTAGTGAGCTGTTCATTTTTCTGAGGTGGTGCACGCCCCCCCGCTGTTGTGGGGAGCGGTGGCACCCGTTTCAAACGGTTTTTGGTGTTGGTTTAGCACTACTGTGCTGATTGTGGGCTTTCCCGCTTAGCGGGGGCCTGTTCCGGCCGCGGGAGCATTTCTACTGCTCCTTCGCGGCCGTTGAGATTTGGTGCAGGCTCGCGGCGCGGTCCTCCCACCGCCTGAGGGCGCCTGACTTGCGTCTCTCGCCATGGCCGGTGCGCTCCAGATTCTGCGCATTCCGTGCATTCTTGGAGTCGGAGCAGCGGCGCCTTGTCAGAGCCTTGCCGTCTGGAGAGGGACGCCCGCGTTGCGGGTCTGTAATCCTGAATTTAACCCCTACGCCCTTTCAGAAGGGTCTGTATGTGCTAAAAAGCAATCAATTATTGTTTACGCTCCCTCAGGAGTCTGTATCAGGCTTATTGCCTTGGGGACCATTCTCCCAGACGTTTTCTGCCCATAAAACTTTGCACCAGGGATGCGGGGTCCCTGGCTCAGGCCCTCATTTAAATGCAGTTTTCTCCGCCTTAAAGTGTAGGCTGACACCCAGCCCCCTCAATACTGGGCATATCCTGCCAAAATAAATATCTGCTCACACAACTACTTGAGTGGGTGACGGGGAATAGACACACGACTGTGTCATGGACCCATACTTGGCGGACCAAGGAGAGGAGGAGGACCCCCTCAACTCCTACCCGTATGATGATGAATTTTATGATGCGGTTGATGCATCTATATACAGGGTGGTTTCTGAGGCCACAGCCCCCCTGGAAGAGCGCCTTTCATGCCAAATCGTGCCAGCATACGACAAGCTATCAGGGGCCGTTTTGGATACCACCAACCGGCCACAGGTTGACGGCCTTTCCACCCCTGACCCTCAACCGCCACCCAAGCGTCCCCGCGAGGCGGGGGTAGACCTTGACGCCTTCGCTAGGCTTAAGCAGACATTCCTGGCCAGCACTGTTCCCCTAGTTCCACCTGCGCTTCCCTCAGACATTGCAGATGGTGACCATAGGCACACAGACGAGGATGAAGGCCCCTCACGGCCCTGGCTCTCCTCTCGCCCCCTGGGTGCACAAAATGACCAGGGCCTCTGTGGGGATATGCTGGACCCGGACGGGATCCTTCACTCGAGGTCTTCGGAATGGGCTCCGTCAGACAAAGTCGCAGCATATGTGGCGAGCCGCATTCGGAAGCCGCTCGCGGAGGAAGCCCGCAACTGCCTCACGGCATAATGTCGCCGCCCGTCCTTGGAGGGCAGGGTCCCTATGACCCCGGACATCGACCTGCGCATGGCCACCTTTTTACAAAAAGTTGTCAAGGACCCCAAAAAAGGGATTGACAGATCTTGGCGCTCTTGCCAAGACAAGCTCTTAGACACTTTTGTCCCGCTCACAAAAATCTTGGATATGGCGGAGGAAGCTTAGGCTTCTGGTTCCCTTATCTCACCAGATACTCTGTCCTCATGGGCGCAATGCGCCGTTGTCTTCTTGGGCAACGCCAACTGCGCCTTATCCACCGAGCAGCACAGATCCTTGTTGATCAAGGTGGACCCCAAGCTTGGGGATCTGGCGGACGCGGAAGCGGGTCCCATAGCACAGGGTGGCCTTTTCGGCGAGCCCTTCATTAAAGAGTTAGGGAAATTTGTCAACACTTTCACCTCATTAGACAAAGCTCAATCTTCTATTAAGAAAGTGTTCCACCCCTGGGTTTTCCGTGGGGCTGGTCGGGGAAGGGGCCGCTTGACCCGCCGCCCTAACCAGTATACTCCCAGAGGGCAAGGCTCCAAACAAGGCCATTATCAAGACCAGACAAGATTTGGCAACTTCTACCCCAAGCGGGGTCGACGGAACAAGAACAGAGGAGCAAGAGGCACCAACGCTTCCAATAACACCGGTGAGTGTCATTCCTTCTTACCTTCTAAAAGTAGGGGGCCTCCTGGCGAATTTTTTCCAGGTCACGGGAGACGCCTGGGTCCTGCAGACGATTCAGGGCTTACGGATAGAGTTCTATGGGTATCCCTTCCAGCCAGTGGCTCCGCGTCCCATATGTTTTTCTGCGGCGGACTCCGCCTTGGTAACACAGGAGGTGCAGTCTCTCCTGGCCAAAGAGGCATTTTCTCAAACCCTTCCCCATCCCAGGGGGTTTCTCAGCAACCTATTCCTGGTGGACAAAATGGACGGGGGCAAGCACCCAGTCATCAATCTGCATGAATTCAACGAGTGGCTGGTCTATCGCCACTTCAAGATGGAGGGTATTCACCTCCTCAGAGATATCTTGAGACCTCAGGATTGGATGGTGCGTCTGGATCTCAAGGACACCTACCTCTCGGTTCCTGTGATCCATCCCCACCGGAGGTTCCTACAATTTTCTTGGGAGGGCAGAACCTACGAGTTCACCACTCTTCCCTTCGGCCTGTCCTCAGCCCCTTGGTGCTTCACCAAGGTCCTCAGACTGGTGATCGAATGCCTGAGAGCGCAGGGGATGCGTCTCATAGTCTATCTTGACGACATCCTGATGATGGCACAGTGCCCGCTCACACAACAACTACAGACGGCGGTCGACCTCTTACAGAGCTTGGGTTTCATGATTAACGAAACAAAATCCTCTCTGGTTCCCTCCCAGAGGGTGATTTTTCTTGGTTTCTCGATCGACTCCATCGAGACTACTCTCAGCCTCCCTTCCAGGAAGGTGACAAATATCCGCCACGAGCTCAGGCGAGCACTAGCAAAACCACGCATCTCCCTCAGGTAGGTGGCCCGCATCGTGGGGCTCCTGTCTTCGTCGATCCAGGCCATCTTCCCGGGGCCATTACATTATTGAGCCCTTCAACGGATGAAGGCCGCTCACTTGCGCAGAGGCCTCGCCTATTCACAAAAAGTGACCCTGACATCGGAGGCCAGGGAAGAGCTCACTTGGTGGCTCGCCAACATGAAGGCCTGGAACGGACGGGCAATTTTCGGTTCCGCACCGTATATTGTCATAGAGTCCGACGCCAGCAGACTGAGTTGGGGAGGAAGATGTGGAGATTTCATTACAGGAGGTGTGTGGTCTCCTCTAGAACAACGTTTACATATAAACTGCTTGGAGCTCCTGGCAGGTTCCTTTACGATCCAGTGTTGGACCAAGGACTCAATTCAATCTTGTGTCCTCCTCAAGATGGACAATGTGTCGGCAGTAAGATACATAAACCACTTTGGGAGGTACCCGCTCAAAAGCCCTATCCGACCTTGCAGCCAATTTTTGGCAATATTGCCTGGATCGCCAGATCTCGGTCACGGCGGAGTACTTGCCCGGGCAGGACAATCAGGCGGCGTATTTCCAATCATGCCACTTCCGCGACGTGAGCCTGTGGAAGCTGCATGCAGGAGTGTTTGTGGATCTTCAGAGCAAGTGGGGGCCCTTTTCGGTGGATCTTTTTGCCTCCCGCTTGGATCACCAGCTGCCCCGGTTCTTCAGTTGGAGGCCGGATCCGCTGACGGAGAGCACGGATGCCTTCCTACAGAACTGGAATCCGGAACGGGGTTACGCTTTTCCCCCGTTCGCGATGATCACCAGGGCCTCGGCCCAGGTTCGGAGGCAAGTAGCAGATGTGGTGATTGTCACCTCGATTTGGAGATAGCAAGTATGGTTTCCAGTTCTTCTGGAACTTTCTTGGGATTTTCCAATCCCACTCCCCCGATTTCCAACTCTCCTTCTCAATCCGGCTCAACAGCCTCATCCTCTCATTGTCCAAGGGTCTCTGGCGCTCATGGCGTGGCAGATTACTGGGGACGATGGGCGGTCCCAGGCCTCACAGGAGCGGCTCAAAAATTCATGTCCAAGGCCTGGGCAGACAGCACAGTTAAGCGCTACAAATCCACCTGGAGGAGGTGGTCCCGTTGGTGTCTGCGACGGGATCCCGATCCCGTGGCAGCGGATGTGACCCACATTTTGAATTTTTTGGCTTCTCTGGCAGAGGACGATTTGGCTTACAGATCCATCAATACGTTCAGATCCGCCATCTCGGTGGGTCATGTAGTGGTGGATGGATCCCCTGTGGGGGAACATCCGTTTGTCTGTCGCCTCTTATGGGGAATAAGGCTGTCTCTTCCCCAGAACTGAGATACTCAGCGCTCTGGGATGTGAACCAGGTGCTCAACCTTTTCCTCTCGTGGCAGCAGAACAGATTCCTCTCCAGAAAGGAACTGTCAGCAAAGTTAGTCATGCTCCTTTGCCTGATTTCCTGTAGGCGGGTGTCGGATGTCCGGGCTCTGGATATCTCCGATCAGATTTTTTCCCCCTCAGGAGTTATTTTCAACATCCATAGATGGACCAAAAGTGGCACGAAATCCATTTTGTATCCGGCTTTCCCAGATTCCCCTAAGTTATGTGTGGTAGCCTGTCTCAAGGCCTATGAGGAGATGTTGGAAGAATTCCGCCCCACGGGCGAACGTCAACTCCTTATCCTTCTGCGGAAACCACACAGATCTGTTTCCTCCCCCACAATTGCCAGGTGGGTGTGCTGGGTGATGCAAGAAGCAGGTATTGAGCAAGTTTGGAGCCCACTCTACCAGAGGGGCGATGGCTTCTAAAGCGTTCATGCTAGGGGCTAGTTTGGAGGACATTCTCAACGCGGCAGACTGGTCTTCAGACTCTACATTCAAACGGTTTTACTTCAAACCTGTGCTGCAAATGGCACACTTGGTGGTAAGTAAGCTTTAAATTAGCATAATCCTCGCCTCCAGTCGTGACATAGAATAAAAAATTTCCTAGCTATCGTAACGGAAAGTTTCAATTCTATTAAGGACTCAGAGGCAAGGATTATCCCACCCAATGTTCGCATACATCTGGAACTCTCCCACCCTCGTGGTGGAGTAAGTACGGATTTTGAGTATATCTCTGATCTGTGTTGTGTTCACAATATGTACTATAGATGAATATATGCTTACATATTTCCTTTCAGGGCTAATCCTTAGCCATGGTTGTACCCTAATATATATCGTTTTGGTTGTAGGAATGGACGCAAGCAAACAAGACTCATGAATTGCCAATGGAGGATGAGCTTGCGGGTCAAAAGAGGAGGAAGGGCCAGTGACAAGGGACTATTACCCGGCTGGAGCCTACTGATTGGTGGAAGGACATTCTACATGTTAGACTCTATTGTCATTATTTTTTATGATATTCCCAAGGTTCCATGGGAATGGTAGTTTATTTTTGTTTACTTCAAATGGCTGTTATTCAATAAAGTGGAGAAAGAATAGCATAATCCTCGCCTCCGAGTCCTTAATAGAATTGAAACTTTCCGTTACGATAGCTAGGAAATTTTTCATTAAGTGACACTAAATAAAGAGTTCAGACTTTCCCAAGATCCATTGTTTCACCCTTATGTTGGAGAATAAATTTCCTCAGGTATTCTGGACAGTCGAATGAGAAAGTTTGTTCCTTATATGTGACTTTAAAGAAGCATGGATGCACAAGTCGATATCTCGCATTCATAGATCATAGAGTAGAACGGAAGGATAAGAACTCCTTCCGACGAGCGGCAGTTGCAGGTGCTACATCCTGGGAAATAAAGACCTCTGAACAGACCATAGCATTTGCTTTATTGCTTAGCCGCCGATAGCACCGTAAGCAGCTCAGTATACTCTAGAAAGAGAACAATTATTCCTCTAGGGCGGCCAGAGCCTGAGGCACTAACAGATTTGGGGCCAATATGGTGAGCACGTTGTAAGTTGAGATGTGTTCCTTCCTTAAGGCCCACCAGCTTGGGATTGTGGGCTCCAATTAAAGTAAGCATGTCTGACCCCTCCGCTCCTTCCGGAATGCCATAAATTCGGAGATTGTTGAGCCTATTCCGATTTTCCAAATGGCCTGTTTGTTGTTTCAAGAGCACTATCTCCTTAGTCATGCCGCCAATTTTGGCAGCCGGATCCTGCACCTTACTAATCCGTTGTTCAACACCTGACACTCTAGACTCCAGTGTAGACCACTTTTCTTCAATACGTTGAAGTGTGACGTTAGTTTCCATGACAAAAGATTTCTCCTCCATGAGGTCCTCCAAAGTCAGAGGTAAAGGAGACTTTGTAGGGGATCCAGGATCTTTTTTCTGTCTCTTGGTAGAAGCATTTGAGTCTTTGCGAGCAGTGGGCATGATTGTAGATGACGTGACAGCCTTCAGACTAGAGGGGGAGAGGACTCCATAATCATGAGAAGAATATTGCAATAGAGGCCGTGAAAAAGACTTATTGCCACACACAGAAAAATATCTGAAGGGTGTGTGTTGTTCAAAAATATCAAATATTGCACCAAATAGTAGGAGGCTGCACAGAATGAATTATTGTGGAAGTAGAGAGCGACAAAAATAGTCCAGAATATCAGCCCACTGCTCAAAAAAGATCAAAAGTAAAGAAGAATTCATATGAGGGAAATTGTCAGTTAGACTACTGACAAACTGTATCTCCACATATAAATATAGCTGACAGGATTTGAAGTCTATGCAATGAGTGCATTATATACTTAGTGTGTCAGCTTTCCATTGAATGGCACTCTTAAACGTGCAAATAGGCATTTAAAATCAATTACCATGAGCTTCTCTGCTTTTGTTGGACATTGGGAGCTATTTCCAAGCTAGTGCGACCGAGAAAGGGAACCCGGCTCCGACGCGCTTTGCAGCTCACAAGATGGCGCCCGCTACCGCAGATTCTGAGGTGCGCGACGCGGGGGAGCAACTACATGGTGGATGGCTTACATACAGCCCAAAAAAAAATACCTTCTCTTCTCGCATTCGCACACCGGTTCTTCAAGACACATACATTTCTGGTGCGCTCCGCTGCCCGTATTGTAGAGAAGTCTACGACGCCGTGTGGAGCCTCACAGACCTGCAGCCATCTTACGGGCGGTTCGTCCACGCCCCACTTTAATGTGAAATATTTATTCTGCACATCATGACTTAAGTGTGCTTGTTTCTTGGCCATTTGCAGTTATGGTTTGAATTTACTTGGCTTCACTTCTCAATTACACTGTACCACAGGAAGGCTGCTATGTCCCCCAGGATGACCCACATCACCCAACTGTCTGATTTATTTAGGGTGCATTGGGTGGAAATTCTGCCAGCTTATCCTAATGAAATCTACACTCCAGACACTGCCAGAAGGCGACATGGTTTCAACAACTTTCAAGCAGATTTCATTGGCCTTAGGAATGTCGGGAACATTACTACATGCTCATCGAAATGTGAAACTATGTAAGGGCAATTCCAGGTAAGACTAAGGGGCATATTAGCAAGACCCACATTAAAATTATCGCCGTTTTAGCGGCAGGAAACTGCCGCTAAAACGGCGATAATGGGCTTGCTAATATGCGTTATGGAATTCCAATAGAAGCCCAGGTTAGATGTCCTGCACATCTAACCTGGGCTTCTATTGGAATTCTATAACGCATATTAGCAAACCCATTATCGCCGTTTTAGCGGCAGTTTCCTGCCGCTAAAACGGCAATAATTTTAACGTGGGTCTTGCTAATATGCCCCTCAGTTCCCACCATCCATCTTCACATAATAGCTCAATGTTGAATTGTTTAATTCCTCACCTTCATTAAGAAAATTAAACCTTTGTTTCACCATATAAATGACATGATTTGTATAATCATTTGTTTAATAGTTTGTGGCAAAACTGTCTTTGCTAATCTCAATTTTCCACACTTGCCGCACACTTAGCATTTCTATACATGGGAATAGGTGCTGCTCGGGCCTCCCCACATCTTGGAAATGACTAAAATTATTCTGCTTGGAAGATCCCATGTATTTATTCTTGTTCGGGCTGGACTGTTCCCATGAGGCACAGGGTCAGACTGATTTGCATATGGCCATGTCTGAACTGGGGTGGTGGAGTGAGCTAAAGAATGATGATGGATTAAACCCAGATCAGTTGACTGGGGGTGAGTGTTTGATTTGCTCTAACGCTCCGTCCATCATCCCCTTTGGTATCGCTTTTTTCGCCCTAAGTTGGCAGGGTATGCCCAGACGTGGGTCCCTTGCTCACTTTGCAACTGAATTCAAGATAGCCTGGCTGATGAGGGTTATGAACCCGAAACCGGTCCCAGGATGCTTGTTTCCGGTCCAGGGAAGACATGGCTTGGCAGTTCGGGCTGGACTGTTCCCATGAGGCACAGGGTCAGACTGATTTGCATATGGCCATGTCTGAACTGGGGTGGTGGAGTGAGCTAAAGAATGATGATGGATTAAACCCAGATCAGTTGACTGGGGGTGAGTGTTTGATTTGCTCTAACGCTCCGTCCATCATCCCCTTTGGTATCGATTTATTCTTGTTGGCATCCATTTCTTCTCTCTTTAAACATAAACCTCATGGCAATAATCAAGATAGGAATTTGAACCATCCACAACCTTGAAATTGTCCCTTCTTCAAGAGAGATGTGGTCCTTTTCCGATATGTTTGACTGCCAAGCACAAATCACTCTGAGGCAATTCCCCCTTTCTTTTACTGTGCTGCTCAGTCCTAATTCAATTCAGCTCTTGCAGACCCAATGCCACCTTCTTTGTTCTTAGCCCTGCACCCATTACCATTGCCTCATATTTCTTAGTTTGCTCCAGTCTGACCCATGCATGATACCCAGACCATGGCCAGATTGGCCACGCCCTGCTTACAGCCCCACCCTCCTTTAGTGGCTCATCCTCTCCTGTGAGGTCCAACGTTGGTCTTTTGTAATACTGCCATCCTTGTGGGCCACAACTCAATCTGCTTTCTTTCCTCATTCATGCCCCTAGATTCTAAAGGTCCACTGGCTGGTAATGTCTCCAAGACATATGTTACCCCACAACAGATCTGATCCATCACTTCTGCTGCCCTCTTTTCCTTTTTTGTACATAATACTGCTGTTGACTCTATACCTAGTCTCCTTAAGTTTGCATTACTCCTGTGACCCATCAGCCCACTTTCCACAAGCCTGGTCACTAACCCCCTGCCCAGACCCAAGTATTACCAGTTGACCTTCTGATAGTCAATGACCAAGCTCTTGGGTGACATAAAATTGTTTTGTGAAGGTCTGACAGCTTTGAATTTGGGTATTCGTGCACTGCATGCCCCATGTTGTGCACTTCCTGTGGCCAAACATTCATTTCTTTTTAATATTGACCTTGGAATCTGTGATTCCCAGTGCTCCCTAGCATTCGACTGGCCATAATATGTTTGAAGGACATTCCTGGGGCACAGTGTTTCCTTTGTCCTATCACCGGCCTTGAACCCAGCCATACTTTTATAGGGGTTACCCTAGTGCTATCCCCTGCACGTACCCAAGTTACTACAACATCAGCACTGGGTAACGTATGATTCTCATTATTATTTCTTTTAATCTTGAATTTGTCAAACTGCGATAATTTTGCTTAATGTTAACTGTGTTGTCAGTCTGTGCCTCATCAGGGATGTAACTTCAGCATGCCATTCATGTCCGCCATTTTGTCTGGTTAATGATCAAGCCACACATCTTATAATGATGTGCTTTGTAGCAGATTTCTTTGTTCGATCAGCTCTACAGCAGCTGCACAGCAGATACAAAGAGCAGGCGTACTATTGTCACGCCTAAGATGCTGTAAGGAAGTCTATCTGTGCCCATACGAGCTTGGACATTGCCAGCTGCGCTGTCAAAAATCAAAGCAGAGCTGCCTTCTGATTCTATCTGGAGTATCAACCTCAAAAGACTTCCCTGTCCTGAGGTCTTATTATCTCCTCTTCCCTCCCAGTGACAATTGGAGCCTGAAGCCATCCTGAGACTAGACAACTTGTATGGCAATCTTCCTATTATAGATAATTAGTGCTGACCAATTTTCAAATATTCAGGAACTACTACATTAGTCGGGTAAAGGGAGGGTTGCTGTGATCAATCCTTGGCCGTCACAAAAAATCAGGTCATCCACTTTAATAGAAAATTTGAATAACTAGCATACTCATGCACTACTGGTACCCTGAAACTGAATATTCTGTTACTTAATCACCCTTCAAATGAAGCAGTGATTGAACAGCACACAACAGCATAAGAAATTAGCCTTATGTTTTAAAGTGATTAAAACTGTTCTGGTAGGCGGAGTCGGTCTGTAGTTTTCTAAATGACCCTAAGCTTTTAAATTTCAAGCTTCTCAGTACCAAACCAACACATTTGGCTGGACATCGCCTCAGAACCATATGGGTTTCAAGGAAATAGCAGTATGAGACCCAATTCAGTTTGCCAGGACAAACCATTTAAGGGGGCCTTTCCTGGTCCTGAAAATCCCTACAGATTTTTCTCAACCCAACCTAGGAGCAATTGAAGAACGGGAAGTTATGGCCCCACTAATGATCAATTCCCCGTCTAAATCCTGGTCTACTTTTACCAAACATGACCCCAATACTCTGCTTGGTCTCTACAATAAGGGCATTGTTTTCTCCTAAATTAGATGGTGCCTATTCAGAATTGGGTTACATGTTAAAGTCATCAGAAGAAACAAAATCAAAATCTGCACACGTTTTATGGGATCACTCATGTGAATCAACAAGAAGCAAAGGACATCATTTATTTATTTACCATTGCGAAGGCCCAGGTACATGATGCTGAACTGCATTGTGGACCTTACAACTCCTCTGCTCTTACTAATTTAAAACAGGTAATCTGTCAGTCGGAAAGTAAGTGTAGAAGATGATTTTCGCCTGAACTGCTGAATATATTTATCTTGTCCCAGCAGCTACCAATAAAAGCAAATTTAGAGAGGCAAAGAAGTTGTATTTCTGATAGCAGATCATCTAGGCTCCTAATTGGTCAAAGAGCTGTTTCATATCATTCCTGAACTGTAATCATCCTGAGCTAGTCAATCTGCTTTCTTGCCCTCACTTCAACTCTGCGAAGATCTCACTTTTATCTGCAAAGATTTGTAGTAAAACACTCTCCCCATAAGTGTAATACAGATCTTAAAACAGTAGACTCTTAATCCTACCTGGAGTACTTCAAGTTAATCACTTAATCTCAATTATGCCTGCTATCACAGGTCTGGTTTCCCTAATTACCCTTGTCCATCTAGAACTAAGAAGCTGCATTGTCCATTTCTCACAAATGGGTTCTTGTCTGTTTGACAGTTGCATGAGCCATGTTATTGCTCCTGGAATCTGGAAGTCTGCAATAGGGAAAGACATGCTGAAAAAACCTTTCTTAAGTATGGGCGATGTATTAACTGACACCTATTTCCGTATTGTTTTACTTAGGAATGTTGCTAGAAAAGCTTGCTTTGTTGTCAGTTAGAGCTAGCTGAAAAAATTACATTTTTTTGACCCCATGCAGAATGACTTCCATCCATGCCGAAGAACTGAGTTAGTGATGCTTTCCATGTTGGTCGATGGCAGTGGCATTGAACCACTGCTTCCTTTATATCTGTCCACTGCAAAGACCTTGTGTGAAGCTGATTTCACATCATCCTTGATTAGCTAAACTCTTTCATAGCTGGAAAGGAGCAAGCTGTCACTTTCCCGCCTTTTGTCTCAGGAGCTAGAAAGTTGAGTTGCGTTGCCTTCCAGAGTCCTGTTTTTTTGGGGGGGTTTTTAAACTCTTTTTATTAAACAATAGCTCAGGACATTTTTGCATACAAGGAACAGACATATATCAATACTGTACTTCCTTACTTCTCAGGTATATCCTCGTTTCAAGTAGCTCACAGAGCTCAGGACCCCCTGGTCTACATTTAGGGTCCATCCTATATCTTCTTTTCCCCCTCTCCCTCTCCTTCAGTATCCCCTGTACTCACTCCAAATACCCCAAATTTTACTCCATTTTTGTGGACATCCTCTGGCTTTATAGATTACCTTCTCTGCCCCTGAACACCAGTCTAAGTCAGTTTCCCATTCCCGCAGGTCCGGTATCTGGCTCACTCCCCATTTTTTAGCTATGTTCCTTTTGACCACCATTGCTGCTACTTTCAGCCATATTAATGTGTATTTGGGCCATTTTTCTTCTCCCGTAACACATAGTATTAGCCATCTCGGTTCTGTTGAGATGTCCAATTCAGCGACTTCAGTCATAACTCTCGTCAGCTCCCTCCAGAAGACTTGGATATATTTACATTCCCATATGATGTGAAAGAAGGAACCAGTTTCACCACATTCCCTCGCACAAAATCTGGACACATCACATCCCATTCGGTGTAGCAGTGTTCTGGATGCATATGACCTATGGAGTATACGTAGCTGGACTAGACGGAAACGGGTCCTTATAGCTATGCCGCGTGAGCTCTGCACTGCCTCCTCCCAGTCCTCATCCTCCAGAAGTCCCAGCTCTACCTCCCACGCCACCCTCAGGGGGTCCACCGGGTTAGGCGAATTATACATTATTTTCTTTTAGGTTAATAAAGTGGCCTGTGTAACCATTGGGTCCATCAATAATCCATCTGCTAATGGAGAGTAGTCAGGGAGAGTTTCCCCCTCTCTGGGATATTGGCGAATGGCATGCCTTAGTTCCTTAGTTGCATATATCAGCATTTTTACTGTATCTGCCATTTCATACTCACTTTTTAGGTCCTCAAAGGAGAGCTGTCTCTGTCCCCTCCACATATCTTGCAGTCTTTCCATTCCCAGCATTTCCCATTTTTTAAAGAATCCCTTTAGGGCTCCCACTTCCGCCAACTGGTCACTGTCCCACAGTGGAGTTCTCCCCGTCAATTTCCCTTCCCAGCCTATATGTTTTAACACGTCTCTCCAAGCTCGCACTACCGTCTGAGTATGTGGCGGGAGCTGTTTTTCCTTACTTCTGCTGTATAGTTATGCCGGGTATCCCCTTCCACCCATAGCCTAGTGATCTGTCCTGAAGGCTGGGTCCTCACGGTCAGTGAATGCCCAGTCATTTACTACTATCAACTGTGAGGCCCAGTAGTACTTGTATAGGTCAGGGACTGCAAGTCCTCTCTCGTAAACTCCCCTCTGGTGCTTACAGAGAGCAATTCTAGAGCTACTCCATCCCATAAGAGTTTTCACAGTTCACTATTTATATCTCAAAACACCTTCTTGGGTATTTTGTATGGGGTATTCTGTAATACATATGGCAACCTGGGTAGTGACATCATTTTAAAAACGACCACCCTGCCCATCAAGGACACTGTAAGTTTTCTCCAATGCTCCACATCATTCCCCAGTCGCTGTATTTGAGGATATAGATTATCTGTTAGGAAGTCCTCTTCCATAGTGGATATCTGGATACCCAGGTATGTGAACCTTGTCTTGACTACTAACTGAGTGGAACCTACCAGTCTCTGAGGGACTGTGCCCGTCAATGGGAAAATGAGGGATTTATTCCAGTTTATTGTGTACCCCGAGTAGGTACCAAACAAGAGGAATATCTGGAGCACCCTGTGTAGTGATCTATATGGTTTGGTCACATACAGGAGTATATCATCTGCATACAATGATATTCTATCTTCCCAGGTGCCCCCTCCCTGTATAGCTTGTATTATTGGGTCGTCGCGGACCCATGTAGCTAATGGTTCCAATGCCAGGGCAAAGATCATCGGCGCCAGCGGGCAGCCCTGTCGCGTGCCCTTTCCAAGTGGAAATGAACAAGATACTTCTCCATTGACCTTCACCCTTGCCTGAGGATCTTGGTATAGAAGTTTTACTCATGCCCTGCAGTTTGGTGCAAAGCCCAGTCTATCTAGTGTTGCAAATATGAATTGCCATTCGATGCTATCTAACGCCATTTGGACACCCAAGGAGAGCAGCACCGCCTCTTCTGTTCGTACCGTTTTTGTCCCATGTAGTACCCCATATAGCCTTCGAAGGTTGAGCCGTGTGCCCCAGATTGATCCGGGTGTACTAGTGTGGAAATGACTGTCCGTAATCTGTTGCTAGTACCTTTGCCAGCACCTTCGCCTCAACATTTAACAAATATATCGGCCTGTACGATCCACACTCAACCAGCGATTTACCCTTTTTAGGGACCACCACTATCGTGGCAATACGTTGGTCCAGGAGAAGTTCCACATTTTCCCTTGACTCTAAGTATATATTTAGGAGATGGGAAGCAACCTTACTTGCTACGCTCTTGTAGAGCTCTATTGGAAGCCCGTTTGGACCGGCTGCCTTTCCTGATTGTAAGTCCCTTATGGTGCCTGCTATCTCCTCCATCGTAATATCCTGCTAAAGTGCCTGTCTGTCTTCCGCCTCTAGGACTGGGAGATTCATTTCCAGTAGCAATTCAATACAGTCCTCCACCGTTCTCTTCGTTGAGGATGCATAAAGTTCTTCATAATATTTTGCGCATGCTTCTGCTATTTCTTTGCCTGTACAATTGATTCCTCCCCCTAGAGTTTGTATTTCCAACACCCAGCTTCTGTCTCTATCCCTTTTCTCAAGCCAAGCAATCATTTTCTTAGCTTTGTCCTCCACGTTGTACAATTTCCTTTGAGTGGCTAGAGCCTGTGTTCTCACCTTTTGTTCCCCAAGGCCTTTTAACTCCTGTCGTTTGAGTCTGAGTCTCTGCGTCACAGACTCGTCCTACGTAGCGTTCTCCCATGTTTCTCTCTCTAGTCTACTTATCGCAGTTTCAAGTTCTTCTAATTCTCTACTCTGCTCCTTTTTCTGAATGCCAATTTGCGCCTGAGTATATCCTCTAATTATAGTCTTGTAGGCCTCCCACAGCGTGGCAGCCGATTCCACTGAGCCCTTGTTTTCCTGGAAGTATTGTGTCATGGTGCCTGTACTTTTTGCGCAAATTGCTTGTTTCTGAAATGCCATGAGTCTATTTTCGGGGGTAGTATGGTGTGTCTTATTGGCCCCTTTAGCAGTACTTCGGCTGGTGAATGGTCAGAAATACCTCGCGCTTTATGTGCAGCTTCCCTGAATTGTCCCGCCTGTGTTTGAAATGTGAAAATATAATCTAATCTGGAGTGGCTCTTGTGTGCCGCAGAGGTATGTGTGTATTGTCAACACATTGGATTGTGAGCACGCCACAAGTCGACCATGCCCATTGCGGCGCGCCAAAGGCAAGCCCGTCTGCACCCGTCTGCGCACTGGCTGCGCACAGCGCCAGTCATGCTGCCGGACAGGAACACCGTCCAAATGGGATTGCTAGCCTCCGCTACTCGAGGGAGCAACTTTGTACCATAGGTGAGCAGGGTGGCGTGGGCCATAAAGGTGAGGCATTGAGAGAAGGTAGGGCCCCCCTGTTCAATACCACATCAGTCAATCTCAAATGTGGCCTAATTAATGTTAGATCCCTAATAAAACACCATCAGGAGATCTATATGTTGTTGGAAGGTCATGCTCTAGATGCACTGTTTTTAACTGAAACATGGACACGACCTGACTCAGAGGTCGAATTGGAGCTAGCCTGCCCCCGAGTTACAAAGTATTCCATAAACCTAGGCTAAGCGGGAGAGGAGGAGGGGTGGGAGTGATATATAAAGAGAAATGGAACTTTGCCCCTATAAATGTTGATGAAGTGGAGGGCATTGAAATGTTAGGATTCTCCCTCAAGGATGCCAAAGGACAACTGTTTTCTGGCATAGTGTGCTATATACCCCCGGAGGATTGAGCCCTCAATACCAAGCTCTGATTGACACTATATATAATATGTCACTTACCCATTCCAGACTGATTATTCTGGGTGATTTTAATCTCTGGGAAAATGGGAATCTTGGCTTGGCCCTGAAAGAATTACTACAAGCTTGTGAGAATATAAACATGCAACAACTGGTGCGTCAACCAACACATCAGGGAGGCCATGTTTTAGACTTAATATTTGCAAATCACACGGAGGTAGAGGTGGGAGAAATACTGCCGTTGTGTTGGACTGATCATTTTTTAATTCACTTTTTGTTAATGCCTCCCAAAGTGAGTAATAAAACCACTCACTGGGGTAATACTCGACAGGGAAGGGAATGGGCCAAGCTGTTGAAAATTAAACAATTCCCGTTATGCACTGAAAAGAGCTCTTTTGACACCAGTAAATCAGTGGAAGTAAATTATCTTAATTTTTGCGGATTAATCACACACTTAACCAACTGGTACCAGTGAAAAAGCTAAAAAATAGGGACAAACCATCAGCCCCATGGTATAATGAGGAGCTAAAGGTACAAAGGAAATGGAGGAAACTCTATGAGGAAAAGGATAAAATAGCCTTGAACATAGCATTGAATACATACAAAGGAACAATTGCTAAGGCTAAAGCTGAGTATTACGACAAAATTATCCTACAGGCACCTAATAGGGTTAGAACCATATTTAACATAGTGAAGGATTTATCCAAGCCCGATTGTGTGAAAAATAAGATTGTAGCCACGCAAGAGCTATGTGATGGCCTTGCAGTGTTCTTTGAGGAGAAAATTAATAAAATCATTGGCGGCCTGGAACTTAACAAAGAAACTGGGATGAACAATGGAAATGGTTCATTTGAATCAGTGACGATAAGGAAGCAGGAAGAGGGAGTAGATAAAGATAAACAGGCAACTCTGGATCAGTTTCAGATCCCCACAGAGGAAGAGTTTAGTAAAACAGCTTTAAGTGTCTCCTCTGGATCTCCACTGGACCCACTTCCGCATAGGTTGTGGAAAGAATTTAACCTAGAGCTCTTTCCTCGGCTTCACCAAATTTGCTGTCAGTCACTGAGTAGTGGTATGGTCCCTCATTGCTGGAAGAAGGCTATGGTGACCCCCTTATTGAAAAAAGCCACACTTGATCCTCTTTGCCCATCGAATTACAGACCTATCTCTTTGCTGCCTTATCCAGTAAAGATTCTGGAGCGGTTAGTTAGCAAAGCCCTCTCACAATTTTTAGAATAAAATCATCTATTAGATGAGGTTCAATTTGGGTTTCGACCTGCACAAGGCACAGAGACAGCCTTGGTGACAGTCCTGGATGAGCTAAGAATGCGTGCTGACACCGGCCAAGCGGTCATATTAGTATTACTGGATATGTTGGCCGCATTTGATACGGTTAATCATAACATTCTACTTAAAAGGCTTAAGGAATTTGGAATCAAGGGCATGGCGCTCAATTGGTTTAAGTCATACCTGTCAGATAGACAGCAGGCAGTGGCTATCCCACCCTTTGTATCCAAAAATAATTCCATACAGCACGGAGTCCCTCAGGGATCAGCAATAAGCCCGATCTTATTTAACATCTACCTGCGCCCACTTATCTCTATCATCAAATCCTTTGGAATTGAAGTAGTGAACTATGCGGATGATACGATGCTTGTCTTCTCATTAGAAGGGTCTCAAGCAGTATTATTGGAAAGATTCCATGAGTGTATGCTAAGAACTACAAATTGGCTCAGGGACAATTCACTACAATTTAATGGAGATAAAACTGAAATTGTACATTGCACAGCGAACAAAATATCTCGCCCACTTCCAGCTGACTTCTGGCCTACTCCAATAGACAACCCACTGACCCCATCTAAGACAGTGTGTAATCTGGGGGTATTATTTGATAGTAGTCTACAGCTAGACTCACAAGTAAACAGAATAGTCGGCACCTGCGTATCTTTGATCAGAGTTTTACGGAAAATACTTCCGCTACTGCCATCCTCCGCTAGGTCACAGGTGGTGAGGAGCGTCATTTTGAGCAGGTTGGATTACTGCAACGCCCTGCTACTTGGAGCACCAATGTCTCTGATCAAAAAGTTGTAGAGAATTTAAACAATAGCAGCCAAGCTAGCATTAAAGAGACAGCGTAGGTCCTCTGCGTCTTTATCTCTGAAGGATCTCCACTGGCTACCGATTCTGCAGAGAGTACAATTTAAATCACTCTGTATTGTTCACAGGGCAGTACACAGAGTGGGACCTAAAGTACTGCAGAGCAAATTCACCTGGTATACTCCAGCCAAAAACCTCCGCTCATCATCAGCAAAACTGGTGTGCACAGCCAGATTTAAAAAAAACCCGGATGGGAGGCAGATCATTTAGCTCTGTAGCCTCGCATCTGTGGAATAAACTACAGCTTGATCTCAGACAAACTGAGAATCTGCTGAACTTTAGAAAGAAGCTGAAAACATGGCTCTTTCCCATGGACTAGTGTAGTCCAGTCGTAGCGTTATTAATTTTCAGCCCGCATGGTTGCAGCCTTGCACAGCGTCGGCAGGGTAATCTCAGCGCCAGGATACCCGTTGGGTGACAGAGCGCTATACAAGTCTAACATACAATACAATACAATAAACCCCTCTAATGGTTCTCTGCCGAGTATCCCCATAGCTCCTGTCATCCTAGATGTGGGTCCATGGCCGCGTTCATATCGCCCCCAAGGATGAGCGTGCCTAAGGGCATCTCGAGTATAATGCTTCCTAGCGCCGCCAGGGTGTCCCTGTGTAACCTTGGTGGAATGTACACTGGGCAAATGTTCTGAGTTTTCCCCTCCCAATTTCCAGTGAGTGCTGCGTACCTTCCTAGTTTATCATGCCAACACCTACTTACTGTCAGCGGAACAGAGGTCTTAATTAGTATCGCCGCACGCCTAGAGCCTGAGGTGTAACCCGCATGTGCTTGTAATTTGTATCTATATCTATCGCCTTGCAGTCATTATCCCATAAGTGGGTTTCCTGAAGGAGCACCACATTCGGACTGTGTCCCCGAAGGTATTGGAGTACCAGTGTTCGCTTTACCTTACTTCCCAACCCGTTGATGTTCCACGTCAATACCCTGAGAGACATCTGGGATAGATGGTCATATTTTGTTGGAGGAGGACCGTCTGTCCGCCGGCTTCACCAATGTGTGATTCCAGCTCCTCATCACATTGTGTGTCACCCCGTGGGATCAGTTTGTATACCTGAGTGCCTCTATTGGTATGCCCTTGTGTTTTTCCAAGTTTAATGTCACTGAGCCTGTAACTACCTAATTCTACAAAAAACTTGCTAACTTGTTGGAACCCCAACCCCTGAATTTGCACCCCCCTCCCTGCTTCCCTGCTAGACAGGTCTATAACTACCCACCCCCCAACTTGCAGAGAGCCTGTCGCCCCATAAAACTTGCTTCTCGCTAGGGTAGGCCAGAGACTCTTGTCGGTCTTGCTCTCAGCTATGTTTCTAGCCCATCTGAACTTACTATATTTTATTCCATTGCACAGTGTCCAGGGTTTAAAATCTTGATCTGCTCACCCCCTTAGTCTGCTGTTCACCCCCCACCGCCCCCCCATCAGATCTTCAGTGACCAAAGCAATGCAGCAGGTTCCGCTCACTGCTGACCTCAGTTAAGTGTTTTTGCGTATATGGCATCACTTCTGTTGGGATCCAGTTCTCTGCTTCATCGTACGTCTCTATCCTCCACCATATGAGCGCCCTCCACTGTTTCTGGCTCCTCCATACTCTGGATTATCTGCTCGTCCATCCCTTTTGAGGACTTCTGTTTCACCACTCGCCACCCCTCTAGCCACTCCCAGGCCTCCGTGGCAGGATTTCCCTTCTGCCATTACTCGCAGCCTCGCCAGGTAGGACATCATGTACTGGATGTTTTTTGATCGCATCTCTCTCTTTACTTCCTTGGAACTTCGTTGCAACTTTTGAACCTGGCAGGTAAAGTCAGGAATAAAACGTATTGTTGCGTTATCATATTTGAGGTCGCCGTGAGATCTTCCCGCTTGTAATACCGCATCTCTAACCCTATAGTTAAGGATCTTGGCAATATTTGTTCGTGGGGGAGCCCCCGCCCTTGGCTCTGTGTGGCTGCTCAATGGTAAAAAGGTTTGACATCCGTTTGGGTCGTATGTGCTTTAGGATAAGATCTTCCACAAAGAGCTCAACACTGGGCCCTTCCATTCCCTCCGGCACTCTCACCACTCGTAGGTTATTCCGGCACACTCGCCCCTCTTGGTCTTCGAGTTTTGCCGCCAATACATCTTGTTGTCGCTTGAGATGCTACACTTGTTTTTGTGTAGCACCCTGTAGATGGGTGATATTTCCTTCTGCATTTGTTACTTTTTCTGATATTTTCCAGAAGTCCGCCCTCAAGAAGTTTACTTCCACTGTGACGGTATCTATTTTAGGTTCAAGAGATCCGTTCAAGTCTGTGATAGCCGCCATGATTGCTGCTAGTGAAGGTTCTACTGCTCCCGTTTTTACCATTGGAGCTTCCGAATCTGCTGTTTGGGGTTTGGTAACCGCATATTTGTCCATTTTATTTGTTTGTATAGTAGATGTCCCTTTTGGTTTCACCATTTCCGGGGTGATTGCTCCTGATGGGGTGACAGGGGGCACTCCCACAATGTGGTGGTTCCTGCTCCTCCTCGTGAGGCTATCCCGGTCCAGGGACTTCGCTACCTCTTTATAGGATTGATTCTCAGCCCTCCACTCTGCTTCGCTTAGCTAGGGAGCTGTTGTTGCCCAGCCCCAGGATGCCCACACTTTAGATGGTTTCTCATGCCTCCGCTGGCAGGAACATCAAGGCCCAGTTGTAATGACTGTGTGGTGGCTATATGTGGTTCCGATCGCCAGATAGGCCTTAGATTTCTCCGGTCCCTAATGGCGCACCGCCCTCAGGGTGTTCCTACTTTTCTTTCGGACCTCTTCGTCTCCTTGATGGGGACCAACTTCCTAATCGCTTGCCACGCCCAGATCCTTATTTCTATCTTTGGTCTGAGTGCTGCCAGATTGTCACCGCTTCCTCCTGTTCGCTCTGGTGCGTTTCAGTCTGCGAGTCTGAAGCCCGTCGCTGGCCTGCCCCTCCGGCCGCTTCTGCCCAGTCTCTATAATTGCCACCACTGATTTCCCTGATGCGCAGCCGGGCATCCGACCCCCAGGAACGGGCCCTGCACCACTCTACCTGCCCTATTGATTCTCGGAGTACCTCCGGCCGCGCTCCTCTCGTTCCTGTAGGCGGCCTACTCTGGGGCTGCCACTTCTGCGATGTCCAGACTGCTTCCGATTCACTGCGGCCCTGCTTCTCCACCTCCCGTGGCGCTCGTCAATCCCAGCCCCGCCCTTCAACTGGTCAACGGTAATGGCGCCTCTGTCCCAATCTCTCGTTAAAGAGGGGGGAGGGAAAGATGTGATCAGGCTTTTCCAAACCTTTGGCGGCTTCTCATCAGTCGTCCACCTTCTGGTTTAGGTTTTGCTCACCGGCTTCAGCTCTCGCGTTTCGCTGCTGCTAGGCCTCTCTGTGCGGTTGTGATCTACACTGTTTTCTGTCCCTCGCAGCGTTTTCTGCTCTCTCCGATTTTCAGGGGTGCGGCGGTCTCTTCAGCACCTCTCTCCCCTGTGGCAATCCGGATTTAGGACGGTTATCAGGCTTTTCAACGTTTCCGAGCCCGGAGCTCTTCTAGTGTGTGGCCATTGCCAACGGATCCAGGTCATGCCCCAGAGTCCTGTTTTTTTAATCTGTACATGTGGTCCCTTGCCAAATTACTGCATCGAGTAGGGTTTCGAGTCACATGTATGCACTTGATGCCAAGCACATATGGTCTATCACTTCACTAGTTAGTGTGAGGAGGCTCTGATCAAGTGTCCTGTCATTTACTTGACGCTTTCCAATTTTCTCAACATTAATTTAACCAAAAAGGAACTCCTGATTTCCATCCCTCATGTTTCTGGTTGGAGCAGTGTGATATGGGCTCTACTTATGGGTCCAGTGCCTCATAATGGCAAAGCAATTCACAAAGTCAGTATTTACATTGACTCCAGTCTGGTTTCGGGTACCCAGGTGGCCAGAGCACATAGCACTTGCTTTACACAGCTGAGAATTCTTAAAAGAATACCCCTTTCTTTAAAACACATTTACACATTCCTGTGATAAATACCTAGATTCAGTCCAGATTAGACTATGTAGGTTGAATCTACCTGGGCTCTCCAGTGAATATTTTCCATCATCTTCAGGTAGTCTAGAATGTCGCTGCCCGGCTAATCATTGGGCTCTCAAGACTTAAACACATTTCCCCAATGCTCATGTCTCATTAATGGTTTCCCATCTATGGATGGGTCTGTTTTAAAGCTATGACAATTTTTGGATAAACATTTGCATACCAAAACCTGAATTTCTGCTTTCTGAATCTGAATCTATCATCATGCTTTATCAACCAATTTCTTTTTGTGGTCCCTAAAGTAAAATCTGTGACCAACATTTATAAGTCAATTTCCTTCACTGCAGCTAAAATGTGGATTAGGTTTCCTCTCATTTTGCATGTTGAGCCCAAGCTATTGTATTTTAAAAAGTTATTGCAGGCCTAGCTTTTAATCAATAAACTTTTTTAGCCTCTTTTGCATAGTTTCTGTTGCCCTTCCTGTGTTCATTAGCTGTTGTGCAAAGAAAAGCGAAGAAGCTCTGTGAAGGAGCGTTTTATAAAATTAATATAACAAAACATGACACCTTGTCTACCTACAGTTTCAACTCACCCTGTAGCCTGGGATTTTGCGCTCTTTATCCTAGCATCCTCCTGGCACTTCCTTCTTTGCAAGAGCCATATCACCAGTTCAGGAATGTTTCTGCATGTCAACCAAATTCTTTACTTCTTTGACCCCAAATCAATGGAAATTACTGATAGGTTTGAATGATACCAGCTGCTAAGTGCTGTTTTAGGAGACACATAAAACCTTCACAGAGACCTTTAAATTATCAATCACAAACTGAACCATGGGGGCACACATGATCTACTAGAGTCTCTCACCATTAACATTTACACCGGTGCAAGGATCAACTGGTGACCACAAAAAGACCGCAGCATGAAACATTAATATTATTCCCCTTGTATTCAGCGTTGATTCTGCCAAAGAAGAACTAAAATAATATGAGGACACATTCAAAGAGGACTCTTGGCATCATGTATAAATCTGTTCCAAGCAACAAGTGGTCCTGCACATCAGATACCATGGCCTGCCCTTTTTTTTAGGCATCAAGTCACCATACATCAGGGATGACCTCACTCATGCCATAGTTCAGAGGAGACCCATAAGAGTTGAAACCTCTTGATATCCTAAAAGGAGAGTCTATGCTAACAACTGAGCGACACTATCCACAGGGACCCCAAAAGAAAGAAAACAATGGCCCACTTGTAATTTTAGCCTCCTCACAATAAACCTGAAAGTGATCTTTGTAATACTGCTGCCCATTTATCCTTAATTCAACAGGAGTGTTGTGGTAGAATACTCTGTGGCTATGCATGTTCCTAATGATTTGGATTTGGATTGATCTGTAATTAGATGATTTGACTTCCTTTCTCACTGCACAAGGTGGTGGGCGACCATCCTATTTTTTCAATGATGTATTCATGTACAGTATTTACTGCTGTGATGCTTAATCTGTGGTGGGCATCTGTCTTTGTCTGTCTTTCTATGGTATACATATTGTTTCCATACACAAAATATGACCTATGAGATACATGTAACCTATAAAAATATAATGTATTCATTACATTGCATCTAAGTGAGGGATTTGCAATTTCTTCATTTCAAGTATTCATAAGGCTTAGCTGGATATATTTCCTTTGTGCTTCACAATGAACACTTAGGCCTTCATGATGAGTGGCCTGTAGTTCTGGTTTCCGGCCCATCCGAATTTAAAGTTTTTAGTGTTCGTAGGGATGAATCAGTCTACCTTCACTTTAGCGCCAATCTGTAAATGCAGAGCGATCTGTCCATTCACCATTTTACATAGACCTTTTCACTAATGCGCTCATCTGTATATACTTCCATCCATAGACACTTATTCTCCCCTCCATGCTGATCTACCCACATGTAAGCATCCATTGACCCATCCCCAAACATCCATCATCAACCCATCCCCAAACATCCATCATCAACCCATACCCAAGCACATATTCTTCCACCCATACACACTCATTAATCTATCAACCCATAACGAAGCGTTCATCCATCCAACAACACTGCCATCAACATCTATGCATCCTTGTAGAGAAGCATACAGTCTTCACACCAGTCATCTAACCAAAATCCACCTGTATCTGCATGTGTTCCTATGTGTGTTGTCTGACTGTGTGTGCCTATATGTGTGTTGTCTGTGTGCGCATGAGCACCTGGGTGTTCTCTGTGTGCATATGGGTCCCTATGTGATTTCTGTTTGTGCATCTAAATAAATCACATATCAACATACCTACTGTAAAAACATTTTTTTTAAACGTAATTTTACTACTATGATCTCCAAAATAACCCTTTCTAGACTCTTCCCTCCTTTATACCTCCTTGGATCACCCCAAACTTCATTTTAATACTATGATCTCCCAAACAACCCTTCTAAATTCTTCCCTCACCTGTCCCTCCTTTGATTCTTCCAAAAACTCATTTTACTGCTATGATCTCCCTAATCCATTTCTAGAGACTCTTCCTTCATCCATCTCTCCTTATACTCATCCCAAACCTAATCTTACTACTATGATCTCCCAAAAAACACTTTCTAGACTCTTCACTCTATTATCCCCTCATTATCCTTTTCAATCCAGCTAACAGGCTCACATGTTCACCACTCAAATGAAATAAAATGTCACTATACTAATCCACCACTAATCCTTTTTGGGATTCGGAGTAGCGTGCTACTCACATAAAAAGCGCTTTGACAGCTCGTCAGGGGAAGTAAGCACTATATAAATACAATTACATTACAGTACAATACTAATGACAACAAAGAACATGCACACCTGAAACTAACCCTGGGTGGTGAACTACGCTACGCTCGCGGAATTTGCGAAGTTACGGTAACTTCGCGATTCGCGTAGAACGCGAAGTTACCGTGCACTACGCAATTTGCGGTGTAGCGTAGCTGTTTATCTTCTTCGCGCGCTCAGTATACGTTCTCGCGCGCGCGGTAACGACCTACCGTGATTCTGCGGCGACCGACGCGACTTCCTATCCGTTCGCGGGCGCCACGAGATTTGGAATCCGGCCGCACGATCCCGCGAGAGTGTGCGAACGCGAACACGTCATTCGGACGCGCGATCTGACTTCCGGCGGCAGTGTTGGTAAGATCGCGATCCCGAACACGAAGAAACTACAATCTGGCGAAGAATATATCTCGAGCATCATAAAACCTTCTTGAAAATGATGAATTAGTTCATTTTGCACAAAAAACTCCTCAGGTTGTCATTTAGAGATGTAGTTTGGTGAGCAAGGAGTCCTTTTCTTTTTTCCAAGAGGAAGGAAGTGCCCCTGATTCTCAAACTTCCTATTCCTGTCCAGCAGGCTCCTCCCAGTGTTTTGTCCATGTGCTGTTCACTTTCATTTGGATTTGGAGCTGGAAGGATCACTTTTTGTGTCTGTCTGCTGCATCATATCATTGGATTGGATTTGAGGACTCTTGGATTTGAGATTTTACAAGTAAGTTGGAGAATTGGTGTACTTGTTTGTTTGATTGGGGCTTGTTTGTACCTACATTTTTTTGGGGGATTTCCATAGTTTTTAAAATGTATTGTTGTGGCCTGTAGTTTCGGCAGGGGCCTAGTTGTTTTTCTTTGATTGGAATTTCAGCCAGTAGGCCCGGACTAGAGCCAGAGGTACCCATGGGTGCATGTTTCTGTGGTGTCTGTTGAATTTAAAGTTTAAACATCATGTAGGCCGGGCATCCATGGATGGCATTGGTTTGAATTGGTAAAAGTGGTTTTGGGGTGTATTTCATTTTTTGGGTGTTTGTTAAATAAATAGGCCTTTTCAGCCAGTAGGTAACTCTGGGCGTTTAGCTCGCGGACTTTGGGCAAGTCCGCACTGCGCGACAACGCGGACTTACACTTTTTATCTTCTTCGCGCGCTCAATGTACGTTATCGCGCGCGCGATAACGACTTTTTGTAACGATCGCGATGCCGAACACGCAGAATTTACAATCTGGCGAAGAATATCTCTCGAGCATCATAAAACCTTCTCGAAAATGTTGATTTAGTTCATTTTGCACAAAAAACTCCTCAGGTTGTCATTTAGATGTAGTTTGGTGAGCAAGGAGTCACTTTTCTTTTGTTTTACAATTTTTTTCAAGAGGTAGCAAGTTGCCCAGAGTCTCCAACTGCCTGGTCCTGTCCTTTGTCTTCACTTTTTTGTTATTTTGGGTGGCCAGGCCAGGTGGGTGGCGGCCATTTTGTAAAGCCAGGCATTGTGCTTTTGCCATAGGCCTGCATTGTCTGTCTTGTGTTCCTTTTCTTGTTGTTCTGGGTGGCCTGGCCATGTGTTGGCGGCCATTTTGTGTGAACAGCCACTGTGCTTTTGCCATAGGCCTCCAAGCTTGCGGCCTAGTGTGCCAGTAGGCCCGGAGGTAGTCATCCTCATGGGTGCATAAAAACTGTTTCTGTGTTGTCTGTTGAATTGTAACATAATTTAGGCCATGGATGGCATTGGATTGATTTGCAAAATGTGGGTTTTGGGGTGGTATTTTATTTTTTGGGTGTTTGTTAAATAAATAGGCCTTTTCAGCCAGTAGGTAACCCTGGGCGTTCAGCTCGCGGACTTTGGGCAAGTCCGCACTGCGCGACAACGCGGACTTACACTTTTTATCTTCTTCGCGCGCTCAATGTACGTTTCGCGCGCGATAACGACTTTTTGTGACGATCGCGATGCCGAACACGCAGAATTTACAATCTGGCGAAGAATATCTCTCGAGCATCATAAAACCTTCTCGAAAATGTTGATTTAGTTCATTTTGCACAAAAACTCCTCAGGTTGTCATTTAGATGTAGTTTGGTGAGCAAGGAGTCACTATTTTTTTGTTTTACAATTTTTTTCAAGACGTAGCAAGTTGCCCAGAGTCTCCAACTGCCTGGTCCTGTCCTTTGTCTTCACTTTTTTGTTATTTTGGGTGGCCAGGCCAGGTGGGTGGCGGCCATGTTGTAAAGCCAGGCATTGTGCTTTTGCCATAGGCCTGCATTGTCTGTCTTGTGTTCCTTTTCTTGTTGTTCTGGGTGGCCTGGCCATGTGTTGGCGGCCATTTTGTGTGAACAGCCACTGTGCTTTTGCCATAGGCCTCCAAGCTTGCGGCCTAGTGTGCCAGTAGGCCCGGAGGTAGTCATCCTCATGGGTGCATAAAAACTGTTTCTGTGTTGTCTGTTGAATTGTAACATAATTTAGGCCATGGATGGCATTGGATTGATTTGCAAAATGTGGGTTTTGGGGTGGTATTTTATTTTTTGGGTGTTTGTTAAATAAATAGGCCTTTTCAGCCAGTAGGTAACCCTGGGCGTTCAGCTCGCGGACTTTGGGCAAGTCCGCACTGCGCGACAACGCGGACTTACACTTTTTATCTTCTTCGCGCGCTCAATGTACGTTTTGCGCGCGCGATAACGACTTTTTGTGACGATCGCGATGCCGAACACGCAGAATTTACAATCTGGCGAAGAATATCTCTCGAGCATCATAAAACCTTCTCGAAAATGTTGATTTAGTTCATTTTGCACAAAAAACTCCTCAGGTTGTCATTTAGATGTAGTTTGGTGAGCAAGGAGTCACTTTTTTTTTGTTTTACAATTTTTTTCAAGAGGTAGCAAGTTGCCCAGAGTCTCCAACTGCCTGGTCCTGTCCTTTGTCTTCACTTTTTGTTATTTTGGGTGGCCTGGCCATGTGGGTGGCGGCCATTTTGTAAAGCCAGGCATTGTGCTTTTGCCATAGGCCTGCATTGTCTGTCTTGTGTTCCTTTTCTTGTTGTTCTGGGTGGCCTGGCCATGTGTTGGCGGCCATTTTGTGTGAACAGCCACTGTGCTTTTGCCATAGGCCTCCAAGCTTGCGGCCTAGTGTGCCAGTAGGCCCGGAGGTAGTCATCCTCATGGGTGCATAAAAACTGTTTCTGTGTTGTCTGTTGAATTGTAACATAATTTAGGCCATGGATGGCATTGGATTGATTTGCAAAATGTGGGTTTTGGGGTGGTATTTTATTTTTTTGGGTGTTTGTTAAATAAATAGGCCTTTTCAGCCAGTAGGTAACCCTGGGCGTTCAGCTCGCGGACTTTGGGCAAGTCCGCACTGCGCGACTAACGCGGACTTACACTTTTTATCTTCTTCGCGCGCTCAATGTACATTTTCGCGCGCGCGATAACGACTTTTTGTGACGATCGCAATGCCGAACACGCAGAATTTACAATCTGGCGAAGAATATCTCTCGAGCATCATAAAACCTTCTCGAAAATGTTGATTTAGGTCATTTTGCACAAAAAACTCCTCAGGTTGTCATTTAGATGTAGTTTGGTGAGCAAGGAGTCACTTTTTTTTGTTTTACAATTTTTTTCAAGAGGTAGCAAGTTGCCCAGAGTCTCCAACTGCCTGGTCCTGTCCTTTGTCTTCACTTTTTTGTTATTTTGGGTGGCCTGGCCATGTGGGTGGCGGCCATTTTGTAAAGCCAGCCACTGTGCTTTTGCCATAGGCCTGCATTGTCTGTCTTGTGTTCCTTTTCTTGTTGTTCTGGGTGGCCTGGCCATGTGTTGGCGGCCATTTTGTGTGAACAGCCACTGTGCTTTTGCCATAGGCCTCCAAGCTTGCGGCCTAGTGTGCCAGTAGGCCCGGAGGTAGTCATCCTCATGGGTGCATAAAAACTGTTTCTGTGTTGTCTGTTGAATTGTAACATAATTTAGGCCATGGATGGCATTGGATTGATTTGCAAAATGTGGGTTTTGGGGTGGTATTTTATTTTTTGGGTGTTTGTTAAATAAATAGGCCTTTTCAGCCAGTAGGTAACCCTGGGCGTTCAGCTCGCGGACTTTGGGCAAGTCCGCACTGCGCGACAACGCGGACTTACACTTTTTATCTTCTTCGCGCGCTCAATGTACGTTTTCGCGCACGCGATAACGACTTTTTGTGACGATCGCGATGCCGAACACGCAGAATTTACAATCTGGCGAAGAATATCTCTCGAGCATCATAAAACCTTCTCGAAAATGTTGATTTAGTTCATTTTGCACAAAAAACTCCTCAGGTTGTCATTTAGATGTAGTTTGGTGAGCAAGGAGTCACTATTTTTTTGTTTTACAATTTTTTTCAAGAGGTAGCAAGTTGCCCAGAGTCTCCAACTGCCTGGTCCTGTCCTTTGTCTTCACTTTTTTGTTATTTTGGGTGGCCAGGCCAGGTGGGTGGCGGCCATGTTGTAAAGCCAGGCATTGTGCTTTTGCCATAGGCCTGCATTGTCTGTCTTGTGTTCCTTTTCTTGTTGTTCTGGGTGGCCTGGCCATGTGTTGGCGGCCATTTTGTGTGAACAGCCACTGTGCTTTTGCCTTAGGCCTCCAAGCTTGCGGCCTAGTGTGCCAGTAGGCCCGGAGGTAGTCATCCTCATGGGTGCATAAAAACTGTTTCTGTGTTGTCTGTTGAATTGTAACATAATTTAGGCCATGGATGGCATTGGATTGATTTGCAAAATGTGGGTTTTGGGGTGGTATTTTATTTTTTTGGGTGTTTGTTAAATAAATAGGCCTTTTCAGCCAGTAGGTAACCCTGGGCGTTCAGCTCGCGGACTTTGGGCAAGTCCGCACTGCGCGACTAACGCGGACTTACACTTTTTATCTTCTTCGCGCGCTCAATGTACGTTTTCGCGCGCGATAACGACTTTTTGTGACGATCGCGATGCCGAACACGCAGAATTTACAATCTGGCGAAGAATATCTCTCGAGCATCATAAAACCTTCTCGAAAATGTTGATTTAGTTGATTTTGCACAAAAACTCCTCAGGTTGTCATTTAGATGTAGTTTGGTGAGCAAGGAGTCACTTTTTTTTGTTTTACAATTTTTTTCAAGAGGTAGCAAGTTGCCCAGAGTCTCCAACTGCCTGGTCCTGTCCTTTGTCTTCACTTTTTTGTTATTTTGGGTGGCCTGGCCATGTGGGTGGCGGCCATTTTGTAAAGCCAGGCATTGTGCTTTTGCCATAGGCCTGCATTGTCTGTCTTGTGTTCCTTTTCTTGTTGTTCTGGGTGGCCTGGCCATGTGTTGGCGGCCATTTTGTGTGAACAGCCACTGTGCTTTTGCCATAGGCCTCCAAGCTTGCGGCCTAGTGTGCCAGTAGGCCCGGAGGTAGTCATCCTCATGGGTGCATAAAAACTGTTTCTGTGTTGTCTGTTGAATTGTAACATAATTTAGGCCATGGATGGCATTGGATTGATTTGCAAAATGTGGGTTTTGGGGTGGTATTTTATTTTTTTGGGTGTTTGTTAAATAAATAGGCCTTTTCAGCCAGTAGGTAACCCTGGGCGTTCAGCTCCCGGGACTTTGGGCAAGTCCGCACTGCGCGACAACGCGGACTTACACTTTTTATCTTCTTCGCGCGCTCAATGTACATTTTCGCGCGCGCGATAACGACTTTTTGTGACGATCGCAATGCCGAACACGCAGAATTTACAATCTGGCGAAGAATATCTCTCGAGCATCATAAAACCTTCTCGAAAATGTTGATTTAGGTCATTTTGCACAAAAAAACTCCTCAGGTTGTCATTTAGATGTAGTTTGGTGAGCAAGGAGTCACTTTTTTTTTGTTTTACAATTTTTTTCAAGAGGTAGCAAGTTGCCCAGAGTCTCCAACTGCCTGGTCCTGTCCTTTGTCTTCACTTTTTTGTTATTTTGGGTGGCCTGGCCATGTGGGTGGCGGCCATTTTGTAAAGCCAGCCACTGTGCTTTTGCCATAGGCCTCCAAGCTTGCGGCCCACTTTGCCAGTAGGCCCAGAGGTAGTCACCATGGGTGCATAAAACTGTTTCTGTGTAGTCTGTGGAATTTTGACATCATTTAGGCCATGGATGGCATTGAATTGATTCAATTGAATTGCGAAATGTGGGTTTTTTTGGAGGGTCTGACTATTACACTTTTTGGGTGTGTTAAATAAATGCCTTTTTTGCGTGTGTACTGTGTAATTATAATTGTGTTGTTGTAGTGGTTGTCTAACTTTCAAAAGTGTTTTTAGCCATGTGGATTTTAGTTTTTGCATTAAAGCTGTGTGTGTTTTATAAGGCATCCTTTGTCTGCCCATATATAGGCCTGCTTGAGTTCATTGTTTGCCGTGCCTTGTGCCTGTGAGTCACCATGTTTCTGGGGGCCATTTTGTTGTGGTAGTTATTAGTGTGCTGTTTTTGCCACATAGGCCTGCGTGTCTTTCCATTGTTCCTCTTGTCTTACTGCTTCCAAATCCATCCCCATTGCCAGCTGCAGCTCCCTGATGCTGCTATATAATACATCCCACGTGATGCACAAATTTAGGCCAAACATGCTCCAGTACATTTTAGTTTTTGTTCTTTACTATTCTTATTCTTCCAGAGTGTACACTAGCACTACACAGTAGCCAGGAAAGCCCTGGCCTTGTTGTCAACGTCTCATAAATGGCTAGACTGTGTGTTGTTGTTCACAGAGTTTCTGAAATTTAATAATTGAGGCCACCACACACTAAGTTCTATATTCTATTTGTCTGATTTGTGCTATGTTTGACTGATGTTCTGGCTTTTTTGCTTTTAGGTGCACAAAGACTGAGGAGGAGGTGTGTCTCTCATCATTGCCCGTTGCACTTCCAGACAGACATCCTGCTGCTGTACACACAACACAATGTGACGTGTGACCTGACCAGACATCTCTGCAACTGAGTGCTGCTGACATCTGAAGAAGATGGGCCCAAAGAAAGCAGGTACCAGGTCCTCCAGTACCAAGAAAGTTGCTATTGAGAAGAAGAAGGAACAGAAGAAGGAAGTGACACTGAAGTCTGGTGTGCCGGCCAATACCCTTTTTGGGAATAAAAAAATTGCGCCTGCAGCAGCGGTGTCCGGGGGCAAGCTGGGGGCAGCACCTCCGCATCAGTGGACCCAACCCACCAACCCAGGCCCAAGCACATGAGTGTGGAAGAGGTAGCCAGCCTAATGGTGGAAAGCAGTGATGCTGAGCCTGAGATAAACTTATCGCTATCTCAAAGTAGTACCCAATCAACGCAGGAGGAAACACAGCAGATAAGTGGTCAACAACAACAGCCGCAACCACCGCCCGCAATAGTAGTTGTTGTTCCTCCTGAAGTAGGGGCAGTTCAGGAAATTGAGCCTCATGCAGAGGTAGAAGAAGAAGCCACTCATTCAGAAGATCCATTGTCTTCCAAATCCCCAGCAAGGAAAAGGAGGGGTAGTCCATCAAGTTCTTCGCCAAGCCCCCCTGCTGATGATCTAGATGCCACTTGGAAGCCACAAACTGAGTCTGAGAGGGAGCCACGTTCCAAGACCAAACTAGGGAAAAGGAAGGTTCCGGAAAGCCTTACACTTATGGAGGTCGATGTAGAACAGCAAGATGATGATGATGACGACGAGCCAGTCATCACGAACATCACTCCCGGCCCGAGGAGATGGAGACCAACATTCTTACCCTATCCAAAATCGCTGCGAGGGATGTAGCACGCATACCTCCACAGGTAACACCAACACGACCTACAGCTTCCATATTTGCATTAGCAAAGGCCCGGCAGCGACCTACATCCAGCACAACCACCACCTCTGTAGGAGTAGGTAGTGGTACAGCAGCACAGAGTCAAATTCAACACACACCCTACAGATCATCCGGCATTGGAAGTGGCACCTCCAGCAGGAGGCCAAAGTTAAGCTCCCCAGTTTGGGACTTCTTTACGGTTAGCGAAAAGGAGGAGAACATTGCTATATGCTCCATTTGTAATACCTCTGTTAGTCGTGGTAAGCTTGGTACAAACTATGGTACCGGAGGCCAAATGACCCATCTGAAAAAACACCACTTGATCAGCTGGGAGGACCACCTTCGCGGCAGAAAAAAACTGCAACCATTGGTGTTGGTGGGGATAAAGGAGTAGAAGAAGAAGATCCGATCAGGGTGGAAGAGGAAGGACAGGGAGACATTCTCTCTGGTAGTGGTACACAAGGTGTCCCTGACCCCAGCAGTGCAGTCTTAACGTTGCACACATCTTCAGCAACATCTCAGTGGCACAAGAGTAAGAGTCAGCCGGAGACACCAAGAAGTACCAGGTCCGCACTACCAAAAAGTGCGTTGAGCCTAAGAGAAAGGAAAACCATGCAGCCTACCATTATCAGCATGTTTGGGGGTGAGGGGCAGTACGAACGCAACCACCCAATAGCACGTTTGTACAATGCGAAGCTGGCTAAAATGTTAGCACTGGACCTTCTCCCTTTTTCTTTTGTTGAAGGGGTGGGTTTTGTGGAATTTGTGTCAACCATCTGCCCAAAATGGCATGTTCCCAGCCGCTACTATTTTGCCAGAGTTGCAGTTCCAGCACTACATCACGACGTGCTGGAATTGCTAGGAAAGGCCTTGAAGCAGAGTGCTGTTCACAGTATCCACCTGACTACAGACATGTGGACCAGTTGCCAAGCCACAGATTACATGTGCATCACTGCACACTGGATCAGTTTTGCAATTGTTAGAGAACAGATATCTGCTGGTGTTGATACTGCAGAGATTTTTCATGCCACTCGCAAACATGCAACTGTAGCCATGTTTGCCATGGAGAAATCTCATACTGCTGCAAACATTTTGGAAGAGTTTAACACCAAGGTCTTTGAGTGGCTGCGCCCAAGAGGGCTTACGATTGGTTTTGTTGCCACGGACAACGGCAGTAATGTAGTTTTGGCCATGCGCAATGGTGGCTATTTCAGGGTCCCGTGTTTGGCACACTGCATTAACATTGTTGTTCAAGACTTTTTGAAAAATGAATCCAAAGTCAGCAACTTACTGGTCACCTGCAGAAGAATATGCATACATTTCAACCATTCTTTTAAAGCCCGGAAGCAGCTGAGGGTCATTCAACGTGAGCATAAAATGCCAGTCAAAGCGCTCATCCAGGAGGTGCCAACACGTTGGAACTCAACTTATTACATGCTTGATCGTCTGTTTGAACTGTACATACCACTCAATGCTTATGTCATGCAAAGATATGGGGAACCTACTGTGAGAGGCATGACCGTTGAGATGGCTCAATGGGACCTCATTAAATGTTTGACTGAGATGCTACTTCCTTTTGAGATCTTCACACGTGAAGTCAGCAGGGAGGACTGTACTATGGGCCAAGCTATCCCATTGTTGCACATGCTAGAGCAACAGCTGAAGGATGTGTCTGAAACGTACGCAGATGTGGATGACAAACAAGACGCATATCATTTGGCGGAGACCTTAGCCGCTCGCTTATCGGAAAATACAAGGATTAAAAATAAATGTTGTCACAACCACATTACATTAGTGCCACAATTTTGGATCCACGGTACAAAGTATTTCTGAACAGCAAGGCAGTAATTCCTTTTTCGGAAGTGGATGTTGCCAACTACAAAATGTTAATTACAGGCCCCCCACCCCAGGCCATAACCAGTACTACAGGGCATCCAGAGTCAAGTTCTACTTCGGAGCCTGAGGGCAGTGCATTTGCCTCCCAGCAGTCACCTACACCAACAATAAAATCAAGAACAGGATCATCCACAGCACAATGTGCAACTGATTGGTTTCTACAGCAGGGGTATGGTGAGTCCAGTGCTGATGCAAAGGCAAAACAGGCCGAGCACATCGGAGCACCCCTGAACATTGAGCGGATGGTCCAGGCCTATCTAGATGACCCAACAGAGGTCTTCATGGATCGAAACCCATTGGTGTATTGGTATGGGAAAAGAAGGCAATGGACAGTGCTCAGCAGGCTGGCGATAAAGTATCTGGCTTCCCCTGTCGCAAGTGTCTCTTCTGAGCGTGTTTTCAGTGCTGCTGGTGCCATTGCAACTTCGAAAAGGACCAGTCTCTCGGCCCAAAGCGTGGAGAGGTTAACCATAATCAAAATGAATCAGCACTTTATACCACCGGATTACAAAATACGTGAATCACAGCAGGAAGAGGAGAGCAACTTGGATGACGTAAATAGTGCGTTACAGGACCTACTTCTGTCCGAACCACCAGAGTTTGAGGACGAGCTCCTCTTCCCTGACAACTAGGCTTTCAAATTGTTACTTTCTTCCTTCCTTTATGTGTCTGTGTTTCTGTCTTTCTGGTTCAAATCACAACAAATCCATCACCACCGTCTTCTCTTTTTATTTCCCTATTGGAGTTGGATGTCTTTGCATTTAACTGTCCACTCTTCAGAGTCCTGCTTCATCTTCCTGCCTCGCACAAGTACATTTCCATCAAGCCAGACATTAGTGCAAGAAATGTTGCCTTTACCAGTCCCGCCTCCATAAGAAGTGAAACGTGACTATAGCCATCCTCCGTTTTGTTTTCGAGCCGAAATTCATCAGTGTCCGAAGGCTACAGCCTCAGCAGGCATCCAAAGGTCCTCACTGTCAGGACAGAAGGTACTTGGCAGAGAAAGACAAGAGACTCTTCGAAGAAACTTGCTGACATTTGTGCAAACTCAAATGACCATCAATGAGCGCTACCCAGGCCGCGGCCCATCATCACAGTGCTGACCATGGGAAGCAACTTAAACTGTGACAAAGTGCCACAGAAGAATAAGACGAAAACCGAAACAGCGACTAACACTCAAAATGAATGTGGACTGGAGTAATGATGAGGCCACTGCCCCGTAAAAAAAAATAACAACTGTCAGAACTAGGCATCTGATGATCTGACAGCCAAAGAGAAGAGCAAGACAGGTAATGATGGAATGCATTGGATGCTTGCAGACTCTGAGCGATTGCTGTTGTTTGTTGTTGATGTTGTGCATGAAGTCGAACTCTTCTCTACTAGTTAATCTACAAAGTGACTCAAGTCAGTGACAGTCAATGTTTCCCTTCTTGTTGTTTAATAACCAAATTGTACTCCTACTACTGCAGGTGCAGGCCAATATCTGTTGCAATTTTTTAATATGGAATATGGACTTAATCGGAGTCACTACAGACTGAGTTGTAGTTGGACAACACGTACCACACCATGATGATGACCATACTATCTTTGCACGCAGTCATTCAGTTGGATCAGAGATGATTCAAGGAATAACTGCATTTCATGAAGTGGCATAAGGTAAACATAAACACAAAAATTCAACAAGAAAGTAAACACAGCAGACCTACATGTCCATGTAGTGGTGTGTAGTTGAGTGTAGTGATGACTCACAGCGGCGCATTGATTTTGTCACTTAATTAGGAAAATGCTAAGTTGCTGTGTATGCCTTTTGTCTGGCTATGTCAAAAACTAAGGTAAATGGAGGTTGGGTCACGGGCTGGTGCTGTGGTGGGCCTGTTCTGTCCTGTTGTTGTTGTAGCTTAATGCTGTAAACAGAATCTACACGATATATCCAAGCCGCCTCACTCTTAAAGTGTTCTCTCTTCTCTTCTTGGACTCCACCGTAATTGATGTTTTTTTTATTCATTGATTTTTCAATACCCCTTTTGTTTTTCCATCTAGACGTTACAGGCCGGCCTTTACCCTGTGCTTGCTATACTGGGAGACACAACTCACATTTACCTTACCAATCGGCATCAGGAAGGCCACCAAGATTGATGTGCGGAGCGTCCATGGAAGATAGGACCAAGAGGAAGGACGAGATTCCACTCCACAATTTGAGCATGATAATACAGTAACTTTAGTATCATTCATCATTCATCTTTTAATTAATTTGAATCCTTTTTTCTCTTCAATCATTAGGACTGTGTGTTGTGTGTTGTTTGTTTGCTAATTGATCCCTACAACTGTGTTTTAATTGTCTTTGCTATCTTTACAAGTAAGCCCAGTACAACATGGAATTTGGGTCTCTGAGGGCATATTACAGGCAAGGCAAATTGCATAGAATATACTGCTGCCCTGTACTGTCTAATTGTCTAGTAGGAGTTATTAAGTACTACTCATTAACCATCAAGTTATCTTCATCATCATGCATGCATTTCCCTTTTCTCCCTTTATAGATTTTTTGTATAAGATCATGGTCGTCTGCCAAGATTGCGCTTTGCTTTTGTTGTCCATGCGTACTGTTTTTCATTCTCAAACCTTTCCCCAAACCCCCTTCCCATCCATTCATCAAACCCTAACCCTCTTCCCCCGGGCTGTGATTTATATTGAGGTGTGATGTGACTACATAAATGTACACCAATTGATCACACGCTTGCTGGGGCAGATGTGGTGAAAGCAACACTAATTCAATTGCAAGGCAGGGCGAGGAGCTTCTTCTGCTTGCCCACCCATGCTCAGTCTATGTGCAAGCCGTCACCGGCTAATAGTAGTACATCATAATTAATTGCCGTCATTGATTTGATTAATCATCAAACTCCTACCACACAGCAGTAAAGGTTACGAATTACGATTGTGTTAAGTTAAGTGACTCAATCGACACAACTACAGTTTGTAACTTCTTGTACTATGCTGTCCCCGCCACCATTATGTTTAATTTGACTTTAGCAGTTGCAACTGCAATATTGTTTGTTTGGCAGTCTTCTTCTGTACTGTATTTTACTTCGTTCTACTACTCCTCCCACAGTCGCTCTCAGGAAAGTGACTGTCTCTTTTTAATTTTTTAGCAAATGCTACTGCCAGTGTCTACTCTACTACTACCACCACAACCATGGCATCTTCTACATTCTCTCTGGAAACCATGCAGCCATCGCTGTGCCGAACGTAATCATCAATCACAGGTAAGATAAGTTTGGTGGGAGGTATAAATGGACTAGGAGGAGAGACTGACAGTACTAGTAGGACAAATAACTCAGTGAGGGGTACCGCATCTATCTGTTTGTGTTACATCATCGTCGGCAGATTATTTAAATCAAACACTGGCTGCGGCCCTGCAGCATCAAGGAAACCAATGTGACGTTAATTCGTAAAACAGTAACCCCCACAAAACATTAACATTGTATGTTTAAGTATAAATATAATTTATTACCCTAACAAAAATAAACTATCCCACACCTGACCCACCCTTCTCCCTAACCCCAACAAATGTCCAAAACTAAAAAAGTCCAAAGAATGTCCGAAACCCCAATGCCCAATTCCCACCCACCAAAACAAGGAATAAAAAGGGGCAAATCAACAGGGTCCTCGATGTTAAATTCAGCGGGCTTTGAGGTGTTTGTCCACCATGATTTTGACCCGCTCCTCCATTTGCTCCTCTAGACGTGCCATCCGGAGGAGAATCTTCCTGCGAAATGCCCTGCAGTGGCATCCAGGGTGGGGGACAGCAGTGCTGGCTGCTAGCGAATTGCGGCGGTGGCGGGCAGCTACCAGACCGCGGCGCCGTACCGCTGGAGTTGTGGCCTGGCTGGGGCCCGGGGCATCGGACGAGGCTGCAGCTGCTGCTGCCGCCTCCTCCTCCTCCGCCTGAGCCACCAGCCGCCGGTACTCCTGGCATATGGCCTCCAGTTTCCGGCGCCGGGCCCTGGCTGCCAACTCCTTCCGCGATGGTTTGTCTTGGGAAGGAGTACCATCTATATCAAGAAAGAAAAAAAATATTGTTGTAACCAGTACTCTTAGCTAAACAGTAACACAAAATTAATTCAACAGATAATGGCACAGTAGCACTAGCAAGAAGCACAGTACATAACATTTGTGGTAATAATCTATCTATCCTCCCACTTCCTCGGCCTCTAACATTTGTGGGAGTTTCAGGCATTATACTAGCACTATGGACTCCAACCAGTACACAGTACACCAGTGTTCTTCTTTTCTCTAGTTTAGCGAAATGACATAACCTGGTTGTAGCCGGCATTGCCAGCTCGGTCATCTATGCTTGCACCCAAGACAAACATACGAGTCATGACGCAGACTCACGTTAGTTGGATTTACTACTGTTTGCAGGTGGGGAAGCTCGTATTTTTCTATTACGGGTGGCACTGGCCATACTCTCGCTGTTACATGGAGGGCAATTGCTCAATTTCACAGTGCCTTGGCTACTACAAAAAGGCAGATTATATATCTGATCCAATGATCGTTGCTTTTATATGGGACAACGACATAAGGTCAGTAGCGGTCGGTGGTGGGACTCGGGAGTTCGGCCGGGCAGTGACGTGGGTAGGGGCAGGATGGGGGTAGTAAACTATGGATTACGGCCAATTACAGGTAAGTAAACATATAAATAAATGAAACTAATTTTGTTGCGCACACTGCATCGCATTTGGCGGTGCAGTGCGCACAATGAAATTCGCTTTATTTATTTGTATGTTTACAGTAAAGTTACCTGTATTTGCCCGCATAATACATTGTTTACTACTACCCCCACCCTGCCCCTCCCCACATCGGCTTTGCTACTCTGGCGCGGTTTCTTTTACATTCCCTAAAACTGTGCATCCCGTGACAGTCTCCACCTATGCTGTCTATGATGAATACATACAGGCATCCATCCATTCTAAGTAAATGTCAATCATTCTTCTTAATCTCTCCACCAACCTTACTTTGTTTCACCAACAACAACGCATGCGTCCACTCACTCCGTTGCTTGCCTTGGCTTTGAGTTTCACCCAAACACCGCTGATGATTCTTGCTATCCACAGTATCCACCCATACTGTGTCGCCCACCCAGGCAGGCATCCATTCTTCTTTCACCTTCCACCCATCCTTCAACAACACATGCATCTGATTCCTATCAGCCACCTATCCATGCTTCCAACGTATCCTTCTCTGCCAGTCATCATATTAAATCTCGCCCGCCCTTCCTCCTTCAACCCTTCTTTCCCTTTTTGTTCAACACATCCATCAAGGTCATCTGATCTGACTTTTAGTCTCCTCCATAAAACTTTCACAGCTGAGTTGGAGTCAGATATAAGAGGCCATTGGTTAATCAAGTCACGCTGGTAATGCTATTGCTACTGCATTGCTCATGCTAAGTAAAGGGTGTCTTCTTTAACCGTTGTATAATGTTCACTACAACTTCATACCTAATAAGTCTCAACAACAGTACAGTGAGTGAAGTCCACACACCCTTCCAGCTAGTGCAATGTCAATAAGTCATGAATATAACTTACCACCGCCCGCCACCGCTGCTGGCTCCCTCCCTGTAGCTCCTGCAGGTGCCGCATCTTCCCCTGCCCCCTCCGGAAGGCTCGAATCGCCGGTGGCCCCGCCGCCACTGGTGGTTGCTAGTCTGCCTAGATAAAAACATGACACATTTTTAGATGCCTGTACACCTCCCCTATTTATTCTTTTTCATTAGCAAGATTGAAAAAAAAGTTAATACATACATATTATTATAAATCACATTCAATAGTCCAAATCGGGTACTAGAGTACAGTCAGTAGACACTAGTAGTGTTATGGTCCCTAGGGTCATTATTATACTATACTCTACTCTTTGCAAAGTTAGCCTGAGCCATGCAACCATTTTCCGCTTCATGTCTTTTGCGCATGTTACCTCACAGCTTGTTGCGCAGTAACAGTAAGACGCCTTTTGAGCCCACATGAGCACATACAGCTACTGTCTGAGCGTTGCGTACAAGAGGTCGAAAAACAAGCCACTTTGTTATGGAGTTCGGTTAGTCCGTATTGCTTAGCCATAGGTAACATGTTACACTTGTTGGGCAGGACTGAGAAATGCTTGCATTATACTATATAACACGCACCATTTTTCTCAGGCAGAGGATTCCCTTCTACGAACCAGAGATTTGCAGAGCTTATGAATGATGCATGTAACCAGTAATTCTACGTTCTACGGTGAGGAGTCGCCCAGAATTCGCACAGATCTTTTGTCTTATATATCATCAATGATCATGCACTTGTTGCAACACTGTTTATTGTTTTAATCTTATGCATTTTGCTGTTGGAGCTGGCTGGAGTACACTGAATTTTATAGAACAACATACATACAGAGCTTGTTAGTTGAAAATAAACCTTTTGAACTTACACATAGACTCTGTGGTATTTTGTGTGGTGGTGGTGGTGGACTTACACGAGTGAGTGAGCGAAAGGGTGTTATGTTCTGGGTTGTGTAATCATAATCATTGGGTATCTTCGGGTGGGGGTTCGGGGACCTAATGAGACATTATAGCTAGTCGTTCAGGGGATTGTGGGTTCACTTCTGACTGAGGTGTGAGGAACGTCCAAGTTCCAAACTCGCATCACCAACATCCTATTTCATTGTGCATAGTTCTGCATGGGGCTGTGCAGAATCCAAGTAGTATGTACTATATCCTATCAAAAATAGTCAAATATCTGGTTGGGCATTTTGTTTGTGGTAATTGTCAAAGCCTCAAGATTAAGAAGCCTAGAAGAGGACAACCGAAAGGACTGGACTCAGTGGCTAGAGCTATTAGTATTGGTCAATCTGAGTTTTATTCAAAACCGTACAATAAAGAGTGGCAATGCAAACTGGGCAAGCTTAGCGACAGACTAATATTAGTAGTACAGAGTACAGACATTCATAGCAGAGGCAGTTAGAACTTAGAGGCAGGGATAACCAGAATTTAGAAACAGATAGTCAAGTCAAGATCAAAGAATCTTTTGTAAAAAATAGAATTAGGGAGTGGAGCCAGAATTAATAGTTCTGAAAAAATAAGGTGCAGTAAAAGTTAGGGCAATATAATTGTTAATATTAACCACTGGAGGACTTACTGGGACCAGCAGCAGGGCCCTCGGTAGAGGAGCGGTCCTCTGGTGGTTGTCCCGCCGAATCGGACCCCATCTTCTTGCCCCTGGGTGCTGCACATCAGTGATCATGTAAGATATAATAAAGAAAAAGAAAGACACAAACATTAATGATTGCTGTGAAACAAATAAATTATCTAAAAAAAACGCTCAAAAAACGTTTTAGGAAACAAAAATTGCAATAAAATTGACCTATCTAATCCGATTGACTACTACCTTGCGGGATTCACGGACAGTCTACTTATTTGGGAACACTAATTCAGTGTTCCATTCTGATTGATTCAAATAAAATCCAGAACACTAACTAAGCCTAAGTACCACCTGACCTAGCCCACCTATTCCAGGCGGGCCAATTGTTCATTAAGCCTGCATTTCCATTTTCTATTGACATCAAAAATGCATAGATGAGAAGGAGGACACATGCATAAAGTGCATAATGCGTACACCAAATTGTTGGTTGGTTGCGTCTGATGTTCTGCAGCTGACTGACACTGCTAAGCTAAGCTTACCAGTACCACTCACTAAACAAACTACAAAAGGTTCTAAGGACTGGGGTAAGCAGCACTCAGTGACAGAGGATGCGTCACGCAGACCGCTCAAAAATTATCAACTAATAGTAACTAAACCTAGTATCAAATGCATCCACCACTATTTGACAGGAGGACAAAGGAAGGACTACAGTCTCTCTAGCAACAGCATTACCTAACTGAAGTTCTCTAAAGTAAACTCTTACATAATGACAAGCGAGCGCAAAGTTGCAAAAAGTAAGAGTACCGCCCAGCACCTGTGTCCTACAATCACAGAAGATTTTGAAACGTAATTTACCTGCAATGTAAGCAGCAGTATTCTTGTTATTTGTAAAAAATGTATACACAAATCACAATACTTATACTACTATATATATATTGGCTACTCACCAAGCCCCACGACCTCGACACCTAGCAGGTCCAACAGGTCCTGCTCCCGGTCAAGGATGTCTGACCACCGGTGGGCCAGCTGGTTATGGGTGCGCCGGACCTCGGAGCAGCGAAACACTGCCCGACTCACCTTCGCCCACCGGCGGTGACGCTCCTGGGTCGGGTACCCGGAGCCTGGCCTGCCGCCTGCTGCCAAGGTCAAGGGGGGGTGGCGCTGAATAAAAAAAACAAGGGCGGCCACCTCCGCCTCATTAAACAGCTGGCAGGCTTGCACACCTGCAGGGCACAGTCTGCCGCAAGGCAGGCGGCGATTGGGCGCACGCGCCTTGCCCTTTGAGCCGCTGCTGCTACCCTTCGCCATGGTTCTGGGGTGGGAGGAGGTGAAAAAGAAAAGTTAGAAGGGAAAAATAAAGTTAGGGGAAGAAGTAGGAGCTTAAAGAAGAAAGTTATATAAAACAGTCAAAAAGTAAAAAAAACAGTAAAAAGTAGAAAAAAAGCAAAATATAGACTTAAGCAGAGAGTGAGATAGATAAGAAATAAAGAAAAAATGAAAAACAGTGTAAAAAACTAAGGATTGCAAAGATTGAGGGAGGATAGAAAAGCAGGCCCAGAACCATAGCATAGAGTGGTAAAACAAGATGGCCGCGCCCATCGCGACCGCGTGGGTAAGTTCGCGCGATATTTGTCCCCGAGCACGCAAAAAACGTCGCAAACACGTACAACGCGTTCCCGAACAAGGAATGCGCATCGCGAGCACGCTATACGCGACCCGGAACAGGAAATAAGGGATCGCGAACGGGCGGGACAAGTGAAAAACAAAATGGCCGCGCCCATAGGCGACCGCATGGGTAAGTTCGCGCCCCCGAGCACGCAAACAGCGTCCCGAACAACCACAACGCGTTCCCGAGCAAGAAAAACGCATTGCGAACGGGCGCGGCAAGCAGCTACGCACGCTCGCGAAGCTACGCGTAGCCTTCCGACGTCTTCGCGTAGCTTCGCGTAGTGCGACTACGCGAACTACGCCCAGGCTTACCTGAAACAAGCCAGGCACATTGGCACTGCCAGTGTGTGTTAACATTTAGACTGTTGTCATAGAAAAAACAATATTTGTGCAAAAACCTAAAGAAAATAAAGCTAAGCAGTTCAACGAGAACTTCTGAATAAGTGACCGGTATTCATAGAATAATTTGCATGAAAGCTCTTGGAATTCTGTAGAGAAATCTCAATGATTTGGAATTCTAGAAGCTAATCTGGTGTTGTACTTTTTTCTCTGGTGGTCAGAAGTAGGCAGTTGAAACAAAGTTGTTTCAGAGGCTGTTGCATGCATTTTGTATGATCTTTTATAGGGTAGAAAAGTATCCACTGTTCTGGCCACCTACACCACTGAAAACATTGTTGAAATGTTGTTGAAAGGGGTCTAAACAGGAAATCCTTTATGCAGATGCATTTTATTTCAAAATGTGTCTCAAGACATCCCTTGTAATCTTTTTAGAACTCATTTTGTTAACTTGCAGCGCAATTTTTAGATTTTTTTCTATATGTGTTGACCGTTGTGGGGACCTTCCTACCAGCTAATCTTAAAAACAAGCATTTGCAATGCAATCGGTCTCGCCTTTGGGACCTTATAAGTATTTAGCTATGCAGCACATTAGCCTGGGTGCTGAAACATCTACTGTTCTTTAACATGGAGGGAAAGTAAGCACCAAACTGCGCGACATGCCAGGTATGGGAACACACGAAAATAAATATTGCCTTTCAGCAGGAAATGGTATAGCCCAAAGCTCTGTTTTTAATATAAAATCAGGGCCTTCGGTGGTCATATCACTGAAAATAAAAGATTTGAAAGAATATTATTGTCTACGGGTGCTCGTGGAAGACAATTTCTATGGACTGGAATCTAGAGAATGCTAAAGTGATTCTGGTATTTTACCGACCTCTGCTTGTTGTTTTCTATCACGAAAGTTAAATAGAGGCAGTTGCCAGAAAAAAAAAAGAAAGTCCCTCAGCAGAAAGCAATTCTGGTATTTTACTGACCTCTACTGGTTGTTTTCTATCAAGACAGTTAAATAGAGGCAGTTGAACAAGCAGAAAGAAATTCTGGTATTTTACTGACCTCTACTAGTCGTTTTGTATTAAGACAGTTAAATAGAGGCAGTTGAACAAAAAAAAAAGTCCCTAAGTGGAAGCAGACAAGTTCTAGGGCTGATCTCCAGAGCCCACAAAGTACATACACATATAAGTATATACAAGAGGTCTCGAATGCTCGACCTAAAACGGGGCAACCCAGTAACCCTGGGACCTGGGTAAGACGATTAATATGGACACAAGTTGTCCCTATGGAGGAAGAGTAGCCATTGGCTTCCACAGCAATAGTTGTAAAGAACCCTTCTCACAAATAAGATTTATTATGCGTTCAGTGCATTTATTATTTTATCAAATATGAATCCTGTATAATGATACTAAGATTCTCAGTAGTTTTAATGGTATATCATGGTGCTCCTAATTGGTGATGGTGCAGTGAAAGTGAACAATGTGGAAAAATAGTGTGCAATTGTTATATACAAATATATACATGTGACTGATATGGATAGAATGATGTTACACGCAGCACTCGTAATAGGAATGTCTGGGATCCACAATCAACTTAAAAAACAATCCACAGTAGGAATTTTGTCGACGTTGTGCCCTCAGTGCTAACTTAATTAGCGGCAGCTGCACAAGGCAGTGCTGACAGTCCGAGCTGTAGAGAATAAAGCTTAGAATGTCACTAGGCAGGGCTCAGGGAAGTTGCATGGTATGATCGTGTTTCTCAAACTGCGGGCGGATGAAACAAAATGTCACACAATGCCGCACAACAAGACTACTTGCTGCGCCGTACTGCGCTGCATGACAGAGAGAAGGCAGATTGCGTCATATATAACATAATATGGCACATTAATTTCCTCTATTTGTGCTGTCGCACTATGTGCTGCCTAGCGCTAATGAACAAACAATTTCCCTTTCGTGCTATGCTTAAAAATCCAAACAACCTCTCTATATCAACTTGTAGCCCAATAGGACAAATAGGTTTATTTACCCTGTCCCTTTTGGCTTAAAAGGGTGACTCTTTTGTACTTAGAGCTGCCTAGCGCTAATGCAGGCACCCTTGCACTATCGTGCAAGGATGCCTTCATTGCAGGTAGGATTGTTTTTGTGCAGGAAGGGACACCTTCCTGCACAAAAACTATCCTCTGTGGCTGAGGAGAGATAAACATATTTCTCCTCCTTACTCCTCCCCTGGGTAAGGCATAGTCTTTTGACACATTTCCAGGTCTACCATTTATGGTAAATCTGAGAATGATCCATAATCCATGAGTGGAACACCCATGCTCCTCCCATGGGATGCCTCCCTGGGGCAGATTAATGTAAGTCAGCACATTACTCCAGATTTACCAAGCCACGCTGGGCCATGCAAGGTGGCCTTGTGTGTATTGGTAAATCTGACTTTAGTGCTGTGCCGCCTTAGAGTTACCTTGCATAACACAAGGGAAATGCAACATTTTGGTAAATCTGCCCACCAGTGTCAGAGCAGATTTGATCTTCTTATTCATAAGATACCTATTATTTACTAGTATACCATTGTAGTCTAGAATGATTTGCTTCTTTTGTGCAACAACATCCATGCATCATTCTAACCTCACCTATGCACCAATATATCCTCCCCCATGTATCTCTCCATCTCACTCCACTTATCCACCATGCACTGATCTACTCTTCCTTCTATCCACAGGCATTCATACACTTTGCAAGCCCAACCATCACCACTGATGCATCTGTTGACTCATCCCCAAGTGGACCTTCAAACACCCTCATCTAAGCACATATCCATTCACCCACACATTCATCCATCCACCCATAAATACATCACACTAGTTATGCAACCACATTAATCCATCTAAGCAAGTACCATTGAATGCACCCACAACCATCAAATGATGTATCATCCCTGGATGCAACCATGCAGCCTCCAATCCACCCATCCATTTATCCAACCAAAATCAATCTGTATGTGCTCATATGTACATCGTTTGACTGAATGTATGTCTGTGTAGGTGCTGTCTGTGTGTGAATATTTGCATCTGTGGGTTTCTGTTTGGGCTTTGCCAGCAGTTGTTAAGTGATGTCCTAGCAAAAATATTGTTAGAAGGTGGATTATTAGTAGGGGTAAGTATGCACCTACCACTAGCAATAAATCCACCAACTCACTATAAGGTCCAGTCAAGGTCTCAATACATTAGCCCCTGGCTTAACCCTTGGTAGGGGGCTGCAAGCAGGCAGGCTTAACTCAGGAGACAGGTATGTAAAGCATTTAAAAACACCAATACAATGAGTAAGTACGACACAACACCCAATAAAAATCCCAAACCAATGAATAAAAATAGGAAAATATATGTAATTTTAAAATGACACCAAAATGACAAGAATCCAATATAGGGAACTGGAGATATAAATTTGTAAGGATTAAACACTTTATAGTGCTTAAAACATATAGCACCAACTTGGGACATCTGGTCACGCTTGACAGGTACAAAATCAAAGTTTGAGGCCAATCTAGATGGAGCCCTGATTCGATACACAAAGTGTGAGGTCCCAGTCAAAATTTTACCTTCACACTAAGAAACTTTTCTGGAGGATTTTCTCTTGCCGGCGAGCAAGGCACTTCGTCAGGATGGATTTACAGCGGGTTCGCCGGCTTGGTTCACCGGGAACCCCCGGTCAACTCCTGGAAGTCTAAAACTCAAGAGCTTTCTGTGGGACGAACCTGAAATCCTGGCTGGGTCGCAGTTGAAGGAAGTCGACTTGACTCAAGACGTCAGGTTGGTCCACTTATGGAGCTTTTTCCAAACATTTCTCCGAACTTCTGGAACTTCTTCCCTGAAGTTCTTCTTGAGGGTTCAAAGTGTCCAAAACACAAATCCAAGGGTCTAGAAGCTCTTAGATGGTCCTTAGAAGTTTGGAACTACAATTCCCATAATGCACCTGGTCAAATCCTTAAAAGTCCACTGGACGCACTCCAGGCTGGGGACTTCTTGAGGGAGATGGTGCAGGGAAGCTCTGTTAACCTGTTGCTTTCAGGGAGTCCACTACTTAATCCTTTTTGAAGCAAGGCAAAGTCCTCAAGGCTGTAGTTCCAAGTATGCAGTAGGAACAGTCCTTCAGATTGTAATTCTTTGCGGTGTAGACCAGGGTTCCACCAGGGCAGTCCTTGTAGTTTCAGGCAGCAGATCCGAGTTGCTAGGTAGCTCTTACATATTTATTCAACGATCTGGGGTGACAAGCAGGAGGGCACCTGTGTCCAATGAGGTGCAGAGTGCCACCCAAAAGCATGACAGCTTCCTCCAAAGTGTGGCATATTCTAGTCCCACAAAGCACTGCACTTTAAAATTCAAGTTGGAGATTTTATCTCTTTAGGAGTAAGAGCTGTCTAAACCTACCCACTGGTGTGGCTCATTTCCCTTAAAACTCCCCCTCCAGACCTTCTGCAAAGTCCATTCCTGGGCCTGCCATCTGCCTGGGGTTACAGGAGGAGGGGGTAGGCCTGGCTGGCATTCCCTACTGTCCTGCTCTCTTTGAAGCCCAGTTTGATTTACCCAGCCTCCGACCTGGCCTGTTCCCTGCAGCTGCAGAACTCCCCATCATATAACCTCTGCTCTATGTAGGCCACGTATCACCTCATTAAAGCAGCCTGGCTAGGCCTGTTAAGGCCGACCAATCCGGAGATGCTGGATTTTGGCTCACAGAAATGAAAGTTCTATAACTTCTTTTCTGTACTAGTTATGATAAATTAAACAGTGGCAATTTGTTGGATTTATCATTGCCGTTCTTTTAAATCATTTAATGACATTTTAACCCCTTCCTAGCAATATTTATATTTAAATAAAAATATTCCAATGATAGCCTATAGAGCTAATTATCTACAATGGGGAAGAACGAAACTGGCAGTTTTTCCATCACCAGGGCATATAAAATATCTTTTATGATGTCCCTGCGTATAATTGCATGGCACACCACCCCTGGGGCACCTATGGAAGACCTTGAGGGTGACCTATATGTTAAAATAAGGTAGATTACCACTTCGGAAGTACATTTAATTCCAAAGTCAAATTTGCATATCATTTACTTTTAAAGATAGCCTGCAAAGCAGGGCTGCCTTTAGAAATGACAGAATGCAACCCAGTAGTGCACAGTCCAGTGCAGGAAATCTACTGGGTCTCTAAACCCATAGTATTATAAACTAGGGACTATAGGTAATTTGTATCCCCCTTGCCTTATTATATACTAGGGATTTACAGGGGTCTGTAGTTGCCAATTGTAAATATACCTAATTACCATATACCTTTTTCAGCACTGGCCCTGAGCCTGGTTAGCAGACCCCAAGGCACAGTCAGATTCAGTTACCAACAGTATCAGTCAAGAATTGGGGGTGAACAGGGCAAAAGGATCACTTTCTCACAAATTTAAAGAAAGCATAGCAGGCAGTTCATCATGTATTTAGATGCAGAACTAAAAGAAAATGTGAACTCCAGAAAGACAGACAGCTGTGAGCGAGTTAATTTGCACAGATGCACCTAGAATTCTATATGGACATCATGATGTTTTGGCAGCCTTGCTTCTAATACAGGTGTTCTTATAATTTTGTCCCTGGCTGTCTGATGTAGACAGCTATTAGCAAATGCTGTTCAGTGGCTTTGCATTAGTTTTTAGGACTGACTTGAAAACACAGTTGTCACTGGCCTTATGTGATCAACGGAAAAAAGAGCTTTTAGGAGTACTACAGAGAGGGAATGTGTCTCCAACCCAACGTCCGCAGACCTAAGTGCAGATTTTGATTGGACAGAAGTTGTGTGCTTCCACAGAAAAAAGAGTGCTTGCATTGCAATTGTTGCCTTGTGGGAAACATGCTCAAGATTTCAGGACTAAGTTGGTTATGGTGGCAAGTCTTTTTCAAGGCTATTGGCCTGACCTTTTTATTATGAAAAGTTATGATAAAAACAGTAAGCCTGACTTAAAGTGTATGTAAAAGGCAATAGACTTATAAAATAGATTATCAGTACACTGTTAAAGCTTGTAGACCGGCGTTTTGGAAACTTGACAGATTACCACAGTAGGCAATAATATTTGCATTGGTTATTCCCTGGGGAAATGCCTAGTCATAGAAAATTTTCAATTTCAAAACCCTTGACATGCTATTTTCAGAATGGCTGTATATTGTTTTGCCAACTGTAATTTTGTACATATGTGTAATTGCGTGACTACTGAGAAAGGAGCTTTGGCTCCACCCAAACGTTAATTCCCTGTGTACTGATTTTGATTGCACAGAAGCTGTGTGCTTCAGCTTAAAGAGGTTGCTTTTATTTCACCTTTCCTTGTGGGAAAGCTTGTACTTAACACCGCAGGGCAGGTTTTGATGACAAGCAATTAACCAGTCAGATCTGTTTATTATGGAGTATTAACCCAATGCCCTGCCTTGTGTTACCTTGTTTCAAGGGGGCATTCCAAGGGTGGTGCATGGGTGCTCCTATTCAACCACCCATGGCTTTTGATGCAAATCCTTATCTGCAAAGATTTGTAGACAAGGATTTGCACCAAAACACTGTGACTCCTTGTGGCAAGCAAAATAAGGAGAAATGCTTTAATTTGTCCTCCTTTTTCCCACTTTGCATGAGTGATGCATTGTACAGCAAACGTGCAAAGTGGGGAAAGCCTTAAAGCATAGTCTTTGTATGGTAAAGAACTCCGTCCCAGTTCAAAAACTATGCTTCAAAGGTGTCTGTGTTGATGCATGGCTGCCTAGAGTGCACCAGAGCAGGGAGATCAGAACAGTGCCACATCTTAGTAGGTATGGCACTGTTCTGCTCTCTCCCATTCACACAACACAACACAGCAATCTTGCTTGCTGCCCTGTGTTGCATTATTTCTATGTAAATGTGACCCTAGGCCTTTACTGGTGGATTGTCATTGCACTGTGTTAAATCTTGAATCTGGTGTTTTCTTACACTGAATCTTACAGATTATCATAGAAGGCAATGGTTTGGTGTTCATTGTCCCTGAGCCAATCCATAGGGGTAGAAGATTTGCACTTTGAAATCCCTGTTATGTCACATTAGGAAGGTTTGTATATTGTTTTGCCAACTGCAATTCTGTACATATTTGTAACATTATGACTACTGAGAGAAGAGCTGTGGTTGGTTCCACACAGATGCTGATTCTCTAGAATACAGATTTTGATTGACCAGTATTTGTGTGCTTCTGCTGAAAAATAGTACTTGTATTGCACTTCTTGCGTTGTTGGGAAGCTTAGGCCTAATAAAGCAGAACTAAGTTGCTTATAGTTGCAAGTTACTGATCAAGTCTGTAGGCCTGATCTTTTTTTATGAAAAGTTATTTTAAAAGCAGTAGGCCTCACTTCTTTTTTTTTTATTACAAAAAGCATGTGTAAAATCCAATAGGCCTTTTGGTTGGATTGTCATTATACTGTGTAAATGCTTGCAGATAGGTATTATGTTATAGGGAATCTCACACATTACTATAGTAAGCAAGAGCTTTTGATGTTGGTCATCCCCTGTGTCAATCCATAGAGGTAAAGAGTAGCACTTTGAGAATCCTTGTTATGCCACTTTAGGAAGGGTTGTATTCTATTTTGCTAACTATAATTTTGCAGATATATGTGATTTTACGACCACTGAAAGAGGGACTTTGGCTCTGCCAAACGTTGATTGCCCTGTGTTCTGATTGTCATTGGGCAGAAATTGTGTGCTTCTGTTAAAAGGAAATTATTGTACAGCACTTTTGCATAGTGTGAAAGCTTATGCATAACACAGCAAGGTTGAGTTTGTTATGGTGACATAACATTGATCATGGTTATAGATTTGCACCTTGAGAGTCATTGTTTTAGGAACGGTCATAAATTGTTTTGCCACCTCTAACACATGTAACTTTATGTCAACTGAGAGAGGAGATTTGGCTCTTCCCAAATTCCAATTCCTTGAGTACAATTTTTAATTAGGCAGACTTGTGTACTTCCACTGAAAAAGACCGCTTGCATTGCACTTTTGGCCTTGTGGAATGCTTATGCTTATCTGAGCAGGGCTGAGTTGGTTATGGTGACATACCATTAATCATGGCTGCACTTCCAATCTTTTTATTATGAAAAGTTAAGACAAAGGAAGTAGACCTGACTTATTCATTGTAAAAATCACATGTGAAATTCACTAGGTCTTTAAGGGTGGATTGTCATTGCACTGCATGTAAGCTTGTATAAAGATGTTTGGCTAAAGTGAATCTTACAGATTACCATAGTAGGAAAAGGTTTTGGCGTTGGTTACCTCCTGTGACAATCTGTAGGCTTGGAAGATTTGTACTTTGAGAATACTTTTTATGTGCTTTAGGTTGTATATCATTTCGTAACTGTAATTGTGTACATATTTATAATTCCATAACTGTATATCAATAGTTGCCTTGTGGAAAATCTCAGGCAAAATACAGTTGACCTGAGTTGAATATGGTTACAAGTCAGTAATAAAGTCTATAGGCCTGATTTGGCCATTAGAAGACTGAAGCATCCAGGATAAATGAATTCAGGACACAGGGATGCTGAAGCTAAGATGTTTAATCCAAAGAAGAAGATCTCATCCAACAGCAAGCAGGAGTCATCACCAACTGACTCAGTTACAGACCCTTCTAATGCCTGGAACATAATGACATCTCTAGGATTCCAAATTGGCATGGCATTAGACATTCATGAAATAACACTCTGAAATAACTAAAGAAATGGGATACAAAATAAGTGAAATAAGTGAAATACCACACATCTCCCTTCCTTACATTTCAACCTAAAGTAACAATCACTGTACACGAAGCATTAAATTAATTAAACAAAATCAGCGAGATACCCAGGTCTCCTAATCACCCTGGGTGAACTTCTAGCATTTTTTTGATGCTTTGTCCACAATAAGCTTGGGACACATGGCAGTATGATCCTCACTTGATGGATCCACATTTTTATCACCACCAACATTACCTTTAACAACCACCACTCTGTTCAGATTCCAGATGCGATGATCTTGAGTTTGTAAAGCATTATTAAAGATCTTAATGACTTTTATTGGTTTCATAAATTTAGTTGCAGAGCCTCCTACTATTCCAGGACGCTTAATCATAACCCAATCACCTATTTTTACTTCAGTTTTCTTTACAGCATTCTTGACATCAAAGTATTCTTTCCTCTTCCTGGCTTTTTCTTCTTCCATTCTCTGTACTAATAATTTATCACACACACTCTCTTTCCCCTTTTCCAATTCATACTTGTTAACCCAATGTGGTTCTACACATGTATTAGGCACTCTACCACGAAACAATAAGAAGGGAGTTTTTCCTGTCGTAGCATGTGGAGATAACCTATACTCTTCTATTTTCACCATGACCTCTTTTTTCCAATCCAAAGACATAGACTTGGCCAAAACTATGGTTTCTTTGATGACCTTGTTAAATCTCTCAATCATGCCATTAGCCTCGGGATGATAAAGAGAACAAGTTTTATGGACAATACCCCTAGAAAATAGAAATTCTTCCATCTCTTCAGAAATTAATTGTACACCATTATCTGTCAAAATGGATACTGGTAGGCCTTCTCTAGCAAATAGGCTTTTCAAACATTGGATAACATTGTTAGAATCAACAACAGATAAAAAGAAGATCTCAGGCCACCTCGAATACATATCAATCACCACTAATAAATACGTTTGTGTCCCTTTACCATGAATTGGGCCAACAATATCCAAAGCAATATCTTGCCAAGGTCCATTAGGACGCCTTCTTAAAATCATGGGTTGAATATGTGTGCGCTTAGATTTATCACTCAGAGTGCATGGAACACAATCTCTTATAACACGTTCCACCATCTTATCCATTCCAGGCCACCAATATGACATCCGTAATCTCTCCTTGCTTTTAGATAGACCGGAATGAGCGACATGTACTAAATCAAACAATTCCTTTCTAAGACTGTTGGGTGGAATTAACTTCGTGCCACGAAACAACAATCCATTTTCCACAGATAACTCATTACGAATGACCCAAAATGGTTTAGTAGATTCTGAACCATCCTTAATACTAGTCCATCCTTAGAGACATTACTTCACACAGAGTTATATCAAGATCCAATTCCTCACACCACCTCTTCTCTGAAATGATATCATGGTCCACCACGCACACCCATTCATCTTCATCATCCGACGCAACACCTTGAGTATGATCAATGGTAACCAAACGTGACAACACATCAGCCACTCCATTATCAATTCCAGGAATGTATTTAAGCATAAAACTATATTCTTGTAAACCAATAATCCATTTAGTTATCCTACTAGAAATTAAGTCCAAACCCTTCTTACTAAAAATTTCTACCAAAGGTTTGTGGTCAGTGTGTACTTCAAAGTCTAAACCCCAAAGGAACTTTTTTAGTTTTTTTATTGCCCAAAACACTGCCAGTGACTCCCTTTCTACAACAGAGTAACGAGTTTCAGGATCCCTCAAACTCCTTGACAAGAACATTATAGTTTGCATTCCACTGGGACCACGTTGTTGTAACACAGCACCTAAGCCCTTCTCACTAGCATCAGTAATTAAAATAGATTTACTTGTGGGATTAAAACTTCTAAGGGAAGGTGTTTGATCAAGCTTTGCTTTGATAGCAATAAATTCTTTCTCACAGAGATCAGACCACGCAAAATCTACCCCTTTGCGCAACAAATGCGTCATATTGACAGTAGCATCAGCAAAACCCATCACAAACTTTGCATAGTACTCAATCATGCCTAAGAATTTCATTAACTCTGCCTTATTTGAGGGTGAACACATGTTTGTGATGGTATTGATCAAGTCAGCTTTGGGTTTAACTCCTTCACCAGTTATGTTATGTCCCAAATAATTAATTGAGTTGGATCTAAATTTGCATTTTTCAGCTTTGACAGTAAGATTGTGCTTGCACAAACTCTTCAATACAGATTTAAGCCTTAAATCATGCTCAGATTCATGCTTAGCATAAATTAGAATATCATCCTGGTAAATACATACACCAGGAAGATCCTTAAGTACCTTTTCCATTACTCGCTGAAACACAGATGAAGCAGATACTATTCCAAATGGCATCCTCATAAACCTAAAGATACCGAAAGGTGTAATGAAAGATGTATAGTCTCTGCATGATTCCTCTAACTCTATCTGATGGTAAGCAGATGTAAGATCAATGGTGCTGAAAACCATCGCACCATCAAGTAGCACTAATAATTCAGTAATATTCGTTAAAGGGTACCGATCCACAACAACACATTTGTTGAGCTGTCTCAAATCAATGCAGAGACGTAAATCCCCATTGGGTTTTCGTGCGGCGACAACCGGAGCCAACCATTCTGACCCCTCAACTTCTTCTATGATTCCCCAATCTTTCAGTTTCTTAATCTCCGTTTTCATATCTTCTCTAACAGAGATAGGCACATTCCTAACTTTACAACACACCGGAATGGCATCTCTTTTTAACTGAATCTTATGCTTATAGCCCTTTAAACAGCCTAGATTTTCTTTAAAGACATCAGGAAATTCAGCCCTTAAATTATGCACAAATTCATCATTACTGTTTTTAGCCACCGAATGAACTATATCTCTAAGTTGTATGGGTGGATCAGCATTGGGATCCAGAAACACTCCCAGATCACCTTGGTGTATCCAGCTAATTATACTGTCTCCTTTCCTTGACACGTAAATTGTTCCAGACACCAATCTTTCCTTATATTCTATGAGTCCCACGAAATATCCTTGCAGTTTAATGGGCTCGCCCCCATATGCTAAGGGGATGATGTCCGCTTTCATTAAAGCAATTTTTCTTTTTAACTTGTTGTTATAAAATTCATTAGAGATAATAGTGATTTTTGCACCAGAGTCGAATAATACTCTGTCCTCTCCTCTTCAACTAAAATTTCATCAAAGGGACAAGATTTGTTAGTGTATTTATTTTCAACTTGAACTATAATCTGTCCACATTCAAAATCTTCAGAGCTAGATCCACCTATAGCACCTTCGTAAATTTCAACCTCCTTAACTTTAGGCTTGGATCTAGTTTTACATAACGCAGTAAGGTGACCCTTTAATTTACACTTGGAACAAGTTTGATTAAGTGCAATGCACCTTTTATCATTAGCAAGATGCCCAGCTTTACCACACCTATAACATTTTCTCTCCGTCCATGTTTTGACATCTTCTCTCCTATCCTTAAAAGACTTCACTACACGTGTATCCTTAACCACATGGACTTTAAGATCTTTTCCAGAATCTTTTTTTATAACAGCTACGCATTTAAGAGAATGCTCAATCCGTTTAGCAACTGTTAATACTTCTTCAAGAGTTGGCTCATCTCTGAGCCACAATTCCTCTCTGACTTTCTCAATACTACACCCAAACATAAATTGATCTCGGATGCGCTCATCAGTAAGAACCTCAAATTTACATGACGAAGCAAGCTTTCTTAAATGAGTCACATAACTTTCAATTGACTCTTCAGTACCCTGCATACACTTCGCAAATTGATACCTTTCCAGTATCGTACTCACTTTCGGAAGGTAGTGCTTATCTAGTTTTTTAATACAGATTTCATAGTCATTTAAGTCTCTGGCTTCTGTTGTAGGAAGGTCAGGCAAGTGGTCAAAAACATCCTGACCTTCAGATCCTAAACAATGAAGGAGCAAAGATGATTTCCTCTCCGCACTTAGTGAGGGTCCACAGACCCTAGCATACCTTTCGAAAACAACCTTCCACTTTTTCCACTGTATGGGTGGAGTTCCAGGACTAGATAAAAAGAAAGGAGCCGCTGTAACGTTTTGCATGTTAAAAACTGCAATGAAAACTACAAGTATAAAAAAAAAACGTGCGTGTCACCGAAGTTTTATTAACAACACACACTGAACTCCCAGGAAAAGTGTGCGTGCCACTGGATTTCTATCATCAATGCACGCTGACTCACCAAGGAAAAGTGTGTGTGTCACTGAATCTTCATTATCAATGCACGCAGCACTATCAAAGAAAAGTGTGCGTGTCACTGAAGTTTTATCAACAATCCACGCTGACTCATCAAGGAAAAGTGTGCATGTCACAGAAGCTCTATTGCCAATGCACGCTGATTCATCAAGCAAAGTGTGCGTGTCACTGATTTGATTAAGAATGCACGCAGCATAAACAACAAATGCCGCTTCCCAGAGGAGATGTGCCGAGTTATCCAGCAAAAGTGTGCGTGTCACTGATTTATTAAAGATGCACGCAGTACCAAGACAAAGTGTGCGTGTTACTGAAGCTCTATTGCCAATGCACGCTGATTTAACAAGCAAAGTGTGCGTGTCACTGAAGCTCTATTGCCAATGCATGCTGATTTATCAAGCAAAGTGTGCGTGTCACTGATTTGATTAAGAATGCACGCAGTATAAACAACGTGTGCCGCTTCCCACACAGTAGCAAGCCAAAGTGTGCGTGATAATGCACAATGTGTGCCGCTTCCCCGCTGCTCAGAGCCGATGATATCACTGTAATCCACCAAGGCAATATGGCCGCCACGCACACGCAGCTTGCGTGATGATGAATACCACAATGAAAGCTAAGACGGAAGAATTCCCTGAGCGGACGGCTGCTATCGTCCTAGCATAGCAACCAAGGGAACAGCAACAATGAACATTACAGAATGTCGACAAGGTAGGAAAGCTTTCTTTTGAATCGAAGTATCGTTGTAGCTCGAGCTGCGCTGCAATTATAGATTACGGTTTCTGCACGAGCCGCAATGAAGTTGTAGTCTTCCTCAAGTTTAAAATCAAAGCAACTCACAACACCCAAAATGCTCGATTCCAACAAGAATTTTAAAAAAAAAAGGCCAATGTCACGGACAATTAAAGGACTGATCACAGGCGTAAAATAGTTTGAACAGTCCAGTGATCAGGTCGAGCCAAAACACACACAAGTAGCGCAAAGTCATGGGGTACCACTTGAGTAAAACCACTCGAGAGGAGCCAATTTCAGCACAATAAAAGTTGAAATAAATTAAGTATAAAGTCGCTCAAACATGAGTTCCATCAGTTGAGAAAGCCTCGGAACTTGGCTTTAGGTAGCTTGCCAGTTAAGTGAGATGAATTAATAAGTAAGTTAGTTCCTAGCTCCCAGGAACATTCAAATGGAAAATATCTCTCACCAATCCTCCGTGTTGAGATCTTCCCAGTACATCCTGCCGACTACGCCAGTGGAGCATCCAGGATAAATGAATTCAGGACACAGGGATGCTGAAGCTAAGATGTTTAATCCAAAGAAGAAGATCTCATCCAACAGCAAGCAGGAGTCATCACCAACTGACTCAGTTACAGACCCTTCTAATGCCTGGAACATAATGACATCTCTAGGATTCCAAATTGGCATGGCATTAGACATTCATGAAATAACACTCTGAAATAACTAAAGAAATGGGATACCAAATAAGTGAAATACCACAAAGACGTTATGTCAGAAGCTATAGGTCGGATCTCTTTATTGTGATACTTTACAACAAGCACAGTCAGCCAGGCTTATTTATTTGGAAAAGAATATACTGCAGTCAATAAACCTTTAATTGTGGACTGTTAATACAGTGTGTTAAAGCTTGTAGACATGTATTGCATTACACAGATCCAGACAGATCCCCGTAGTAGGGAGGGGGTTTGGTGTTCATTTGCTCATTTCTCTGTCGGTGAAAGCCATGATTTGCACTTTGATAATCCTTCGTAATCCTCTACATCTTTTGTGAAAATATATGTACTTTTTTGACGGTATGCCTGAAAGTTACCTTATGTGAACGCTAATGCAGAATTCAATAGTATTGAGCTGGTTATGGTGACACATCAATGATAAAGTCTATAGGTCTAACTGGTTTTTGGGAAAATGTATGTCAGATGCCAAAGTTTGTTATGAAAAATGACAACAAAGGCAGCAAACCTGATCAATTTATTTTGAAAGGTGTTTGTTAACTCCAGTAGGCCTTTAAAGCTGAATTGTTATTACACTGAGTTAAAGGCAGTACAAAGATATTTTGCTACAAGGAATCTTACAGATTTCCATAGTAGGCAAGGATTTCTGTGTAGGTAACCCACACCCACCCCCAACAAACGGTTGGAGCTGAAGATTTGCAATGTGATCATCCTTAGTAGGCCCTTTTAGTAGGTGTTGTCTATTGTTTTGCCAACTGTAATTTTGTATATATTTTAATGTTTTGACTCTTCCTGATGGTTATATATCAAAAGGGTAAATCCAAAAAATTAAACTTAGAAATGACTGTGACGTAGTCTGTACTATTGAGAAATAAAGGTAAAGTATTTCTTAAAATTGGGACTGGCATCCACAGTTTGTGAAATGCTTCATCATAGGGTCTGCCCACACTTGAGAACAGGCTTGGCTTGGGTAAGCTCAACGTTTTTTGGAACTCTTATATATTGTTCATAGGCAGAGTGGGATCAAATGTGTAAGGAAAATGTTAAATTATCTAGCAGGATGCTCCAATCTAAATTTATTAGAGATGACTTTGATAAGATAAAAAATGGTTATATGATACCCAGAGATGATAATTATTCTGTCATCCTTTGAGAGTCTACAAGTTTCAGCCAACTATAAAGCCCGAATGGATCAGTGGTCTTCCACATAACACAGATCTCTATGTTATGTTCACTCTACCTAAGTGTGTTTTGTCTAAAAGGTATGGGTAATTGTGTCACACACCACATTCAATGCAAGCAACATACTTGCTATTATTGTTGAAAGGACTTCATATGAGTAACCCTAGTTCTGGATAATTCATGCCCAATAGGGGAGATGCAAAAAAATAAAAAAATAAAAATAAAAACCCTACATGCACACTTGTACTTACAAATAGGCAATAGCAGCCGCTTACTTTCTAAAATCGTGGGGCGAAATAGCTTTAACAGTACATCAGTAGCCTTAGGTAAGGCAGCTGAAATAAGCGACATTCCTAAGTTAAAGTATAAATCCAAGTAAACACATTAGCAACTGCAGTTTAACTTGATGAACAACAATTGACAAGCAGAAGCTAATTCTCCCTAAAGCTGACCACTGTTTCTGCCAGAAAGGCCTCAAACAATACCCCAGTACTAGGTGAGGGGGTAGGAATCATGAACACTCATGAAAAAATAAAGAAATAAAAACTAAATCATTGCAGGGGACGGGCCACTGTGTCATAATGTGTACTGCACGTGCCTACATAATATTAACACGTGCACTTTTTTGACATGCTCATATACTCAAACCTGTGTTTTTCCCTCGAAAGACTGTTTCCGTGCACAGTATCCTCCAGTGGTCTGCTCTGGGGCCAGACATACATTCCTAAAATACTCTGCTCTTAAAGTGGCTTCTAAGATGCTTGTGGGATAAGAAGCGTGCCTCAGACTGAAAGTGCCCTCCACACTCCACATACTCACCTGCAGAAGAACTCTTGGTACATTTCACAGACAACGCCCTCTTCTCTTGCCCAGAATGACACTGAATTCAAAATGATATCAAAGCATGTACTTATACATGATATATCCCCTGAAATATCTATTCACCACGGGGGTACACGTGCCTCTCTGTTCGGGGCCCGGCGGCCTGCATTCCAATCAGAGAGACAGACTGTGACTTTGGTACATGGTTTGTGGTGTCCGTGTCAGCATCTTTCACCTGAGAAACCATACTTCAGAAGCTGTCTGTGAAGCTGAGCAAAGGTGTATAACACAAAATCCACAAGGAAAGGCACTAGCAGAATACTAGAGGTGACAAGGCTCCAATCCTGATGCTTCTCTCATGCTGCTGCTAATATTACCTAGCATGAGAGAAGCACCAGGATTGCTTAGAGTGGGCTGCCTCAACGCCCTGTCAGGCACTGGGTGCCTGCTCTCCCCCAGTTATCCAGGACAGCTGGGTGGAGAGGTTTCAAAATGTGCATTTCAGGCTGGCCATCACAAGACAGCCGGCCAAAGTGACATGTGCAGTTTAAACTGAAGCAGCAACTACGACTGCTCCCTGTTGCCAATCAGGAGCAATGGCCCCGCCCAGCGCTGCCACTCGGCTTGGCTACACTGGAAAATAAAATGGTAATGAAATCTCTTCCTTACCATTTTATTTTTCATGCTTGCTGCAATGTTAGTGGGGAGGGGTGGCGCTCCTCCTCTCCAATGGAGAAACGGCCGCTGCATATAGGATGCTTGGATGCTCCCTCTTCTGTCTGTACACAAGTCATTCTAATTTGCATCTCCCCATGACAGCATACTGCAAGAGGCAATTGGTTAGACCATTCCTCCCATTGGTTCTATATCCTTGTGAGAAATGGCATTTGACCTGATCACATGTGCATATTCGACTGAAAATGAATGTGCTTCATTACCTGGGCTGGTGGCAAGTCTTTTCGTTTTCAATTACTTCTTTTATAGGTCCCCTTTCATTTCTTTCATTCTCCTTTTTTTAGAGGCCTTCAGCACTCCAGACATTCCTGCAAGACTGTTTGCTTGCCCCTCATTCCATCTGCAATGTGCCACATCCTGTGCTACCACTATGTCTAAACTGGACAGCTATCTTGCAATAATATGGTCTATAGAGTATCATTATTTTACTGTTCCAAGATGGCCATCATGTTTAGAAGCTGTAAGAAATCTGGTTAGTAGTTATGGGCGGAGGGTAGAGTGCCTAACTCAAGTAATAACTGAAACTCTTGTTAGAGAGAATCACTAGTCACTAAATATATCTGAGCTCAACTCCCTGGTTGCTATGGCACAGAGCAGACAAGCCTAACTTAGAGGCAATGTGAAGAGTATGTATGCAGTACTAAAACAATAACAAAGTCAAAATGCCAAATCCCAAAATGAATTAGAAAAATAGAGTAAAATGTACTAAACAAAATGACACCAAAACGACAAAAATATAATATGAGGAACCAGAGATAATAATGTTTACAATTTTAACTAAAATAGCACAAGTGCTCATGAAAGCCAAGAGTCGCTCTAGAACAGGACCCAGATGCAATTTGATGCTGACCACATGATTCACAGGTCAGATGAACCAACCAGGTTCATCCTGGACAAACAGCGACATAGTATCCTTCCTGCCAATGTATGGGTCAGTCTGCCAAATTTAGATTTAGATACGGGCGGAGCATAGTTTGATGATGACAGAGACTACTCCATCCGCCGTGGCCAAACTTCTCCGACAGCCTGATGCTGTAAGTGGCTTTAGAGAAATGGCTATATGACCACCAGTGAAATTTAGATGGGCAGCTACGTCTGCTTGTTACTGGGTAGGCCACTTTGAAGTTATTCAATTTCCTAGGCCCAGCCCACAGGCCATTCGGTCAAGGACACAAGATCTCTCCACACCCATGGCCTTTGTATTAACTATGGGAGAAAGTTCAGACCTCATTAAGGGGGCTATTCAAATGCTAATTACTGGCTGGCAGAAGTGGGAGAGCAAAATGCAGATTCACATCCGGGAACGCCAGTCAGGAAAAAGGTAACTTCCTAAAATGTACTTGCCTTAAGATTTAGTACAAATCCGACTCCACCATTCAATAGGATTTTTAATTACCATTAACATAGTTGTTTATTGATTTTTCCAGCTAGTCACATTCCCAAGATACAGTATTAGTATTTAATACTGCATACCAGCATTTTCCTCTTGAACTGCCAGGCTTGTTGTAGTGAAAATAGATTTTTGTGCCTTTTCACTGTAAGGACATGTGCAACATTTACATGTCCTCCTTTTGATTACCATGCAGGCTGCCTTATGGGCAGTAAGGCCTACAATGGGGAAATCTTATGAATATTTAAATGGAATTTTAGGTCTTTCAAAGGGCTTGTAGTGGCTCCAAAAGCTAAGCTTCCTAGACAAGGAGCTAAGGCCTTCTTGAGTATTAAGTAACAATCTTTTATATTTTCAGCAACGTTTGAAGACATGGCTCTTCTCCAACTGATCTTCTTCCTGGTCCTTAGATCATCCTCTGTGGGTCGCTATGGGCAATCTAGCTCTGGGATACCCTTGGGTAGCTGTCACGCTTCAGAAAAAATCAATTGACAGGTCGAATTAGCAGTTTTAAAACTGCAAGGCTAGGTAACAGAACGTAGGCTTGCAGTCATGTTCGCACTGTCACTGTAGTGGATAGCACAATGGATGCTGCAGTCCACTTGTGACATTTAACATGCTTGTAAAATATTCTAATCATATTGAAAGTGGGAGCAAAGGAACGTTACTACTGGTCAGCAGGGGTAAAGCACACAGAGTTCTACAGCCAAGGCATAAATCTGAGGGTTTACCACACAAAAGATGTTAATTTCCATCAGAAGCATTATGTTGTCCACCTTAGCTTAGTACATGTGATGAACTATACAATTTAGCACTTTAGCATTTGAAGATGTCTACCCAGTACGCTGTTTATTGACCAGCTACCGTGCAATGGTATTGTGCATAGTGTACTATTGTTTTTACTGCTCCAAGATAGTCAATATATTGCTTCAAAAATGTGATAGCTATGTTGAAACTTTAAAACAATGATACACTATGTAAAATATGATTGCACGATGGCCATCTGCTGCTTGTTTAATGGTACATTTGTATAGCAAGTATATTCCTGCCAAGTTTAGGTGGCAGCATGTTTTCTTTTTTCTACTTTTAATTTATCTTCTGTATACTTGTGAGAGCTTGTATCTCCGTTATACTGCTATGGGTAAGTGGGTAAATGCAAGAATGACTCAATGGGTGGATTCATCGATATATGAGTGCAGGAATGAGTGAAACAGACCATGCATGATGATTTACTTACTGCCTAAACCCATCAGTGACTGAAGAGACACTTTCAGTTATAAACCAGACCTATTGGCATTGCCATTGCTTGTTATGAGGTTTTGTAAGTTAGAAAAGTGTCTACTATTTGAAACAACTATATTAGCGATAACACTGATGTATTTTGGGTGAGAATATTGTGATTTTTAAAAATTGTTTCTATAAAGTAAACATTCATTTGGCAAAGGCTGTAGCACTCCCTTTGCTTACCTGCAGTGCATGAACTAGCTGGTATACTCTTCAGCATGTCCCATTTCTCTGTGAAAGAGGCTATTGTATGTGGAGGAGAGGCCCTAGTCTAGAGGCCACTGAATCTGGTTAATCAGACCTGCCAGCTATATAATGACTATCACTGTTCTAGAGCACAGGCAGCCATTGAACTGCTTTGTAAACACAATATTTGAGATTTGAACGAAATAGAAGGGTTACCCGTTATCCAGAGTTGCTCCTCAAACAGCACATTATGTACCACAATGAATGTCCTTACTCGTAATTAGTTATTACAAGCGAGTAGTGGTGGTATTTTCTTACTGTAGGCACGTTCTGGCTTTAGAACCGGGCTCTAATACGAAAATAATGCAAGTCATGTTATAGGACTATAACACCCTCTCCCTGGATTATAAACATTCTAACGCACGAGCTGTAACGCAGCCATGTTCATACCTTTAAAACATGGCAGGCGCAGTGCTCAACCAGGTGTTCTTTCAACATGTTGCTTGGCAACATGATATTTTCCAGACTTACAGTAAAAAAAATAGCTTTTTCTTTTACCTTTGAAGTCCTTGTAAAACACATAACCGTGAAGAAGCTGTTGACACTTGACACACAGATGAGACACGGTACAAACAGAATTCTGAACAAAAACACTGTGAATTAGACGCTGCTAAATATAAAACCACTTGACATAATTGCAGGCGCTATGTGGGTGTCAAGTCTGGTAGCAGTAGGTCGAAAGCAAGGAAGCATGTGAGGTTTTAATAACAAGATGCAGCTAGAGAAAATGAAAACCTAAACAAGTACTGGTTATATCGCTAGTACATATTCTCCCTAGTTGTAATTTATTAATTTGAATAGTTTATGCTATGTGATGTGCATTTATTTCATAGAAAATCATTTATCATCTTTACAATATTAAATATTCCGATACTGACGAAATGCAAAACAGCAGTGTCTCAGACAAGCGTGCCTTCAATTTTAGTTCTGGACATATAACTCTTTCAACATACACATGGCGATAAAGTTGGAAGATATATATGGTTATTAGAATAAAAGTGTAGTTATGAATGAGACAAAAATCATTCTGAAGACTACCACTAGGATGGCTGTGTCAGTGATTAATTTGTAAAAAAAAAAACATAAGTGCCAGGGCTCAGTCAGGAGACCACTACAGCTTGCACCACACATTGCCCCTGCTATGGTGCCAATGATAGTAACGGTAAGTAGTCTAAATATCGATTTTTATATATCGATGTACAAAAATATCGAGTTTTATATATCGATGTGAATAAATCTCGATGTTTTGTATATCGATGTGAAAAATATCGATTTTTTAGAATTTACAAAAATATCGAAGTTCATGATATCGAATGATAAAATGTCGTTATGTTAAAATATCGTTAAAGAATGATTTTTTTTTCTTTTATGTGTTATTAAAAAATGATATGTATAATATATTTTTAGGAGTGTTTTGTTGTTTTATTAGGGTATAAGGGTGGGTAGTGTTTAAAAAATGTTTAGTAAAATATTTAAAAATTTTAAAATTTATATATTCAATTTAGAACTAAAAAATATGAAATTTGAAATATAATTTTAGGAGCAGGATGTTGGGTTTATAGGGGATAAGGGTGGGTAGTGTTTTAAAAATATTGTTGACAATATTTTTAAATTTAAAAATTTTTAAATTTAATTTTGAAATTACATTTAAGAATTTAGAATTATATTTTTAGGGGCGGGATGTTGGGTTTATAGGGGATAAAGGTAAGGAGTGTTTTTAAAAAAATTTGAAAAATATTTTAATGATTTAAAATGTAAAATTTTAGGGGCCCATTACGATGGCGGGCGGACAAAGTCCGCCCGCCATCGCAACGGAAAAAGGGACCACCCGCAAGAGGTGCGGCAGTCCCGCTGTGCCTATTAGGATGCGACCGCCACCATGGCGGTCGCATCCTGTATATTTAACATTGTGGCGGGCGGTGCTGTATTCAGCACCCGCCACAATGTTAAAAGGGCATGTTGTGCTTTTGCATGCACAACGTGACAGGCACCGCGCGGTGCCTGCCACCTTGTGCATGCAAATGTCGGGGGGTACCATGGGTACCCCCCAAGTGCAGCCACCCACCCCCCCAACCACCTGGGGGCCCGCAACGGGCCCCCAAAGGCATTCTCCGCATGCCTTTCCATGGCGGAGTCTCCACCATGGAAAGGCATGAGACCGCCATCATCGTAATATGGATGGCGGTGCCTGCAAGGCACCGCCACCATATTGCAGGCCTCTTCCGCCCGGTAGGCAATCGGGCGGATTGCCTACCGGCGGAAAACTGGCGGACGGTCTTTCCGTCCGCATGGGTCCCCACCGCCATCGTAATATGGCGGGGGAAATGTTAGGCAGGCGGACGAAAATGGCGGGCGGATCACCACCGCCATACGGGTGGCGGCGATCCGCCCGCCATCATAATGACCCCCTTAGTTTCAGATTTAAAAAATTGAATTTAGAAATATAATTTTAGGAGGGGGATGTGGGGTTTATAGGGGATAGGGGTGGGGAGCGTTTTAAAAATATTGTTCAGAATATTTGAATATTTTAAATTTTTTAATTCAAATTTGAACAAAAATTTAGCTTTTCATACATATATTTTGAGAAGTGGGATGTTGTGTTTATCGGGTATAATGGTGGGAAGTGTTTTAAAAATATTTTAAAAAATTATTTTACAATTTTGAAATTTAATTTTAAATTTGAAAATTAGAAATTATGAATATAATTTTATGGAACAAATCTTTTTTATTGATTTAGTCGGAAGGTGCTGTTACACCTGAACACAGCCATTCGCCTACAACCACAGGGGCCGGCGGCTAAAGAACAATGCAATATAGATCTATGTCTCATTACTGCTTGCAGTCCAACATTTGGTAGGCATGCGGTACTCAAGGTGAGGCATATCCGGCAGGAAGAACTGAACCATCAAACAGTATAGGCTATAGCGTGCTGTCCCGCCATAATAAGCAAACAGTAAATAAGAAAAACCCACCCTCCCTCCCACCCCCGCAATAAAACATAAAAGAAAAGGGGGAAAAAAAAGGGGGGGACCGTACCAAATACACTAAAAGAATGTGCGATGACCCGCAGAGCCCGTTGGGAACCACTCAAGCCTTACCACACCCCCATGCAGGGGTCGCTAAGTCCGGAGAGGGAGGAATGAGTTTCAGCACTTGTAGGAGTTTGGGGCAGGTGACCTCGCGTAAGTCCTTCGTAAGCATTGTTATAAAGGGGGCCCAGAGTTCGACATATTTCTGGTATTCGTGATCGTGACTCATCGTTAGCCGTTCCATGGCCAGAATCATCCAAAGCCTATGTAACCAGGCCGAGTGGTCCGGCACCGTAGCAGTACCCCAGTGGATTAGGATCGCCTGGCACGCCGCAAGCAAGGCTAGTGCCATCTGTCTGCCTCTAAGGGACCGTAGCGGAAAGGTGATTGGATTGGACAGCCCTAGCAAAGTGTAGGCCGGGAAGCGGGGAATCTCGGTGTCGAATGCAGCATAAATGTCGTTAAGCACCTGGTCCCAATACCTCTCCAACCGCGGGCAGTGCCATAAAAGGTGTGAAAGGGAGCCCGTTAGGCCACAGCCCCGCCAGCATTCCTCAGTGTGGTTCTTGTCCCATTGGTGTATCCTTGCTGGCGTGAGATACCAGTAGGACGCCACCTTGAATGCAGATTCAGTCCCGGCAGTGTTGTAAGCCGTGTGGTGAGCCCTATAGTAAATGATGTCCCACTCCTTGTCTGTAAAGACCTGTCCCAATTCTGCTTCCCATCTAGCCTGCCCACGGGAGTGCCTCCCTGTCGCGCGTGGAGCAAGGAAGGAATAGAGTTCTGAGATGAGATGCTTGTCGTCTGTCTTGTGCGCTATCCATTTCTCGAAGGGGGTGAGCTTACGAGAGACGTGGGGAAGGAGGGTCGGGGAAGTAGCCCAATGACGGAGCTGGAGGTAGAAGAACTAATCCGTCTGGGGTAGGGAAAGGTCCCGACGAACCCGTTCAAATGGGATAATACCCTCAAGAGCAAACAGGTGGCCTAAGCGCTTACATCCAGCCTCTCTCCAGCGTTGAGCAATGGCGCTCTTACATCCCGGAGGGAAATCTGGGTTGTCCACCAGCGGCGTCATGGGAGAGGGAAAGGTCGTCAGGCCCCTCGTCAGTGCCACCGCATCCCAAACTTTCATCGTTGCTGCTGTTACTGGTGAAGAATAGAGGCCCCAAGAACGGGCTCGGCGGGAGAGCCATATTTCACGCCAGACATTCACCCCAGCTACGGCCTGGTCCATGAAGGTCCAGTGCTTCTCCGAAAGGGGCCGATTCCACTCCAGCACGTAGCGTAGATGTGCAGCTTGGAGGTATCTGAGGACCAGCGGTAGCCTTACCCCCCCATCAGTTTTGGGACGTGATAATTGTGCTATAGATAGACGTGCCTTCTTATTTCCCCAGATGAATTTGTTTAGAGCGAGCTGAATGTTGCGCAGGGATTTAGGCGGCGGTGTCAGCGGGAGGGCCTGAAAGAGGTAGAGGATGCGCGGTAAAATTGTCATTTTGACCGCAGCTATGCGCCCAAACCATGACAGGTTATGCTTAGTCCACCCATCCAGTTCCTTCCTCGTCTGTGACACCAAGAGCGAGTAGTTTAATTCTAATATGCGTGGAATCGAGGGGGTCAGAAGGATGCCTAAGTAAGGCACAGGGTCGTTGGACCAATGTAAAGGGAAGGACTGCTTAAGGGCTTCCGCCTGGGCTTGTGGTAGAGATAGATTAAGGACCTGGGACTTGCCAAGGTTAACCTTAAAGCCCGAGATCCGCCCAAATGATTTGAGTTCGTCAACTAGTGCAGGAAGCGAGGTGAGGGGCTGAGCGAGGGAAAGGATGACATCGTCCGCGTAGAGGCTTATTTTATGGATATCACCTCCAAACCTGATGCCAAGGATGTTAGGATGATCGCAAATTTTCTGTGCAAGGGGTTCCATATAAAGTGCAAATAAAAGAGGCGAGAGTGGGCACCCTTGCCTCGTGCCCCGGGCTATCGCAAAAGAAGATGAGGATATTCCATTAACACAAACAAAAGCCCGGGGAGCACGGTAAATGCACTGCACCCATTGGATAAAACGGGGGCCAAATCCGAAGCCACGTAGAACGTCGAAGAGATATGTCCAGCATACTCTGTCGAACGCCTTTTCGGCATCAACCGCAAAGAGTATTGCTGCCTTTTGGGAGCGGTGGACACTATCAAGGATGTGGAGGAGGCGCTTGGTGTTGTCACTGCCTTGGCGCGTGGGGATGAATCCCACCTGGTCTGGGTCTATCAGACCTGCCATCAGGGGGTTCAAACGGGCTGCGAGTATTCCTGTAAAAAGCTTCACATCAACTTTGTGCAGCGAAATCGGGCGATAGGAGCTGCATTGCCCAGGGTCTTTATTAGGCTTGAGGATTACGGAAATCTCCGCCTCCGACATAGAATCCGTCACAGCCCCATATTCTAAGAAGGAATTGTAAAGGCGGGTTAAGAGGGGTGCTACTTCATGACAAAATGTTTTATAAAACAGGGCAGGGAAGCCGTCAGGGCCTGGCGATTTGTCAGGTTTCAGCCGGGAGATAGCGGAAATCACTTCGTCCAGCCTAATGGGGTCCTCCAGCTGCTCTGCCTGCACTGAAGGGAGGCGAGTGAAGTTGCTGGATTCTAGGTATGCCTGTGCATCAGGGGATTTGGAAGACTCTGCGCTGTAGAGTGTCTGGTAGAAGCGGCGAAATTCCTCTACAATCTGGGAATCCAAGTGGACCTCCTCACCATTGGACTGTGTCAGATATGAGATATTCCCCGCTATTGTCCTGGCGCGTAGTTTGCGGGCTAACATTTTCCCACACTTATCACTTCCCAGATAGAATCTGTGTCGGAGGCGCAGCAGTGCAAACTCCGCTTTATCCAGGTCCATGCGTTTGAGAAGCAGTCGCTTCTTTTCCAGTGAACGCCACACCCTCTGAGCCCCTGTGCGTTTATGTATCGCTTCTAGCTCTGCTACTTCCTTCTCAAGGTCTGAGCGGACCTTTCCACGTCTCCGATTATCCGCAGAAGAGATGGCAAGAAATTCCCCGCGGATCACCGCTTTGAGAGTTTCCCAAACGGTAGCCAGGGACGCCTCCCCATTATCGTTGTGTTGGAGATATTCTAAAAGCTTGGTGCGCACGCCTTTTACAATGTGAGGGGAATGCAAAAGGCCTAGGCGCAGTCGCCAGCGGGTAGGTATACGATCAACCCCTTCAGGTCTCAGGAAAATGGAGATGTGTGCATGATCTGATAGAGAGCGTGGAGCTATTGTGGAATCGCTGACCCTAGGGAGGAACGCAGGAGAGACCCAAAACATATCTAAGCGTGCATAGGATTTATGTGCTGCAGAATAGTATGTGTAATCACGGAGGCCTGTATGTTGGATGCGCCATATATCATGAAGGCCATTATCAGCCATCCATTGTTTGCCTTCCGGAGAGAGAGCTCCTACCTGAGAGTATCGTTGGCCCGAGCGGTCCCAGTCACTATCCATGACCAGATTGAGATCCCCGCCTATCACTAAAGCAGCGTCTGGGGAGGAAAGACCCTCTGATATATGGCGGCGGAAGAAAGCCTCCTGGTGTGCATTAGGTGCATAAATGTTGAGTAGTGTGAAAATAGTAGACCCCCATTGAATCCGAAGCACTAGGACTCTACCTTTGAGCTCATACAGAGTAGACAAAGCGATACCAAAGGGGATGATGGACGGAGCGCTTGAGCTAATCAAACACTCACCCCCAGTCAATTGATCTGGGTTTAATCCATCATCATTCTTTAGCTCACTCCACCACCCCAGTTCAGACATGGCCATATGCAAATCAGTCTGACCCTGTGCAACCCAAACTGCCAAGCCATGTCTTCCCTGGACCGGAAACAAGCATCCTGGGACCGGTTTCTGGCTATTCAGCCGTCATCAGCCAGACTAGCTTGAATCCGGGCAGTTCGGGCTGGACTGTTCCCATGAGGCACAGGGTCAAGACTGATTTGCATATGGCTGGGTTCAAACTGGAATGGCATGGTGAGCAAAAAAACGATGGATTTAGGCCCAGATCTCTGTACTGGGGTGAATGTATGACATTGTTCTGCATTCTGTCCATCAACTGTTGTTTTTGCATTTGTTTTTGCATTTGTTTTTGCATACAGAGTAGACAGCACCTTACTCTCAAATTTAGTCCCAAGCAGGATAGCTACCCCATTCTTCTTTGTTGAATCAGAGGACCAATACTGACGGGGGAAGCGCAGTGAACGCATACAGGGAGTGTCTTTGGCAAGCAGATGGGTCTCCTGAAGGAGACATATGTCTCCGTCTGACTGTTCCAATAGGGAGAGAATCGCTGTTCGTTTTGTAGGGTGATTAAGGCCCCTCACATTGAGGCTGACTATCTTTAGGTGTCTAGTCATAGTGGGTGGGAATTAGCATGAGAGGACCCATCGTGGATGCAGGGTGCGAAGCACGGTAGATGGGCGGAAGGGAGCGCAGGCCCGCGAGTGAAGGGTGGGAGTGCAGAGACTGGTACGGGGCCCCAAAAGGAAAGGCAACAGGAACATAAAAGAATACAACCCGCAGAAACTCAACCCCAAGAAGAAACTGTAGACAACAGTTCGTCTGGCAGGCATAGCTTAAAGGGAACATGGTCCTGAGGAAGACCGTAGTGTAGGATACCTGGAGAACCAAGAGCCGCAGAGAGGCACCCAGTTAGATCAGGAGAGGTGGTCATCTCATGTGCCCCTCTGGCTGCGCTCTGCGACATCCATCCCCATGGTCTATGCTGGAATGTTCAAGGGGAACACGAGCGTTCTTGGGACTGGGAGAGGGAAGAGCGCACCGCCTCTCGTTCTTTCGCCACTTCTTCTGGATCTGGTTTCAGATAGGTCGAGGTCTTCCCAACAGTCTGCCAACGGGGTGGTCGCCGCGGGGACCGAACCTTGGGGTCGTCTCCCTTCGTCGAATCATCAGCGTGGTCTAATCCCAGCAGGACCAGAACCTACCGCAGCGAGCGTATTTGTCGTAGCTTCCCCTGGTGTTTAAAGATTATGCGGAAGGGGTGGCCCCAGGAATAGGGAATGCCTTTGTCACGCAGATAGGAGGTGACCGCCCGGAACTCCCGTCGCTTGGCCAAAGTGGAGGCTGCAAGGTCCTGGAAGAGGGCTGGAGAGTGTCCTTGGAACTGTATCGGCTGCGTCGTTCGGGCTTTGCGTAGAATCTGCTCTTTGAGCTGGAAATCGTGCACACACACGAGGTTATCCGGCGGGGGCGCTTTCTCTCCTCTAGGAAGGCCCACACGATAAACGCGATCCATCTGGATCTCTTGCTGACTGTCGTCTCCCAGCACATGTCTAAAGAGGGCCAAGACGTAGGATCGCAAGTTGTCTCCTTCCGCCTTCCAGGGCACTGCACGAATGTGAATATTATTCCTCCGTGAGCGGTTTTCAAGATCCTCTGCATGTGCCTGTAGATCTAGGTTTTGATCCTGCAGCCTCAGCACTTCCTGCTGTAGTTGATGAAGATCTTCCTCCCGCGTTAGCTCATGTTCCTCAAGAACAGCCACCCTTTCGCCCACTTCGTCAACATCCCGCTGGACTTCTTTGAGATCTGCTGTGAGCTGTCCTTTAAGGTCTAGGATATCCTCTTTAATGGCGGCAAACAGCTCCATCATAAAGGCTTTCGTGGCCAGTTCATTCGCGCCCTCCAGCGATTCGGGATGACCCGGAACTTGGGAGCCTGTCTGGGCTGTATCGGAGGTGCCAGATTGTTTCAGCAGGAGGTCCTTGAGGGTCTTCTCCCTTCTCGCTCGGGCCGCCGCCAAATCCTTTCAGTGAGGCCGAGGTGTACGCCAGGGGAGGGCGGCAGGTCGGGAGCTTCATAGGCGTACAGTGCACAGCCCCACCCCTGTTCCCAGGCCAAAGCGGCAGCTCTCTCACCCGTGCCAGGAGACCGACTCTCTATCTCGCTGGAGCTGGTAGATGCAGGGGGGGTAGCACTCAAGCTAGCTTCTTCGCTTTGACTAGCCTCAGTAGTGGTCAAGCTAGCCCCAAGGATACCGAGTCGTCGTCCCCACCTTGGAGGCCCTAGCTGTTAGTCCATCGGGGAGGCGTGAATACGAGTGCCTATGGGGGTCCGCACGTGTAGTGATGCCCAGAAATCATGCTGATCTCCCCCCAGTGAGGAGACATGCCCACTCACGAGGCCTTCAGGGAGCTGCGTGCGGCCTGCGCTGGTTAGGCTGCGGTGAGAGGGCCAGGCGATCCTTACCCCAGTGGGCACTAGGGCCAGCGCAGAGACGAGCTAGGCTGAGGTCCAGGCCAGACGTCTCAAGCGGCGCTCTAGGGCTTCTGAAGAAATTGTGGGGTGCAAGTCCTGTAGCAGGGTCGGTCGTCGCTCTGCCGGCAGCAAACCAGGTTGGCGTCAGAGGCCTGGAGAAGAAGAGCGGCACACCAGGCCCCCTGGACCACCACCGCGCCGTCTATCAGGTGCCAGGCAGACTCCTACAAGGCTGTAAACGGCCACGACTATCGGGGGTTAGCTGGCGCCGACGGGCGCGGTTCACAGGCTGAGTTGTGGATGGCCAGGGAGTGGAGGCCCCTCTGCATAATAGCAGCTGAACAGCAAGTTCGCCCCAGGAGGGTGCAGCGCTCGTAGCGAGGGAAGAACTTGCATCCGTGCCAAGCCAGAGGATCGATCGCATGTGCACCAGGATTCAAAGGATGGGGCCACAGGTAGCTGTGCAAGGCCGTCGGCAAGGAGGGGGCGCCGGCCGGGCAGGCTGGTACTCAAAATGGCAGGCGCACCACGTACCTCGCACTGGTCCGCTACCGTGTTCACGCAGCCTGACTGCCGCCAAGCCCCCGGTACTTCACCGTCTGGTCCCAGGTCTGTTTTCAAAAGCGGAGGCAGCCCGGCGGCGCGTAGATGCAGTGCCGCCGCAGATCTTGTGTCGGCCCTTCCAGTAGCGTAGCTGCGTCCGCCGCGTCTCTTCCCTCAGCTCCGGCTCAGCTCCGGGGATCACTCCGTTCGCAGCACCAACGCAGCAAAAGAACAGCTCCTCGGCTGCACCGGAGGGTTCACAAGCTATTCCCTGCTCGTGTTCGCCAGAAGAAGACCGGGGGATGGAGCTAAAAAAAAGCTGATGAATGGCGGAGCCAGAGGGACAGAATAACACGTCCTACCGAGCCGCCATCTTGGCCACGCCCCCTGAATATAATTTTAGGAGTGTGATGTTGTGTTTATAGGGGATAAGGGTGGGGAGTGTTTTAAAAATATTGTTGAGAATATTTAAATTATTTTAAAATTTAAAAATGTATTTGGAATTTAAATTTTATAATGTTGAAATATAAATTTAGGAGTGGGATGTTGGCTTTATAGGGGATAATGTTGGGGAGTGTTTTAAAAAAATATATTTTTTTAATTTTTAATTCAAAATTTTATAATTTATTTTAGAATTTATAATTTTGAATTTAAATCTAAATATTTTGAGTGGGATGTTGTATTTATAGGTTTTAAGGGTTTGGCGTATTTTATAAATAGTGTTAAGAATAATTTTTATAATCTTAAAAATTTCATTTTTATTTAAAAATTAAAATTTGGAAGTTATAAATTTCATTTTAGTAGTGGGATGTTGTATTTATAGTCGTTTAGGGTGGTTATTGTTTAAAATATTATATGTTATATTAAAATTTTGTTTAATGTATATAAATTTGGTATAAAATTAATATATGAAATTTAATTTTGGTTTTAAAGTTTTAAAAATTATATAATTTTGTAGAGTAATTATTAATTTAATAGTTTTGTAGTGTTGTTATTCCCATATTTAAATTAACATTTTAGTCTTGATATTTTTTTATTTTTTTTGTTGTGTTTATAGTTAGATAATTATTGTTTATTTCCCAGATTTACATACTTTAATACTGTATGAATTGGGAAAAGTAAATAAATTACATTTAGTGTCCAGCACCTACCCCAATTTATTTGTGACTGGAGTGGGAATAGTAAATTAATTTATTTTAGTGTCCAGCACCTACCCCAATTTAATTTTTATTGGAGTGGGAATAGCTAATTAATTAATTTTAGTGTCCAGCACCTACCCTAATTTAATACTGATTGGAGTGAGAATAGTAAATTTATTAAGTTTAGTGTCCAGCACCTACCCCAATTTAATTCTTATTGGAGTGGGAATAGTAAATTAATTAAGTTTAGTGTCCAGCACCTACCCCAATTTAATTTTGACTGGAGTGGGAATAGTAAATTAATTCATTTTAGTGTCCAGCACCTACCCAATTTAATTTTGACTGGAGTGGGAATAGTAAATTAATTAAGTTTAGTGTCCAGCACTTACCTCAATTTAATTCTGACTGGAGTGGGAATAGTAAATTAATTAGGTTTAGTGTCCAGCACCTACCCAATTTAATTTTCACTGGAGTGGGAATAGTAAATTACTTAAATTTAGTGTCCAGCACTTACCTCAATTTAATTCTGACTGGAGTGGGAATAGTAAATTAATTAGGTTTAGTGTCCAGCACCTACCTCAATTTAATTTTGACTGCAGTGGGAATAGTAAATTAATTTATTTTAGTGTCCAGCAGCTACCCAAATTTAGGGGCACATTACGATACCCGGCGTAAATAATTCCGCCAGGCATGGAAGCGGCAAAAATCCGCCCGCACACACCGCCTGAACACCGACCACGCCATTACGATAACACAAACCGAATACCGCCATCGGCGGAAAAAGCACACAAAATACCGCCCGCCAACGTCCGAGTCGGAGACAAACCGCCCGCCACGGACGGAAACACGCACGACAACACAAAACCGCCCGCCCTCACGGCCGACACACCGCACGTGAAATTACGATCGCACCGACATGAGCGCGGAAAACCACAAATATACCGCCCGCCAGCGCAAACAACGCCGATGAGAATCGACACGGCAGAAGCCATGGCGCCCACGTACCTGCACAGAAACCATCCGCACACAAAACCAATAGCACACAACATGGCCAACAAGTCCACACAGCAAGGCACGCACAAATACACAAGCACAGTACATATCCCGAAAACACCCCCCCGGACAAACAAGAAATACAAAGGCCAGAACCCCAGACACAACACACCTGAAAACAACAGACCATGAGGACACATCCACATAGGTGAGTACAAAAGCAGCACTCCCACAGACCACAACCCCTTGCTACATTGCAAACCAGAGAGGAGAGGAGAGGACACAGTGACACAGCAAGGACAGCAGCACACCACAGAAACGCACACATCACAACCACCACCACCACCACCACCACCAAACACCGGCACCACAAACCCCCTGCACATTACACAACACACACCGCACCAGCACCACAAACACCATGGCACCACAAAGAATGCCCAAGTTCACGCCCATTGAGCTGACGGTCATGGTCGACGAGATCATCAAGGTGCACCCACAAATCTATGGGAACATGGTCCAACACACACCACTAGCCACCAGAAACAGAATGTGGAACCGGATCGTAGACCAGGTCAATGCAGTCGGGACCCTGCCCAGGAACAGAGTCGAAATTAACAAACGGTGGAATGACGTCAAGAGCCTGGTCAAGAAGAAGGAGGGCAAAAACAGAGAGCTGGCTGCCGTCACTGGCGGAGGGAATCCCGCGCTCTTCAAGACCTTCAAAGCGTGGGAGGAGAAGGTGCGAGTCATCATACATCCCGAGATCCTCGCCGGATTAGCAGGGGGAGTGGAGGCTGGTAAGTACAAACTAATGTATACCAGCACACCGCTATGTACTCACATGCACTACCACCATGCCACAGCTCCCAGGGACAAACACCCCCATGTCCAGCACACAATACACGACACACACATGCAACAGACACCACCACACACAGCCCAAACAGAACAACTGTAAGATGCGTGGGGACATGTGTACATTCAGCCAGCCACGTAACCACCAACAGGACCCCAAATATGCCAGAAGCGCCACAACGAGCACCCACCACACCCATGTGTCCGCCACAGCTGCACAAACCGACAAGTAACAGGTAAGTGGCAGGAACACAAAGTGCAGTGGGTGGGACGGTGGACAGCCCAAGTACAACACACACCAGGCCCCTAGTCGCACAGCAAGGAGGAGCATCCCCCACACCCCACAGCCACGTGTCAGCCACCGCAGTGCACAACGACAGCCGAAAGGCAGACATCACGGTCCACAGCAATCGGTGTCAGTGGGTGTCCAGCCACCCCCACGACCCACAACACCCCCCACCCCCACAGACCTGCAACATGGAGCACCCCCGCTTAGAGCCATGTGGCATCCAGTACAGTGCACGCACGAACAACCTGCAGGTGGGAAACTGGACAGGGCTGGATTACTGGAGGCATGAGGACCGGCACACGACCAACACATGGGACATGTCACGTAGCAGACGGAAACGCAGCACCGCCCACCGTCACGAACAAGTGAACAATGTGCACACGGACATGAACAACAGACTCACACCCCACATGACCCATCACAGACATAGCAACACCCAAGGAGCCACGTCTGCATACACAAGCCACACTGAAAATAGTACCACACGGCAGCCACTGTGCAACTCATCACACACAACCGAAACACCATTGAAGTCCTGTCCATGTAGCCCCTACTGCCTGTCAACCACACACCCCACAACTACGCCTATGTAAGACAAACAACACTAGACGCAACAGAGCGGAACAACAGAAATGCACACGAACACCACTGAACCCATCAAACACACAGACACACCATGCACATACAACATACCATCCATCCCATCCGTCAGCCCCAGTCTCATGAAAGGCATGTCATCCGCACAGCTGCCACACATACAGCAGTCACGCTAAGATACATGCCCATGACCAACCATGTGCCAGAAGTCAATGAAGCGCACGACACACTGTGAGCAACAACACACAACATGGGCCACACCCCCCCACGAGCACTGCAGTGATGCACATGGCACAGGGCAGCACGCACACCAAGGAGATGGGACAACTGCAATACGTTGGCTTTCACACACAACCATCACTCACTCATAACGATGCGTCCAATGCCATGTCCAGTAATCACAACAGACAGCAAATATGCAGGCCATGTCAAGCATGCACACACCTCAAACCATGCACTGTCATGCTGCCACAACACATGTCACGTTCGGCACCCATGGCTCACAGCATGTACCCCAAAAGCATATTCCCTCCCAAATGCGAATCTGGGGCATGGCCCCCATGTTGCCATATGCGTTCCTAAGCGTTCCATTTGAACCCCAAAAGCATATTCCCTCCCAAATGCGAATCTGGGGCATGGCCCCCATGTTGCCATATGCGTTCCTAAGCGTTCCATTTGAACCCCAAAAGCATATTCCCTCCCAAATGCGAATCTGGGGCATGGCCCCCATGTTGCCATATGCGTTCCTAAGCGTTCCATTTGAACCCCAAAAGCAAAGTACAAACCAGACCCAGGATGGGCCAGGAGCCCGCATACACCAGAGTCACAATGAGTAGGGGCACAGCAACACACCCATCGGCATGGCCAATCCGTCCCATGCCACATGTGCACAGCACACAGTCCCATTGCCAAGCACACACAACTACAAATGCCACAGCCACACACACGCCTCCGGGAAACCCATGTACGAGATTGCACGAACTGCCAATGTCAGACGACAAATACATACTTCGCCAGGTGCAACACAATAACAAATCTCATTCTCTCCACAGGTGACGAACTGCCGGATGCTGGGGATGGAGACAGCAGCCAGCACAGCCAGCCCACAAGCCCCCAACGAGGACACACGGATGTGGAGGATCTCACCTCCTCTTCGGACACGGACCACCAAGCAGGCCCATCTGGTGTGGCAGGGCCCAGCCGCTCCCCAGGACCCCTCCTACCCACCAACCCATCATCCAGGGCTGCTGAACAGTCCCAGCCCCCTGCTGCCACTGTCGTTGCGGCCACACCCACGGTCATTGCGGCCACACCCACGGTCATTGCGGCCACTACCACTGCCGCAACCGCCACCATCGCCGCACCGACCACCACCGCCGCCACCACCACCACGTCTTCGCTGGCACCAGCCCCAGCGCAGGTGGTGGCCCGGCCGACTGGATCCACCCTGGGAGCCACAGCGAGGACCGTGGTGAGCAATGTGGCTAGTGGGCAGGCCGGTGGCAGCAGGACTGGTAGGAGGAGCAGGGTCAGGGAAACGCCAGCCTCCCCTGGGAGCCATGCCCTGCCTCAAATGGCCAGAGTCCTTGGGGCCTATGAGGAGGCCCAAGAACAATGGGTCAGGTCTGCTTCAGACACGCGGGAGGTGCTGGGGGTGCTGAGGTCCATGGACGCCCGTATAGGTCAACTCGTGGACCTCATGGGCCAGCTGGTGGTGGCGGTGAGGACACGGCCAGGGATAGCAGCTCCCCTCCGCCACCACCTGCCGGGGCGCAGGGTCGAGCAGCAGTGTCCAGTTCCCCTGCGTCCACAGCCAGTGAGCACACCTCAACCACCAGCATGTCGCAAGCAGGCACCCCCTCGCAAACGTGGAAGGGGCCGTCCGAAGAGGAAACAGATCTCCCGGGAGGACTTCGCACGCTCCAGTCGCAAGTGAGGCAGCCAGCCAGCCTTCCGCCAGCCTTCCTTGACCAGCCACTGCATTGACTTGGACTACGATCCCACTCCACACAGCCATCTGGATGGCATGTGTGTGTTGGACTATGGACATAGAACCAGTGGGTACACCCTGAGCATCACGCAGCCATGACCGACAGCTCATTGTCACAGCACGCACCACTTTTGTCATCACCTTACACACAATCACATGTCACAGTTTGTAATAAATGCACCTTTTTCACTAACTGCTGTTTGTGCCCTGTGTTTTATTTGTACGGAATACAACGGCCACCTTGGGCGGAAAGGCACCTGATGCGTGGCATGGCAATGGAATCCGGAGGGCCTGTAGGGACCTAGGGGTGGGAGACAGAACAGGAGCACATTCAATGAGTGTGTCACACACCCATCACACAGTACATGTCAACAACTACAAGCAATGTACACACATCGCACGGAGCAATAGGGCACAATGCCACAGTCACCAACAGTGGCATACTACCCTGGCCATGGAGCGTTGACACACAGCACGTAGTGAACAAACGGCCACCCTGACACAGCACACACACACCTGCACAGATACAGCCACATCAGCCGTCGTACATGGACACTCACCGTCAAGTGAAGTAGCGGGCGATGAGCTGCTGCCGCACATTCCCAGCTTCCTCCTCTCCGCTGTCCTCCTCACTCGAGCTGTCCTGGTCTGCGGGCTGGGGCCCTGGTTGATCTCCGTCATCCACAATGAGGGGGATCTGCTTCCGAATGGCCAGATTGTGCAGCATGCAGCACGCCACCACTATCTGGCACACCTTCTGTGGGGAGTACGCCAGTGCACCCCCGGTGCGGTCCAGGCACCTGAACCTGGACTTGAGGAGGCCAAAGGTACGCTCGACCACACGTCTGGTCCTCCCATGTGCCTCATTGTATCGATCGTCTGCTGGGGTGCGAGGATTCCTCAATGGACTGAGCAGCCATGCCCCATTCGGGTACGCAGAGTCACCTGGGTGTGAGGGACACAGAGAACCGTTGCTATTCCAACTGGACAGGGGACAGCATCGCACAACCAGCACGCTACACCACTCCACATACTCACCGACAATACAGCCACGATCCTGTTGCAGATTGGCCATCAGCCGTGGCAAGATGCTGTTGCGCATTATGTGTGCGTCATGGGCCGAGCCTGGGAACTTTGCACACACGTGGGTGATCACCATGTCCGCAAGGCACACCACTTGCACATTCAGGGAGTGCGTGTGCTTCCTGTTGCGGTACAGGTGCTCAGTGGCCTGTGGTGGAACAAGGCCAACATGTGTGCAGTCAATGGCTCCAACGACGTGTGGGATTCTGCCAAGGGCATAGAATGCACCCTTCACTGCCGCCAATTCACGAGCCCTGGGGAAGCGGATGTACCTGTTTCGGTACAGCATCATGGCTGCCAGTACATCCCTCAGCACCTTGCTGAACATGGGCTGGGACATCCCTCCTCCACTGCCCACTGTGTGCTGGAATGACCCAGTGGCGAAGAAATGCAGGGCAGCCATCACCTTAGCCGTGGGGGTGAATGCTGTTGGATCCACCCTGCGGGGACTTAGATGGGGTTCTAACATGGCACACAGTCGATGCAGGGTTGGCCTGTCCAGCCGAAACTTCCTAATAACCTCTGTATCGTCCATGTCCACCAGCAATTGGTATGGGCGGTCAATGTTCGGTCTCCGCCTAGGGAAATTGCAGAGGACACATGTCAAAGCAACACAACACATAGCAATTTCGCATACACATCACTGACATGACTGAGCAAGCACATGAGCCACAGCCCAGCTGTCAAGCTGGGACGGCACGGCCACAATACACTTACACAGGTCTCCCAACAATGGCAATGGCTAGTGAGACATACCACTGCCATGTGCATGCACATGGGGATCTAGGCCCCAATGACTTGCGGGGCGTGCTGATGGGGACTGACTGCATATTCGTCAAGCGGCAACGCCACGGCAACATGAGTGTCTGCTGAGCATGGAACTGCTTCCGAGGCTGGATGAGTATGGCACACGACGACGACGATGTGGGCACAGGCTGAGCGGCCAATACAAGTGGGACCTGTGGCACGAGGGGATATGAGACAGTAGTAGGTGTCAGCACTGCACCCTATGTACAGCACTGTACGGATCACACCTCCCGAAACATTGACAGGTGTCCACATTGACAGCCCCATGCCAAGACGGCTGTGTGCTTGCAGTCACACGTCACAGGTGAGAGGTTACATTGCACGTGCCAGGTGGCAGACGTACATAGTGGGAGCTGGCATGTGTGTGCATGTGTCTCCTGTTCAGGATCCACCAGATGGGCGCTGACTCTGTACTGACCATTGGACACAGCATGTTCCGTGGAAGGCTTGTGTGTGTGGGATGGTGGCACTGGATGTGCCTCCGTTGGGTGGGGGGCCATGCACAGGGCGGGTACGTCGATGATTGCGCATTGTTGGTCACGGTGGGTGCACCAACTAAGATGTGTTGCCCTGTGTTCAATTCCTATGTCCGCATGATGATGGACTGTGGATGTGGGCAGACTACACATTGGTCGATGTGCTGTCTATATGCATGTGCCTTCACACCAGGCACAGCTGCCCCTGCACATGTGACCCCTGCTGGACTCGCTGCTGGGTCTGTGGAGCTGATGCACCTTCTGTGCGTGGGGCGGACAGCTCTCCTCACTTCCCTCATTGCGCATGTCATGTCTTTGCCGCAGGTGACATGGATCATGGAGGGCCCACATGTACGCGTGGGTAGGCTACACATGATTGTTCACTGGTCGCCACCCCCAGTCAGTGTTTCGAATGGGAAGGTTGTCGTGCTGGTGGTATGTTCGATGTGGCGGATGGGCGGGCCTAGGTGCGGGCTTACATTCCGGACATGGGGGTAGTTGGATTGGCGACTAGTTGCAGTACACACGGGACACGTCTCTTCCTTTCCACATCTGGGTCATCCCTTGTACTAACTGACAGTGATACAGTCATCTTCGCCCCAGCCCTCATGTCCTCCCCTCGCCCCCCAATATGCATGCTCACCTGCGAGGCTAGCGCTTGCACAGGCAGCCCCAAGCTCGCACCAGAGAGGGCAAGGAGTGTATGTGTGGGTCCAGTTGCACGAGTGGGCTGTCTCAGGGTATGATGTGTGGCGGGACGCCGTCCACCTGCGTGGTGCCCCAAATGGAGACCCGGCCTGCATGGACTATGCATCACAGTCTTCGCCTTCCGGATCCGCCACCTGCGACACCCAGTGGCTGTGGCTGCCCTTGCGGCCAGGCCGCGTCCGTCTGTGGCTGATGGCCCACACATTCACTCTTTGGCCTCTCTGGGGAGGGCTCAGGGGTGGTGGCGCACGCGCTTGCACTTAGTCGCAATGGCATGTGGCGTGGTTGGTATGATGGGCAATGGATGGGATGGTGCGAGCCACCTCCCGTGACGTCAGTGCTGCTCGTGCTGTGGTGCGTCCCCCTACACTTCCATTTGACTTTTTGCCATGCTAGACGTTGAGGTTCTATTGCCTGCGTGATATGACCAGGAGGAGCGCGAGGAGACCTCTCACACACCATGCTCCACTGCCATCCCGTGCCCTGTATCGCCTGTGCGGATTGACTATGTTGGGGTTACACCTGGTCGACTGGGGCTGTGTGTGCCTTGTCAAGGGGCATGGCGGGCGCACAACAGGATCCAGCTTGTCCACAGAGGGTGGGCTGAGGTGCGCCTGGTACCGCTTTGTACGTGTGCCCGGCTGCTGTGCACACACGTGTTCACTCCCCCCGACAGGTGTCCTCTCACGATGCCCAGGGAAGCGGTGGTGTACTGTTCATGACCCCTCCCAACACGGCGTGCTCCAACTTGGCATGTGCGCATCTACCCGTCGCACCCACCCACCTGAGCACTGCGTCCATACGACTTCACACGACACATGTGTGTCTTCCACAGTAGTGCTACTCATTTGCGTTGACATCCAATACCAGTGGACTACATGGTCATGTCACGACTGCCGTGTACTTCACATACTCTCATCCTCTCTCATTCGTACTTGTGAAATGAGTCAGCGGAGACAGTTTTGGTTTCAAACATTATATTGAGTCTTCTGTCCTCTGTGATGCAGTATAGTGGACACTACTGGCAGCGGAATACATGTTGAGGATATACTGAGCATGATTGCAAATGGGATAGGGTGTGGGGTTACATGTGATTGGCTGTTGCATGTGGGATGTGGGCTTCAGAGTGACATCTGCTTGGCCAAGGCTGTGCTAATGTACATTTACGTATAGCTGCGGAGCTGCGGACTTTGACACAGACGGTATACATGTAGCCTACCAGACCGCTTGGCATCATGGGCACAGTCCATCTCAGTTCCATGTGACAGGTTTGCTGCGGTTGTTCCTCATGCACGCGTGCATGTGAGATGACATCAGGGCATGTGCTTGCGTGCATGCAGCGGCGTGCCACTTGTTGTTGCACTGTGGTGGTTACTGGACATGTCACAGTCACTGGGGTCGTGTTGTTGTTGTATGCACTTGTCGTCCATGCAAAGGTCCTGGTATGGGATTCCCGGGGCGGGGGTGGGAGGGGTGCAGCACCCACAGACTCCAGGCGACCTATTCATGTCCACTGAGCGGTGTGTGTGTCCATGGGCGCTGGATCCATGTCGTGTCCTGGTTGTTCGTGCAGTTCCGTCCATGTGGGTGCGATACACAGAGCCCATGCCACTGCCTCCCACGATGCATGCGGTGTTCCTGGATGTGATGGGGAACAGTGTGCATGTCCCGGTCATATCCGATGTCATGGCGATGTCGTTGATGGTGTGGTTACAGTTGCCGGTCGTTTGGTATGGCTGTTGTGGTGGTGACTGGCCAGTCCGTGCGGAAGCTAAGCATGGGTGCGGGGTTGGACATCATAGGTCACTCGGGGAACCTGCGTTGTGGTCCGACGTATTTACAGGTTGTCAGGTATGCGATGCCGTCCAGCAGGGCTTCCATGTCATTGGTGGTGTACATGTTTGCCAGCCAATGAAGCGGATGGTGGCTGTCAAGGTGTTGTTCGTAGGTTGTCCCTTGGAGGACCATGATGGGGCATGCTGGGTGACATTCGATGTAGCTGTTATCGATGATCCGTCGTGTGGAGGCACAGTGGTCCCATTTCAGTGCGGGTGCGATGTTGGCCACATACGCCATGCCCCCATAGGCAGAGCAGGCCCTGTCGTGTGCGTCCAGAGGGAGGAGTAGTGGTAGCAGGTCCGCCTTCAGACATGCCGGGTTGGAGAGGCATATCTCGACGGGATGCTGGTAGGGACACCTCCGACAGTAGAAGACGGGCATGACGCAGCTGAACAATGTGATGCGGTAAGTCAGTCGGTAACTTACGTTCAGCAGGGACAGGAGATCGCATCCCAATGTATGGCACAGGTTGGTTTTGTACAGCTTGAGCTGTTCGGCGTAGTTGGGTAGGTGTGTTGCGGTTGCCATTTCGCAGCGGTTCGTTGAGGTGGCGTGCTCCGGCTGTGTGTGCAGTCTGCAATGTGCACGCTCCGGGGTTGCTGTGAGCTCTGTGTAGTCGTAGGGAGACAGGACTTGTGTTCTGTTGGCTTGTTTGGAGGACACGGGCCCTCTTCCCACATGCTTCTCAGACAGTTCAAGGTCAGTGCTGTGTGACTCCTTCCAATTAACTTGCATGTGGCCGACATGGGGGAGTGTTTTCTTCTTTCTTCCCCGTCCGTTGTGTGCTTCTGTGATATGCGCTATCTGCCCTGTGGTCGGTCTCCTCGGCATGCCTGTGTTGGTCTATTCTTGGACAATGGCTGTATTCACCGGCTTCTGTCGTAGGGCTGTGGTTTCGGAGTTGGAATGGAAGGTCATTCAGTGCTGTCTGCTCTCCCTTGTGTGGGCGGCAGGCTGCCTTTCCGCTCTGCGTTGGGCCTTGTGTGTGGATGTTATTCTTGGGCCACCTGTTGTCGGTCCCCGGGCTCTTTGGTGTTCCGTTTTATATGTCTTGTTCATATGTGCAGGGTGGTATGGGTGTTTCTGTGTGGTACTGGCGTTCCTCTTCCCGAAGGGGCCCTGCTTCTCCTAGTTGGTGTTGCCGCCGCTGTGTGCTACGCCATGTTTGTTACACTGGGGTGTGTCCTGCTGTTGCGTGTCTTCACTGACATGTGTGCGTCGGTTGTGTGGCGTTGGGTGTTGTCCGTGAATTGGGCGTTGGGGACATGTCTGTGGCCGGCCTGTCACGTGTCATGTGCGTTCGGGGTGGGGCTGATGTGTGTGCTGCTTGGTTGTGTCCCTGTGTCTGTGTGCGACGCATGCATGGCGCTGCGGTTGGCCTCTGCGTTGTGCGCATGTGTGGCGGCGTCATCGGCGCTTTGGGGCCGTGACGGGGTGGTTGGTTCCTAGTCCCAGGTGGTGTGTACACATGTGTTCTGCGATGTTACGATTTGGCCTGTGTGTCATATGTGGATGCGATGGTGGATGTGTTGTGTACACGCGCTGGTGGGGGTTGTCCGCTTTTTCCGCCCTTGCACTGTGTGCGCTGTTTGCGTGCACTTGTTGTGTGTGTGCCTACCTGCGTCTCCGCGGTACGTTGCGTCCTTGGTGGTGCATCAGCAGGAGCATGGGGACGGCCTGCAGTGCTGGATTCATGCTCGGGGTGCCGCTTCTTCGTTGTCCGTGCTCTGCGTCCGTGTTACCGCCTCTCTTTCACGTGCGGTGTCTCTTAGCCGTGGGAGCCGTTTGTTTGCGGCATCGTAATTTATGCGCCGGGCGGGACGTGTTTCGTCGGACGGTGTGTGTCAGTTGTGCTGCGCCGCTACGTGTGCGGGCGCACTTTGATGGCGGACGGTGTTGCTGGCTTGCCGGCGGTGTTTGGCCTGCTTTTCGCATCGTAATTGGGCGGGCGTGTGGACTGCTGCGTGCCGGCGGTAACTGGTGCTTTTTGCATCCGCCAGCACGGCGGTTGTGCTTCCGCCCGCCATCGTA